>OZ017803.1:10940214-11666660 GCA_963969395.1 Pseudoscleropodium purum | reverse complement strand
ATAGCGCGCAAAATTTCCAATCCTAAAGGTTAAAAACGCTCCTCATTCGAACATCCAAGCCGCCATGAAATTTAAGTAGTATGTTGCAGCACATTGAGACAATAGGTCTAATAATTGAATAATTAATTTAAATTTAATAATAATAGAGAACCGAGGAAATGATCTCTAAAGGATTGATATTAACCTGCCAAGGACGTTCCCAGTCAAGAGGCATCGGAAAAGCTCCAACCCATGCACCTATCACAGCTCCATGTGCTGGAATACAGATTGCTCTTTCCACTCCTCCCCTTGGTCTGCATGAAGCATCCCCAAATTACTAAATCATCCATGCGCTCAAATACACCCAGCTCCTATCAATGAAGTTTAGAGAACGAGGTAAAGTTATTCTGCGAGCTAACAAAGTTTCCTGAATGAGTTTATTTATATTTCTAATTAATAAATAAATTTTAAATTAACAGACGTTGAGCTTGCAAACTTGAGTTTTCAAATTTTATAACAATATGATACAAATTATTTGAAAAAAAGGCAAAAGTCATCTTATCAAGCCCATACATATTGTATGAGCTGAAGGCTAGTGGTATACATGACATGAGGGCACAA
Source organism: Pseudoscleropodium purum (assembly GCA_963969395.1). Taxonomy (NCBI): domain Eukaryota; kingdom Viridiplantae; phylum Streptophyta; class Bryopsida; order Hypnales; family Brachytheciaceae; genus Pseudoscleropodium; species Pseudoscleropodium purum. The sequence continues at coordinate 11,666,060 of OZ017803.1, read as the reverse complement.
TACCTAGTGAAGGCAAAAACGCGTTGCCAATCTGGCCAAGAACTTCCCAACACTATTGCTGCAGGTAGTACCTAGTTGAATAACAGGGGTCAGTAACATTCGCAAGCACATGCTCTCGATGTAACAAAGATATGAAAATAAACCAAACTGCATAACTTCTGATCCAGTAATAAGTTTGACTTTCTTGTGAAGATACGCTACGAGTATAATAGTCTTGCGCACAAACGTTACCTTTAATTGTATTAAGGAAAAAAACAGTGAGTAACATACCGCAAGCACTGACAAGAGACAGGCCCAGTGAATCGTTCGTGATGCATACCTGCTATTCAAATAGTATGCTTTAGTTGCATCTCATGCCGACGGAATACTGAAGCATTTAGTATGAAATGAAGGCAAGAAAATGTCGCATGACCTAGAAAATGCAGTCCCTTGTTATGGAAGAATTTCATTGTCAAAGGTTAGAGTAATGAACAACTCACTGTAGAGAGGTCGGTGCACCAAATGCAAGAGCTAGAAGTGCAAAAATTATCGCTCCTGTAGAGTTACCCGAAAGATCAACACACGACGGGTATGCTTCAAACTCGTTAAAACATTATCTATACTTAAAGAAGAAAACCTAAATTTTGATAAAAAGTCTGCAAGCTGCAGTTTTGACATCACAAGTACATTCAACTATTGCAATTCCTTCAGTAGTGCTGCAAGTAGAGGAACTAAAGAGTCCGATGAGGAGGGTTCCAGCCACAACCCACAGGAATGCTAAGAAGGCCGCCACCAACACATCGCCAGATCTGATTCAACCACCAGCAATTCCGTCAGCAGGTGTTTGACAGCAACACAAAGCAGAACTTAAAATGCAACACGGTACTCTATTATAAATGAATAAAACGAGGGGCAACACGGTAACAAGAAGATGTGAGATGAGAATGTCTGCTTCAACCTCAACCATGTAAAAAAGGACAGCCAGAATAAAGTCATGCCTCCGATTACAGGTTGCACCTTCATGAAGATTGCTAGGAACGAACACTCCATGGATTCAAAGATATAAAGAGATCGTCTTCTTGAGTTAAACGCTACCTACCGATCTGGGACTTGAAGAGAACATCGCCATCGCAGTGTACGCCACGGTCACTGTCGGCAAAGTCAATCCCTATCAAAAACTTGATTCATCAGTCCAAATTACACCAGGAATCGTAACACATACATAAATCTGAATGAAGCCCTAATAACTCTGCAAGTACTTGGATGAAATGCCGAATGCGTCAAGCCTGGTATTAACCACATTGTTCAAATTATGAACAAAATCTTGATGGATCAGTCCAGCATACACCTGGAATCGTACTACATAAGGAAATAGTACTCAAACCCTAACAAGTCTGCAAGTACTTGAATTCAATACCCAATATACCAAGCCTGCTAAGAAACCGCATTTTTCAATTATGATCTAGAGCAACAAGAGAAATTAATGGAAAGGAGCAACGTACCAAGGCAAACCGAATTGTTGCCACAGGATGGGCGATGAGGTCCACGACGAAATAAGCCGGGAGAGCCTTCAACCCCACCAGGAGCGCCGCCGCGCATAAACCTTGTGTACAGACTAAAGCGATTCCACCGGGGGCTTCACGTAGGGGCGAATCATCTGCCTTCTGTTGATCCGCCATAGCTACACAAAACTTCAACAACTCCCAAAACCCAGAGCACAAAACCAGACTGAAAGTGAGACAGACGACTGAAGTGGATGTACGAGGTTCATCCACAGGGCCGACGAATCTTCCACGGGGTGAATGATGATGCTACGTTTGTCTGCTCGACAGAATTTGCTTGTTGCTGCTCATTGAGAGTTCGTTGCAGAGTTTGGCTTGATCAGTATGGCAACATCCTCAGCGACCGCCCTGTTGCTACAGCCTGCGTTGTCAGGGCGAGTGGCGGTGACCGCATCGAGAAGTTCAAGGTGAGTGTCAAAGTGGGTTTGGGAAATGGCGATGAATTCATTATGGGTGTAGCATATGTTTTTGTCGTGTATTTGAGTATGAAACGGATCAAGGTAGTCGACCCTCACAGAGAGTTTGGGACACATTAGGGTTTGGGGTTAGTCTTTCGACAGCATTTCCACCCTTCGGAGTATGATGGTGGTGGTATCACTGCTGCAGAATAGCGAGCATCCGAGCTTTGTCCCAAAACGGCAATAGTGCCGCTGGAGGTGCAGCTTATGGAGGAAAATTGAGGCTCTTTGTAGACACAGCGGACTCGGAGTTGTGGCAGCGCTGGCTTCCTTCTGGTGCATTCTATGGTAAGATTGCTGTCCATACAATTGTTATCAAGTCGCTTTGGTGTTTTTGTCGAATCGCTAGCTCAAATTCATAGCATTCTAGAGAACCTTTGCTGAACAGCCCCTGCTTTGGCATGAAAAGAAATTCGTGACATTTGAAAAGAACCCTTTAACATCTTGTTTTGCAAACTGGAGTTCCTCATTAATTTCAAGCCTATAATTTTGCTTGATTTGCTCCGATTTGAAATGACTTTGATCTAAATAACTCTCATGACAATGTTATGAGATTAAGTACATGATTACTCTCTCTGGCATGGTTTTCATGGCGCTTATTTTATAGCATTAGACAACTTCAATTGAGTGATGTTGTTTCGTAGGAGTGACTACGAATCCTATTTTATTAGAGAAGGCAAATGTAACATGTCGGGTGGAGACTCTTTTGGATCTTGCGAAATGTGCTTTCAATCTGGTATGCATGCTCAACATAATACACCCATACCTCTTTAATGTCATTAGCCTAGGCAAATAGAGTTTTGTAAATGCGTGACTATCAGTAGTGTTTTGTGCAATACCCATAGTACATTAATGATTGTGAGAATACAGAGCGACTTTGGAACTGGATAATACATCCGTTTCGAAGGGTTTGGTGAGAAGATGTGATATTAGAAAAGCTGGCATTAAAGAGGTTTGGGGGTACACATATGTAGCTGAGCCTGATTCAGCTCTGGTGTATATCACTGTTTGTTGGCGTTATTTGTCATCCTGAAGGCTTCAAGTTATGAAGAGGGTGAGGTTCATTAGATGTTTTTCGTTCATATAAGCTTGGTACTGAATATGTTGAATATAGGTTTTATACATTAGATCGGTTCTCTTACGCAGCAGGGTAAAACTCACTCATCTGAATAAAGTTCATATGGCCTGGCAAATATTTTAGGGAGCTGAGGAAGTACAAATCCAGACATGGGGTCAGACAGTGGAAGAGATGGTCAGCACAGGTTTGAGATTAGCCGAGATCAGTCCTGGTGCCATTGTGGTGAGCTTGTGGTGCAGTATATATGCCAACTTTTTGAGTTCCAGTCTAGACGATAGAACGGAGTCCTGATCTCAACTCCGTAACACCAATTTATTTCTTGACTTTGCTAATTATACCTTGGAATCTATTACGGCAGTGATAGCGCAGTGCTACTGTAATTTGCCCAGGTGAAGATTCCCGTAACAAAGATTGGTCTCCAAACAGCTAGTAAATTGACCAAGAGCAGTGTCCGTGTAACAATGACAGGCGTGTACTCTGTGCATCAGGTAGGCATGTGTGTTGATGAAATTTTGGTCTTTGGATTTTTCTACCATTTTCAGATTGGGCTAGTTTGTACTATTAGACGGCTTGGAGGAGAAACTAAGCACACTCTAGGGTTGATTTTCTCGATGTCCCTTGCATTGATGAAGATCCCTGATCCTAGCTTCAGGGTGCTCTTTGAAGATCCTCATAAATCACAAACCCTGCAGAGCAAAACAATTAGGGTTGTGATAAGGCTAGAACGAACGGTGGCGAGACTGTGCAGGCAATCCTGAGAAATTTCCCGACTATGAACTTGATTTCTGTCAAAGCTTTAAGCAGAGGAAAGTGATGGATGCATATGCAGGCGCTATTGGCTGTTGGAGTTGGTGCTGCTTATGCAGCCCCTTACCTTGGACGCATGGTAGCCCTTGGCAAGCCAGGCATGGAAGAGATTCAAGAAATGCAGGTATGGTAACTACTGCTAGTTTGGGTTCTCTCCCATATGCTTACCGTGCTTGGAGGTGTGATCCTGGGTTTTGGATGTTTGAGTCATATCAATAATAGTTGAGTCATTCACCACGTTCTTTAATACGGTACTTGTGAGAACTCTCGCTTTTCTATTGTAGATGGGATCTCAGAAAAACAGACTCAACGCACTGTAGCGAGCAAGTAGGGCACCCAATGAATGGCCAGAACCTATGTTCTCCTGTAGCTCTTGGTACTTACCAGCTGAGATGAGCTCAAGATTGTGCACAAGAAGAATCTGGATTCTATTTACAAGGGTGTTGAGGCAGCTCCTGAAGAACGTTATGTTTGAAACTACTGTGGCTACTTATGGTAACCTTGAAAAATCCTTTGGGCGTGCAGCAAATAGTAAACGGAGTCCAAAGTGACATGAGACTGCTAGTGGCGAGCATCAAGGACGTGAAGCAGATCACCAGTCTTGCGGCCAGCGGTGTAAACTCATTTGCCATACCAGTGCCCATCATTGAAAAGCTTTTCCAAGACGATGACACAGAGAAAGCTGCTGCTGATTTTGAAGAAGCGGTCTCACGTACTCTGGTGAATGCAGGAGCTAAAAGGTGAATTGTACCATTAGCAAAACCAGCATGACACGATTTTATTAAGTCCTCTACATGAGTTGCGTTGTTGATACCTCCTTGTAGTCTACCGCCAGTACAGGATCACAGAACTTGTAATTGAAAGACCAACCAGTTGAGGTCAACGCTTGGTGGAGCTAGTTAGCCCCTGAATATTCTGGACGTTCAAATCCTAGGAACATCTTTGCTTGGGTTTCGCATAAGCATTTCAGTTCCTCCAAGTCGGTGGTTGTATTGGAATGTCTGGATTCTATTCGAGATTCTCTTCAATGCTATCTAAGAGCTTCTAATTTAGGCACAATCTTAGCAACCTCAGCACAGGGGATATGTTGACACCACCTACTATGATAGAAATTGCTGGGAGGCACGATGGGATTAACATATTTGGACTTGGGGTTGAGACTATCCCTAGCAGTGTTGAATCTCTTATATTAAATGCAAATTGTGTCATGATTTCATCCATCATGTTTTCATCCACAAAAATTTCATTCCTTTGTCCTTCCAAAACTGCAATGACATCCAAACATCTTCTCGATGAAAACTTGGAGTTTGATGAAACCTTTTTAGTGTTGTTACAATGCAATTGTAGTCTAGATTTACAATGTTTCTTTAGAAATTCTTACACTTACAAAAACTGTCATAGCTAATTGAGGAATTACAGATTTTCAATAAAATTTGAACATGTGGTGTAGCTAGTCTATTGTGAATAAAAAAAATTCATAAAAATTGAAATATTTTTCATTTATTTATAAATTCATTTGAATAAAACTTATTAATGAAAAAAAATTTAATACAAGGAAGATTTTTTCAAGATTCTTTAGTAAGTAGAATGAGAATTCTTTTTGGAATTTTGTTGTAAGAATTCCACATATTTTAAAATTTTACTACGAGAAATATTATTGATTGAAATATGACTCCAAATATTTTAAGTCCATTATAATTTACTCCAAAAATCTCAAAAGAATTGTAAAAATTTTGAAAAGTGTATAAAATATTTCTATATATTTTTTTGTGATGATGTTTTGGAGATTTTTTAAATGAATTATTAACCCCAAGAGTCCCAAGGTCATTTTTTTGCCATAAAACCATCCAAAATTGTCTTTTTCAATGCAAACAACAACATAAATTTAAACATTTGTTTTTTTAGCATATACAATGATGGGATCTTACATTTAACTAGTATGAAAAAGATCTTAAAGGAATTTTAGAGATTTTGTCTATATTGTTTCTGTAGACTGCGTTGATACCAACTTGGATTTATTCAACTAATAGTTAAGTTTGTTCCAAGGGAGGTTATTAAATAGGATTGTTTCTAATTATACCTAATTGGCCTAAACAAACACCAAGTATAGACTTCAATTTCTATTTCTATTTCAATTACTTTAATTAAATAAACTAATTTTTATCATTTTTTAAATTTTCCATTCTTTCTTATATATATATTTTTAATTCATGCTTATCTCCCAAATTGGATTCAACATTCTCTTTCACTTCGGTCCCAGTCTTTCCCTATTCGGCTTCTTCACTGCAACTGTTCTTCCACTCCGACTTAGCTCTGGAGCTGCAACCTTCTTTCTTTGAATCGAACTGGGCAATTGTTGCTACGCTTTTTCAACCAATTTTGTTTTGTCACCTGACACTACAACAATTGCTACTTCTCTCACCAACTTGGAATTTTGCTTCTCAGTTCCACACTTTGGTTTCTCGTAGTTCTGACATTGACAGAATTTACATCCCTTTTTACCCGACTTGGGAATTTCCTTACTCTCCATTTTCAAAATTCTCTTTTGCTCAGTTTACTCACAGAATACTTCTCACATGCATGTCAATCATATAACTCCAACTACCACATTTTCCGATTTGGCAACTCTCACAGCAAATTGAACTCACGGACCAACTCGGCAAACTACAATGACACACCAGTTACTTCCCCTTCGCTCTGTGATTAAAATTCACCATTGCACTCTTGAACTTCAATTCGGATTTACAAACAACACCACAGATCATGCTTTCAACTTCCGACTTGGATTCATACATCAATTACAACAATCAAAATACTCCAAATAGATTTAGAAAAATCACATACACTACACCAATACATTCACAACTTGTCACACAACATCTTCCCTACACGCAGAACACCAATTTGACAATTAATTCCTCATATTGCCGAATTGGTGAAAATATCACCGTTACAAAGACTTGAGCTCACAGCTTCAAAATTTCCAATTTGAACTATCCCCACTACTCTAAAAACCTCTAGGTCCTTTCTGCCAATCTCCAACTTGACTCCACTCTTATCTACTCGGAGTTTTCACTTCAACTTCCTGCAAATTCACTCTCTCCAAATAGGAATTGTTAACACTTGTTGAACTTGCTGCCACACTCACACATAAACCAAGCATTCTTCACTTCATCCTGATTCTCCCACTTGGACTCATTCTCCACACTTCACCGAACTCTTCCTGCACAATACACCCACTGCACCACCAACTTCTCCAACTAGGACTGACTCATCACCATTTACCCTGACAATCTTAGCTTCCAAATTAGGACTCGCACAACCAAGCACACATCCACACAAAACCACATACGCACAACCATAACACAGAAACATACACAGCCAACTCGGACTGGGACTCGCAGTGGACACTCTTCAACATTGGATGCAAACCAAATCGGAATGACCCCCTAAATAGCATAGTCCAGCGGTTCCTCAACCAACTTGGCAGTACAACCACTTGCAAGTTCACTAACCGAATTGGCAACCACCCACAAACAAACCAACATCCATCGGGATGTAAACCACAAAAACTCATCACTGCCTAGACTTTCATTCAGCCATTTTGCATTTAACACACAACAAAACTCCAATTTGGTTAGTAACTTCAACCTCCTCACTCATCCGACTCAACCAGATCAACTACTTCTTCAGAAAAACTACTTGGAGATTAAAATCGTGCCATTCAAACACCCCTAAAAATGACCAAATTGGTCAACAAATAACATAAAAAACCCACACAAAACACAAACAAACGCCTCAAAATGACACATTCAAAATCGCAAAAATTGACCAACTAGGCCATCTACAGTTTCCAAAATATAAGCTTTTACCCCTTAAATGGCCCAGGGACCAACAATGCCCCCACATAGTCTAGAAGTCCAACTCTAAGTGTTATCATTTATTTGCATCCAATGCCTGAATTTAGTAAAACTTGTTATAAAATCTGGACTTTCTTTTTTAGTTTGTGCGGTTAAATTTTCCAGATCAATCCATGATATATTGATTGTTTGGAAGCCATTCAAGGTTCACTCTCAAGTTCAATTTGAGATCCCTAAATTGCATTTTGATTGCAACTTTGGAGGCTTGTATCTCCTTGCAGCTCTTTGGATGAAGGTGAACTTTGAATATATAGTTTTTCGGCTGAATCTGCTCAAGCAGCTCAGGACCATCTGCAACTCATAGCAAGATGGACAAAAGCCAGAGGGAGGGAGGCATAAAGTTGGATGACCCATTGTCATCCCTTTGGTCATTGTGCATGTTCATACTTCTTGGATTTAAAATAAAAATGGCAATAGAATAGTAGATGAGGGAATTTTCCACATGTACTTTCATCAACTCATGTTTGAGAAAAGAAGTGTCCACATTCTAAATGGGCAAAGTAAGAGCACATTGTTGTTCCTAGGGGACCATTTTCACACATTTGAATGCTAAAAATGTGGCTCTCTTCATTCCCTATACACTTGCAATTGTGGTGTTTTATTGAATTCATAAAATTCAATCCAATTCCAACCCTTTCAACCCCAATTCCACACTCATGACAATGCAAACCCTTCTACAACTCTCATTACACTAGGATGTAATAGGGCAAAAATGAATTGCAATTAAGGTTGGGGAATGTTGAATTGTAATTGTGTTAAGTAACCCTTGAAAGGTCTACCCAATCATTTTTGGCACTTTGATAATATTACGTGAACAATCAAAGTTAGAAACAAATTGAAGTTTCTTTGCTTTCTTGTGTTTGACATTAATTCCTTCATTAATTGGCATCCTTGAAGTGCAAATTTGTGTTGGGGATACCTCAACAATTATTTCAGGGAAGCTCAAGTTCTGACTACGGCACTTCTGCAGGTGCAGGCGGTGTTGCCAAGGGCAGTGTGGTCGCCAAGGTGCCAAGAAAAGCTCTCACGACTGAAGAGGTAAGATAATGTAAGCTAAGCTGATTTTATTAGGTTTAGAAATTGCTTTGGAAATCATTTGGACTTTCGGTTTTCTTATCTTGAGGGTTGGCGGATTGCAGACTGCTAATTAATTATTGGGCCAATCAGATTTTTTTTTTCCGTTTTTTACAAAGTGGCAAAGTGGCAACACTAAATGTTATAATTGTGCTCTAAATTTCAACATTCATCCACATATTGGATAGAAAATATGACGTTAGTTCATATTATATATCCATAATTCTATTTTCATCCATAATTAGGTGATTTCATCCAAGACTTTTTATTTGTTTGAAGTTTTTTGGCAATTTTCAGCTCTTTTACTACCATTGTTTTCTATAAGCTTGGTGCCAGGTAAAAATTTTTGGAGCAATTTGACAACAAATCACCAGAAAAAAAACACTGTTATTGGGACCCTGGGGAAGAAGGGCCATGCGCTTGCATCTGCTGTTTGAACGGGCCTGTGGCGAAGCCAGTTTTGGATCTAGTCATAGTGCTTTATTGCATTCACAGTGCAATGCAAGCCTATCATAATTTGAATTCCACAAAATTGCAAAAAAATTACTAATTATACTTTAATTTCAAACAATAACATCATTAATCACAAAGAAGATATTCCTTGTGAGAAGAAATCTATGAATTTTTACTAACCTTCTTTTGTACAAAAATTTCGCTTAATACTGTGTTTCATATTGTAAATGTATTCTGTGTATATTTGATACAATAATAGATTTTAAGTGTTGTAACAAACTTTTGTTCAATGAGTACAGGTTGTCCAACTATTAAAAGACTTTTTTTTTCTTATTTCAAGTTGTTATTATTTTGAAGCATTTCAACATTAATTTATGTACAATGGTATTAGTAGTAAATCTGATCTTCACCTTTAATGACAAACTAGGCCCATTTGTCTTGGTTTTAGGAGAATCTTTAACAAAACATGTTTTCCTAATTTTTTTGAATGTGTCAAGCCACTAGATTCACTTCTATGTTGATTAAACATAGCTTGCCAAGTACTACGTTTAGGCTAATAAGTCATAGCATTGTTCATTGTTTATTTTTGCATATTGTCACATCACAAACTTTGTGCAAACAATAAGACCCATGCTGCACTTTAAGAAGATTTTTGATTCCCTGTTGGACAACTCACTAGGCACAAGAACAACGGTGCTAGATGTGAGCATGAAAATGTGAGCATGTGAACCTTGAGTGTATGTATAAGTAGATGTACTCCTACAACCATTGAAGGTGCTTCTTATATAAACACCTATAATATAGGAACCTATATTATAGTTACATTATGATCATGGAAAATTTTCATATTATAGACACCTATAATATAGTTGTATAGTCTTTTAGACTCATGAGTTCACACTCGTAGGCTCACATAATAGCAACCCTCGACAAGGGAATGTTGCTTTAAATTTTAAGGAATATCTAATTCATGATGAATTTCAAATTACAAATTACAAATGTTGTATACTATGATATGTGCAAAATTGAATTAATTCCAAGTAATAAGTGTGAGAAGAGTGGCCCAACCAACTTAGTCATTTCTTGGATTTTGTTATATGTTACATTCAAGACATTCTCATTCATTTTTGCATACCAATAGTTTTGCCCAATGTAAGTTAGTAGTCTTACCTAGTGTAACTAAAGCGTAGTTGTGCATTGCATTTGTCGCAACATTTGTTGCATCAACAGTTTTTTTTCCAAATCAATGCAACCATATCAACAAAAAAATTGAATCTTTTAATAGTATGTCTACCATAACATCAAAATTAAATGTTGTGGCCGACATTATTGTTGACATAAAAACATGGATTGCTATATTAGATGTCATCTAAAATTTGTATCTAAAACATAAATTTCTTATAGAGTAAGTCGACGGAGTAGCCCATCCAACTCAATCATTGTTTCTTGAATTTTGTTATCCATAATATACATGATATTCTCATCACTCTTAGTGTAAGCATAGTTGCACATGCATTTGTCCCAATTCTAGGCTATGTGCGCCACCTTCAATCAAGCTACTCTAGCTTAGTAAGACAGTAATAAATTTAAATATTCCATACTCCATATAGGAGCTCCTGCAACATGGGCGGTAGCCGCCAATGTTCTCATTGCTCTGTGTTTTGGCTACCCAACGCAAATGAAGATGGTAAGGAAGAAGATTTATATAGAGATTTTTAAGGTAGATTGCCACATTGAAGTAGTTAATGCTAGTCTTGAATGAGACAATGGATTCTAATCTTGTGTCTATGAATGCTTGTCTTGCGAAGATTGAAAAAAGATCCAACAATTAAGTGAGATCATATACTACTTGTAGATTTATATAGCTTGTAATTTAAATCATATTGTATTTAGTTGAAATTGGAATGCAATTTGAGTTTGGAGGTTATGAAACTAGCATCTACATCTACCTTCTACATCAATGTAACTTAGTGTAACTATCCTCAATTACTGACTAGTCTAGGAAATGTTTTGTGTAATAGCCGTATTACATTAATGATTGACATAGAGTGACTTTGGAACAAAATACATTTGTTCCAAAGGATTTGGTGAGAAGATGTGATATTTGAAAAGTTGGCATTAAATAGGTCTAGTAGTACACATATGTAGTTGAGCTCAGTTCAACTCTAGTATATATTACTATTTGTTGGTATTATTTGTCATTATGTATGTAGGCTTCAAGTTATGTAGAGGGTGAGGTTCATTGGATGTTTTCATTTATAAGTGTGGTGTTGTCACATTAGGCAAGTGAGGATCATTGGACTTCTTCAAGCAAACAAAACAAACAATTTGGGCAAACTCAATAGACAATGTGACTATTTTAAAGTAGTTACATTAGGTAGGTTAGGGTCATTAGATGTCTTAGACAAGTAGATGAATCAGGTGGTTTGGACAAATAGTTCATCTAATGTAACAACAATTGCTAATGAATCTACCAATAAATAACAAATGCTTATACATATCTGGTAAATATATAACTTTGTGAATATCTTTATTTTTATCAAGTATAGTAGTGTCCTATCTAACAATGGAGAGAATCTTGCTTCTTAATGTTGTGGCAGAAGATTTAGGGGCAGACCTTCTTGATTTAAGAAGTGCCAAAGCTAACCATAATAGATGAGTCTATGAATCTAGAATGGATTTGGATGAAAAATCCACATTTTATTTGAATAAAATATTCATTCTTGGAGGAAAAAAATTAGTTTTTGTGTATTCTAAATGTGTAAATGATCAATAGCAGTTTCCTCTATATTCATAAAAATTGAAATAGATCATTCCTAAAGCTTTCAGAAAGGCAACAATAGCAAGATGAAAGCATATTGACATTCATTAACATTTGAACATTATTTTCATAATATATTTGCTTTTATAATTGTTTTTTTATTTTTAGGTTGGTTTACTATGATTTCAATAAGAACTCTTGAGTTTGAGAGGTTTTGACAAAAATTGCAAATTTGTACCAAAAAAATTCTATTGGGAGGATAGGGTCTCTTTAAAGGCTCTAAAGTATCCAAAAGATGTATTATAAAAGTGTAGCTTGAATGAATAATGACTTTCAAATGACATCTTAAACTATGACTTGTAGATTATGTCTACATGATTAGGTTCATCATTGCATTTATTAATGTCTATCAATATAATATGAAATACAAAACTCAAGAACCAATGGTAAAATGAATATAATAGTCTTTGTATACTATAGAGTATAAGTTGAAATATAAAATTATAACCATGATGACTTGATTTCATGAAGATTTCTATATTATTTACTTATAAAAATCATATTTGAAGGGCTATCTAATTGTAATTGCTTTCTAATACCAATCCCAACAAATTCTTGCCTAAAATATACTTCCACTATTCATTAGAGTTTAGAGTTGGTTTGAAAAACATCTCCATTTTTAGCACTTGGCAAAATCATAGTTCATTCATCCAATATTCTAGTAAATGCATACATTACAGGATTTCTGGAGGGTCAGGGGGCTGTTTTAGGCCTGTTCCCCTGACCATGTTTCCATTATTCCCACTGTCAATTCTATTTTTTTGAATTTAAAAAAAATTAATTTTAGAATTTTTGATGACATGGCAATCGCCATACCACGTCAGGCAACAGCTGCAAGGCTATTCCCCCAATGCTAACAACCTAGGGAACTTGCAACCCTCCACAGTTGCTGAAAATCTTCTAATGAGAGTCTAAAATTCCCTTTCGACTTTTAACAAGATTCCAAATGAAAATTAGCCAATTTAATAATAGGAACAATTCTCAATTGCTTTTTTGGACACATTTTAAGTATGGGTACTTTATACATTGACACAAAGCATACTTGTGCTTTAGAATTATAAGATATTTGCAATGAGTTCTTTTGAAAATCTGCACTGTACCAATGTAAGGAAACGGGTACAAGATAAGACAAAATGGATGGATAAAATTGCACACTAAAAAAAGATAAAAGGATGAGAACGCCCCAAATTAGGTTGCTCGGGCAATCCTGGGTTAAAACTTTGTGATATTCATCTAATTTGAAATCCTCTATTATAGAAGATGTACATTCCAACCAAAGTTGCTCCTCTTCTCAATAGAGCAGGTTGCCACTGCTCTCTGGTGGTACAAAATCCATCTCTTGTGTGCGCTGCCTTCGTCACGGTCGCATTTTTACAATTTTCCAGCTCGGCATCCTAATCTGAGTCATCAGCGAAGTCCATGATGGATCTCGGTCTTACACACTGGATCTCCCCGCATTCTTGACAACTCTGCGTACCCACCCTCCACAGTGTATCTACACACTTCATGCATGTTTCAATGTGGCCACACGACTCGTACAGGGCCCGTTGTCGTTCCTTTTCCATGCCAAATTCCTTGGAGCAGCGATTGCACTTGTAGACACAAAAAACCAGCCAGATTAGTACTAACACAAACCTTGTGAGTTTACCTTGGGCTGTTCACACGAATGGGTTCAGGCAGGCTCTATTAACTAATAGAGACTGATCATTAGAGATTCTATTAACTAATATTTACTCAGAGATAAACAGTGACCATTAGGAATAGTCATGAGTTAAAAATATTGAAATAAGCAATAATCTCGATGCAGTGAACAATTAAATGCTCGACTTACAGAAGCAGCCTTCTGAAAATTATTACAGTTGCTCGGCTTAGGGACTGCTTTCGCAGGCAATTTCACGCTTATTTCAACACAATCATCCTCATCCTCATCACTGAGATCAACGGTAACTGGCTCCATAGGCTTCACTACAGAGCTCACGTCCTTCTTCTCATCAAGAGAAAGCACCACAGCAAGGACCTGGAAAAGGGTCGAACCTTTAGGGACTAAGGAGAAACAGTATCCATTTGGAGGTTTCAAATCACATTTGACAAATTCCACGCTGCTTCATTCTATAAACCTTGAAAGGAATACTGTGGGCAAAAAATTGAAGTCTGTTGTTTTTAATCATATTTGAATTAATGTAGAAAACCCCGGAGTTGCCCGTCTTCCAAAAGCACAAGCTCTGCAAAGACCACCAGATGTGATTAGGTAAGAACTCAAAATTAAAGAGCTGAAATTCAACACACCTCACAATCTAGGCCATCAGTGAAGTCACAGTCATCTTCCTCCGTCCTGTTCTTTGATGCAGAAGCCCAAGGCTGGTACGCACCTTCCATACATGAATGCTGCAAAATAAACAGGTATTTATCACACAAGGATACGAAAGCAAGCATCGGCTACACTGTTCGTTCAATTTCATGTCATCCATGGTGTATTGAAAAAAAAATAGTGTGCTATAGAGTACATGAATCACTATTGTTAAATTGTGTACCTCGGGATCATCATCAAGAAGCTATTTAGTGAATAGTCACTCGAGTACAGCACAAGATTCAAAGCTTAGAGACTAGTTGTCATCAATAGGTGCACTAATACATGGTGTTCACAGAATATCATAGGCATACAAAATAGGCTATCATACACTAAATAGAATAAATAATAGAATAAATCGTGTAGTTGTACACACGAACTTAATGTGCAAATGTCTTGCTTAGAAATATATTATTCCACATCAAACGGTGAAGTTTAAATTTTAAAAATTGGAGATAGACTGAAAGAGCCTTGCTCATAGTTCGTTTTTAGATTCAAATCTACAGAGGGAGAGTCAGAATGTAAGTAAAACATGCCTCCTGCCTAAAATTTCTATTTTCCAATCAAATGGGATAATATAGGAGCAGAAGAAGAATCAACTTTAAAAGTTTATAACTAAACTTTCGCTTTCGTGCAAGTGCTTACCTGAAGCCAGAAGAAGAAGCATCGTAGTAGTGCCAGTTTTTCTGATGGGAGTGAGGACTCCTCAAGCCGTTGGGCTAAATCTGTTGCAAAATCATCAAGAGATTCCTGTCATCAGTTTGCCACAAACGGTAGAGTTCCGGTGAACCGAGAGAGCATAAATCAAGAGTATTAACCTGATCGTTTCATGTAAATATGGTAGATTCGTCTCATTACAGTAATGGCGAAGCGAGACCAAATCACTAGCAGCCTACGAGAAGATCTTTCAGATAAGAAAAGCGTGCACAACTTGCCACGGTGATGATCAAAGTAAGAAAGGCCTTCATCCTTTGTATTGACTTGCATGGTCCGACCGCGAGTTTGGCGCAACTTCTGGACAGGCTTCCGTCGCGTGGCCAACGTCCACAATTCTTTAAACTCCAGCTCGTCGAATGGTTTGGCGAGAATTTCTTTCAGTTTACACGAGAAAACATTGCCCTTTAGATCCACAGGGAGACTCCACTTGCCTCCCAAATGCTCATCCTACCATTGCATCAAACAGGACTCCTCGTTAAAGCATGACAGAATTCGTTGACTGCAAACAACTACTGTTCCAACTTGCTGTACCGTTTCCCTAAACATTGCAACAATTGCTACGTGGGATGCTTGCCAATGTGAAGAAAAGGCTGGTCCAACGTACACTCAGACCTCTATGTTATGACCTGCACTAAACGACATTCTAAAGTATCTGCACAATTGCTAGACTATCATCGACCCTATCACACTTATCACATATTCGGACTATATCATAGTGAACAGCTGCAACCTCAGGCAGGCAGTTTGAGGAGATCAGGACGTACCTTTCTTTGGGAATTTTCACTGGTGGTACAGTTTTCACTGTCACGGCTGTCGAAACTCCATTCCTTATTAATTTTTCCCACCTCAGTGTCTACCCTTGCTTCCTTCAACTGAAATGGAGGACTATCCTGAAGCAAACTCGGTGGAGACTGTACGCAACATTGGTTCTGTTGGACCTCGGACACACTCTCCTCAACTGTGTTGATTACTTTATGAGCATTCGAAATTGGCTCATTCGTCGCTATCCGATTGCTTTCCTGTTCCCGCGCTACTTTCTTCTCCAAAACCTTGGCTTCCACCATACCCTTCTCTTTTTTCATAGCTGGCTGCCAGTCTGAAAATGCATTATTGATGGGAATTGACACTTCATGCATTCTCCTGTCATTCACTACATCCTGCAATATAGAGAGTACAACGGAGTCACCAACGGGCTGCAACGAAAATGCCGCTCGAAAACATATTGATGCAGTGCAGAAAACAGCGAACCTTGTACAGAAAACGGTACCCAATGTATAAAGACCTACTTCCTTCTTGTATTTGAAATGTCAATACAAGACCAAGAGCTGATGGAAAATCATTAGCACTATTGAGAACTACTCGTGCTCAAAGAAAGAATAGGAAAAACTGGTGGAAATTGGACGTCAATTTAACACAGTACCTCCACCTCGGTTGCTGATTTGCGCTTCTTTCCAGTCAAACGCTCCTCATTTGAATGGATCAGTTCGGGCGGGGAAGTTCGATTCGAAGCACTCCCAATAATAAGCTGTGGCTTCTTCCTCACAACCTGGGAAGTGATCACAACATCTTCAGACTTGGGTGACAACCCTGAAAATTTCGAATGAACGTTCCGGAAGAACCCGGGTATCCGAGTCTGTTGCGAACCAGCCTCCCCGAATTGCACCCGCTGATCCATTGTTCTCAGTGCAGGGATAGAATCCAATGGTACCAGATTTCAAGACCTAAATGGCGCCAGGAAACATCATCACCTCGAACTGAAGCCCCAAGAAGCGATCCACGACTACCGCGAATGCTTGAATTTGCAGTAGCCTACAAGCAAGAACCCACAAGTCGTCCTCCCACCGAAGACTCAACCCAACAGATCGAGCAAAGTGGACTTGACAATCGATGGAACAGGCTGCACCATGCCGTAGGTCATCATCACAGGACGGGCCGTTAATGTGGGCGGCGCAGCAGATTGCTGTCAACTGTACCGCCTCCCTGACACTCAATTACACTCACACAACCAAGTGACTCTTTGCAATCTGGGCACAAGCATTGACACCGAAACACAGCCCGAAGTGATGCATAGGTGCACAGACATTGGAGACTGGAGAGCTGCAAATGCCGTAGACAATTCGGTCGTGGGTGCTTGAAAATTTGAATTGTAACCTGTCAAGCCGGTTCGCTGTAAGGCAAGGTACACCCTGTACTTCCACAGACGGAGATATGAACCCTAAACAATTACCTCGAATAGGACGCCCTCTGGCTCATCATCAACAAGACAACAACCATCATCCCCTGAACAGAGTCAAGTACGTTTTGAACTCGCACTTTTACGTTGTGTCGACTGTCGACAGGGTCACACGTTCTCAGCAGGGCCCGGCGTCTCTGACATCAAATAGAATCTGCCATTCGCTCACTTCTCGTTAACTTAGTGCCAGTCGGGAGATTGCGTTCAGCGACGGTGGGGAGAGCTCTGGCACAGTTGAGGTCCAGAGCCCTTTTGGTGAGAGCGAGAATGTTTACAGAAATCTGAAGTTAGACGAGGGATCATTGAGGACAGAGGACCTGAAGTGGAGAAAGGAATCATAGCAAATTGGAGAACAGTCAGTGGGTGCGCAAAAAATTAGAACAATTCGCTCTTGGATCTTTAACAATTTGGAGTTTCATGACATTGTGTGCAGTGATGTCAACCATGAGATGTATGAGAAATGCACAAGCTATACGCAAGTCACTCTAGGGTGCTTTTTTTGGCTTTCTAGTGCCAGATTGCACCAGAAAAAAATAATTTGGCTAAAAAATGGCATTGAAATGTAAAGTTTTTCTCCAAAAAATTTGAAATGAAAAAAAATCTTGGATGAAATTGCCGATTATGGATGAAAATAAAATTATGGATATGTGGTATGTACTAATGTTATATTTCTATCCAATATGTGGATGAATGTTAAAATTTGGAACACCACTATTCAATTTTCTTGTTGGCAAAGAACTCTTGAAAGTTGCTCAAATGTTGTAAATTTTTTGCAAAGACCAAAGAAGGTATAGATACATTGAATCGTACAAGGGAGAGGGACAGATGTCTAGGGGTTAGCTCAAGAAAATTCACCTGTATATTCTTGGTTTAGAAAACTCAATTTCTCCATGCAATTTGGTGCAGTACTCGTGAAATTGGAGTGAAAAAAGGACAAACCTTACTTTGGGGAGGAATTCACTTATCAACATTAGAAAAAATTTGAACCTTGCGGAGGGCCATTAAGAATTCATTTTTTGGCACCCCACAGTGCAAGTACAATTTCTTTTTAAATATTAAAATAGTACGAAAATCTGACATGGTGTTGACATGGCACAAGTAGTACCACATCAAGTGCTTTCATTAAAAAATAATAAAAAATAAAAATCGATAATAGGAATTCCTCTCTAATTGCACTCAAGGGATTCAAAACTCACAAACCTCCCGAAGGCTAAAATTTTTTGTAATGCAACTCAAAAAATGTTATAACATTGAAGTGATTGAACTACAAAGATGGGAACAGTGACATGACAGAGACCTTAGACTTTAAAAAATGAAAAATCTCTAAAGTTTTGCCATCCTCGAAGGAGGTTTTGTAGCCCTCTACAAGTGGACACTTTCAATACTTCAAAATGAATAAAATGCATAGAAAAAGAGGCTAACAATTTCATAGAATCTTTGTGGTGCATTCATGGATACTTCCATTGATAGGCTGCAATAAAAATTTGGAGGACATTCAACGACCTGATCTCCATTCACAAGGCACCAAATACCACCTTTGGCCATCTTCTTCACAAACCCGACGTATTGTCGGGCAATCCCACCTTTAGAGTGCCACATGGGCAAGGCCATGCATGCTTGAATATGTGGAGCATCTCTCTTTGCGAAAAAATGCTTGACAACCAATGGAAAGATGGAACTACTGCAAGTTGTCTACCTATCCTGCTAACATGAATCAAAAAGCAAGTGCTATGGCAACCCTCACCAACAGGCTTCTTTTCCAAGTGCTTAAAGGCAAAACTGGAGCTAATCTTCAATAACGTCAATCCTTGAGTCTATATGGATATGCTCAATAGCACTATCTATAGATTAAAATTGACACCAAAAATTAAGAATTCAACTAATTTTCGAGGCGATAAGCTCATTACATAGGTCTTCCATAGATCTACAAAAAGTGTTCAAAATCTTTTGTCAATTCACTCCAAGTTTCAGTTATCTGCATTTGAAAAAGCACGAGGACACTTTCTATCCTCTTTGTCACTTTGGGATTAACCCCTAATGACCCAAGTCACCATTTTTTGGTCACTGCCCTTTTTTTTATGGGCTAACCATTCTCAATTTTTGAATTTAAAAAAAATATTGATTCCTAAGAAATGCATTGTGTTATGAATCCAATGGTGGTAGTTTCATCAAATTTCAAGTTAAACTTCACCTTGTGAAATTTTTCAAAGCTATATTATAGATATCTATATTATAGGTGTTTATATTATAAGCACCTTCAATGGTTGTTGTATATATAAGGATCCCCAAAAGGGTTCAAGCATTTTCCAGAGGCTAGTTAGTATGGAAGACATTGAAGTCAAGACAATTGACTTTTTTTACAATGAAGTGCAGGATACAAACAAAAAGCATCACTTTGGTTCCTTCTAATTAATGAAAGAACATAAGTAACTTAAGGGATTAGTATATAAGAAGCAATATTTACTCTCATTCTTTCACAAAGGGATGGCACAATCATTGACATGATCAAATTCCTCATCTAGCCCTTCCAATGCAATTGTAAGCACAGTTTCTAAATTCTTGCTAGTACCAAGCGTATTTCTAACATGGATTTTGATCAAATTTTGCAAACTAAACACTCTCTTACAAATCGCAATAGACACACATTGCATGAGCCCATTTTGCAAGCACAAGCAAGTTAGGATATATAGTTTGCATTGATTGATTCCATGTAATCATGCCCCCATAGATCTTTAAGAATAAGTGAGTGATGATGCCAACCCTAAACCCTAATTACAATGTGAATGTAACTAATGGACACATTACATATTGACATAGACAAATAATCATATTGCTTTCATACATAGGCTAATAAATATAGCATATTATTGTCATTTTTTATACAAAGGCTAATAAATACACTACTTTCATATAGAGGCTAAGAAAGACATTGAGGCTAATTATCAAGGTAGTCCAGCCCTTACACTAGCCAAAAAAATTTGCCCTACTCCCCCTTTCCTTAGCTACCCACCAAAAAAACAAAAATTCAAATAATAAATCTCCTATGTATTGCTAGGGTAGCCAATCAAATTGTTGGAACTTTTTTAACCTATCCAATTGGTTTTCTAACTTAGCATTTTGGGCTAGTACCTTACCCAACATTCTCTATGTCATGTAGGAATCTTCAAAAAAATTCAGCTAGGTTGTAACTAAATCTTAACACTCCTCAATCATTGTCGTGCATTGCAAACTCTGCCATGAATTGAAAAATGCTTGGAATATTATGAAATTTTATATTTATATTTTCAACTCTCATATAGTTTATTGAACATAAGAATTTATTATTTCAAAAATATTCTCACAAAGATATACTCCTTCAAAGTGCGCTACCCTATATTTCCATTGACCCAAATAAAACTTCAAACTTAAATATCTTCTAAATTTTGAGGTTGACTAATTTCAATTTTGTTGAGGTAATCACTTTCAATATGAAGTTCAAGTTCCTATAGTTACATTCTTTTTTATTTCAAGAGAAAATGAGCATAAAAATTTCTCAAATTCTTAGCAAGTTTGGCCACATTTTGCAAATACAACCCCCCCCCCCCCCCCCCCCCCCCTTGCATGATTAGGGGTTAAAGATTCACTTTGAGAGCCTTAGGAATTCATAAATATTGCTTTTGTGATTCATAAGCAACAATCAATACTCAAAATATAACTTCCATGTATAAAAATACATGCTTCATACGAGAAGTACTTGACATGGATGTATACAAAATCATATACTACTTAAATTTGACACAAGTTCAATTGTATTTCTTTTGTAGTTAATCAATGCTTATAGAAGAATAATTGAAACCAACATTTATTAAGAGTATAAAACTTGGGAAAAGCATATAGTTGACCATAATACTTGCAAGTGCTAAAGACATTGCTAAACATAAATTTATAAACTGTATTTTCTTATCGCAACCTTTTCTTCCAAAGTGCTCATCTAAATGAACTATCTTTGTATTCAGTTTCTCTTCAAAGAGGCATCAATTAATGCTAATAAACAATAAAATAACACATCTTTCGTACTTTTTTCCATATATTTTACAAACTAGCAAGCATACCCATATGTAAATGCACATAACTATTTTATTTTTTAATTTTAATTTTTTCCAATACATTCTCTATCAAATGAAATTATTAACTTCAATTTCCTAACTCACTTCTAATTTATCTCAAAGAAATGTCTCTTAATTCTTTATCTTTTACACACTATGGAAACCAATTTGGAGGGTCATAGGACCTAGAAGATTAAGGTAACACCTAATTGTAATGTGACCTTTTTTCTAAAACCTCCGTTTAAATTGCATTGCTTGGCCTCTATTAGAAGAGCCTATGATTTTTTCATGGTTAATTATTTTTTAATACTTTGAAATCAATAGTTTATTCATAGGGGGGCTAAAATGCTTTAAAAAAGAGTATTTTTTTTTTAGACTTCCATAAGATCCAGTAAAAGTTAGGCTATTTAATTTTTAAAACTATGCCAAATTGCTCATATGCATTTACTTAGGTATAGTTATCATAATAGTTGGGAGTAAATTGGTCATGAAGAATGTGAAAACATTAATTACCTAGTTATAGATGGTTTCTCCAATAGGCTAGGTATGTATAACATTGTTCATTAATGTTCATTGCTTCCTTTAACTTGAAAAAATAGCTAGGTATCCATTAATGAATATGGTATAAGGTGACCAACTTCCATGGTCTCAAGGATAATTTACTTGCTTTGAAACCATTATTTATAGATGCTCTATAGTGTTTTGGAGACTTCCCAAGCTATTTTAACAATTGTCTATAGTCATGCCAATTCTTAATGATTGTCCAACAATTGTCTCATGACTTCCAAAAGTTTATTTTGTTAATCTATTTGATACAACATCATTTAGATAAGTTTGCAAACAAAAACATTAGTTGTAGTTTTCACCCTAAAATTCTTTAATGCTTTGTAAATACAAGTGTCACTTTTGTCTCCAAATAGACCATTCAGGGATTTAGTGTACATAAACTCTTCATATATGATAGTTATAGAAATACATGGTTGAAGTTAATTTTCTTTCTCAACTTATTAATACAAATAAACTAAAAAAGAATTAATATTGTAGACTTGATATACTATCAAGAGCTAAAGACATAAGACAATAATTAGACAAATGTTAATAGTCAGAATGCATATGTGTAGTTCAAATTTTTCCTACTTCACAAAATACCCAGAACTATAGTATAGAGGTTCAATATGTTTAAAGATTTGGATAATGTGTTAGGATTACTTGTAGGAGCTCTTTGTATAGGTTGACTTTAGTACAAGTTGTTTGTAGCCAAGCCAATAGGGCCTTAGAGAGGGTAGCCCCCTTTAGAAGTGACTTATCCCATAAAGATTGTCATGACACTTGTTGGTAGAGTAGTATAAGAAGGCAATCCCTTGTTTGGGTTTAAGATCCCTTTCTCAAGCTTATTTTGTAATCTTCTTTATTGTCATATATTACTTTGATATTCCATTCTCAATAGGTTATAGGTCCATTCATGTGAGTTGCTATTAAAGGTTTGATCTTTTGACAAGGTGTGTTTGAGGAGCATTCGTGGAGTTTGGGGTCATTTGAAGTCAAAATTTTGATCATTTTTTTGAGGTGTGTTTGAGGAGCATTTGTAGAGCTTGGAGTTTGGGGTCATTTGGAGTTAAGATTTTGACCATTTTTTGAGATATTTTCTTGTTTGGAGTACATTCTTGCTCTTGGAAGGTTGATTTGAATTAGAGGTGACTCTAGTGGTCTGATTTGAGAGATTTGGAGCTTAGGAGAGCTCATTGGAGTGATTTGGAGCTATTAAGGTTTCATTTGAGATATTTGGAGCCTTTAAGAGCTTGTTGAAGTGATTTGAACTTCATTTGAGAGATTGTGAGTGTTTAAGTGTTTATTGGAGTGATTTGAATCATTTGGAGCCTAACGTGAGAGATTGTGAGCCTTGGAGTGCTCATTGGAGTGATTTGGACCACTTGGAGTCTGAATTGAGAGATTGTGAGTCTTGGAGTGCTTATTGAAGCGTTTTAAACCACTTAGGGTCTGAATTGAGAGATTGTATGCCTTGGAGTGCTCATTGGAGTGATTTGGATCACTTGGGGGTCTGAATTGGGAGATTGTGAGCATTTGAGTGTGCATTGGAGAGATTTAGACCATTGAAAGTCCTATTTGAGCGATTTGGGTCATTGGAGGCCCTATTGGACTTTATGCAACTACAAGAGAGCTAGTTGTGCAAAGTTGAGGTATATTGAAGTGATTGGTATCACTTGGTATTACTACATGATGGATTGCACTGAAGAGGTTTACAATTGGAGTTAGAGGCATTTACCATAGTTACTAGTGAAGGAGACAGCTCAAGGGTCATGAACAAGTTCAATAGAGACAATTTTGGACTTTAGAAGTTCAAAATGGAGATGATTTTATTCGAGAAGGATTTGTAGGAGATTGTGGAAGGCACCGAAGAAGTACCCACAAATGATGTGGATACCAAAGTCAAGAAGGCCTATGAGAGGAGGGTGAAGAAGGCCTTTTCTATAATTGTTTGTAATCTTGTGGATAGGCAATTTGCACATGTTCGAGTATATAAAGGACCTATGGAGGCATGGAAGGTGATTTGCAACATCCACGAGACAAAGAGTTTGTCCAACATGCTCTTCATTCGACACAAGTTCTTCACGTGTAAGATGCAAAAGAATGAGGACATACTTGATCACATCAACAAGGTAAAGGTGGTTGCGGACCAACTCGTTTGTTTGGAGGTGCCCGTCACAGATGGAGACATTGTCATGACTTTGCTTCAGAGCTTGCCACATTCTTATGAGTATCTCATTACGGCATTGGAGACTAGACCGATGGCGAAGCTTACTATTGACTTTATTATGGCAAGATTGATGTATGAAGTGTCTAAGAGGAAGGAGAATGAGCCTCATGGAGGAGGTGCAAGGCTCTACTCACAATATGGCCAAGGGAAAATCTCACAACCACACAATGAAATACGCACTTGCTTCAATTGTGGTAAGCCCTGCCACCTTGTAAGGTTTTGTAGGTTGCCGAAAAAGGAGAGTGTAAACAAGGTTAGTGTGAAGGAAGTGGAGGAAGATTTTGCATTTGCAACCAATGATGGATATGACAACACTGACATGTTCAAGTGGGTCATTGATTCCGGTGCAACGCAATATATGACTCCATATATGCAAGTATTCTTTACGTATGAATCTATTAGCAACTACAAGGTGTATTTGGGTGACAATAGCGTGGTAGATGCAATTGGCATGAATTGCATTGTGGTAGAGGTAGAAGTAAAGGGCTAATTGAAGAGAATTCAAATCCAAGGTACTTTAGATGTGTCCAAGTTGCATGCAAATTTGCTCTTGATGAGTAAGTTGGTGTCACAAAACTTGAATGTGCAATTCAACAACCAAAGTTGTGTTTTGGGTGCACCTAATGGAGAGATGATTGTGATAGCACCAAGAGAGGGCAACTTATATCAGTTGAGGTTCAAATCGGTGAATGGTACAAGCATGGCATCTTTGGCACAAGGAGCATCTTATCAACAATGTTTGGAACTTTGGTACAAGAAATTGGGCCACCTCAATGAAAAGAGTGTAAAAAGTCTTCAAAGCATAGTGGGAGGCATGCAAGTGATGAAAGGCTCTTGTCATTTGAAGTGCGAGGCTTACATTCAAGGCAAGCAAGCGAAGTAACCATTTCCATTGGATAGAGGGACGAGAGCAATCAAGGTGTTGGAGATTGTGCACTTGGATGTATGCGGCCCTATAAAGACCACTTCCATAGGTGGTACAAGGTATTTTTTTAACCTTTATTGATAATTTTTCAAAGAAAATATAGGTGTTTATGTTCAAATGCAAGAGTGATGTATTTGAGCAGTTCAAGGCATGGAAAGTACTTTTAGAGAATACAACGGGGTACAAGATGAAAGTGTTGAGATTTGATAATGGAGGGGAGTACATGTCCAAGGCCTTTGAGGCTTTTATAAGAGAGTATGGCATTCAACACTAAACCTCAGCCTCTTATATTCCACAACAAAATGGTGTGGTGGAGCGTACTAATTGCACATTTGTGGAGATGAATCGTACCATGTTGCATACTCAAGACCTTACATTTGATCTTTGGACAAAGGCTGTATCAAATGCGGCCTATACATGCAATAGATGCCCTTCAAGGGCGGTAGTTTCTATGATGCCACAAGAAGTATGGAGTGGGAAGAGGCTGAACATTGGGTATATGCGTATCTTTGGATGCATTGCATATGCCTTGGATTTGAGTCCTAAGCACACCAAGCTTGATGCAAAGGGCATCAAATGCTTGCTTTTGGGCTATTGTGAAGGCTCCAAGGCTTATAGGTTGATGTTTTTGGAGACAAAGAAGATCATCAAAAGTCGAGACTTTACCTTTGTAGAAGACAAACAAGGAATAAGCGATGCTTTGAAGATGTGTCCAAGTGGGAGCAATGAAGATGCGACGCTTGAGGTAGACAAATCCCTAAGTATGGAAGTTTTGCCCAAGGATGATGAGGACTACGATGAGATACTACCTACACCTCAAGACAAGACAAATCCATCTTCAAGTTTGGCATCTAGTGAAGATGAAGAGAAAGATGCTTCCAAAAAGCCAAGGTATCCTACAAGAAAGCGTACGCCGCTTGGAGAATGGTGGAAGAACCACTTCTTATTCAAGATGAAGAGAAACATACAAATGTGACATATGCAAGAGATCCACACAACTTTGGTGAAACCATGAAGAGCGCGGATGCAAGCAAGTGGGAGAAAGCCATACAAGAAGAATATACCTCACTTATGGTCAAAGATACTTGGTAATTCTCTCCTTTTCCTCATGATCCTACAAGTGTTGGATGCAAGTGGATGTTTTGCACCAGGAGAGATGCATTGGGCAATATTGTGCGCTATAAGACAAGGTTGTTGGTTAAGGGATATTCTTAAGTGGAAAGAGTGGATTTCAATAAGACCTTTGTTCCCGTGGCAAAATTTCACACTATTTGATGTATGGGTGCCATAGGGGCAGCCATGGACTTGGAGATGCACCAAATGGATGTCACCATGGCCTTTCTCAATTCAAATCTTAATATAGTCATCTACATGGATCAATCCAAAGGCTTTATTCATGAAGGTCGTGAATACCTCAAGTGTAAGTTCAAGAAAGCCATCTATAGGTTAAGACAATTGGGAAGGGCGTGGTATACGAACATTGATGCATTATTTGCAAGAGAGGGTTTTGTAAGGATCCACACGGACCACTCTCTATATTAAGCAAACAAGGAACTATTTTGTGATTGTCATCGTCTACGTTGATGATTAGATCATTATGACCAATACCTTGAACAAAATAGTGGAAGTCAAGGCAATGTTGAAGAGCAAATATGACATGAGTGATTTTGGTGAATTACACTATTGTCTTGGAGTGGAGTTTCAAAGGCAGAGGGCTAACCACACCATCACCATGAGTCAACACAAGTATATTGAGGAGGTACTGAAACGCTTTAATATGGAAGGTTGCAAATCCATTGGTACACTACTTGATGTCAAGTCTAAAATGGTGAAGCTCATGGATGAAGAGTATGAAGGTGTCAAGGTTGAAATGCAAAATGTGCCATACAAAGAAGTAGTGGGGAGCTTGATGTATGCCATGGTGGCCACGAGGGCTGACTTTGCATTTTCAATGAGTGTGATGAGCCAACATATGGCTAAGAATGGTCTAATGCATTGGACGGCAGTCAAAAGAATCATCAAGTACCTTTAAGGTACATTAGAGGCCAAATTGGTTCTTGGAGGCAAGAGTCTTGCATTAAAGGGCTATTGTAAAGCAGATTGGGTTGGAGATGCAAGTGATAGAAGGTCAACAACGGATTATGTGTTTATGCTTGGAAATGGTGCAATCTTGTAGAATTTCAAGAAGCAACCCACCATTGCATTGTTTACTACTGAGGCAGAGTATATGGCCATTAGTCAATGCACAAGGGAGGCATTATGACTAAGGCAACTTATGAGTGACATTGGATTTGAACAAGAGAAGAGCACACCTATCATGTATGACAATTAAGGCACGATTGCTTTGGTGAAGAATCCAACTCACCACTCTCGGAGCAAGCACATTAACATTCAACACCATTTTATTTGTAAGAAGGTTGAGAGTGATGTGATTGAATTGAAATATGTTCCTACAGATTGCATGGTGGCTGATGTGTTCACAAAGGCCTTTGCAAAGCTTCGATATGAAGGTCTCCAAAAGGAAATGGATTTATGATTGTTTCGCAACAAACAAAGTGGGAATGTTGAAGGACTTGAGTAATGTATTAGGATTGTTGAAGGACTTAGGTAATGTGTTAGGATTACTTGTAGGAGCTCTTTATATAGGCTGACCTTAGTGCGAGTTGTTTGTAGCCAAGCCAATAGGGCCTTAGAGAGGTCAACCCTTTTAGAGGTGACTTATTTCATAAGGATTGTCATAGCATCTATTGATAGAGTAGTATAAGAGGGTAGCCCCTTGCTTGGGCTTAACACCTCTTTTTCATGCTTGTTTTGTAATCTTCTTCATTGGAATACATTACCTTAGTGTTCCATTCTCAATAGTAAGCAAGTGGAAGCAAGCCATGCAAGAAGAGTATACTTCACTTATGGTTAAAGGTATTGGGAAACTCTCCTTTCTTCGTCATGATCGTACAAGTATTGGATGCAAGTGGAATTTTTGCACCAAGAGAGATGCATTGGGCAACATTGTGCTTACAAGGCAAAGTTGGTAACTAAAAGGTATTCACAAGTTGAAAGAATGGATTTTAATGAGACCTTTGCTCCTATGGCCAAATTTTGCACTATTCGATGTATGGTTGCCATAGGGGTAGCTAGGGACTTGGAAATGCACCAAATGGATGTCATCACAACCTTTCTCAATCCAAATCTTGATGTGGTCATCTACATGGACATTTATGCATTATTTGCAAAGAAGGGTTTTATAAAGAGTTATGCGGACCACTCTCTCTACATAAAACAAATAAGTGAGTATTTAGTGATTGTCATCATCTATGTTGATGATTTGATCATTATGACCAAAACCATAAACAAAATGGTGGAAGTGAAGGCAATGTTGAAGAGCAAATATAACATGAATGATCTTGGTGAGCTACACTATTGCCTTAGGGTGGAGTTTCAAAGGCCAAGACTGACCGCACCATCATCATGAGTCAACACAAGTATATTGAGAAAGTATTCAAGTGCTTCAAAATGGAGGGTAGCAAATCTATTGGCACACCTCTTGATGTGAAGTCTAAGATGGTAAAGCTTACGAATGAATTTGAGTATGAAGATGGGTTGAAGATTGTTTTAGCAACAAACAAAATGGTAATGTTGAAGAACATGAGTAATACATTAGTATTATTATTTATAGAAGGTTATAATATGTGTTGAAGAACAAGAGTAATACATTAGTATTATTATTTATAGGAGGTCCTAATATATATTAAAGAATAAGAGTAATACATTAATATTATTTATAGGAGGTCTTTATATGTATTGAAGATCATAAGTAATACATTAGTATTACTAGTAAGAGGTTCTAGTATAGGATGACCTTAGTTTGAGTTGTTTGTAGCCAAACCAATAAGGCTATAAAAAGGACAGCCCCTATCTTGGGCTTGACATCCCTATTTTACATTTGTTTGTAATTCCCCTTCATTAAAATATATTAGTTTGGTGTTCTTTTAATTTATACAAAGTGAAGGTGTTGCAGTTGGATAATGAAGGGGAGTATGTGTTGAAGAATATATATTAGTGTAGACCATATACATTTAGTCCTAGGAGTAGTATTAGACACTTAGTTAGTCTTAGAGTTCATTGGATATTGCTCGTAGTCAAAGGCAGTCCACAGTGGTTAGTTATCCCACAAGGTTTGTGGATGACTTATAAAAGGCTTCTACCATATGTTCAACCCACTCATGGATCTTGGTATCTTTCTACCATCTAAGTAAAGCCTTTCTTCCATATACTACTTTGTAATTTGAATAGTATGTGTCCAAGGCCTTTGAAGAGTACTTGAAGGCCTATGGCATTAAGCACCATACTTCAATACCTTACTCTCCTCAACAAAATAATATAGCGAAATGTACCAATCACACCGTTGTGGAGATGGCAAGGGCCATGATTCATGCCCAAGGTGTCGCAGCTTAAAATTTTGATTTTCTTAGCATGCACCAAAATAGGAACGAAAACTAGCCATTTGGGAACCGGATCCGATTAGGTGAAGAAGGAAAACTCAAAACTAGCACAGAACATGAAGTAGTGGGCCTCTTAGATCTAATCCGATCAGGAGTAACTATCGACGGAAACGGAATGCAACACGGATTAGGTCTAGGACTGGATTATGGATGAACCGGATTCAAGACGACCAAACCGGAAAGGGTCCAGAGACTATATAAGGAGGAGCCTTCGCAGTTGCACCCCCTTTTAGAAACTCGACCTTGAGCGCGCGTTGTAGAGTTTTTGCGTTTGTGTGCTGCAGGCTTTGATTCCGGTTGAGATCGGAGAGAGATCGTGAGGAACGGGACGTGCGGCTAGGAGAGAGTGAGGTAGATTGAAGTGGGAATGCCGTCGCTATGTAGGGCGAGACCAGCGAGTCCCTCTGGAGGCGAGGTGAAGCTCCGGAAAGTCATTCCGGTTATTCCCTCCACAGAGCCGGAGAAGTCTCAACTCATGGAGGACCTCACCTCTATGGGTTGCCTAGGGTTTGCAGAGAAACTCTGGGGTTTTAGGGAGGAGAGAATGGTCAAGGAACTCCTCGGCAAACTGTCCAACCAGTTTGATAACACCGTGAGAGGATCCCCTAGCCGCTGGAACGAGGAACTGTGGAGAGGTGTTTATCGTTTCCGGGCAGGAGGGTTAGGAATGGCAAACCGGAAGGATGAGTTCGTCCGGGGCAAATTCCAAGGGGCCGTCAATCCGAAGGACGGGTACGCGGTCGAGGATTGCGTGGATGACCGACACCGTCGGCTTCTGCAGTTCTTGGTTCTGGTCCTTCACCCGGAAAAGCCAACAAGGGTGACGATCACCCTTGGCAACACCATTTTCGGTGCCCTAAGTGGTAACCGGAAAGTGGACTGGGCACGGATCATTTCCGATCTCGTGGCCCAGCTCATTAGTAGAGTTGGGA
The DNA here is from genome assembly GCA_963969395.1 of Pseudoscleropodium purum. Lineage (NCBI taxonomy): Eukaryota > Viridiplantae > Streptophyta > Bryopsida > Hypnales > Brachytheciaceae > Pseudoscleropodium > Pseudoscleropodium purum. Next base: position 11,635,394 of record OZ017803.1, on the reverse strand, counting down.
AGAAGAGGGCCAGTCCAGTGTGCCCTTACCTCTTCCACCTCTATCGGGAACACCAACTCCTCACCGACGCGGAGGAGAAGGTGTGGAGGACTCAAGAAGTCCTTCTGAAGTATGGGGAGTCGGAAACGGATGACGAGGCCAAGTCCGATTCCGGGTCAGACCAGGAGTCAAGCGAGGAAGAAGAGGAGCCACCGATGCCGCCCATCAAGCGACAGAAGATGACGCCTCCCCACAAGCGCGGGACACCTCCCGGTCACGACAAACCGGCCCCGGAAGAAAGACCGGAAGTCGAGAAGACCGTTTCCGGGGAAGACACAGAAGTGCAAGATCCGTTCAACGGCCTCATCAACCTCCTCTGCAACATCAGGGCGGATTGGGAGGTCAAGCACAGAACGCTTTCGGCTATCGGGAAGTTGGTGGATGCACCACCGGACAGTAAGTTGGCGGAACAGGTGGCGGAGTGCATCACCAATCCGGAAGAGACTCGGAAACAGGAAGTGGAGATCCGCCGGCTGCAGGAGGAAGTGGACACCCTGAAGGCAACCCTCTTTGCCTATCAGGAAGACGTGACGGCCACCCAGGAGATGGCGGAAGAGACTCGGAAGATAGCCGAGCAAATTAAGGCCACCCTGGGAGCGACCGGAACGGCCGCCACCAAAGCGAAGCTCTTCGACGAGAAGATGCACGAGGAGAAGAAACTATCCGGTTCCCGGATGGTCCGGATTCTCACCGACTTTGCTGAGCAGGTGGAGACGGCGATGATAGAGGGGCGGAAGGCTGCGGACCGGATTGAGGAAAGCGGCCGGAAGCTGACTGGAGCAACGTGCTCCAAGGGGATACACCTCTCGGACCTCTCGCTACCGGATTCCTTTCCGGATGCGACCGTTCCGAAGGGTGGGAAGGATTGGACTCCCGAGTCCAAGAAGTCTGCACGGACTAAGACTCCGGGCACGAGACCGGGTAAGGCAATCAACCTGGAGTCTTCACCCGAATCCAACCCAGGCACCCCGGTTCGTAACCCTGTGGAGGGGGAACGGAACCGGAACTTGAATGAAGTCTTTGAGTAGCTGGATCCACAAAGCAGAAGCCCGACAGTAGGATCTAGGGTTGTAGAGTAGATAGGATTTTGATTTGAGTTAGGAGTAGGAGCGGATCCGGATCCGGATCCGGCTCAACAGTATTAGGTTAGACCGGAAGTTGAATTAGGGTGGCGGTGGACCCCCACGGGTTTTCCACTCCGCTTTGTACTTTTAGGGTTTTTACATTTGGTATATAAATCGGTTCCTGCGATGGGAACTGGGAGTCTTCATTTTGCAAATCTCTTGTGCCTTCCCCTTCTCCTCATTGTATGTCTCTCTCCAGCGCGACATAATTGTATGATGTGGAGTTAGGATAGTGTGAGCCGGTTTGCGAGTGATTTCTCCCCTTGGTGTTTCTTTTCCGATCCTAGGTGCATGTGAGTAGGTATTTAAGAGTTGGGAGTGAACTCAATTCCTCAGCACATCTAGAGTTTGAGATTCCGGGTGAGAAAGCCGTTGTTAGGCTAGGCGGGTAGGGAGGGATTCCTTAGCTGCGCTAGAACTCCCGGGTGGGAAATCCGGTCGAGTGTCCGATCTCCTGTGAGGTCTCGCCACCCGTATGGGTAAACGGAAGAACTTTAGTTGATGTTGGAATGGATGGGTACACTTGTAACCACCTATCTTCGCACGGATCGGAAGTAGCATCAAGGTCGTTGTAGTATGAGAGGGTCGAGTGTGGGGTCTTTGTGTGACCTACAACCCGGATTGCTATCTGGGTTGTTGTGAAGGACCAAACCGGATCCGGATTAGCTTAGGAGTTTAGGAAGTAGGACAGTGGGTCTTCAGCCACTATAAGTCACGGAAGGAGTGGTGGGCCTACCACTCTCAAATGTAAGCGGCGACCCCTCTGATGGTGAAACAGAGGCAAAACCAAACCGGATAGGATTACGGATATATGATGACCATCCGGACCGGATTGGTCAGGACGGATTTCCAGGACTGGAAGTTGTAAGATCCTGGGATTTGGATATTTGCACAGACCGGATAGTTAGTAGGATCGGAAGAAGGAGCAATCCGGTCTATAGTTATCTGGTGTGGTGGTATTTCTGGTTCTAGATCTAGGACCGGAAAGTAAGATTGGGATACTGACTGAGCTTAACTGTTTAATAGAGCTAGATACTTCACAGGATCTCGTGGGTTCGATCTTTAGAGTCACTTAGTTATACTCTAGAGCGATTTTTGTGAGTATAATGGGGAATTTACCTGCCCTGTGCTGCGACACAAGGTCTCAAGCTTAAGCTTTGGGAGGAGGTGGTATCCAATGCGGTTTATACAAGGAACCGGTGCCCCACCCAAGCTTTGACAAGGATAACACCTCAAGAAGCTTGGAGTAGGACCAGGCCCGACGTGTCTCAGATGTGCACCTTTGGATACATTGCCTATGCATTAGTTCCAAGTGCCAAGAAGACCAAGTTGGATGCCAAGGGCATCAAATGTATCTTCTTTGATTATTGTAAGGGAAACAAGGCTTATAGGCTGATGTGTGTAGAGACCAAGGCCATCATCAAGTGTCGAGATGTGACCTTTTGGGAGGATGGAGGAGCTGATCTCAAGTTCTTGGAAATGAGCCCAAATGGAAGAAGTGGAGGACCAGTCCAAAAGGTGGGTATAACTCGAAGAGTGCACATAGAAGATGAAGGGGATGAAGATGAAGAGCAAAGAGCGGAAGATGAAGACTTAGTGGAGCCCAAGAAAAAGGTGTCCACACTCGAAGTAAAGAGATCAACAACCCCTTTTCCAAGCACTTCACCAAGGGAGCAAGAGCATGATCAGCCCTTGGAAAAATAAGATCAGTCTATAGAGGAGCCATGTTATCCAATAAGGACCCACAAGCCCCTTAGAGATTGGTAGATGAATCACATTCTTCCCCCACAACATGAAGAACAAGCCAATGTGGCTTTCCTTGGACATCCATCCATACTTGGAGAGGTGTTGCATTGCAAAAATGCAAGCAAATGGGAGTTGGCCATGCAAGAGAAGTACAAAGTACCCCATCCTTCCAAAAGATCAAGTGGTGAGTTTTTTGTTGTATGCAATTGTAGCAACAAGGGCGGATTTGGCACTTCTAGTGAATGTTGTGAATCAACACATGTCCAAGTATGGCCCAAAGCATTGCATAGTGGTCAAGAGGATGATGAGGTACTTTCAAGGCACACTTGTATTGAAGTTACAACTTAGAGGTGTCCATGTGACCTTGCACAGCTTTTGTGATGCGGATTGGGTTGGTGATGAGGGGAATAGAAGATCCACCACTAGCTACATATTTATGTTTTTCAATGGGTGCCATTTCATGGAATTCAATGAGGCGGCCTATCATAGCGCATTCTACAACAAAGGTAGAGTACATGGCCATGAGATGATTGAGCTTAAGTTTGTGCCTATCCAAGCTATGGTTGGTGATGTGTTGACCAAGGCCCTTAGGAAGCTACAATACCAAAACTTGATTGAGAAAATGGACGTTCGAGCCTTTGACTACTCTAAAAGTAGGAGTGTTGAAGAACATGTACATAATAGTGTAGACCATGTACATTCAGCCTTAGAAGTAGCATTAGACACTTGATTAGTCTTAGAGTCCATTGAGTATTTCTCATAGTCAAAGGCAGCCCATTGTGGTTAGTTGTTCTATAAGGTTTGTGGATAACTAGTTAAAGGCTTCTACCTTATATTCAACCTACTCATGGGTCTTGGTATCTTCTTACCATCTAAGCAAAGCCTTTCTTCTATATAATACTTTGTAATCTCAATAATAAAACGGAGGAATTACGATAGTGTTCGTACATTTTCTTGCACTTGTTTCATTAAGAAGGTACTTGTAAGGTGCACTGAAGTTCAGTGTAAGTATAAGGTAAAGTAGATTTTAAGGATAAAAATTCCATAATGTTATAAATAAATCAATGATCATGCATTGTTTCAACATTAACTACAAATAAATTTAATTTCCGTGAATCTTGCCTACTCTTCATAGTGGAGAAGGAAATGCAACACTAAACCTCAAGAGCTTAAACGACGGACCTGACAGCTTTTTGTAAGTGAAGGACATGCTTAAGTTGAATAACTTTGTAAAGACTCCTTGTACCATTTTCAATTTCACTAGACAGTCTATGTATTAAACTTAGACTCAAGACTTACAAAACTAGTAGTAAGTGTTTTTGAATTAAAACATAGTGTTCATTGTGTGAGTGAGTCTTGAATATTGCCCATCAATAGAGCCACTTGTTTTGAAAAGAAACTAGGAGTTGCCTTTGCTGTTGCATCAAATAGGAGTGAAAAAGCCAGATGAGGTAGAATTTGATCAATTGTCCTTCAAGCACTTCATGAAATGTCATAAATGCTTTCTACTGAGCTCTAAAAGAAACATGATGGTAGTTATATATGAAAGAAACTCTGAGGTAATAGAGTAAAGGAAAATGCAACCGTCAAAGTGTATGAGCATTTGTCGATGGACATTATCTATATGTGCACAAATGAACCAAACAAGAACTATCTATTCCAGTAGGTGAATGACATTAGAGCACATTCTTGTATTATTTTTTTAAATGATACCTTTCCCTACATTCAATTTTAAACCACCTCGATAGTAACATTTTTTTTATTGTTTTCAGATTCTACTTTGAGATGTAAAGAATTCAATAAACATAGAAGAGCAAGGCAATTGTTGTGAGAAAAATGTGATGCACTAAATTTGATGTATTTATACATGCATCTCTGTAATGTGAACAGAGAATAAGAAATCAATGAAAGTGATCAACCACTGAGAAGTTGGCAACCTTCTCCGGATTCTCTCATCTTTAATTTCATCTGACAAAAACAAATTAACAAAGTTGTACTTCCACTTGGCTTCACTATTAATTCAATTCAACCAAAAAAACTGAATGGACAAACAGATACGTTTCTGACCAAATATGTAAAATTTGCTTCATATCCTTGACCAAAAAACAAATAGTTCCTCAATGTACTAATTCTTAGTATTTAGCATGACCTTCTAGCAACAAATTTCGAATTTCAGTAATTGTATACTAAAAATTCATCTCAAAAACACCCCAATCTCTTGTAGTATACATACTTCATGGTAATGTGTTTCCAATGTTCACTAGTTATCCCTCTCAACTCGACTCAGATTCTTATACTAAGACATTTGTAGTGTGACAAATGATATGGGTGAATAACCTACAATCACAAGTAATTGCAATTGATCGGGCAAACCAAACTAAATGATGGACTTAAGGGATGAATTTTCTCCTTGCACATAAAATCTCAAATAAGTGGAGTTATTGTTGGATTCATAGGTCCATAAATAAAAATATAAATTCTATTTCAAATTTGGGTATCAATCCAAGCAACATAAGCTTTAGGTATTTTACTTTTAGTTTGTGATTTCAATTTCCCGTATTGACTAATCAAATAATGAAGGAAAAAATCAAAAAGTAATTCTCCACTTTTCACAACAAACCCTTTTGGGGATTCAAGCTTTTTCTAGATTTTTGTAAAAATAATTCTCTTGATGTCTAAAGGTAATTGATTGATTCTCTCTTTTAGCTGCTTATCTTTTATATGGGTTCCATTTAACTGAAATCTTTGCCCAAAATATGCAATTTTATATAAGCAATAAAGGGCCATAAAGAGACAAGGTCCTACATAAAAATCCTCTATTATCTTTGGTGTCTCCCAAAGAAATATATAACCCAATTTGACTCACTAGAAAACTTATTTTCTTTAAAATAATTTTAGATTGAATTTGATACTTTCCCTTTGAGATGGATGCAAATATATTAGAGTATTTATAGCTATTCTAAATTGAAGTAGTTCATCCAAGGCAATATGAGGTCTTCCTAATAAATTTAATTTTCTAGCGATCATATCAAAACCCAAATCATACGGAATACATGATTGCTTTGTAGGTTTAAAATTTTGAGGGGGTACAATTGTTTTTCCTTTAGTACTATCAAAGGCTTTCTTTTTAAAGCAAGTATTTTTAGTATGTCCTACTTCCCCACACCAATGACAATGATTTCCTTCTTGTAATCCCTTTATTTTACCTGGTATATATGCTCTAGTATTTCTAAAATTTGAATAATTTAAAGTTGATTTCTCAGTAGGAATTAGTGATGGTTGGTTAATTGAAAAATGGGGATGATTATACTTAATAGTTAGTAGAGTTTTATTATGTTTTTCCTCTTTAGCAAAAACAATGGCTAATACTTCCTTAATTAGGTCCTCTCCTACCTTTCTTCCCGATTCCATATTTCTAATGGTAACATGCTAATCTCCATATTTTATTTCCTCAAATATATTCCATTTAGGAACTTTTTATTTCTTTTAAGAAAGGGTTCGTAACATAATTTTAGGTAAATCACGTGTCATTCCTTAGAGTATTTAATTCTCTCAAGAAAAATACACATTTTGATTTTTCCTAATTGTTATTATAATTACTATTTGATTTATTTACTCATTTATTTATTTTCTATGAATGTGTCCTTTATTGGTAGAAATAAAAAGTCAATTCTTTTTACATTCTAGCCACCGTTAGCTAGGACCATTCCCTGATAGTAGCACCAAAATGTAGTTTAAATTTTGCTTACTTCACAAAACACCCAGAACTATAGTATAGAGGTTCACTATCCAAGGAATGATCAAATAGTCTAATGTATTGTGACTAGAATCACTTTTATTAATAGAATTAATCATACAATGTTGATTTTTAATGGAAATAACATTAAAATATCCCATTGGTTCTAGTAATTGGGATCATTCAATTATCTAATAACTAGTTTCCGTCCAACAAACATGGATGCACAGTACAAATATGAAGTCCAAATCTTATCCTAGTATGTTGGTTCAAACAAGAAGCATGCTTATGCGAGGGAAAACATAACATATAGCTTTAAACAAACAAGTCTTCACATCCTATTGCATTCGCTTAAAGCATAGGTTCACAGTATTTGCTTAAAGCAGCACTCATCATTCATCAAACCACATATTAGTATGAACAATTTCATTACACTTCAATGTCACAATATTTGCTTATAGCATTCTATAATTTGCTTAAAGCCATTCTATCAAAACAGTTGAATTGCATATCTTCTCACTTCACTATAAAACTATCTAATTGCTTTAAGCATTCACAACACAAAGCCATGATCTTTACAAATTCTCGTTCACCCTCTTTAATTAAGTTAAATTTAGTCTTACAATTCTAACACAGCTTCAAGCTATAACATAGATCACAATTATCCAATCACTGGATATATACAAATTCATACATTCACCCAATCATTGGAATTTCTGCACAGCAGATTTACAATCTAAGTATATTTTCTCACTCAGACATTATTTGGCTTCAAGCTACAATATAATTTAGTACAAACGTTTTTAAGTGACCTCTCAACAGTAGATTCACTACAATTGCTTAAGCATACATTACTCACTGATAAGCTTAAGCACACACAAAAACACTTACACAAACAATAACATTACATGCTTAAGCAGACACAATCTAGTTCAACCATCCAAGTAGTAGACATCACAACTAATTGCTTTAAGCTACAAATTAACTTCCTCTCAAGAATTGCTTTAAGCCTCAATGGAAACACACATTGCTAAAGCAAATTCAACAATTACAATGATGAAATCTAAATTAGATACACAACAATAATAGCTTCAAGCACACAAGTATATGAATTCCTTTCACAAGAAATTACACCAATACTATGAATGTCCAATCACTGGGTCTTGAAATTTAATCACAAACAACCAATTGTCCAATCACTAGGTCTTCAATCTCTTTCTGATTACATACAAAAGAATGCCTAATCATTGGGACTTTGAAACTAAATCAAGCACAAACAAATGTCCAATCATTGGGATTTACACACAATTACAAATATATGTTTAAAGCTTTATTACAAAGATGAAATCACCAAAACATTAGTACAACTAGAAACTTCGACACACATACACACACACACACACACACACACACAAAAAAAAGTGTAAGAGGGGAAAAAGAAGCGGCTCCAAGCCTTACATATGACAGTTAATAGCAATGTGTATGAAATACCAAATTGGATATATGGTAAAGATATAGATATTTGATGAAGGTAAACAACTAATACAAAAATCCCAATCCATATTTTAATTAGATTATTTGTTTGTTTTGTTTTGTTTGTTATAATGAGATTTCCTAGTCCATGTGCCTTTTAGTCACGGTCGCATTTTTAGTATTGTTAGAAAGTTCTCAACAAGGAGGGGTGCATGGGCTTTGTTTTGTGATGCTTGCACATTTAGTGTAAAAGATATTGAATTTCAAAGTTTTTATAAGTTAAAAAATTTGAAATCACTTTAATTTTTATTTTGGTTGTGGCAAGGGTATAAGGCACACTAGTGCAAATTGAAGGTATCATCAACATTCTACACCCTATTTTCCATAGTAGTATCTATGAGGCTATTTGTTTTGTTTGTTTGATAGGATAAGATCTCTTAGATCAAGCATCCCATGGTCACATCCTTAGTACTTTTGGAAAGCTCTCTATAAAAAAGAGTCCATGGGCTTTGTTTTGTGGCATTTAGACCTATAATGTGAATGTTATTGAATTTCAAAGTTTTCATGAATTAAAAAATTAGAAAATCATTTTTATGTTGATTTTGATTGTAGCAACGTCAAGAGGTACACTAGTACTAATTGAATTGTTACTTTTAGCAATTATTTTGATGTATAGGTCAAGTACTAAAAGCTTCTTACAATTTGCTTTTTGAATCATTCAATAGTTTGTACATTATGTAGAATAAAATTGGCTTTTTTTCTGTCGCATAAAAATCAAACAATTCCTATCCAATCCCAATAAAGCATACCAAATTTCAGTTTCAAAAAAGTAAAATTCCATTTAAAAAAATTTAAGTCAATTTTTGTGGTTTTACATAATATTTAATTTTAAAAAATTGATGATGAATTTTTTCAATCCAATTGCATGAATACATAGGGAACATCCATACACATATCTTTTCTATTAACAAATACTACCTTGAGTAACAAAAATATGATTAATGAAGAGTTCAATGAAAAGCGTTATATGACCAAATTTTGAAGCAATGGATATATCTATATTTTAATTTGATTTTGGAATATTAATTGTACCATCATGTTCAAATGTCTGAAATTAGTTACTATGTGAGGTGCAAATAGAAAAATCTAATTATTATAAAGAGATATCTATTTTTTAAAATTTGGATAAGGTCATCCCAACATTGAAATCTCTAGAGACTGAATTTTGAAGCTTTTTTGGAGATGCTTGTTCAAATAAAAGATGTGCACACATGTGTTTCCTACATATCTATACAATCAAATTTTACAAATCAATGATAATGTAAAATCACATATTTTAAATGAAACAATTCAACCAAAAATGGAGTTTTAAACTGAAATTTGGGTATGTTTGATTGGGACTGCATAAGGATGCAACGATAATTATGCTTACCAAGAAAATACCAATTATAATCCACATTGTGCAAAAAGAATTTGAAAGGCTCAAGAGAGAATTTGTAAGCTTTCAGTACCGGACTGTCAATTTATTCCCTGTGATCCCTACGCCCAAAAGTCGCAATAAAATTCTGAAAGAGAAATCTTCACTCTAGCTTGTACAAAGATTTTTTGAAGTTGTTTTGGTTCACTCCAACACATGCCTAAACCCCAAAATAAGACCTCCACCGTTTTGTATGGCCATCCCTCTTCAAGCTTAAACTCCATCCCAAGAATTGTTGAAGTACTGACAGCATCATTGAGAAAATCAGCACAACATCATTCACACTTTGACAACAAGGCGATCCTGTTCCTTCACTTGGTCCAATACTTCTTCCGAAGAATGAGTGGCAATTGTTTTGATTTCATCGCCAACGTGGGCAAAAGGCAAGGCTATCAGTTCCGTCTGGACTTTCTTGCCGACTTTGTCGACCCTAATCCTCCTCCTCTCAACCACCGACTCTGCCATATTAGCTTCAAAATCATTGGCATCAAGAATCGTTAATCTGTTGGGTCACTCATTCATACCGATGAACGCACAATCCTGACAGTCAGCGAACATAAGACTCAAACCTTGAATCCTGCCGACGGTTCTCGACCCGACTTCATTGCTGTTGACACCATTACAAGGGATCACTGATTGGCCATTACTGCTGGCAACTAACCATCATGCCTCTACGACGTGATGTTCTAATTACGTAGTATAAGTTAAGGTGAACAATTGCACGTTTGTGCGACGGTCTATCTACTTCGGCTTGGGAGTAGAATTGGGCACGGACGTGTCGGGCTGCACCGCAACGCCCTTCAGGTCCAACAAGCCACGATCCTTGAGCTTTGGGTCAAAGCGCAACACATCTGAACACTGCCGTTGCTTGAAGACCCCCTCAAGCTCTCTCTCAATCCGTCGTGCAACCTGCTTCAGCGCTTTGGCTGTTGGAGGCCCAGGTGCTGCCTCCTCAACTTTAAGTTTCTCCTCATCTGCCATAAATACAGAAACACGCAACTATTAATACGCGCAGTCTTGGAGGGTCCATAAGAAATTGATTCAAGAATCAATCACGCATGATTTGTGATTTGTGATGCTTATAGTGATGAAAGTACAAAATTTCCGGTAAAACAAGAGTTTCCCAAGCATCGCACACTCTTTCTCACTTGCCTAGGGAGTAAGATATGGTCATACAAGAACACTTCAAGCAATTCTACAGCTGATGATTATGAAGATAAAATCCACAAAAAGAACACCAAAATTCTTACAATGTGAACAAAAACTTCGAGCAATCATTCTGCACAGTTGGTATGCTGATAGTGCGTAGGGAAAGAGGAGCATGCAGTGTATGGCATCTCAACCCTACTCCTAGTTGACATATCTCAGCGAGCAAATCAATTGTTCGGTCAAATACCCAAGACAAACACTTCGATCTGAGATCACAAGAGAAATGTCGGTGACACAGACGTTACTTACCAGTCATGAGAGGAGTACAATCTAATGCATTCTCCCAAAGGTTTTGCAATTCACCGTTGTCGTTACCCTCTGGAACAGAACCATTTTCAGATATCCAAGTATCACGTGTGCCTTCAAGAAGAGCACGACTGGGTTTTGTCACATGCATGACCTTCACATGGTGGCATTGCAGAGGCCTCCTCGCAAAATGCAGCCTCATACTTTGGTACACCTGGAGGAATCATCATTCGTTATGTTACAGTCAAGTGCAGAATTTGAAAATGAGCCTATCAAAGCACATCTTATTGCCATCCAAGGTCATCTGCCCACTACAACAAATTCAACCTTAATTCTTCGAAGAATTCTACTAGCCAAAGCTTGGGCCCCAGGGTATGAAATACTTGTCGGGAGACGCCGACGTAGCAGAGTGTCTTCTTCTCGTCAAATATAGCATATACACTAGCCTTGGCACCAGGTTGCGTGCAGTCCGCTATGTGACCGTCTTCCGTTAAATAAGGAATAAACTCGAGGTCTTTCAAGGAGGAAGATGTTCCTCCTCCAGCAGATTGCCTCCGCAAGGCGTCTTGCCTTCTCCTATATTCTTCTTGGGCCTGCATGTTATATACTGATAATGAGTTTCATTTTCAAGACCAATTCCTGACCCGATCGTACTGAAGAATATCAACACAGAAGAAAAAACAAAGAATCCCGAAGAAGTAATATTGACTAATCAGCTTGAGTGGGATTTCCGAAAGTACCTGAGCAGTAGCCTGGCGAGTTTTCTCCTGATGCTCATCAGCAGCTGCTAGCTTTTGCTTCCATTTGGGCTCTGCACATGGATCGCTGCTCAAATGAACAAATATGACCTCAGATTTCATTGCCAAGCAATGCTGTGACCACACCATAGATGCGGCCACTTTGGCCATTCAAGCATTTAGGAGTTGAAATTCTGTAATTAGAAAAATTAAAGGAGTACGGAGCAAAATAAGAGTTTGAATTACGTCTTGAAAGTGATAATTCAAAATGAACTTTCTTTTTAAATTCAGGCACTGATTTCGATGCGGACAACCGAGAGGCTCGTCCATGACCAAGCATCAACCGAATTTGCATATGTCACACAAGTGAAGAGAAACCTATTCCCATATTATTAGGTCATTCGAAAACATTTTTTGATGAGGTCAAATGGTACTCAAAATTAATCACCTGCGGCGGAGGCAAAGACGGCTACTTGTGGCCTTCGAATTAATCTCAAATTACTTTTCTTCATCTTGCACAAAAACTCATCCCTGCGAGAAAAAACAAGGAAAAAATAATAAGCACACAAACACCAAGCAGTTGTCCTGGTCATCAAAAAACCCCAAACGTACCGCATTTTCACGAATACAGCAATTTGATGTCAACCAGAAAATTGGGCCTGACATCGAAACTAACCCCGTGAAGGCAGATTTCGGCAATGCCATTGCCGGGACAACATCCTGGCCGTTCTTCCAGGCCACGCCATGGCCTCTTAAGCTCCCCGCAACCGCCGCCATGGCTTCTTCCCGTCGTTACTCAGAGCTCCCCAAAAAACTTGGCTCACATCCCAGCTGCAATTCCCAGCCACAACTCACAAATCACCACTCACAAAGCAGACGACAGAGGAAACCCACTTTGCACCGTTCTCGCACCTGCAGATTCAGTTCGACTTCCTCTGACGAAGAAGTTGATAGAGGAAATCCAAGAAACCAGAAACAATCAAAGTGATGGAAAGACTCACTCTGTCGCAAGAAGAAACCCAAAAATTGCAGATTGACCAGCGATGGCGAGAGCACAGGTCTCGCAATCCAAATGAGAGCTCAACTGGGGAGCTCGGGACTTGGGTTTGAAGTGATGGATGTGGATGAAATACATATACTTGGATGATAAAAGTTGGAGTTTTATCCACATGTCGAGATGCGTGGGAGATAAAGTATCTCCCTGTAGGAATACTATCTTAAAGCGGCCAATGAATGAGCTGAGATACCCGGATGGTACCCGGATCGAACATTCTCCGACTACGAGGATTTCAACCCCAAGCATGTTCCTGTCAAGTCTCATGAGAAGGTCCGTGACAGTGTTGTTTTCTTAATTTTAAGGAAATCTGGATGTGGGCTACAGGTGAGAAGTAAGTAGCTGAGGTTAGGCACTTTCAAATTTATTTTCGGTGGAAAATTTGGCTTCAAGTTAAGAATTAGAGTGAGTTGTATGGCCTCATAACAAAACCTACAGAAACATTTTTGACAATTTCAGCTCTTGGACTAGTGCAAAATAGGATAATCAAGTTTCAAAGAGTGATGCAAATTCGGAGATAACCAAATTCTCACTCAAAAAACTTGCTATAGATAAATGTATAATTGTTGAATCAACATTTGAAAGATGCCTAAAAGTCCTTACTTATTAAACAATCATGGCACACTTGTGTTAAAACACATCAATAAACAAACAAGTGCATCAAGAGCCTCTCTTGACACATGGCCATACTTATCAAAGTCTTAATCGCACCATATATAGCAATAAGTGGGACAACAATTACTTTAGTAGTGGTGCAACCTTGATGTTTTATGATTACAATACCTAGTGATACGACGAAGGTACCTGCATATATGTGGTTATAGTCTATACTCACATTTCTAACTTTGATATATTTTTGGTGACTACAGATGAAAAGTTGTTGAATCAATATTTAAGTAGGTGGCAACAAATTGGCAAACCCTAGTATTCATAGTCAAGTCAATGGCTACTAGGGTGTGATTCAAGATTTAGATCTAGCTTTTTAAACATTTTTATCTCCAAATTTTTCTAAGGACTTGATGCAAAAGATAATTTTTTGGTGCTATTAGTCTTTTTATCACCTAAAAAAAATCATTCATTTGTGATGGCTGGGGTGAACTACCCCCCCCCCCCCCTCGTCCAAGAGGGAAAACACTGAATTTTTTTATTTGCCATACATGGCAAAATTTGCAAATTTTGATTTCATATTAGCAATCAAAGGCCCCTAATTAGCAAGTTGGGTTGTAGAAGATAAATTAACCATGTAATGCTACTAAAGAAACTAAGCGTTTGATGGATGACAAAGAATTCTCCTATATAGGATAGAAGTGCAACTATTCATCCTTTGAGTTTTGTTATGAAAAGGGAATATCTTCTGCAATAGTTTGACTTCCAGAGAATACAGTTTCATTTTTTTAAGCAATTGATTCCCATAGTATTAGAAAATGATGATTTCTTCGGAGACCAGCCCGTCATTACAGGGTTAATGAAGCAAAAAATAGGGGGTCTTGTTTTTACATTCACCCAGGATTGCCTATGAGGGGACAAGCAAGGGAGTCAATTCATCGCAGTTGTCCATGACTTACCAGGTGATCAGTCGTGGACCATGAGAGATCTCCACTCCAGCCTCTCAAAATGCCAAAAGGAATATTTTTATCTTTACTACATCAAAATCTGAAAATATTTTCATTAACGGTGTACTAAAAAACATTTAAAATAGGTATCAAATTCTTTTAATTTGGACATTGGATGATCTAAACAAACCTATCTTTACCTTTCAATGCGATGTAAAGAAAATAGTGGCAACATCAAAAATTGTTAAAATTTGTTATTGAGTTTGCTTATATAAAATTACTTGTTGAACTTCTACTTTCAAAGCCATGAAGAATAATATGTCCATTTGAAAATCAAACACCAAATATCAAACAAGTATCAACATTTCAACCCTTAAAGTTCCAAATGTGTATTTAGAGGACATTCAAAAGTTTGGATAGGTTCCTATGAACATCATAGATAGGTTTTTAATTTTTGGCATGATGTTTTGAAAAAAAATTGAGATAGGAAAATAGATTAGCTTTCTAGGAATACAATCATTTTTTCAATTGGTGTCTAGGGGCAAAAATTATACTCTGTATGATAGAAAGCTAGAAAATTGCCAAGAGTTGAGCAATATCAACAAAAAATTTGACATAGAAATTTTAAAATTTTATTCTTATAGATTATGTTTTTGTTTATGTAGAAAGATTGAATTTATTCAATTTGGATTAGTGATTTGAAGTTATAGAGCATCTTGCAAGCAATCCAAACATCTTCTTGAAAAAATAACATTTTGAATCCAATTCTCAAATTGATTTTCATAATTTAAAAATAAAACAAAATCTACAAAACTTGATTTGTTTGCTAGACCAATCTTACCATTGGGATTAGTGTACCATAGCTTCTTAGCAACTCAAGTAGCTTTTTGCCTAATACTTAATTATAGTAAAAAATATAGTTATGCAGGTCAAAAAATAATTTCTCAAAATTTGGAAAATTTTAAAATATACTTAAGAATATGTTAGGCATTCATCCAAGTTGTTAGGAAGCTATGTACCATATGAACAGTACAACAACTACATAATTCAATTGTAATATATTACTCTACTCATACTTGTTGTAACTATTTATACAACTATAATACTATTCGTAATTGTGCAATTGTAAAGACCACTTATGATTGTTGCAATTGCTTATAGAACTACAACATTATTTATAATTACGCAACTATTGAGATATTACAATTGAATTATACAAATGTGGACATATAGTAAAATTTCTACATAATGTGAACTTTTATAAGCCAATAACCTCTCTGAAGTGATATTATTCCTTCACTCATGGCCTAGACACATTGAAGATGTACAAAATAAATAAATAAAAAGAACTTTCATTGAATTTAAAATCTAGTTGTCGCTCTAAAGAACATGACCTCAATCCAAGAGTGTCATGAAATTGTAGCCTACTACAAAAATCTCCAAACATCATTAATGTTGCAACCCTTTTCTAACATAATATTCAATTTCCAATCCTATGGCTATTCTTGGGGCTATTACCTTGTATAAGTTATAATATACTATAGATGAACTATGCAACTAGTTAGTAGCATTACATTTGAATTAATTTGAGATGCTAGGTCATAGTAACATCCAAATTGAATTTCTATGAATTAGGCACTCCTATTATAACCATATCTATATCTAATTATTTGTTTATACATATATTCATATAGGAGAGACATCTAAAGGGTGCAAATTCTAGGTCACTAATTTTCCAAAATTGTAGGCACGTTTTTTACTATTTATTTTGTAACCAATTTCTAGGAAGCTATAATATTTCATTTCCATCTCATTTCTATTAATGATTTATTTTTCGCTTTTAACTTATATCTACTGAATAATTCATATTGTATCTAATATTTGTTATTTCTCCTTGTATGGATAGATTTACCTTGCAATAATGTACATAACAACAAATCTAGTGAACAACTTTTAGAGACTCCTAGAAGACTAAAAATGATAACTTTTCATCTCTATATATTTTTGGCCAATTTTTGGTTGCATTTGTCACAATTGTGTTGAAAGTGTTTAATGTTAAATGTTAAATGTTAAATGTTAAATGTTTCTCATTTAGGTATTCTTGATTTTTCTACAAAGTAAAATGTTTAATCTACAAATTGCTTTGTGGTGCCTTAAGTTTTGGCAACATCTACCTTGTTGCTCTTTATGTAAATTATCTTTTTTGAATTTTAGTTCATTAAAAAATTGAAGTTTATCAATTCTATTTTCTATTCTAATTTTAAAAATTTATTATAATTTGACCTTTGGACTTATAACAACAATGCCATGATGTGGATGGTCTATTAGTTGAAGTAAGTGTTTTTTTTAATGTTAAAGAGTGTTTACAGTATTAGGAAGTCTTGTTAGTTGTTGTTTGATGACCAATTATTTAGTACATATTTTGGGTTAAGAAGGTGTTAGGGTATGCCAACAATTAGCTTTTTAATGGTGGATTCACTCCTTTAAGGCAAAAGATGGTCCCTTGTCTCTTTCTTGGTGGTTCTTCATGGTTTTGACATGTGAAATGCACTTGAGATGTTGAGTTGTTTATTTGTTGGTGTTTTATCATTGAAGGAAGCATTGATGTGAAGAATTTTGGATTTGTGTTTGTACAAACTGTTGGATCAAGACAATATTTTGAATCTAGATTTTTCAAAAGTTAATCTATCATGATATCAATGCTTAAATCTATATTTGTTATGAAAATAGAACTATGAGGCATCAAAGTGGAAGTTTTTGGATTTCAAGTTAGCCAAGAAGAGTGCATATATAAGTAAATATAATACATAATATTACACTATAATCCAAATCCATATTGAAGCATTTCAAATAAATTTTTTGGGGCAAGGCCCTTTCTATCACACTTGGTATTTTGTCTTATGATTAAAAAATAGAATCCTCAAGGATTTGATCTTCAATAATATATACAAAAGAATCTCCATTGAAGTATAATTTTTTTTATCCTTTAACACTAGCAAATTTGAAAGATAGGGGTGGGCATTCTTTACAGAGTATTTTTTAATTTGCCAAAAACTAATAATGTTCTACCCATATACTTTAATATTATTTTTTTGTTCATACCAAAAATTCTATTGTTGATATTTGTCTATATAATTATATTTTGCCATCTTTGACCATTGGGTATGGGATTCAAAAAGACAAATGACATGTGCAATGTCTTTGGCCATGAAAGATGAATGTAATGAAAGGTGAAATGTAGGATCAACATTACGATTAAAAAACAATTGAAAAGCCCATGATTGCTCATTGGGATTGTTAGCTATATTTTCTATTAACTTTTGTACATGCATGATGTGTCATTTATAAATAGTTCATCTTCAATACAAAGATGAGTTGGTTGAATTGCTTCATACTTTTCACATGTCATTTATCTTTGGTTTAAAAGTCGTAATGATAGTCGAAAAGTTCACTAACTTAGTTAAACTCTCACTTGAAAACCAAAACCACCTATTGTACCCTATATGATTCGTCAAATCAATTTATACAACACATTTAACCAACACATACTTCCCAACCAATGCCTTACATGTATAAAGAATACTATATTCCTATCCTTTCCTTGTTTTTCAAAAATACAAGGTCCAAAATTCAACAAAAACATAAATATGTCGACATCATGTAGCAAGACAAGTATCAACAATGAGGGAACATTAAACACCAATCATTATTGCCATATCAATGCTTAACCCTAGAAGAAGGAAGAGAGCCCCATGACCAAAGTAATCAGCAACTACTGCTCTGAATCTCTGATTATTAGACAAATAAAAGCATTCTTTATTTCTGGAGTTCCCAGTAAAATCACCCATCCAACCTTTTAGGTCTGCAGCGTCCTCTCAGGGTTCAACATGGTTGATAATATTACTTCGGCAAACTTGAGCGGTTGACGTCAAGTAATGTCTGCGCTTCCTCGTCACTTGTTACTGCTCCCACATTGTTTGCATTCTCATTTCAATCCTCCGGTCTTTGGTGCAGGATGGGTAAACCCTTCGAAGTGTGAAGCTGGGTGATGAATCACCACTTGCTCTCCAAGCGGATGAGTTGGAGTCAGATGATGAAGATCTCTTCACTTCACCTCGATGATGCAGAAGTTGGAGAGGTTTAAGTTACAAGACAGGCAAATTTTCAAATGGACGTTGCCATCAGGGAGCTCCACTGGTCACTGGCCTTCAGTCAGCTCACTGGAGTTCAGAGTCCATCCACACAAGAATCTCTGCCAGAAAAATCATGCATTTTGTTTTGTGATTGGTGCAGTTTGACTTCTTGCACAATCAGCTGCACGAAAGACTCGGTCAAGGTATTCTGGGCTCTTGTGTTGGCTGCGAATACTGCGTAGAACTTCCAGAACAACATGAGGTTTTTTCAAAGCACACGCTTCCATTGCTCGACATGTGCCCTCCTGCATTTCACATGATCAAATTTCAAGAAGCATTCCACAATTGAGGATGTTCTTCAAAGACTTCTAAATTCGGAAATGCTTACTTGTATTTGAAAACATGCATGTCCTTCTAAATTAGAAAATGCTTTACTTGTCACACTGGAAAGATTATACGTGCAAATTATTTTTCCGGGCATATCAATTGTATCAAGGTGGAAACCTGTATAAGAGGATACTCGTCATCCATATGTGCAACAAGAAATGAAATGAAATCTTTCACCTGCAACGTTACGCATTTACACATGCTCAGTTACAATCTTGTTTAAAACAGCTACTATTCATACACTTCGTTGAACTTATTAGCACATGGTGTAGGCAAGACTTGGCTAATGTCCATGCCCAGTGGTCTTCGAATGGAATTAGAGTTGTCCAGTATCAGTAACAGAATTCTACAACCCCACGCTTTGAAATCCGTGGAGGTAGAATTCGAAACGGTATGTTAAAAAAGTGATTCGAAGTAATAAAAAATTAATCTCAGAAAATCTGGTTCTTGCACCTAAGATCTCTCCACTGTTCTATACATCTCCCCCAAATCACCTCTACCTTCAGTAATAATGGTTATCTGGGCGTTCATATGATTTGCTCCATCTGATATTAGAAAGTCACAAGATTGCATTCGTTCGACAACGGACCTAGTGCTTAAGTGTGAGAAACGAAGGCACTTACTTCAGAATCACTGAAAGTGGAAGGCATTGTGGTAAAGAACATTGCCACAGACGGCAAAATAGCTAAGCGAATGGTGTTACTACTGTCGTCCATGCGCTTCGTTAGAACTTTGATGAGCTTGGCCCTTTGCTCACCTGTAAACCCCATCCGCTCGTTGATTAAACAGCTTTTTGAAGACAATCTGTAGAGATTAATCAATATTTATACGTGTGCTAGGAGTTGTTAAGAGATTAACCAAAAGGGAGAGTTTGATGCTGAGGAGCAGAAAGACAAGCTGATTATGGGTATATACATCAAGAATACTAGTTATTGGTTAATCAACTGATGTTCCCATCAAAAAAATTGCTTTCGGTGAGAACTTACCACTCAACATGCGGCCATAAACGCGAAGAAACTGATACATTACATGAGTGGTTGCTCGTCGCACATCCAAAAAATAGTCTTCATCAATGCACGTTTTCACAACAGGAAGAAGACCCTCTGAAGTACTCATGATCTCTTGCATGTGCGTCTGCCATTTAGAACAGGATGGAAAATTCCTTCAGTGTAAATTCACAAGTCTCTTGCTAGATCATCGACTCTAAAGAATTAGTCTTATAAAGAAACATTGGCATGGTTTCACCACGCTTGTCATGATAGAGAACAATACGCTCTTTCAACAACGATGCAGTTACCAACGAAAGAATTTATATGCGTCCAAGTAACGTAAAACATTGCTCTTCGTGATGCTTAGGTTCTGACTTCCAACCCTACAACTACTATTCGCTAAACCTGAACATGGTTGAACTGAAAATACGATCCGAGGTTCAAACGACCTGGCTGCAGAGGCCTCTTCTTAGAAATGTTCCTATCGCCACCATTGCACCATACCGTATAGCAGCTTCTGTCTGATGCAGATCCCACCAAGAAAACATTCAGTGATAATCACATCTCCAGATGAAAGAGAATTCCACAAAATAAGCAAATAACCCTTTAACTGAGCATAGATGGATTCATACCTTGCTCGCACGCCAAACGCCACAGGGAATTAGAAGTTTTCCAATGACGTCCGGAGCAAGAGGAGCCCATGATGGTTCCAACTCTGGCTTCTCAAATAACTCGTCCAAAAGCTACCCCAACAAGGACCAGATTAATGCCTTTCCCAACCCGGTGTGTCCGTAATATTCAGACCAGAAACTCAGGAGACAAACTCAAGTGATACGTACGATAATCAAATCGTCGGACCGCTTTCAAAACCTTCCCACACCTTCCTAAAGTATTAGAATTACCTGCAAGAAGCTGATTCGCAGAGCAGGATCTTGGTCGGTTTGCAAGCATACACGGAATACTGGTATGAGAGATTCCAGATAAGGACCCACCTGCAGAACGAATATTCCTCAAGAACTTCGAAGATGCTCAATTTTTGTACTCAAGAAGAGGTGTCTCAAATGAACAGAGGTGGGACCAACGTGGATTTGAATAGAGTATTACGCACAGTATCTTTGGCATTCCGCATGAAAGTCTGAAACACAAGCTTCCCTGGCAATCCAGAGGACCACCCTTCATGACCAGCAGTAACAATGTCTAACATACTGTGGATATGTTGGGCATAAAGCTCTCGCGCTGATTCCATTCCTAGCACTTGCGCAAGAGCTTCCAGGACCTGACCCGATCTCTTTTGGAGCCGTGCATCCCCTTCAACACTCTGGAGCTGCACCCAAACATACAATTCACATGTAAAGATTTCTTTAAAGGATGAGAGCTCAAGCGATATTAGCGAGGAAATGAGGGATTTGGGTCCTCAGGTAGTTGCCTCATTAGAACAAGTTCATGTGTATAGTGGTACCGAGTTGTACATAAAACAAACTTTCACGATGTGTGCCATGTTACAGCAATAGCATTGTGTAGGTAAAAAAAGGCATTACTGTAAAAAAAAGAATGAAGCTGTTCAGTGTAAAAAGACACATTCGAGAAAACGAGTAATTGAGAGAGTGGCACTCTTCACGAAAGAATGGGAATGTCTTTGGGGGGCCATTTCAAGCACAAACTCCTCTAATGTAGCAATATAAAAGCAGAGAGAAGCAGTTACCTGGAGGAGCAGAACAAAGATCTTGAAGGATGAGGACTTGCACAAATCCCCCGCAACTTGAATTAAGTTGGTCACTACTGAAAGAAGCTGACAGATGACAGATTCAGAATATTAGTAACAAGTTCTACAGACACAAAATAACTGGAAGAATTCAAAACTCATGACATAGAATCGCTCAAACTGCCGTCGATTTTTCCAGTCTGAAGTTAGAAAACCTGTTACATAGCACACACAGGAGCTGGTTCTCCGACGGATGGGTGATGAATCAATGTAATGCACCAAGAATATTTTCAATATACAATGTAATGGCGACAAATGCAGGGGAGGAAAGACATGCATGTTTTCAAATACAGGTATACATCATTGTACTGTCACCAAATGCGGGAAAAAATTAAATAATTGAAGATAATCAAAGGCCTTTTAGAATGTCCAAGCAGCACTCCATACAAAGTATACAGAAACAATTAGGAAAATTTACCTGATTCTGAACAGCAGTATGATCATTACAGCATATCTCTCTTTCGTAAAGCTTGTCACAAATCTGCAGGTAAAACTTTGATATGACCAATATATTCATGCATGTCGCAGCAGTAAGCAAGTCTATTATAGAGCTTTCCACAAGTGGTTCGCAACAGACCTTCTCAACGTGTTTCTCTTCCATTTCTTTGCGGGGCGCACCATACAGAAATGCAGCAGTAACGACGAGAACATTTGCTCTCTGCAGAAAAACACTGAATAGTATTCAACACTAATACTGCCATTGTAATCAAGAATTGAAAAATGAATTGAAAGTAAGTTCAAACTGAGTTTCATTAACATGGATTCTCCTCAGCTGTAAAAACACCATGTTTTGGATCTAATTCAGTCTGGAGTATAGCATGTCAAATTCTGAATGTAAATTAATTTTGGATTCAAGCAGAGGTGCAATTATTTGTAGGCACTTACGCTAGCAGATTTCAGGTCAGAAGGTATTTATGCGAAGGCCTTTCAGGTAGCTAACTATCATTTCAAAAGAGGCAGTAACTGTCTGCATCCTTTCATACTTTCTATTGAACATCCCCTACTACTATGAGCGTAGATTGGTACCTGAGCCTGACTTGTTTTTTTATTACCCAGAGGCTTAAGAACTATAGGCAACCATTTTTCAAGAGGCACATGAAACCCGACAATGTGTATGGTAGAAACAACTCGCTTCGCAACTTTTACATCATCGTCCCCCACTGCACTGCACTGGCTCGCCAATATTAGCATGTCGCATGTCATTTTGATATTGCAAACTAAGGAGGACAACGTGTAACCCAATTCTGACTAAAATCTGTGTAAGATGGTCAACTACAAGCTCATTGCCATAGTACCAAGTACTTCTTACTCCAGTAACAGTCCAAGTGTAATCTCAACCCTCAAAACAGGTCCAACCGCCTTCCACAATGCAAGCACAAGCGTTTTAAGAGAGATCCTGAGAGACCTGCAGAAGGCTGGAATGAGTATGTCGAGGTAATCCTCTGCGCATCCTTCTGCCAATACCTGGGCATTCACATAAAAGGATAGGCTCAGGAAGAGGATATTGTAAGATTCTGGTACGAGAGTGCATTTCCAAACCTTGCTCCCAGCATGGTTTCCGGTACAAATGAGCAGTTTCAAATATTCTCTTAGAACGTCTCATAGGGAGACTGATCATAGGAGAGGCAAGATGATCATGAGGCCATTCATGGGGAGACCTCCAGATAAACACCTACTTGCACTTAAATAGGTGCATCACTCAGTATTTAAACTACGGAGTAGTTAGTTCACAACATTTCAACAATTCCAAGCAATGAATGGGGAGGTTTCCCTATCATTTCTAAATTGCCGTCTTTCCAAGCCACATCTCTCTCTACTTTATACCTAGAAATCACTGAAAACTCTAACTGCAGGTACAAAGAAGATAACATACCAGGAGGGTGTGAAGTAGACGAGCTGCAGTCAGTCGAGTTGGAGTGGTCCACTGCTTAAGCTCTTTGAGAGCCGGTTCTATCATCGGTCTCAAGAAGGCCTAGCACGCATAAAGTGCAGTAGATTCAAGCCCTAGGTAAATTTTTGATAAGTTACAATGAAAATGCAGCAAAAGTGGACGAGTCCGAGAGTTTACGCAGCAAGCAAATGCATTTGAAAAACTGAATCTTTTTGAGCAAGACTCATGAAACACTCTCCAAAATCTCTTTTCTAGTCTCCTTCAAATTATTGGAAACGATACCTCAGTCATAAGGCGGCAACCAGCTCCGGGTCTGCTATTGTAAGGCTTCGGCAGCTGCAGAGTCTCCACCCCTGCCTCATCGCTGTCCTTTCTAACCGCCCCTTCATCTGTAATTTCACTCGTAACCTTCTTGTCAACATCCTTCTGAGAGAGACTCACAATGACCTCTGCCTGATTTCCCTGGAGTACCTCCTGTGCCAAGGCATGTAATCCATTGACGCCTTTCTTCTCCCCTGCCATAGTAGATTCTTCATTGTTTTTGACAGGCTCTACGACAATGCCTGAAACCTTGTTCCTAAGTTCTGTCTCTAGTCGAGCTGCAGGTTCTGAAAACTCTCCATATTCAAATTTAGGGTCACAACTTCCTCTGTTCTCAATGATGTCGGCAGTTTCCACACTGGAGGGGTGCGTTCTGCCACGCAACATCAGTGACCCCACCTTGCTAGGATGTGCATAATACACTTCAAAACACGAGTCGTGAACAACTTCGGTGGTCGATGCATCCTTTGTTGTCTGTTCCTCCTCTCTTTCAAGCTCACTCACATCGGCACAATTTGTTTCAACGACGTGATTTGCGTCCTCCAGAACATGCACAAGGTGACTCTCTCCAAACTTGGTTTCTGCGCCACCGACTTCAAAGTTTCCATCTGCAATTCGTTTTGGAGAACTATTATCTTTTGTGGGGTTATCAGTCTGGTTGGATTTTTCAACGTTGATCTCTCTTTCTAGGTGGTCGATAACCTTCTTATAGATCTCGCCTATGCCTTCCAGTTTCTCATATGTTGATGTGGCTATGTCAAGGCAGTCGTCTGTTACTCCCAGCAAGAGCAAAGGGAGGAGTTCTGGGACGTGAAAGCGCGGAATCTTCCCAGTCACGGCGCACTCGTGAATCTCCTCATCACTCATGTTTTTTGCTTTGTAATTGAGCCAGTTCGCAACACTGGCAAAAAATTGCTGCAACCAGAAAATCGACAAAACAAGTCACTAGTGCCGGACGGCTGGATATCATCAGCATCATATTAAGTTCAAATCTCAAGCATATCAAAAAAGATAAGTGAATGCCCAGTCAGGATCTACGACCAAATAATACTATAATCCTCAAGTCAAAGCAGCTTTGTTATCAAGCGTGAGCATTGTTCACTAGGTTTCTGCCATATCAGTCCTCGCTGATTCTAAAGACTTGCTACTAGTGCGGAACGATCCAACAGCAGTAGAATCAAGAAACAGATCATCTGCTCAGAAAGTCTTTCAAGGGATAAATCTCATGAGCTTCCAATTCCCGTGTCAAGCTCAGAGGACGAGACGCTCACCTCTCTGACTGCAGTGTTATGGTCGAATGTCAAGGGCTTGATTCCAGGCGCTAAGTCCTGAGCAACTGAAGTTCCAGTTAGGCCGCAGCGTACCATGGCATCAATTGCTTGGAAGACAGCAATTCTTACCTGCAGACAAACTAACCAGGGATGTCACCAATCTAAACAAAAATAGTAGAGAACCTAGGTTTAAAACACATATCCAATGTGCCCACATTTGCTCCATTGAACTTTACAGACTAATTTTGTTGCACTTGACTGTAAAAGAGTCACCAAAAACTGAAATACAGTACATGTCAGAAACCAGGAAAGTAATAGCGACAATGAAATTTAAATTTCATTTAACAAAGTTGAATTCAACAGCGAAGGTTAAATAATCGTACTCGAGAGTGAGAGTGACCGAGGGATGGCACGAGAGCTTTGAGTATAGTCCCGGTCTTGTTCCCAAACACATCTGGATCGCGGTTAGCCGTTGCGACAAGAACGCCGCAAACGCTCTTCTGCACCTCATGAAAATGATCATGAAGGGTCACGGCCACGATCTGCAATATCGTCAGGGAAGAAGCATGAGCACCTTTTAGAGGTCACCGACTTGCGCATGAGTTTATTGCTCTACAAATATGCATGGAAACCTAAGGAAAGTATCACGTCAGCAAGGGACACGCTAAGCTCTAAAGTCAATGAGATATGGATATGAGAACATACTTTAAGACTACAGTGGATCGAGGAGATTCAAACCAAGTGAAGAGGTTCAATGATAGTTTGAAGTGTCGTAAGCTCGCACTGCGGGAGCAGGACGTCATTCAACAAGGAAAATAGCAGCAAGCGTATCTCCTCGGACTCTTCTATTACCGGTAACTGTCCTGCATTGTTATAGCATAGTTCTGTCACTTCTCAATGGCAGCAAAATTTGCTTTGAAACGTTTTTATTCAAGCTACAAATCCTGCAGAAAGTACCGATTCTCAAAGATTTTTCAGATTTGAATGTTACCCATCCTTTCGGCCATAACTCGAACAATTTCCTTCAAGGTGCAGTCCACCTGCAACAAACCAGCAACGTCTATGAATTAAGCTAAGACGACGGACGCATAATTAACCCTTAAAAGAGCCAAGCATGCAAGTACTGGATATGATCTATTCGATTGATCACGATGCGGTCAGATGGGGACAAATTTTATATCACCAGAATCGGAGAAGAACATTGCTTGTGCTGATAACAAAAAAATATCACTTGAACCAGAAAAGATATCCATATGATCAACTCAAAAATTCTAAAAAAACATGAGGCCCTGTTCGGCGTTTTGGTCCTTCAGGGGTTTAGTATTTCATGGATATCCAGAGACATAACAGCACTCATAATTCTGACCACTAAATGACTTCGTAAAAAAGAGAATCACCTACAGATATGAAAACTCGGAATCCAGGAATGGGAACATGAGATAAACTTCATAAGATGTGCAGAAAATCAAACTTCACTATATCAGCACACTACCGAGTCTGTTGATTAGTTACCTCGGTGAGTGATTGGGCCACCCCCCTAATTAACTGGATAGCGAGCTCCCGGCATTTTTCTGTAGGATCACTAACACAACGCAGCACTTTCTCAAGAATCACTTCATCCCAAGCTGCCTGGAACTCATAATCAACCAACAAACTTTGGTCAACCCCCAAAATCACAAGTCAGAAACTTTGGAAACTTTGTGGAATCAGAGCTGAAATGATTCTACAAAACAGGCAATTCTTGCCTGCGTGAATAACCAAACCTGAAGAACGTCCATGGGAGGCAATGACCCGGCTCCGTCATCTTCCAGCAAACACACATGAAGTTTCTCTATAGCGTTTCTTCGAGACTTCTGCTCTTCAGCTGACAAGCAATTCAAGGACCTCTGAATGGTCTGCAACATAGAGCACCAGACATGCACGACAATTTAATGTCAACTTCTGTACCATCGTCAAAATATCTGTTCAAGACAGCAAAAAGCAAATGATCGAAGAATCCAAATCAAACGCTCAAACCATTATCCTCTCTCCCCAAATTCATCGACCACAAGGGGCTATACGTTCACATGTAGAGAAGTGTAACACATGAAAATCTGCCTCGCAAACATTAATAGGGTTCTTACACTTCACCATTCTAACAAAAATTAATAGGTTTCACTTGCAGAATACGAAATCATCAAATCGCCATAGCTCCATCGATGGCCTGTCAGCAGCGAAATTTCACAGATGGACTTCAATGTGAAAAAACAACTGGAAGTCATTTCATACCTGAAGAAATGCCGACACCACCTCCGTCTTCGTCACTTCTCGCGGATACCCCAGTTCATCAAGAAACTCCGCCATTTTCACTCTCAATCTTCACCGCTCAGCACCATTAACACATACCCTCAAAACGTAAGTCATCAAATAAACAATCATCAACTTATTGCAAAAGAGATCCAAAGTAACCTGTGCGAAAAACGATGCTGCCACTCATCCCAACCCGTCCTATCCCATGAAAGCCTGGCGGTTACAATGCAACCCTAAAGGTAAAAGCCTTGCCTTGCAGAATGTTTATACTTTCGGGGGATATTTTTTTATCTGAACTCTGCCAACTAGGACGACCAGAGGTCTACTGTAAGTAGTCACGTGGCCTCCATCTGCTCTTGCAGACCCTCACAACCGTTCGATGGTCCGATGAGCGGCGAGGATGAACCACACGAAATTATATGGACCCCGCCGAACCGTCAACGTGGCAGTGAAGTGATGATAAATATCTAATAAGTCGTCCCGCTCCACCAATCTTATCTTCTTCCTCTTCTCCTTCTTTGCACAGCCCCAGCGGGTCCAGCTTGCTTCTTTGGCCCTTGCAATCGTACTCTGCTCGGAGATGCTGTTCCTGTGAAGCTTTCGTTTGCGGTTTCGTTGTTTCCTTTCCCTTTCCCTTTCTGCCAGCACCGTCGGTAGGCGATCATTCGGGGCGAGGGGTCGTGGTGAAGAGGGCGCCTTCGTCGGTCGATCGTAGCTAGCGAGGTTAGTCCCGCAGGACATCGCACTTTCCACAGTGTTACTTGCTCTTGGGTAGGACTCCACCAGCTTTTGTGCTGTTGGATCTGTTTTAAGGTGGGTTGTGGTGGGGTCGCATGAAGTCTTTCTTTGATTGCATGATGGTGTTGAATTCAATTTAGTGTATTTTCCGCAAGCCGATGGTAAGAAAGATTTCTGCCGTTTCTTTCTTTCCTGGTGCGTGTGACATTTGAAAAGTAGGGAATCTAGTGCGCCGCAGTGCGACGGCATTCGCTGCCGTTTAATGTAAAACAATCGAACGGGGACGCACACCGATCAATTTGCGTTAGCTTCACAAGAGCATCTTTCTGCTGATTCGCAGGATGCTGGGGGTCAACAAGCCAAACCGCAGCGAGGAGCAGTCCGGCACGCAGGAAGAGCAACTGCAGCATGCACAGCAAGTGCGTGCGTACTTGGACGCCAACGCCCCTCGGCGACAGCTGAAACCCGCCCGAAGCGACGCTGCGGATGTTCTCTCCGACGCCATTGGCATCGCCGGGGCGGCCTCGGACCCCCCGGAGCGGACTAAGTACTTGCAGCTGCTGGCCACGAGCGTGCCGCTGGAGACGCGGGGCTCGGGCGACGTGAGCGAAGATTTCACCGAGAGCGAGTACTATCAGTATATGGCGGCCATCGACAAGGCGCATCACACCACGGGCACGGGATTCATCAAGGTGGACAAAGCACCGGAAGGCTTCCATCTCTCGGATGCCAACGCGGATGCAGCGCACTCCCACGCCCACCCGGCGCACCCGCGCTGCAACCCTGCCACGAACGACTGGGAGCCTGCGACCAATAGCACCTTCGTCACCTCCACCAAGCCATCGCGGAGTGAGTCCACTGCGTAAGGGCCACTTCTCCGCAATTGGGCAGTCTCCTATTGTAGATTGCGACTCTGCACGCACTCAGGGATTGGACGTCGGTCTACGTGTGCTTATCAGCCTGGTCTGTAATTATTTTGTGGTGGGAATACATTCGCCATTTATATACCCCAAAAGAAGGTTTGTACGTAGCGTACTCTAGTCCAATGGTTGCGGACACTATATGAAATAGATGGATCAGCAAAATGGAACCCACGGACGATTCAATCACCAAGTAAGTCGATCAAGCCATTTCTTGGTCAAATGATCTCACCACTCCTACAAGCAGGAAGGCCGGTCAACGCGAAAGAGCATCTACCTCAACGGTTGTAATCTAATGTGTCAGGCAGTGGAGTGCATGAGGTTATTGGAATGGAATCCTTGATTATTTTGTCCCATCAACCACCTGACTAAGTCCCACACCCTTTACTCGGTCAACTGATTACCACGCTTCTAGCATCACGACCGAGCTGTTCTCGTAGAAGAGAATTTTTGCACTAGATTTAGTGGTCAGATTTAGTAGGGCGGGCTTATCGACTGGCAAGTCTTTGAGCTGCTTTTTCCAGATACTTGAGGGGACTGTGTTGTAGAAACTGGACATCCGCGCTGTGACCGTCCACTTCAGAGCTCCTGTCCACTGTCGCCTTCCCCGCCTTTGTGACTCGGAAGTGCACTGAAAACAATCTCATAACGCATCTGCAAGCAGGGAAGAGATCGAAAAAGTTCATGTAGACACAACACTTCAACAGATCTTCAAGGGAACTTTCGTTTCGTTTCGTTTGTTGATTAGTTTGCAACGCTTTGTCAACGGTAGAGACATTCAGACATTTTATAATGAGTTGACAGATTCATGATGAGCCTGCAGAGCTCGATGGAATGTAGATTTCTCTCGTGCATGAGCTGGCTGAGCAGTTCACTACATAAATTACATAACTGTGGTGCTGTACTGTACAAGCTTGTTTCCTACCATGAAAAGAAAGCACAATAATATAAACGCGCGTGGAGGCTAAGCATCCGTGTATACTATACATTGCATGCTCTCGGCTCTTTACTCATACGGTAATGTTTCAAGTCACAACTGGAACCCGCTTCAAGGGCCGGAGAATACTGTGCAACTCCTAATGGGAGGCAAGTAACACAAGGGCACCTATTGGGGCCTCAGAGTTTGGATTTGCTTCGCGGCACTAATTTCCTGATTCGCTCTCTCACGCTCAGCTGGTAGCAAGTTGTAGAAAAGCTGTCCGGTTCTAGCTTCCCACTGCATACAGGAGAACAAAGTCATTCGGGAAGGGATTCTTGACCACACGCCCAATCACTTACAAAGCTAAACAAGATATTCATTAAGCAAAGGCCACAACGTCTTATTTCCCGAACTCTTCTTAGCAGAGCATTCCGGAACCATAGTTGTAAGCTAGGGAGTCCATTAATTACCTCTCTAATGTCTTTTACAGAATGAATTCTGGGCTCATATGTCGGCTTCGGTCGAAACTTGCGATTATGCTGCACAGCCGACAAAAGGTTGGAAACCATATTTACAGAATCCGCCACTACTGATGCAATAAACAAGAGAATTAAACCATAGGAATTATGCAGAGCTTGGATAATTAAAGGCCCTTCTGAGACACACCTCCGCTAATAGGGCTGCTAAATCAGCTTCTCCGTTGCCAATTTTAGTGCCGTTCTTGCCGCCCAGCTTGATAGCAGCAGTCCCAGTTTCAAATGCAGGTTTGCTTACCTGCTTGGCGGCAGCAACCGCAGAGAATGCAGGCATGCTTGATCGCAAGATCGACTGCCTGGTAATCATTTTAGCGGGAGCATTCTGTCACAGAGAAAAAGAGCAGATTTGAGTATCACATCCGACCCATGGTACTGTAAGTGCTAAACTCCAATTTATCCCCCAACTAATGTAGTTTACAAACCAATTTCAAAGAACTCGTCGTACATTCCGCGAGGAATTCATACCGTAACTGTTGCGACCGTCTTTTTCCGAAATCTGTTATCTAAACCTCCTGCACTTTTCGTTGCAGCAGATGCAGCAGCTCTACTAGAATCTGCTCGATTAGTTTCTACGACGCTATTACCACTTGGTTTCAGAATTGCTCCTCCGTTTGCTCCCATGGCAGCTCGTGCATGAGCCGCAAATGTCAAGCTCGGCATGCTCATCCTTGTCACGGTCTGCCGACTCTTTCTAGGGGACCCTGTTGAATGCTCTGTCAAGCGAGAATATCAGCATGCGAGATAGAGGGTGGAAAATTCAAACTACTTTTGTAATCAGTCAAAATATTTCAAGCAAACTGCTGGAACAGAGACTGCCAAAGCTACAACACAGTAGTTGTTGAAAATCAAAGCTGAAAACATCTGTGTTCCGGATGCAGTTCGCTGAAGACAATCTATGCACAAGTGGGTAATACTAGCAGTTCACGGCCAGGACATCGTACAAGTGGGTTCGTTCACAACAAATTCGAGGAATTCATAACAAAGTATGGGAGGGATCGAATTAGTACCTGGATTGAGCTTCGTTGTCTTAGCTAAGGAATGTAGACTAGTGTTCTCTTTCCCTCCTTTGGAGAGGCGACTAACTTTATCGAATTTCTCGGCCCCGCCGTTCAGACGAGACACTGAAGATGCTCTTGATCCTTTTTTTTGCTGAACGAGATTACTTCGATTGGACGTGGAAGCCTTACTGTCCGTCCCCCTACCAGGGGTGTGATCAAAGGACACTGACCGCCTGTATAATTTCTTTGTAGAACTCGGTGCTTCGACAATTCTGGGCGAACATACTTGCAGCTCCTGAACCGAGTTCAATGCTTCGCTTCTGTCGGCAATACTAGGTGCTCTGAGGTCAAAGGTCCGAACTACCTCCAACAGGGCAACACCAGGTAACTTCTTCTCCTCCGATCCAGTCTTTGCAAATAACATTGATGGTAAATCAAAAACAGTTCCAATAGGCTTAAATGAACTGTAATTTCCTTTCTCATCAGAAACTGGATGAGTGTCATGCTTAGAACTCAAGTCTTCGACCGGAGAGTATTCACTGAGTTTCACCCGTAATGCAGAACCCCAGCTCTTTCTCATTTTGCGTATGTCATCAAATGCCTGCACGGAAGAATTGACGCCTAACTTATTTGCCAGGCCGGTTCCGGTATTGGCATCACCTGAAGAAGCCCTACCAGATTGGCAATTGGGGATTGAAATCCCGTCCTCATTCCTGAGGGAAGCTGTCTCTTTCCTCGTGTCTCTTTCACAGGCACTGAGCACTGGTAACACGGCAGCCTCCAGTTGCACACTTTGACGAAGTCTAGATTTTGGACGTGTCGCTGCACAATAGGATAACGTAAATCAATGATAATTCAAGCATACATACCTCGCTCTACTGCTAAACAGAGTTTGAGAAAACACTTCGGTAAAGTGCAGCCACTAGCCCTCTGCCGTCACAATGAACAATACAAACGTTTATTACCTACTCCTTGTGTTTTTTCGTTAGGATCGTCTACTGAGTCGTCAATTTTCACTCGAAGTGCTGACCCCAGACTTTTACGAAGCCTGCTCGTATCCTTCAGTTTGGAAAGAAATGCATCCTGCCAAGGTAAACTGATTTGGGATGGCTTATTCTCATCTTCAGCTGACTGACCCGCTGATGGTGACGTACACGACGCAGGCATATCAGCTGCAGTACTCATTTGATCATGAGCAAATTGACTCTCAAACATGTTCACTCTGACATTGAAGCTCCCGAGGACCCCAGGCCCGTCATTTCCAACTACATGGTCATTAGAAGATAGGAACCTCCGGGTGGATAGAAAATTCTCAGGTGATTTACAGTGGACAGGGGAAGCAATACGTGGGAAATCAGCTCCAAACGCATCATTGTAACCTGCTCTGGGACTCTCGTCTTCTTTAGCGGTATCTTTCGGCTTCGCCACAGCTGTGGCGCCATCAAAAGCAAGCTTCACCTTCGAGGAGCCCCGGTTCTTCTTTCTCTCGAGATTTGGAGTTCTGACGCTTGAATTCGAGTCTTTCACATCAGCAGCATGACCACCGGCGATCTCTGTAAGGGGTACTTCGTGGTGTCTGCAGATAGGTTACACATTTAAATACACAGAGCACGTATAGAAACAGAATGGGAATTATGATGCAAGACATACTCAGAAACAAAGAGACAAGAGTTAACTTACGAATGGCTGCGGTAGAACCACGGGTCGTCTCTGCAGACACACATGAACAAGATATTGGTAAGTTGAACAATGAAAAGGAGAACTTTACTCGTTATCCAGTGACATCTTCTAGGATAAGGAAACTATCTCTGTACGCAAAGCTTCTCTGGTAGGGACTAAATCATTTCTGCTACCCTAATCATAGAGTGAAGTAAAATCGATGGACTAGTAGTAATCCAGATATTGCCGTGAAATCCTTACGACAATAGAAAACAGAACAATCGAATACTTCTAAAGAAACAGATAGTTTCCTTCCACATCCTATTTCACTCCGTCCTGATGCTAACTACCAAGGGGTGAGAATAGAACCCGTCCATTCTGTACATGGGTTCATATTCTAAAGATATGCAAGTGCTACGACAAAAACAAAATTGCGTTCAGGGCACAAAGAGCTTTACCCTATTGTTCCCGCTTTCGCTAACGCTTCTTCGGCCTTCAAGTCTGCCCATTGTGGAGCATCAATCTCATCCTGCATTACAAATATCATTGCTAATTAGCACGGTAATATCAGCTCCAAAATTGGTAAGTAACCAGAATCAGTATGCAGGGATGATACGACC
This sequence comes from Pseudoscleropodium purum, assembly GCA_963969395.1. Taxonomy (NCBI): domain Eukaryota; kingdom Viridiplantae; phylum Streptophyta; class Bryopsida; order Hypnales; family Brachytheciaceae; genus Pseudoscleropodium; species Pseudoscleropodium purum. The sequence continues at coordinate 11,601,567 of OZ017803.1, read as the reverse complement.
TTCCGATACTTGAAAATTCCACGCCTGCATAAACAATGGATTGCATATCGGGCTATAAGAACGCACCAGAAAAGCCCAATGCTTATCGTTCTTGGCAGCAGTGGAGGCAGGGGAGAGTGACAAAGATACAAGCAAAGCCTGCCTGTGCATGATGCACGATCTTCAAGATACTCGCAGCAGTATATTACGAAGGCATCGTCCACGTCGGTCCATCAACCCACGTTGCAGCAATCGCCGGAGCAAAATTCCATGTCCTCCATATCCACTAAACCCTGTTGGAGTACACACACTAGTAGCAGACAGGACACTTCACCCGATCGAATTCTTCGACTCTGTACATAGAATGAAGATCGCAAGTGATTTCCGCTGCTACAAGTTCGAAATATCCTCGCCTTTCCACCACTTCACTAACCAAGTAAAGATAGAAATCCAGCGGTGGTCTCGTTGTCACAGAAAAAATGGAAAAAATGACGAGGTATAAGATCCATTCCAAATTTCCTCCGTCTACATCAATTTCAACGTCTGTCACCTGGACAACGTCTTCACAGGGTAATACAACACCGCGATAAGGACACGAGGAGAGTCTCAACTCAACCTACAAATTGCAGTGGATTCGCATGAGCCTCATCATTCCACAGACACGCCTTCTACGCACCAGATCGTTCGTTCAAGGTTCGAGGACTCCCGAGGCCTAAGAACGGCACACAATCAAACTCTGACGTCGGCAACGTCACTTGAGTAACTCCGCCATGATTTCATCCCATCGCTTACTGGTACCAACAATCGAAACCAGACATGGACGAAGAGCTGAATCTCAACACAACGTAGCGGCCATTCCTCCGCAATCCGCCCAATCGCTGAAACCTCGGGATCCGGACCCACAAACGGTAAACTGAGCTGTACCGTGGCCCGGCAATAAACTCAACCATCGGTACACTGCACGAACCTTCACCATTTCACACGAGACAACATTCAAGCACCAGAAGCAAACTGGGCACTTGCTCGCAGGGATACCGGGAGCCCGTACGACGAGGTCTCTCTTAGAAAAACCAGCAACCATCACACGCTCGGCGCGGGTTGCCAATGTACATTCCAAGACTCCCCCAATTCAAATTCTTCATCCATCCATGTAGATGAACCCAGTTATAAAAGTTGAATAGTGGATGAGTTCGAAATTAGTGATGTACGAACTGCATCCTCAATGTAAAGTCACGTTCATGAATGCCACTCCGCCGGTCCAGATCCATCACTTTAAACGGCATTAAAATTTCTGCTGTCTAATCATCACCACATCACGCGGTGCTATAAACGAGATGAGTTGTTTGGGAAGAAGTCAAGGCATTGAATTGGCCGTTTCCAGCAAGTGACACCGAGAGGACCAACAACGGCCAGAATTCCACTTCAGCATCCCTATGAATCCACGATTCGTTCGTCCTGAAATTCTTGAGCACAAATCGTCTCATGACTCTCATACGAAGGCTCCATTTCATTTCTTCAATTAAAGCCACATGTACCTTAGTGTAGTACTGAATGCCAGCCAGAGCTCAAATATCTGCACAGTACTAATAGTGTGTTTGCAGAAGTGTCATGATTTGGGTGGTCGTTGGAACCTGACTCTTACAAGTCCATTACAGTACCCTCTAGATGGTACAGCTCTCTAGATTGTACGGTCACATCTGTGCTTTTGGTGATTGTATGGTTCCTTCCAGCAGGAAGTTTGAACTTTTCTGACCCGGGACCACCTCTGGCGACTTCTAATATTCACATCCTCAATTGCAGCTCCGTTTCGGATAACTTACGCCTGCAGATTCTGTCTGTAAATGTGTTGACATCCAAAAGCGACGCTGAAGGAGATCATGACAGTGCACTACTCTGCGAGAAGAGTTCATTCTCCACACTCCTACTGACAATACCGATCATGAGATCAGCTTCTGAGTTCTGACTGGCAATGTCGCCACACTATTCTCGCATCCACAACACCACAAAAAATGACCGGGAAACAGCACCTGTTACTGAAACAACGCCATAAAACTGGCGGTGGAAGAAAGTAACCTAAATCTAACCTCGGAACAATCGAACAAGTCGCGAGAATGGAGCAGCACTCGTCACCACGTAAATATCCTAGTAATTATACATGCACGAATTCGCAACACGTCGGGAGAATTTGCTATACTCGGAGTCTACCACCCAAGCTGTACAAAGAAAAGAGAGGCGATGGTGGTTTGTTCACATGATCGACCAGGGCCGTCGACGATGGGAGGTTTGGTGCACCGACGAGGCCTTCGAGAAGTCGTCGACTGAGCGCGCACTCTCGACGCGCATGCTTTCGGACTTCTCCGCGCGCAGCTTCACTTCCTTCTGATGCTCCACGAGAAAATCCTTCCGAATGTTCCACAGCACCTCCGCGGCCTTCTTCATGCTCGGCCGGTCGCCCTTCGTAGGCGCGGAGCATGCAAACGCGAGCTCGGCGACTCGATCGATGACGCTCAACGCGGGCGGCGTCCTCTCGATCTTAGGATCTAGAATGTCTGGCACTTTTGACTCCACAAACTTCCGGAACGCCCACCGCACGGTCACGCGCTCATCACTCGGCTTCTGCAGCATGATCGGCCGGCGCCCCGTGAAAATCTCCACGAGTAAAATGCCAAACGAGTACACGTCGCTCTTCGTGTTCAGCTGAAACGTGTTCAAGTACTCGGGATCCAAATAACCTGAAATTTCTTCAAATTAGGGTTTAATGTTTCGACAAGCAACAAAAATCAAAGAATAGAATATTGCTGAATTCCAAGTCCTAATCACACACCTGCGGTGCCTTTCACTTGCGTTGAGACATGCGTCGCCCCGACGTCTGTCGACGGCCCGACACGCGAGAATCCGAAGTCGGCCACCTTCGCACGATAAGTCTCCGTGAGCAAAATGTTAGACGACTTGATGTCACGGTGGATGATCGGTCTGTCCGCGTACAAATGAAGGTACGTCAAAGCATGCGCAACATCAATAGCGATGTCGAGTCGCGTGCTCATGTCGAGAATCTTCCCATAGTGGCCTTCCAAGTGCTCTCCAAGGTTGCCATTGGCGACGTACTCGACGACAAGAATCCGCTCACTGCCTTCTTCCGTGTAACCAAGCAGTTTGACGAGATTCAAATGATCCACCTAGAGATGCAACAACCAACCACTGTCACCAATAGTTCGGAGGTAAGCACGCAATGGAGAAACAGAGAAGGTGTCGCGAAACCCTAACCTGAGACAACATCTCGACCTCAGTGTGAAACTCCACCGACAACCGCTGTTCGAACGCGTCCTTCTTCCCCCGCTTGATGGCCACCATGCGGCCATCACGGAGGCGCCCCTTGTACACCATGCCAAACCCGCCTTGCCCGATCTTGTTCGACGGAGAGAAATTCGCAGTCGCACGAGCGAGTTCCTGCATGGTGAACGTCTCAGCTCCCGCCGGCTTCGGCTCCATATCCTGGCTGGAATACGACTGGAATCCGCGCAAGCTGCTGTGAATCGACCCCGAGCGTTCCGTGCTGGCCGCGCACACATCCTGCACGTAAACTTTATTGCGTTTGAGCAACCCGTCGTTGTCGTCTTCGTCGGTTGTGCGCGGTGCAACACATGTGCACATCATGTTGAGGCTGTTACGTAGCCCCTGCTTCTCGCTCCGCGGTGCTTGCATCGCATCCCTACTACACAGTCCGGAATCTCCAAATCGCTACCATAATTCTAATCTCCCCTTCCCTTCCCTTTCACACCACCGACTGCAAGCTGAATCCCAACCTCGAGAGCGGATCTCAGAAACTCCGCAAACTTTTAAAACTTGACACGTAGAGGCGCGATTCTCAATGGATGCTTTCCAAATTCATTACCGCAACAAGCGACACACGTCCTCTACCCCTCGCACTCCAGAATTTCACCACAGCATGTACTCGTCCTTTCACAACTTCTTCATCGCCCAATTCTTTTCAAAGAAGCATGGGTTTGCATGGACGGACTAGGAAGAATCACCCCCGACAAACAGGGCATCACCCAGCTCAAACTCTCTGAACCGATTCTGGTCGTTGCCGATCCCCACCCTTGCGAATGTGCTTACAAAAAAATTGGAGTCCTTGATAGATTTGTGGCTGCACCCACCGACCTCTGTAGCCGCAGCAGCAGCAGCTTCTTCTCTTTCTTCTTATTCCACGATGCTGCTGCCACCACTCAGCTGCCACCGCTCTCCCCTTCCCACTGAAGACTTTGGCCCCCGCCACCCATGCAACCATCAAAGTCGTCCCCAAATCTATGAAGCACTCCGCTACAGTGCTGCCCCCATCCCCCTGTTCCACTTCCGAATCCCCACTACTCACTCGTCTCCCCACAGTGGTGAGTTTCAGTAGTACTGTATCGCTAAGCGAACCGAAGCGAATCTGAGCCCGCACAAGACAAGCCCTCCCTGCCTGCCTGCCTGCCTGCCTGCAAGCACAGCACGATGGATGCACTTTCTCCCTGGATTCCGTTCGCGACCGCCCCCCCAGGTGCCGCTTTGGGGGAAGTCAGCAATCACCAATTAAGTCCCTGACGACGGAACTGGTTCGATTATTTGGCCAAGTTGGAACTAATAAGCAAAGCTATGCTCAGTGAGAGCTGGCTGCACCATCATCTTCTCCTTCTTCTTCTTCCCCAACCGAAGTGGCGTCTGAAACGTTCCAACTTGTTACCTCGTGCTACCTACGGTCATAAGCTTGTGGGGGGGGCCCATCAGGAATCCTCAGGCAAGACCGCCTGTCCGTGGACTCGACCACTAAGTTAAGGAACTCACTTCACTTCACTTCACTTACAGGAAAGACTCCCCCTGGCTCTTCTCCAACATGGACGTGCAACTAAGTCAGCTGAACCTGCTTGCGATAACTTTCATTTCTTTAATCCACTTGGTATGTGCTCCGACTGCCCCCTGTACCATAAGTTACATTCGGTCATTGTTGCCTTGAAAAGAAGATGGAGGACGAACTTAATTCCCTGAAGGGCCACTGTGGCCGAAATTGAAGTAGCCAATGGATGTCTTCCTCGTTTGCTGTAGAATCAAAGAATGCATCTGTTGGTTTTACAAACAAAGCAAGTTGGGGTGACTATCTTGGTCATTGGGGGGCATGTCATGTAGACGTTTATGGCCCATTTCCAACCACTTAAAGAACTACTCATATCTTGACTATGGAAATTTTCCCCTATGCAGAAATAGAGTTTGGAAGGATTCCAAAATTCTCCAATAAAAAATCTCTATAAATATATACATCCTATATTTTTAGCTAAAGATATGTAGCTAACCTATACTTGTATAGAATTTCCTAATTCCAACCACAAGCTACAAACAAAATCAATAAGGTCTCGTTGCAATAATGAGAGACTTGTAGTCAATCACAATTGCATCAAATGATGTGTCTTAATTGATCACTATTCATCTCCCTATGAGTGGAATTGCAATAGTTTATGCCTCCATAATGGGAGGATGATCAGAAAGGGGGTAGTTACCTTAACCCTAGAGCAGATTAGAGATACCACAAACACCTTGTGAAAAGAAAAGGTCTTACACAACAAATTGATCTCCAATGAATGTTGTTGAGTTTCTCTTTGCAAATGATTCATATAGTTAGTACCAAAAAAGTTGATTTCTATAGTGACTCACTTATGTTTGTAAGGTAAAAGGTTAATCCTTGAAGGATACAAGGGACGTTTTTTGTCCTTTGGATGGTCAAACCATACTTTGTGCATATTGAAGAATGAATGATTTTTATATGTTTTTGGTGTGCAACTTCATTGATGCCATAGCCACATCATTTAAGTTAAGTTCAAAACATTTTCATTTTTTTTTATCATATGTATATGGAGTAGTTTATTTTATTTTTAAATGGTGCACTATTTAATGTATTTCAATACTTTGAATGTTTTCTCTTTAAAAATTTGATTTTGACATTCTAAATGGATTATTTTAATTTGAAGCCAAATGAACAAAATGAAGATTTTGAAGTGCGGTTTAGACCCTACTTGAAAATTTTGAAAAGTTCCTAAATATAGCATTTTTAGTGAAGCTTGAAGTTGAAGATTAGTATCCATGTTTTTTAATATGGATTGAGTGGTACATAAATTTTCTTTGTACCACAACATGAATTTGACCCTATAATTAGTTTACTTCTATTCTAAACTTTTTTCAGACTTTTTGAACATCATTTGTATTTTATATGAATTTTCTTCTTTTTTTCTTCCAAAATTCATGTTAATTTGAAATTTTCACAAAAAAATATGAAATTTCTATGACAATTTTTATACATGTGCTTTTGTCTCTATGAAATAAAACCAACAAACTTCACTCCTAAGTAGCGAAGAAATAGAGGATTCATAGTGAGGAACTTTCAAGTTTTGACTCCATGGTCCTAGGCTCAGTCATAATTTCCTTTTAGGATTTAGGATGAGGAAGATTCATTTTTATGCAATGGCAGGTCATGTGGCCCTTTGGCAAGGATGGAGATTTTGAATTTTGTCTTGGGAATTGGCAAGTTATCTATCACACTAAGCTATAACTTACTTCAGTTCATGCAATCAACAGCCACCTCTTGTCATGGGGCCGGATAATTTAGTGTACATTTTCCCGTCGTTTTTGTAGGATGGACCTAGACTAGGTCCCGTACATTTTGCTTCAAATGGATAGACTTGCACCATGTATCCGTCCTTTCACAAACGGGAAGAAGAATTGTTAGCTCGTTGCTATGATAGATGGTGAATAAAGCACATGCAAGCTTAAGCTTGTATCTTATGGATGAGGAGCCCTGAACCCACAGGGACTCAGGAAGACGTAACTGAAGTTAACTTAAGCTTACTCTAACTTGCTTTATTGGGGTACTTACATCGCAAACATCCCCTGCTCAGTTCCCTGCAGGCAAGAGCAAATTGTGTGCCCCATTTGGGTGATTCAATGATGAGGGCTTGGACAAAATGGGGATGGCAACTGTCAGGCTCAGCTTGGGTTTAAGTTATGTTAACTTAAGTTACATTCTTTGTCTGAACTTAAGATGTAATTTAAACCCTCAATGTCTGAGGCACCAAATTTTTGGTGTCAATAACACTTTGAAGTTAAAAATAAAACCTGACGTTGTTGCTATTCATAGTAGTTTATATTTTTGAAAAAATATTTTTGAACTCAATTTTTAGCATCAAAAATCTGATTTTGAAAATGATTGATTATGATTTTCCTATTCAAGATTTTGTGCAAGGGTGTTCATTGCAATCTTGACTTTGCGTAGTGTTGAGGGCTCTTGGAAATGAGCCTCAAATACATTAGATCTTGAAGAAAATTTCACATTAGAAATTCATTTGAAAAAATTGTAGAGTAGATTTTGAAAAGCCATAAATTGATTGGGATTATGCATGTTAGGCCCTTTAACCTTGTATTTTTTGGTGACTGAACTTTTTGGATTTGACAAGTGAAAAAAGGATTGAAAGGCTTCAAGTCATTTTTGCACTTTTAACACCCTCATGATCAAACATTATAATCTTTCAATCCATAAGTGATATTCTTGTGTGTTTTTTTCCCATGTAATCTCTAACATGTCTACTTTGAATTTGTACAGGTTCCAATTCTGAAAGAATTGATACAACTTATCAAAATGTTAGTTTTTTCAATGGAATTTGTCCATGTGTTTCAAGAAGAAAAAAAATGTTAGATTTTTGTTCAATTTATAGCAAATTTCTAAAAGCTTAGAAAAGGCCTTGGGCATTTTAGGGATTAACATACGCTTAAGTTGTTGATCATAACTAAGGTGAAGTCATAGTTTTAGTTATTGTAGTTATTAGGCACTCAAGGTGTGTGATCTAGATTGTCCCTTCTCACAAAACCCAGGAAAATAGTATAGAGGTTCTTAAAATCTTGGGAATGGTCAAATAGTCTAACGTATTGTAGCTAAAGTCACTTGTTTTCTAGAATAAAAAGGAATTTAATATGAATTATCATACAATTCTTAATGAACAATTTATCTTATACACTCTTATACCCAAAGGAATAATTTGTTGGCCAGTCCATTAAATAATAACTGATATTTAACTAATTATGGACAAATCCATAGTCCAGAAATAAATCGACCGTCAGCCAATATAGTCGAATGCATAGATTTGTGTGTCATAAGCAATGAACAGAAATGGACGCAACCACTAAACAAACCAAAGTACCACAACACACGGCAAGTTATTGAGTTCAGAGCCTACAATTAGTAGTTAAATGAATAATTTCATAAGCTCCTATGCTGTGTCCAAATTTGGAACAAAGTATTGGCTGGCGCCTAATACTACCAACCGATTCCTAACATCATTCTCTAAAGCACCTAGATCTATGAAAGTGTTTGCACTACATAAACTATGAAAATCGACTATGGCAACCATCTGTAAGATGAAGAGCAACGAATGCTCCTCCTTAAACCTTAAACCCTAAGTCCATCTGATCCAATGAACTGAATTGCTCGTATCAACTGGCAGCCGATATCCCCCCCAGAAAACTCCAGAGAACAGGTCTTGAAGTGAAGAGGCAATCGATTTGATAATACTGGCGTTGACAATGAAGCCGTTCAAATTTGGGAATAAGGTAAAGGGGACGAGATTGGAAGGTATTGAATCACCCCTGATTCCAATCTGCAAGGGTATCGGCTGGCGGCCGACACCATGTAGGGCAAATCACTAGAATATCCCATTCCAGTTTGGCTTCCCGTACTTGATTGACTGTGCAACCTCATAGTGTAATTGTCCCGGTCTGATTGCGCCTTTCATGTATTCCGAGACTGACTCATCCTCGTGCATGGGATAAATGAATGGAATAATATCCGTTGAAATGTTCGGAATAACTCTACTACTATTCGGGAAATTGAGATCCCCCGTAAATGGTAGCGGAATATAGCACGCCAGATCCGGCGTCCTCCTGAGCGAAAGCGGGCACACATCGACCATGAGCACTTGGTCCGTGAAGCATGTCATCCTGGATGGTCTCTTAGTGTGAAGTATTGAGAGCATTTTGTAGCACCACGGGAAATTCTGGCTATCTACACAGTACTCTCTGCCATAAACGAACGCTAGGTTGTCTCTGACATGTTTTGGAAGCAAGTGCACAAGCAGAGGCCTAAGATCCACTATTGGCATCCTGGACCAAATTCCTACGTGGAACTTTTCAAACAGTGTCATGAACATTGCAACTAGCCCTGGCCTTTTAATGACATTTCTGTGCAGGTCCGACTTGTCCACCTCGATATTCGGGTCGAGATAACAAAGTAGTCCCGTGACGCATAGAACCACACATTTCTTAAACGACTGTGGATGGCCCATGTTGGACTTCTGAACAAAACATGAGTTAGTAGCTACAAGATTATACAACATCAACATCCACTGAAAGAAGACAAGCCAGTTGATATCGGCTGGCAGCCGATACTGCGGCCTGACACAAGACAGCAGCCAATAATTCATATTGAGAAACAAACAAAAGGTGCCAGATAGATTGTGCACAGATGAGTGAATGCCTGCACCTACATTATTGCGATCACTTGATTAGAATGACCAAGACCTAATGCTGAAACTCTCAAAGGAAACATTTGAATGCTTTGAGAGTGAGTGTCCCATGCGCAAGTTTTAGGAAAAATCGGACTGAAATGCCTTCATTACAAGAAAATTGATTAATCAATACAAAAGAAAATAATGTACACAAAAGATGTAGTCTCTAGACGTCCTCCTTTATCTATAGAGAATATATACAATCTACAGAAATATGTGTCGGCTGGTAGCCGATACACTACGCCTCCTCCATTAGGACCCGTGGGCTAGGAACTCCCATGGCCTGCAGCTCCTCCAGTGAATATGGCACCTCGAATCCCTTTTGATATGGCGGTGTCACATTCACGAACTGATTATGAAAAAGAGAGCCCGGCATACATCGTGCACTCCCAAGTGAAGAGTTCTTTAGACAGAACTCTGGGACCGTGAGTCCCGAAGACAAAAACCGTTCAATGAACGGGATGAGCTTCGCCTGGAGATAAGGCAGTTTTCCACCCTTCAGCGAACCCTCCAAATACATAGTAACCGCGGGTGGATGAATTGCACTATATGGCTGATTCAAAACGTTCCGATAGGGCTCGTGATCCACGATCAATGAGTTGTTGATCGTGGCCCCATTATCGTACAAGGAGGATGAAACGAGAATCCTTGTGAGACGCTTCAGAAAAATTGGTCGTGTGGGATTCTGAGGGTCTCGATAAGCACTCTCGTCACAGTACTCCTGTCCAAAAGCCAGGTAATCGTCTCCGATATCCGGCACCATCCATTTCAGGTTATGAAGACGCTGCTCAAGAGTCTTCTTGGGTAAATGCGACCAATAAACGATCTGAATGTCCTGACCCTTACAGAACCTATTGAACTCCTGAAGACCTGGTCGAGGTCTTACTTGCGACCTCTGATGCATACTTTTCCCTTTAAAAATGAGGGGCTCATAGAAGAGCAGAGTATCCTGAACCTCAAGGAAAAGAAACAACTTCGGAGTCGCTATCTGAGACGGGCCAGCACTAGACGTTTTCCCTGTCCTTTCTTCTAGAGCTGGTTTGTCACACTCCTGCCAACCTTCAGACGCGGTGGCGGGGAATTTCTCAGAGGATTTAGAGTCATCATCTGCATTGCAAAACGAAATACATAGAGCATGAGAAGCAATGAACCTAGGTACATAACAAAACATTCGTGCACCGTATCGGCTGGTAGCCGACACAGTCCATAAGTACTCTAGTTTGCCGAGATGAAGGCTCCTACTGACAAGTCTACGCACAAGTCTGAGCTAGGCAGTGCTACGTATACATGAGCTATTTTAGATACTCCACAAACATCGCGGAGCATATCTATCGCCTACGAACCTCCAGTCTGAGCCCGCCTCTGAGATCGAGCGGGAGACATCACTTCATTTGGGAAGTCCTGCTCCCGCGCCGCCGTACCACCGTCTTCCTCGTCACTCGGTGGTTTCCGCTTTTGCTGAACCCGAGTTGACCTCCGCGAGTCCGCCGACTCCGACTCCTTTTCGAGCGTGGCCAACTTGCTTCTCCCCCATCGTGGTTCAAGCGGGGAAACCACCATGGGTGTCGGCTGGCAGCCGATACTAATGTCAGCTGCAGTAGCTGGGTGGCCAATTGCAGTGACTCCCACTTGAGGCTCTGTCGCAGGACTGACCACTGGAGCCTGTGGAATCCTGCGAATCTCCTCTGACGGTGGCTGAACGTGCAAGTCCACGACCATTGCGACCGATGAATTTTCCAGTCGAAGCATCTCGAGCGTCTCCGAATTTGGAGCCGGGGGGAGATTCAGAGAACGCCGCGGAGATGAAGGACTTCGTTGCCGCTGCCTTCGAATGAGTGTCTCTTCCGGAGTGTCATCACTGTCTGAGTCAATCAGAAACGTCTGAATTTCTGGTCGCTCCTGAGACTGACCCTGCGGCCGTCTCCGCGCCGCCGCGCCACCGGGAGTCTCCGTCAGATTGAGGGTCGAGATCGGCCGCGGTTGTTGATGTGATGCCGCAGGCGATACTTGCCCCGATCCGCTTGCGCCCCCTCGGTCTGTCAGCGCAGGCGTCCCCGAAGAAGGTCCCAAGGAAGCCGAGGAGACGAGGTTCATTCCCCTCACACGTTCCGTGGCCTTCTGCAATCCGTCCTCCTCCCGAACGAACTCCATGACGGCCCGCCCATTCCTCTGCGAACCCATGGAGTACAAGTGAGTAACATGTTGTATCGGCTGCTAGCCGACAGGATTTCACTTCCTCTGAACAATGCAAATGTGAGGAAGGGATAAGAAAACTTACCAGAGCGATCTCCGTGACGTTCCCGCCCCCCCTAGATGTTGATGACGGTGGCATCCTTGGATTTTAGGGTCGGCATCATCAGTTTCTCTAGAAGTCCATGACCAACCCCGCACATCCCGCCATTCTAGTCGACCTCGCCCTCAACGTCGACATTGAACCAGTCGGGCGCCTTGTTGATCCCAGTGAAGCGCTTGAAGATCGGGAAAATATTGGACCTGTCCTCGGGCTTCGGGAAGGTCAAGGACAGAGTCACCAAAGGTATGGATTCAATCTCCGCCTTCTGAAAGCCTCCACGGGGAGATGGTTGATAGTACACCGAATGGTAGTACCAGGAGGACGAGGACGAGGATGAGGCCATTGCGACAGAATCTCGGAAACGCGTGTTCCTGATAAGGAGCATTGGCAGGGGGATGTACGCTTCAGTATCCTCGATATTCGGACCGTCCACCTCAGGGATTTCAGCGGCCAGTGCTAGATCGAGTAGATCGTTCTTGTTCACTAGAAGCGGTTCCCCCATATCTGTATACCCAAAGAGGACAATGAATTTTTTGTCCTCGGGTTCCAGCGCCATATTCCCCTTCGATTGACGGACGAAGTCGACCACCTCAGGAATACTCTCTCCGACATAGCATTCGTATTTCAGGTCAGCGGACTTCCCACGCGTCGGAGGCAATTCGACTTTGGTTTAGTTCGCCAACGTCGTGAAGAAGACCCCCAGCGCCTTGCCATCCTTCGACTTGTCCGTCGTTGGATTCATAGGGTTCACTCGCCCCTTCAACCAGTTGTTGGCGTCTGTGAACTTCATCATGTCCTTCCAGACGTTTCGGACTACGGCCGCTGAGTACCCCTCCTTTTCAGCAAGCTCCATCCAATCCTTGTCAGTATATGGGGTCCAATTGTGGTCCTTGCAGGGAAGGGGATGCTTCTTCCTGGTCCACATGATCTCGTTCATGACGATCCTGTCCAGCTTTTTGTCCTTGCACCAGTCGAAGAGAGTGATCTTCCCCGAGGACTTGGCCTTCGCGGTGTTTTTGATGCTCACGCGAAGTGCAATGATCTCCCGCCCTAGCTCGCACAGATCCGAATCCCGAAGCCCCAGCGTTGGCGTGAGATCCGTTTTGGTAATGTGAGTGAGCGGCTTCCGATTGACGAGGAGATTCGGCACAGTCCCATCATCTCCAATAAGCTCCCCGTTCTCCCACGCATCGAAGACCTCCGTCCATAGCACCCAGGTGGTCTCCTTGATGAAGATGAGGGGCAACTTGGAGGACACTTTCTCATCCACGAAGTGCGCCATCACCTTCAGCTTCACAGCCTGGAGGAGTTCCACCGCAATGTTTAGAACATGCGAGAATGGTATCGGCTGCCAGCCAATACATAATATATTAATCAAAAGGGAGAAAAAAATAAAGGTGCGTGGGAATTACCTCAAATGCTGCTGACAGCTTTCCACCTCCACGATGCGGCTCTGGGCACCCCGCTTGCACCCGCGCCGCTCTTCCCATCTCTGCGCAGGATCTGAAGGTCTCCTTTGCCACTTTCTCCGCGATGTTGAGATTGAGGGCATTGGAGACTCTGACGAGTGTGTCCGGGTCTCTATTGAATACCGGAATGACCTCGAACTCCAGGAGGTCGGTTTTGGCTTCAGAGCCGTCTAGATATTGCTCGGCCAATTCTCGACAGGCCGTCACTGTGTGTTGCCCACCAATGATATACCAGTGGCCATTTGGCGCCTTCCACCACGGCATTGAGATGCCGTCGACAACAACAGTCTGATCCATCCCGGGACACTCGTTCATCACGGCGTCTAGCCCTTTGTCCGTTGGCAGTGGAGCCCCGCTTAAGAGGAATCCTATGGATTTCCGGCTTCTTCTTGAAGGACCCGTATCCCTTGTACATGGTCTTCACCTGAATTAAGAGAAGGCCAAAATATTATAGACCAGCTACAGATGTCGGCTGCCAACCGATACATTATATGGGAAGATAAAAACCAGTAAAGGATGGAAGTGATCGTCGAATTACCTGGCCAAGTCGGTCCTTTGCAATCTTCCGGTACTTCAACTTGTCCGGTGCAATGTGGAATTTGTCCGAGTGAATGACCCCCGGAAGTCGTTGCTTCTTGTAAGGAAACGCGTGCAGGAGCCCTGTTTCCAACGCGTGGTAAATAGCGTTCACCTCGTTCTCCTTCGTCTTGGTTGTGAGATGATTTCCACGCCGGAGTGCCTCGTTGAGTGTCAGCTTCAGCGGCTTGTTGGGGTCGTCCCTGGCCTTCGCTTTTCTCTTCGGTTTGCTGGGCGACCCGGTCTCCTGCAGATCAGTAGCAGCATCTTCAGTCACTCTCGCCGCCACTTGCTTCCTCACCGAGGGTACCTTTTTCTTCCCCTTTTCCAATTCACGAGCGATGAACGCATTGTGCTCATCGCGCTCTATCTTCAAGCACTCCCAGCCCTGGATGAGCTCCTCTGTACTAGACGGCGTGCTTCCCTCGAACATCATGCCCATCGACATTGACTTCTCTCCGCAGACCTCCTCCGTGCACTTGTTCACCGGCAACTCCACCACGAAATAATCGGCAACTCCATCCGTGCTTCCCAGTGGCATCAAGCATATCATGACGTGCACGGAATCGCCAACAGCCATGACAGACAATACACTTCTTTCGCTAGGGGTCATGTTCCCTTTCAGCTTGAAGGAGCATACGATCTCCACTGTTGTGTCGGGTAACTGCCTCCAACACAAACCCCATTCTTGGATGGCCTCGATCACTCGCCATGTTGCCCTCGGTGGATACCCGTCTCCCAATATCCAAGAGTTTGGGATTTGCTTTCCCAGAAGGCGGGCCAAGAGAGTTGGCTTCCTACAGAACAATACAATTGAACTCTCAGTACACTCACACTATGCACCTTCACTTTGTGCATCCACTGTATCAGCTGCCAGCCGATACAACCTCTGAGTCCCTAAACCCTACCGTCGGAAGACATTTCTAGAAATTCCTAAGTCGGTTTCCTACAGAACAATACAATTGAATTCTCAGTACAGTCACACTATGCACCTTCATTTTGTGCATCCACTGTATCGGCTGCCAGTCGATATAACCTCTCAGTCCCTAAACCCTACCGTCGGAAGACATTTCTAGAAATTCCTAAGTCAACCGTCCCGGGATCATATCGGCTGCCAGCCGACATAGCTTAAGCTCAAGCTCCTAATGAGTGCTGAAATGTATGTCGGCTACCAGCCGATATAGCAAGTAATAGGTGCCTCAGAATCTCAATGGCTATCCTATATGATATAGAAAATGACAGTGTATCGGCTGGCAGCCGATACATGTAGTGAAAAGTACCTCTCAGTCGCCAAATCGGAGGACGCCATCGCCAATGGACTCTGTCGCTTATCGGCTGCTGAAAAAGCACGCTTGCCTCGCTCTCCTTCACTGTCGGCTGGCCAGAAATGCGTATCGGCTGCGCTAGGATGTATCGGCTGCTACTTAGCTTTGCGACGGGATGTCAGCTGCAAGCCGGACTGGAGGGAGAATGGCAGAGTGAGAGTGAGTGAGGCTGAGAGTGAGTGAGAATGAGTGAGAGAGAGAGTGAGTGACAGAGAGAGAGCAAGAGACACAAATGGCAAATGAGAGAAAATGAAAGTGGCCAAGGGTGTATACCTCCTAAACCCTCGGCTGCCAGCCGGTAGGCACAATCATGACAAATCGAGTCCGTTCTTCCATAAATTTCATCCATCGTAGGTTTTCATCTGTTAGCATGTACTCCACATCCAGCAAAGTACATGGAAGTTACGAACACTCATTGCAGAGATGCGTACGTTTCCCAACACGATCTCCCGATGCATGGACTTGTCTCTCTTGCAATCACCACAACTTCATCCTCTTCCAGATTCAAATTTCAAGCGCCAAATTCAGTTTTAGGCTTGCTCACCTAGGATCAGATCTTGGAGGACTTCCATTTTCATTTTCATTTGCCCCACACACGCACTCAGAGCGTCCAAGAACCGTCAGGGAATTGCAGTGGCTTGTTGTGGAATGTTTATGAGGGATGCAACGTGACTGGGAATTCAGTAGACCTCCGTTTAGTGCAGCATTGAGTAGTCTCCGGGTTCATGAAGCGCTCATCGACAGTTGTTATTTGGCATTTAGGCTTACGTAGGATTTGCAGTGGGATTTGAATTGCTCCAAGCTACATTTGAATTGTAGTAGGATTCTAATTGCAGTAGTAGTCAGGAGCATTCTCGAAAATTAGTTGCCAGACAGAGGTTCAGGATTTCCTATTCGGTTGCACATGTGTTTCCATTTCATTATTTTTACTGGTTAGAGAATCTGTGGACAGTGCCTACATCATAGGAAGCGCAAAATCTAGCTTCGTGCATGATCCCCAAAGTTCTAGCTGTACGGTCCTGCCTCTGTGCTTGACCGTATAGACAGTGGTATCGGCTGCCAGCCGATACCAATTTGTGTACCAGGAAGGTCGTGAAGCACCAGGTACACAGACGTATCGGCTGCCAACCGATAAGGTCATCACGGGTCTGACAGAGATTCCGACATTGTGGGTTCTGACTCCGCTTTCAAATCATGAGTGGATTTGATGACTGGACATCGGGTGCGAGTCCTATTGAGGCATTCACGAAAAATGGAGGCTCCGGAAGACTGAAAATGCAGAAGGGAGTTGTTGTGACTTTTACACTGGAAGGATTATACTACTCCGGAAGGGCGGTCGTAGAAAGGGTGGTGAGCCGCGATCCCTACCTCGTACGCGTTTATGTCCTAAACGTTCCAAATAACCTCGATATGCCTCTTCCATTTCCTAAGGGAGACATGGTGTTCTTGCGACACTGCCCGGGAAGGTCAGTCGTGTGGGAGGCAGAGAACATCTATCCCCATGTAGAGTCTGAAGGGTCTTCTTCTGCTGGTGTCGGCCAACAGCCGATACAAGTGGTCACAGATGAAAAACCCATACAACAATTCCTGTCACTCACTGTCAATATGGATGTCTCACTACTGCAGACTGTGGGCACGGATCTGCTGTATGCTGGTGTAGGTACAATTGTACAATGCTCTCCGAAGGGTTACTGGGAAGGCTTTCGTGTTCCACACAGCTTCTTCCTCGTTGTGAAGCTACTGCACGTTGTCGATGATTTCCAGGATCAGAGTGCTTATTGCGAGATTCCTGAATTCATGACACTCAAACGCTATGTTGGATTCAAAATACTCTGGAGTGGTTATAAGGTCAGACCAATCGAGACCTCCATCCTAATAACCAAGGTTGTCGGCTGCCAGCCGACAGGAGAACCTGCGACCCATTTCATGCAGGCTCAAGTCAATGGTAACTATGAGAGTGGTGGGAGTTCGAACGATGTACAGGTAGAATTATGTGATCTGGGAACACGGCGAGTACTTCCTACTGCATCAGATGAAGACGAGCGAGATGATAGGCTCTATTCGTCCGATGATGACAGCCGCAGGTCTGCAGAGGATCACCGCGATGTTCATGGTTACAGTACCTCTGGCACTACCGTGTCCGACACAAGTGTTGCTGTCGCAGCTTAAAATTTTGATTTTCTTAGTATACACCAAAATAGGAATGGAAACTAGCCATTAGGGAACCGGATCCGATAAGGTGGAGAAGGAAAACTCAAAATTAGCACGGAACGTGAAGTAGTGGGCCTCTTGGATCTAATCCGGTCAGGAGTAACTAACGACGGAAATGGAATGCAACACGGATTAGGTCTAGGACTGGATTATGATGGCGAACCGGATTCATGATGACCAAACCGGAAAGGGTCCAGAGACTATATAAGGAGGAGCTTTCACTGTTGCACCCCCTTTTTAGAAACTCGACCTTGAGAGCGCGCGGTTGAGTTTTTGCGTTTGTGTTCTGCTTGTTTCGATTCCGGTTGAGATTGGAGAGAGAACGTGAGGAACGGGACATGCGGCTAGTAGAGAGTGAGATAGATTGGAGTGGGAATGCCACCGCTACGTAGGTCGAGACCAGCGAGTCCCTTTGGAGGCGAGGTGAAGCTCCAGAAAGTCATTCCGGTTATTCCCTCCACAGAGCCGGAAAAGTCTCAACTCATGGAGGATCTCACCTCTATGGGTTGCCTAGGGTTTGCAGAGAAACCCTGGGGTTTTAGGGAGGAGAGAATGGTCAAGGAGCTCCTCAGAAAGCTGTCCAACCAGTTTGACAACACCGTGAGAGGAACTCCCATCCGCTGGAACGAGGGAATGTGGAGAGGTGTTTACGGTTTCCGGGCAGGAGGGTTAGGAATGGCAAACCGGAAGGATGAGTTTGTCCGAGGCAAGTTCCAGGGAGTCGTCAATCCGAAGGACGGGTACGCGGTCGAGGATTGCGTGGATGACCGACACCGTCGGCTCCTGCAGTTCTTGGTTCCGGTCCTTCATCCAGAAAAGCCGACCAGGGTGACGATCACCCTTGGCAACACAATTTTCGGTGCCCTAAGTGGTACCCGGAAAGTGGATTGGGCACGGATCATTTCCGATCTCGTGACCTAGCTCGTTAGTAGAGTTGGGAAGAAGAGGGCCAGTCCAGTGTGCCCTTACCTCTTCCACCTCTATCGGGAAAACCAAGTCCTCACCGACGCGGAGGAGAAGGTGTGGAGGACTCAAGAAGTCCTCCTGAAGTATGGGAAGTCGGAAACGGATGACGAGGCCGAATCCAATTCCGGGTCAGAACGGGAGTCGAGCGAAGAAGAGGAGGAGCCGATGCCCCCCATCAAGCGACAGAAGTTGACGCCTCCACACAAGCGCGGGACGCCTCCCGGTCATGACAGACCGGCCCCGGAAGAGAGACCGGAAGCCGAGAAGACCGTTTCCGGGGAAGACCCGGAAATGCAAGATCCGTTCAACGGTCTTATCAACCTCCTTTGCAACATCAGGGCGGATTGGAAGGTTAAGCACAAGACGCTTGCGGCGATCGGAAAGTTGGTAGGTGCGCCACCGGACAGTAAATTGGTGGAAAAGGTGGCGGAGTGCATCACCAATCCGGAAGAAACCCGAAAACAGGAAGCGGAGATCCGTCGGTTGCAGGAGGAGGTGGACACCCTGAAGGCAACCCTCTTTGCCTATCGGGAAGACGTGACGGCCACCCGGGAGATGGCGGAGGAGACTCGGAAGATAGCCGAGCGAATCAAGGCGACCCTGGGAGAGACCGGAACGGCCGCCGCCAAAGCGAAGCTCTTCGACGAGAAGATCCACGAAGAGAAGAAACTATCCGGTTCCCGGATGGTCCGGATTCTCACCGACTTTGCTGAGCAGGTGGAGACGGCGATGGTAGAGGGGCGGAAGGCTGCGGACCGGATTGAGGAAAGCAGCCGGAAGCTGACTGGAGCGACGTGCTCCAAGGGCATACATCTTTCGGACATCTCGCTACCGGATATCTTTCCGGACGCGACCATTCAGAAGGATAGGAAGGATTGGACTCCCGAGTCCAAGAAGTCTACACGGGCTGAGACTCCGGGCACGAGACCGGATGTTACAATCGACCTGGAGTCTTCACCCGGATCTAACCCTGCGAAGGGGGAACGGATCCGGAACTTGAGTGAAGTCTTCGAGGAGCTAGTTCCGGAGATCGGAAGCCCGACAATAGGATCTAGGGTTGTAGAGTAGATAGGATTTTGATTCCAGTTAGGAGTAGGAGCGGATCCGGATCCGGATCCGGCTCAACAGTATTAGGTTAGACCGATAGTTAGATTAGGATGGCGGCGGACCCCCATGGGTTTTCCGCTCCTTTTTGTGCTTTTAGGGTTTTTACCCTTTGTATATAAATCGGTTCCTGCGATGGGAACTGGGAGTTTTTCATTTTGCAAACTTCTTGTACCTTTCTCCTCTCCTCATTGTGTGTCTCTCTCCAGCGCGACAAGATTGTATGATGTGGAGTTAGGATAGTATGAGCCGGTTTACGAGTGATTTCTCCCCTTGGTGTTTCTTTTCCGATCCTAGGTGCATGTGAGTAGGTATCGAAGAGTTGGGAGTGAACTTAATTCCTCAGCACGTCTAGAGTTTGAGATTCCGGGTGAGAAAGCCGTTGTTAGGCTAGGCGGGTAGGGAGGGATTCCTTAACTGCGCTAGAACTCCCGGGTGGGAAATCCGGTCGAGTGTCCGATCTCCTGTGAGGTCTTACCGCCTTAGTTGGCAAACGGAAGAACTTTAGTTGATGTTGGAACGGACGGGTACACTTGTAACCACCTGTCTTCGCACGGATCGGAAGTAGCATCAAGGTCGTTGTAGTATGAGAGGGTCGAGTGTGGGGTCTTTGTGTGACCTACAACCCGGATTGCTATCTGGGTTGTTGTGAAGGACCAAACCGGATCCGGATTAGCTTAGGAGTTTAGGAAATAGGACAGTGGGTCTTCAGCCACTATAAGTTACGGAAGGAGTGGTGGGCCTACCACTCTCAAATGTAAGCGGCGACCCCTCTGATGGTGAAACAGAGGCAAAACCAAACCGGATAGGATTACGGATACATGATGACCATCCGGACCGGATTAGTCAGGACGGGTTCCCAGGACCGGAAGTTGTAAGATCCTGGGATTTGGATATTTGTACAGACCGGATAGTTAGTAGGATCGGAAGAAGGAGTAATCCGGTCTATAGTTATCCAGTGTGGTAGTATTTCTGGTTCTAGATCTAGGACCGGAAAGTAAGATTGGGATACTGACTGAGCTTAACTGCTTAATAGAGCTAGATACTTCACAGGATCTCGTGGGTTCGATCTTTAGAGTCACTTAGTTATACTCTAGAGCGATTTTTGTGAGTATAAGGGGGAATTGACCTGCCCTGTGCTGCGACAGTTGCTGACAACATGGATCATTCGGACACGTTTAGAGCTGATACTCAAAGTGGAGATAATGGCCATCCGGATGGAATGCAAGCTGGGCTTCCAATCGCAGATAGACCGCTCTGGAGAAATCAATACTGTGAACTTCTCAATGACGACTTCTCGGTTCTCGGAAGAGCCATGATCCAAGTCTGCCTACCAGATACGGCCTGCGATGATGGCATCTTGGGCGACACGGATGTCGGGGTCATGTTCGTATCGGACAATGACGAACTGCAAATGACAACCATGCGTTGGAGGCTCACACACACAAGGTTGGAAGGTGGAAGGCTACTATCTGAAATTGTCACACTCTGCTCAGAGGCTGCTCTATTGAATGAGTCGGACGATAACGGAATGCAGGGGGTACCGAGGAATCCATACCGCTCTGTGCGCAGAAGGGTGATTCCCAAGGATCACGAAAGCCAATCCAGGCTGCAAATGAAGACCTCGGAGACGGAGGTACGTAAGGTCAGCTCACAGAAGTGCTGTAAGCTCAGATGCTGCCAGACGTTTCCCTGGGAGGACACGAGGTCTATACGACGAAAGTTCTTTGCTTGCACATTCGAGAGTAGGAGGGAGGTAGCATATGCGGTGTAGAGTTAACTTCATGCAGGGGTTATTCCAGGAAAAAAATTCATTACTCTTGCAAATACAGACGTCTGCGAGAACGCATGGTATATCATTCACGGGGTATCGAGGTCGGCCTATCATGTTTACAAGGCTGTGGCCGTGGAAGGATCCGTTAACGGCTCGCATGGAAATGCGGGGGCCCGACGGCCACGGCCACAAACAATCCAAGCTCAAGCAACCCTCAAAACGATCATCGACGACAATGCTGACAAAATGCCAAACGAGTTCAGAATGGTTGGAAATAAACGCGTCGACAATCTCAAAGTCCTCCCCTCTGCAATGAATTGGGATCACATGCACGAACAAGTCAATTATGTAAGTCCATCATCTGCCTCTTCGTCTACAGTAGAAAAGTCCTTTTATCGGCTGCCAGCCAATACAATCATGTCTGGACTTTGAATGTAGAAGCCATTGATCTTTCCTTTCTATAGGCCGTCATTTGTAGTTCTGTCGGCTGCCAGCCGATACAACTCTATAGTCTTCCATGGAAACTCATCCATGAAGTCATGTTCTTCAGGTCAATGGAATATGCAATATGAAGCCGGTCTCGCAGTCTGCTATCAGCCGCCTTCGGAATGCTCATTTCAAAAACGTAGAGGTCAAGGCCGTAGGGAGCAATTTCTCAAAATGCACAGAATGTGACTTCCTGGTAGAGTTCATTGCAAAGTATCCAAGAGATTGTGATGAGTGGCAGGCCCTGGTCGACGACAGAGAGAGACATCTCAATTACCAGCGCGCTTGTAGAAATGTATACAGTGGATGGACTGCGCAGTCGGTGCAAAATCCATCAGAGTTCCTCTGCATTATTCATGACAAAATGGACACCACAAAGACTGCCATTCTGAAGATGCAGCGCATCACCAAGGCCACCGCAGGGCTAGGGCAAATACCAATCTTGTGTACTGGAATGCTCACACATGGACATGGAGATGGCGCTTATGCACATTACTCCACATCACTCTGGCCTAGGGATTCAAATTTCACAATTTCGTCCATCTGCAGGGTCCTCAGGGCCCTAGAACTACCACCTGTTCGGGAGTCCAAGATCCTCTTCTCGACTCCACCGCTAAACACCTTCTTTGAGGCTCTGCTTCATGGGAAGTCGAGATGCAACTCGTCAATCCCGCAGGCCTCAGACATGGTGATCGACGCAGCGAGACCAGGACGACCTCAGGTCCCACTTCCGAGGAAACTGTTCTTGCAACTCGACAATTCAGCAAAGGACAACAAAAATCGATTCCTCACGGCTTTCTGCTCACTGCTCACTGCTAGGCGCATATTCAAGGAAGTTTCAGTGGGGTTCCTTATTGTCGGGCATACGCACGAGGACATTGATGCACACTTCAGTTATCTCTCTAAACTGATCAAAAGGAAGAACACATACGTACTTGCGGATCTCATGAAGGCGTTCATGGATTCACAGAAGACTATAGCCTTCATTCCGGAGTTCGTGCAAGAAGTGGCGGACTTCAAATCATACTTCAAGGGCTTCCATCATGATGGGGTGAACAAAATCATTAGGCTCGGAGATAAACACCTCTTCAAGTTCTACGTCGTGAAGGATGGTGTGGATCGTGAATGGCCGGTCATGAGGTACAAGCTCAGGGCCACAGATTCTTCGTGGCTGCCTCCTGGCGCACCTGTCAAAATGTGGACAGCGGATGAAAATGGACAACCCAATATTCCACAGGGGGACCCTCGACCTGTGCCTTTCAAGGCACTCTGGGGGAATGTGGACATTAATACCAGAAGGCGAAATGCAGAAAAAGAAGTCTCAAGGGCTACAGAGTGCAATGAGAAACAGACATTCATCAAAAACGGAATAGCAAAGTTCATTGAGTTCTGGAAATCGGGAATGGCCAGAGATAGACGGTACGCACAGGAAATGGCAGGCTGTGTGGCTTACTGGGAAAGAATTCAATCGGAGATCAATTCGGCGCTGCCTCAAACTCCTGCATTGCTTCAAGAAGGATTATGGCCGCTCTCTGACTGGACAAGAGATCACACGTCGACTTTTGTAGACAAGGGGGCAGAGGAGAATTATTTAGTAGACACCACTCCGGAGGACAAAGGGGATCCCACTCCATACTGCGGACCTGCGAAGGACAGGCCGCGCTTGAAATTCAATCCATTCAGGGATGTTCTGCTCGGAGACTTTGTTCTTTGTCGACCATGTCACAACAATCATCTGCCTGTCTGGCTAGGACGGGTACTCCAATGTGTGGACATGTCTCCGGGGCCCACGTATGGTAATTTTAAAATTGAGTGGTGGACTCCGATGAAAGCCAAGAGGGAGTCAAAAGCGCTCATTGCGAGGGAGTGCTAGACCCGAAGATGGCACAAGGAACTCTGTCTTCCGCAGATGGTCCATGTCAACATTGTCTTGTACTCACACAGAATGCCCTCGCACGCAAAGAAAGGACCTCCCACATCTCATGTCATCTCGGAGGCATCCGTTGCTGCTGCTATTGCGAATCTGGAGGCCGCGGGGGCAGCTTTGGACAGAGATGCAGACGAGGGCGGAGAGGATTACTGACATATCGCCTCGGACCTATCGGCTGCCAGCTAATACAATAGTTTAGCTCTGGAGTTGTGTCACCATCACATTGCTAGACGAATCCGAATCCTCGCTGCAGGTGTCGGCTGCCAACCGATACTAAGGGCTTCGCTGCATGTCGATCGCATGGTTCTTGAACAGGATGTTTTCACTTCAGGATGATTACATGCATATCCACAATATTTACTCATTTGTGAATGTGCCTTCATATCTTTTAGGGTGTGCCTTCATATCTTATAGGTTGTGACTATAAGTCTTATGACTAGTCAGTTTTGACATTTTTAATATGTATCCGTTGGCTGCTGACAAATCACATTTATTTGAATCTCCTATGGGGACCATGTTACAACTGTTTTATCTTCAGTGCACAGGTGATTTGCCCATATCTCTATCTTTCTTGTTCGTTGTCCTGCTTTTTGGTTTTGCGCACTTTACTGTGTTGTCTTATTGGCTGCCAGCCTATATGTCAATGGGCATGGGATGGGTGCACGGTCATAGGCACCGGTTCTGCTATTGCATAGAAACCAGTCCAAAATACAACAATCCACTTTTTTTTTGTACCCTCAGTTCTTCTGAACAAGGTGTGGGTGGGCTGCCAACACTTTTTAATCATTTGAAGCATGTTCTCTACCTTTTTTAATGTGGCTATGGACTATGAATTTGTCCATAATTTGTGCAATTGTCCATAATTAGTTAAATATAGGTTTAATGCTATTGGACGCATGATGGCTGTCTCAGTCCTGCCTAGTGTTCTAGGAGTATTTCAAAGACAATTTGTCAAGTTGTTCAACAATTTGTCATGCATGATCTAGACTCTTACGTGCAACAATTCACATATACTTTTATATGTAATATATAGGTTCTTTAATTACCATGAAGTTTTTTTACCATAACAATTTATCCGGTCACTACTTAGCTAGCCAAATTACTCATTTTATATGAGTATCAAAACAGTCCCAGTCCTTTACAACAAATTGTCCCTATACTAATGCAGGGGGAATGAGTGTGTAATGCAATTTCAGCTTCTAGCTTCTCTGCACATTATCACAACTTGTTAAAACCAAACAATTTATCTCTGTCTAACTTCCAGAGATTATTGGTCCATAGTTGTCCTTCGTTCCACAGTCAAGGCAAATTGTCTTCAATGTCAGATTTCGATCAAACAAATTGTCACTACACTACTCAGCCTCTTGCGGCTTTTGGCAATTAGTTTATCAACAAGCTATAAATTTCAATTTATATTATTTTATTAATTTACAATATCAACACACAGTAGTGAACAAATTGACTCATCACAACACAACAAAGCTCTTTCATATCAACTTGTATAATTTTTCTACAAACTTCAAAAAGACGGTTCATATTCAATTCAATAGTTCATTTATTCATAATAATTTCAATTTCCATTCAAATTCCAACAACAATTTAATTTTATCAACAATTCGTCAAAGATAAAATTATTTCGCATCAAAACAAACATTCAACAATTTGTTTTACATTTACATATTACATTATCAAAACAGTTTTGGATAAATTATGCAATTACAATGTATCATACAAATTGTCGTTTGGGAATTTAAATTAATAATTCATAATCAGAAATATAATAATGATTAATTAAAGCAATTCATAATTTTCTCACTCCAGTAATTATAATAAATTAATTAAAATCATTCTTCTGATTTCAATTAACAAACAAACTGATCACTGCATATTCAATCAATAACACACATAAATTCAATCAATTTACAGACAATTTGTCGGAATCTACATTACCAAACAGAAGTCTCGATGAACAAGTTGCCTCGTACTCGATCTAGACTGCCACTCCATTCACTTGCCATCGCTACTGCCTCCGAACAAATCGTCTTACGATTCTTTCTCTATCCGCATCATTGTTAATTCACTCACATATTCGCTCAGACAAATTGTTCTCTAAATTCTCACTGGAATATCGATATGAAGACTTAGATCCATTCACTGAGAATTCACTCAACAACTTGACAAATTGTTTTAAAATCACACATACAAGAAACACAGTTTACCCCCACCGCTACTATTGAGCCTCAAACAATTTGTCTAAAACAACTCAGTCATTCCAATCACTGGAAACAGATTAACTCACAATTACAATCACACCATTCATTCATAAGTTCACAATCAAGAAATCCAATCACTGGATACAAATTTTACACAACAATGTAATGCCCAATTCAAACTCTCACAAAGTAGTCCACCTGGACTTTCCTTCCAACAACAAATTGTCTAACTCAAAATTCACAATCTCCACAACAGTATTCCAATCACTGGAAATACAAGAGACTCAAGTGAATGAGCACAAAGACAAATGTTTACAAAATTACATTAACAAAGCACATCATGTGCTGAAATAGACAAACTATTTATAAAAGTACGCTACTGAAGACCAAGAGAGTGGAGGCGAAGAAAGACAAATTGTTCAAGGCTATACTATCTCAAGCGGTACCAAACCACAAATTGGAATCGTTGCCAAGACAAATTGTCCTACTTCATATCTTGCCTATTTACATCTTTCAAAATCTAAAGTCAATTTGTCTATTTTTTTCTACATAATGTGAAATTGTACTTACAAATTGTCTTTGTTTACACTATAAAAGGCAAATTGACTGAAAAACAAAAAGTTGCAAGACTACAAGGTGTATAGTGACACTTTCCCCCCCTCAATTTTTATTTAAATTTTTTTATTTTACCACCCCCACTCACCCCCACCCCCTCTTGTAATCTTCAGAATCAAAGTTCTTGACAAACAATATGGGACAATTGATCCCGTATCCAATATTGTATCCGTATTTAGTACACGTATTTAGTACACGTATTTAGTACTCATATCCAATACTCGTACCTGTATTCGTATTCATATTCAATATTTGTATTTTATATTTGAATGGCTCAGATTAAATTTCACAAGATCAACATCTTGTGATTTTTTGAGAAATCAATGTCAATTTTGAGGGTAAGCATTTTTTTTCAAAAAAATCAACGGCTCACAAATTTTTTGAGAGAAGAGGGGGGGAACTAATGGGAAACTGGGGTGGCAGGCGAGTTTCAGTGTATAGTAATATGACATGGAGACCTCCATTGATTAGTTTGATGGATGCTAATTTAAACTTTAATGGACAAAGGGGTGATCATCCCTTTTCATTACCGTGTGAATCATTAGCTTAAAATATGGCAAAAGTATTCATTGGAAGTCAAACTACTGTAGAAGACCTCTTTTTTTCACAACAAGATTTCAAGAATGAATAGTTAAATTTTTGTCCTACTAGAAGAATTCTTTGTCATCCATTGAACACCTAACATCCTTGCCAATGTTTAAGGGTTAAGCTACTCAAACCAAAAAAATTTGCGATTATTGGAGCCACTTTTCATCAATAAAAGTACCAAGCATTTAAATTCTAAACAACCAATGAACAAAAACAAATCCCAAGCATACAAAACTATGTATTTTCATCTATAATTTTTTGAAAAGATTTGTTAGTTCTTTGATATTCAAATTGTATAAATTTTGGAAACTTTGCTTTGCAAAGATTCTATTATTCAATAGGTATTGGTAGGTTTGGCCTCAAAAAGTAACCTTTTCAATTCAAACAATGACCCTTCAAAAACAACTTGAATAAAAAATGTAAAAATAAAAACCTTCTAAACAATTGTGATTAGAACTAAACATTTTGAATTTCAAAGAATCTTTTTTTGATGAAAACCATAAATATTCAATCTATAATCAATTATTGATAGAATTTTAGTTTTTAACTTCAAATATTATTGGAAAATATAGATTTGTATACCATTTGATTTTGGCCATGTGAATATAATAAGTAGATTGTTTATTACAACTATTATTTGAGAATCATCAATATATTATTGTTCTATATGACATTTTATAATACTTCTTCTCAATTTTGGAAATTTGGACTACCCCTTGGTCCTTGAGGGTTAAGATAGGATAGCCCAATGTCTTTTCTTTGATAGTTGTGTATGATCATATGTTACTTAGTATCCATATTTTAAAGTTAGATGGTCTTTGTTTCATGTTTCTTTTCTTCTTATTCATACGATATATGAACTTGCATTCAAGTATTAGAAAAAGGGGTCTACTAAAATTAATAATGGTTATTTGAAATTTCATGTAATTGCATTTTATTAGAAGAAAATAATTTTTTTCACAAACTAGAAAAAAATCAAATTTTGATAATTTGCATTGGGCCATTACATTGGTAAGCATGCTTACATCAACATTTGTTTCAAATACTACAAGTCTATAAAATTCATTCAATTATGCATCAGCATGATGTTATTGAAAGATTTTTAAGTCGCACAATTTGATAACAATGGGCAAAGTGTATCATATTTTCATTATATATTGCAAATACATTGTATTTATCACATAACTCAAAATTCTTATGATCCAAAATTCTTTATATAAACATTTTTATACACATGTCTATTTGCAAATTGCATATCTTTTCCTCTCAAAAATTGTATTTCCATTGTGTATTCAATATACAATGACAACAAGCTAAAAGGAGGCAAACCCTCCATTTCTTCCGATTTCTTCCCCCCTACCCCCAACAAAAAAATAAAAACCATTGATTTAAAATTTTTAAAAATCCTCCCTTCTTTGGATGCCGGTGATCTAGATACAAATACAAGTGTGGATATAGATATGGGATACAATTTGGAATATGGTACTAGCACGGAATATGGATACATGTACGATAAAATATACATATATATATGGTATGGAAATACATATACTATATGAGGATACAAATATAGATCTAGGATTTATCCCATATCAAATGCCACCCCCACCCTCACCTCAAAATTATAAAGTGGAGGGATAGGTTTGTTTTTCAAACAAAAATTAAATTGATCTAAAATGGGAGGCTTAATAAAAAAGCCAGGGGCTAATAAAAAAATGGATTTTATTTTATTTGAGCTCATTGTCATTGTGACAGTTTTGTCACAATGACAATGACACACAATGCATTGAAAAGAGGCATACCATCTTGATTTACTTTAGTTGCCCCCTCTCCTCTCAAAAAATTTATAGGCAGTTGATTTGTTTTTCAAAAATGCTTACCCTCAAAATTGCCATTGATTTCTCAAAAAATCACAAGCTGTTGATCTTGTGAGATTTAATTTGAGCCATCCAAGTATGAAATACTAGATAAGGATATAGTATCATATATGAATATGTACTAAATATTGAATATAGATATTGTATATAGATATTGTATATGGATATTGAATATGGGTATTGAATACGGATACTAAATATAGATATAGTATCATATACTAATATGTACTAAATACTAAATATGGATACAATATCATATATTAATATAAATTGAATACAAATATCAAATACAGATACGTATATAATACCAAGTACGAATATGGGATGAATTGTCCCATATTGATTCTCAAACAAATGGTTTCTGAAAATTACAAGCGGAGGGAGAAGGAGGGTGACAATTCAAATTTTGAAATCCTAAATTTTGAAATCTTAGTGCAAGGTGACACAAAGTGTCACAATGACAATGAGCTCAAAAGAGGCAGGAATTGCCTACAATCACACTATATTCAATATATAGAGTACTAATTTGAAAAAGTAGTACTAGAATCTAGAAGTCAAATTCTATGATATTAACTTGAAGAAAATTTCACTCCTAATACCATTACAATACAGAAGATTATAAAGTTTACAATGTATTTTTATTTATGGCCTTTATTCATAAAAGAATTCTTGACTCAAAAATTCATGAAAAACAGATAGTTCTAACTTAAATTGGGAGTGTTAGTGTCAACTGAATGTCAAAGTCTGGATTAGCTTGACACAATTTTCCACTTAGTGTCTAACTGCATATTAAATCATTTAGCACTAATCCAAGGTAAGGTTTTCCTTTTGGGGATGGAAATTGTGGACATCCCCCTTGATCAAGAGCCTTTTTTATCCCAAATATCAAGCTATTTTTTTACTTTATTGCAAGCATATAAAAAATAATTAACTGAATGAATTTATCACCTAAAAGACTGAATTTCTTTTTCTAAGGGACATTGTCAAAAACTGTAGTTTTTTGGTATATTATTCAAAAATGGAAATTGAAATGATTTAATGAAACTTCAACCATACAAAAGTAAAGCAAAGTATTTTATCAGTGTGAAAAAAATTTCAGTCCATTTGACCATATGGATTGAAAGATTATAATGTTTGAAGTGAGATTTTTTTTTCAATCCTGCGAAACATGGTCAACTGACTTTGAACCCTCTTGTAGTAAAATTTTTGCTTTAAAAAAGAATGAGAATTCTGACCATTCATGGGTATACAATGTTGGTTCCACTTATAAAAAATTTTAGAAGCAACTAAGATGTCTAAATTATACTAAATCATCTTGCAATGCAAGGAAGTTAATTGAATTAGCAATATACTAGTCATTTTTTGACGATTTCTTGTGCAATGAGGAAATTTTTTTATTTGATATCCAAAGAGTGAAAATCTAGAGACAAACATTTGGAATATACGCAAAAATTTCAAGAATTTTTTTGACTTCACAAATTGCAAGATAATATGACTTGAAGTTGAAAGAAAATGTTTTTCTTAATTGCCCCAATATAGCTAATAAAGTTTGACTCTTCTTAGAACGTGATTTGAGGACAAATTTTTTTTTAACACTTATATGCCATATTTTATTTGTTATATACATGCCAAATTTTAGAATTTGATGAGTGTTTTGCAATAGGTTTCCAAAAGATTTCCAAATTGCTAGAATTGCCTAAAATGTCAAGGCAACATAACTTTTGATCCAAACACTTGATTAAAAAAATAATTGTTTTTCACAAAGGAAGTACATGTTTATACATTCTGTTCAAATTTCATGATTGACTATCTGACCAAAAATGACTTCTTAGAAATCTAACCAAGATTTCTTGTATATATTGACAGGATGCTTGATTCTTTAGGGGTTAAATGAGTTGTAGGAGTTAATGGATTGGAGAATTCACCTATGGACTTGCATTTCTTTTACTCAAACCTTTATGAAAGTAATGTGTAAGCTTATTCTATAACAACTACCATAATTGCCATTAAAATCATTCATTTTCATGTTTTTTCCTTCAAGAAACTTTGATCCATTCTATTTGTACCAATCATGTGAAAATGACAAGGAATCTTGTCTTGTAGGAAATCCAAGCATCTTTTTAGAAAAATCTATACAAAACTTTGCTTTTTGAACTCAATTTTCATAATTTTCCCCGAAAGATGATCCAATGAGGGTATTTTGGTTTTGGCAATTTTATTGTTAGGATTGAAGTGCAAATTTCAATTATATTTTAAAGCAATTAATTTATAAAGGACCAAGGCCTTTTTTTTTGACAAAAAACACTCAAAACTGCCATTTCTATGGCAAAAGGTTAAAAAAAGATTTAATTGTTTTTTTTCACATCTAACAATAGGATCTCACACTTAACTATTATGAAAATGTGTGGAAAAAATTTCAAAATTTTTGACCATACAAATTGCATGATATCTGTGTTTAAAGTGGAAAAAACAAGTTTTTCAATACATTGTGGGACTAGATTTTTTAACTTTGAACATTTTTAAATTAAATTTTTTGCACTAAAGCGTTTTGAGCTTTAGATCTTTATGGTATAAAATTGATTTGAAAGTTTAGAAAAAATTCAAAATATTAAAAAAAACTTTATTTTTATTCTTTAAAAAATTGCTAAGTAGAAGTAGGTTTGAGATAGAAGGAAAATCTAAAATATTCATATCTCTAAAATGAAATTAAAATGCACACATCCCAATGCATTAGAAGATTTTCTGGGGTTGAGGAGGGCTGTTTCAAGCAACTGTGCCCTATAGTTCCCCTCACAACGAAGAGAATGCCATGTTGGTAGAAAAAAAAAAAGACTAATTTCTTAAAATGAAAAACAAAGTTGAATTTTTATTTGGGAAACAACATGGCAGTCCCTTTGCCACGTCAAACAACCAAATTCGGCCAGTTTGCAATTCAGGGAATAGCTAGGAACTCACATCCCTCCCAGTGCCCAAAAAATCCTCTAATGGATGAGATTGTTCTAACAAGAAAGATTGACCATGTGAAACTTTTTTTTTAATTGTAAAAATTGCATTCAAAAATGAATCCTATAAGTTATTTTTTCAAGGAGATACTCTAATTGCCCCAAAAAACAAGATTGTCCATAACATTCTCATAAAAAAATTCAAATAGAATGAATCAAAGCTTCACATGTACATAGAAATATAATCTGTGAGGAAAAAAAATTTTAATTTTAATTTTAAATTATTTTTTTGTTGGCCCTGTCCCCTGTTTTGAGCTTATTTGGACATGACTTTTGTTTTGGGGCACCAATTGAAAAAAAATTATATTCCCACAAAGCTAATCAATATTTTTATCTTCGAAAAAAGTTTCAAAAAATAAGGAAAAAATTTCAGCCCGCAGGTACCTGTCCAAAATTCCATTTGTCCCATGAAGGGATAATGGTCCTTTAGGAATTAATGCTTTTATTTTTCCTTTCATCTTAAATTTGACACACAAATAGAAGATAGAAATGCTTTTAACAATCTCCAAATTCTTCTAGCGATTTAATGATCAATATTCTAATATTTAAATCCATATGCAATATTTTCTCCTTTTTTCCTTATGATTCCTAGTACATCTAAAATTCTAAATTTGAGTCTTTCAATTGCAAATTGAAACTTATTGTAAGAAAAATATGAATTCTTTAATTGTCAAATAATGATTAGAACTTTTGTGAAGATACTAAAATATGCCTAGTATGTTTATTGCTTACAATACTCATTTCATATTTCTACATTTACCAAAAATTCAATTTAAAAATAAATATCATATCTTGAGTATAAAATATTAGGGTTTTAGTAGAAAAATTATCATATCATTTTTTAAGAAGTATTATTAAGTTTGAGGTTATAAAAATATATCCTTTGAAGTAACAGACTTTGACAAATTTCATTCCTCCTTTTAATCAGCATACATAAAGTTAAAAGGTAGCTCCTTGAATTTCTCAACAATTGAATGGTAGACATTTTTTTTAATGGTTTGAAAATTAAAATTATGTCAATATGGAAAATAGTAGAAATTGAGTGTATGGAAATGTGCACAAATAGCTTGTTCGAAAACTAATGGACTTGTAGCTTACAATTGCCCTTTAACTCCTCAATCTTTTTTTCAATTTTTTACACATTTTTGCTTATATCTTTTTACATAAACATCATTTACTGCAATTTCATGAAATTAGCCATTAAGGAAGGTTGTCTTTTTCAAGATTCAAGTATTACATTGGATGAATGAGAAGTTACTTGGACCAGCCAATGCTTGTAAGCCCTCTATTCATCATTCATGATATGGATGTCGGAGTGCTTTAGGGTTAAAATCTTGAACATTTGTTAGTACAAGTTTAGGGGTCAAAAATTCAACAAAGATATTTTTCACCTACTTGCCCTACAATGCATACTATAACTTCATTTCACATAATTTAATCTAGAGTTTTCCTCCTTGTCTTAGTCAAATGGAACAAATTACATAAGACCAATATGACTATTCTAGATTTTAGAAATAAAGGGGGGTGTACAAATTGCCACAAGTACATGGAGGTTGCAATTTAGTGAAGTTTTGTCACAACTTTTACTTCAATAATTGCATGGATTATAGTATTGACAACAAAAAAAACAATTAATATGTCACATTTCATTTCACTGTCATGCAATTTGCATGGAACTAATAATTCCAATTTCATCTCATAAAACCATTTCTTCCAACACATTATGCAACACTAGCAGCATCCACATCCAAACTGGGATAATGGAAATCGACTGGAATACAAAAGTGAGCCAACTTAATTTTAAATTTGGGAGATGTACAGTACAACCTCAAAAGTGAGGCCATATTTCCAACTAGAGCCTGTAATCTATCGAAATTGTGAGATTCGCCAACTATGCACTCTACCCAAAAGAAGTCAAAGGCTAGGATCCCAAAGTAAAACTTCCTGAATGAAGAGGACCAATTCAATAATTGCAAGTGGCTGAAGTTGAAAAGGATCAACAAAAGAGCTTCCATATATCATACTACAGAATCCAATGCAAGTTAAGGAACAAACCTACACTCTATAAAATGGTCGTGGGGAACTGGTTCACAAAATCTATGCAACAAAAATTATTCCTCGAAAAAGATAAAAAAGAGATCAATCTAAACTTGATCTTCAACACCAACGGCCACACAAGGTTTTGCTAATCGATCAATAGCTAAAGAACCAATCTCTGAGCCTGAGATGTACCCTCCAGTCCAAGCATTCTGCCATCAACCAAAAGAACAATAATCAACATCTCTTGAATATCATTAACCCAACCCTCTCCATTTACACTGGAAATTTGCCAATATTCCATACATCCATAGAATCTCTCTTGTTGAGCAAATCTAATTCAACATCCACATCAAGTTTTGAAGTCACGTGCGCAATGTCCCCCACAAGGCAAGATCATTAGAGAAGTTCATAATATTAACCAACGCAAGAGGGTATCTTTGAGGGGTATCTTTGGAAAAGGGTGTAGTTGAGCCAGATGTAGCTTGTTTGATCTCTTTTTGCTTGAGTTTAAGAGAGTGACAAAAGTTGAATACTCTGCCTTAACCAATTAACTGTGGGATCCTTCTGACTTGCTCCATAATGTTGTGGTCAAGTCTATCATGGCGCAATCAGTCTCGGCAAACTCATTTAAGAATTAGTCAAATTGTCTATGCCAACACAATCTCTAACACAGGAAAACATTCTCCCCAATTTTCAAGAGATATTACTTCATACCTGAAAATTAAAACCCCCTGTTACTCCATCAATATCAAGAACCTGTTCGCAGCCAATAACCACACAAACAGTAGTGATCAATTATTCATTTCTGACATCTGCAGTGATAGTTAAAAACTTGAATTCAACCTTGTTTGATTACCAGTAAAATCAATCAACTGTGGAAGCTTTAGCGTGGGGATAAGGATACTCAAAATCTAAACAGAAGTACTACAGTCCAGAGGAGCTTACTTCTCCTGCCAAATAAAGATCACGGCAAATGCGGCTCTCCATGGTCTTCAAGTTCACCTAGAACACGCACCACAAAATAATATTACGACCATGATAGGAATTTCAAAAGCTGCTAAACTGTCCAATGAAAGTATACCATAAAAGCACTAGGTCATAGAGTGGAACTCTCACCTCAACAAGAGGTACTCCACCAGAGGTAACAAACTCATCTTTAAACTCTCCCTGCCCCAAAAAATTATGCATAGAGTGTGCCTCCACATGAGAACAAATCATGGTTTGAAAACTGCACATGGATTTACTCACTACCATGTTCCGCCAAGGTTGTGAAGTGAAGAAAAATTATGCTTTTAAGAAAATTAAATTATGGCAAGAGGTATTGAAAGCTTACACTCACGAAGAGATGTGTGTCAAAGAAATTTTAACCACCATCAATAAATCTTGATGCAGAATATTGGTACACGTCTTACCTTTCCAGATATTAGAAACGGACATCGTTTCAGGAGGTTTGACAACTGCCGCAATGCTTTGGTTGACAAAGTTGCCCAAATGCTATCAATATTAATGTCCTGAAACAAAAGTAATCAATTTGAGCCAACTTTCTAGTAGCATATTAAGAACAATTTTATCAATCAGACTTGATGGGAGGCAAGAGACTGCGATAACTTTAATTGTTGGAATGCTGAGGAAGGGATACAGTGTCTGACTGACCTCACGTTGTAGTAAGTATTGCCAGAATCTGCGAGTCAGGGGGAGTTGTGACGGTGATGCACCACCTACTTTCCGCTTCTACATGACCATACCATCATAAACTGAAGATTATTATCTATCGAGTGAACATGATAAACTTACATGGTGCCTTGTGATGTGGAGCATAAATGGAACCACTCCACTCAATGGGAAAATTGCTGTATGCTGTACGGAACGCTGTTCATACACAAAACCTTAAGCATGACTGCCGCTATGATTAATGAAGCATGACATAAAGCTTTTTCTATAGAAAGCAAAAAGGGCGTACCATAAAGGATTTTTTCTGGCTCTCCAGCTCTCCATACACAGTTTCAGCTGACATGCTTGGCACAAAGTCAATCCACAACTTACCTGCAAAAAGTCATGAGTACTAAACTGAGTCAAAAAACAAACCATCGTATACAAATGTCCACTTTATATACTTTACTCTCTATTCAATGAAGAAAAGTTGATGTGTCATGCTTGAGTCTCACTACCCACCTTGATAATTTGAAGAGAACAAATCACGGGCAGCCCACGCAGATAGCCGAAGTACAGCTGGGCCACTCAAACCCCAATGCGTTATCAACAGCGGACCTGTCTGGAGGCAACCGGATAAATACAAAGGTAGCCCAAAAAACTAAGTTACTTCCACGTTCGTGAATCACAATCAACAGAATAAAATCATGTCTTTCACATTATCTGATAGCAAAAAGAAACGGGTGCACACCTGAGATAGATGAGGATTCTTTTGCTTCTGACCAGGCAATTCTAGGTCAGCTTTAATAAACTCGAAAGAGACCTAAAAATCACCACAACCAACCCTTACAAAGATCATCCTTAAAGAATTTCTCAGAAAACTACTCAAATACAGTGTTTCTGCTATGGGCACTGGGAAAACAAGAGGTAAATAATGTCCAAAATCACTCAGGTGAACACCAAAGACAGGTTAGCAATTCCACATACCCCTGCCAATTCTGCAAGCGCTGCATCCATGACCTTGAATGTGAAAAGGCTAGGTTGAGGTTTAACTATAGAATGGCCTAGCATTTCAGCCAACTCATGTCCCTACTTCAAAATACAACCAAAAAACACTCATATGTTACGTGGGAGCAAGATCAAGGAAGAGTGGCATTAATAAAATACATGAATCATACCAAGCTCTGAAAAAATAAGACAAAACAAGACTCATTACCTATGCACAAATATAGTCAGGCCTTTTTTAGGAAAAGCCTCCCCCGCAAGGTTCACAAAAAGTTATCAAGAAACCAAAATTGTGTCTGTTACTCAGTAAAGCATATTCAAGAAGTCAGATCATGCTATATACCTGTCGTGAGCTCCCAGTTGATAGAAGCACAAAATGAGCACCGAGTTTTTTCGGCCCATCTTTGCTTTTAGCAATTTTTATAAGAAATCCTCCTTCACTTCTACATAAAATGTCACTGACGGATACGCCAGTCCTCAAAACAACTGCAAAACTTAATGAATACACGGTGATAATTCAATCACCGAAACACTACAAAGATGTCCAAATGTGATCGACGGAGACAAGGTTTTACAAATTCAAGTTAATCACACAGAAGATAAAAATTGCGTCAATTTCACATTTAGTTATGCTGGTACATCTCCTTCAACATGGATGTACAGAATGTTGCTTCTGAGTCAAAAACTTGAGCTGCCATACCTCCAACGCGTCGGGCCTCGTTCAGCAGACAGTCCACAACCGTTGCTGAACTGTTGGAAGTGGGAAACATTCTTCCGTCTTCCTCTTTCTGTTCATATTAGAGATCTTCACTTTAGTATCAATCTAGAAGTCTTGCAAACTAGAGAGACGTGGTGCAAGAATACATAAATCAAAATCTGATCACCTTAAAGGAAACGCCACGTTGGGCGAACCACGCGATGGTCTCCTTAGGGCCATGTGCCCGAAAGAACGACCCTCGCAATTCCTTGTGCCCCCGTGGATATTGCCCTGCCAATGGCTATCCAAAATGCATCAGCCAACCTGGTAGAACAGGATGCAACGTACCAAACGGAATCATCAATTATGGTAAACATCAAACTCAGAATCATCGGAAAAATTTCACAACAATTCGAGTAGAGGAAATTACAAGAGGATCCACATGAAGACCAGTCGTGACATTGCAACGTCCGCCCCCTGATATTCGCACCTAATAACAGAAGCAACACAATAAATTCAGTCACAAAAGGGAGTGCCATGCAAAGAGCAAACTGATTTCTCGTCCGTCACCTAAATTTCCTTGCAATGACAAAAAATCGCCAAAACTCGAATCTAGTAATTGACGCAGAAATTATTTCACGCTGACTGCTGAGATATGTACATATGAATATTATCCTAGAACATGCAATTGGCCACATACCCCAAGTTTCACCCCAAGTTTTTAATGACTTAGCAAATTCAGAAATTGTGCTCCATGTTTTGAAACTATTGAAGCATTCTGAGCCTAAGTTTTAAATGTTTAAGCGGTATCCACTACAAGGTACTTTTCAGGGGCGTGCGGTCTGAAACGTAAATCTATAACCCCCTGTCCTAGTGTCTAGGGCTCTGTGTAGATATATGGCACAGTTTCTGGCACCGGCATCCCAGCAATTTAACGAAATGGACGCTGTTGGTGTTTTATCAATTCACTTGAAGATCTGATTCATTACGTTAGCATATATTTCACATAATTGGCGGGTTTAGGGAGGCACAAAGATATTCAGCCGGAGCATTCAAAATTGCGCAACCAAAAACCATAGTCAAGAGCACTAGACAGTAACATTTCAGCACACTGAAATTTGTCAAAACAACTAATTTGGGCTACGGTCGAGATACGTCTTGTATAGAAGGCAGAGATTGCAAATAGTTTCTGCAATGGTTTGCAACAACTCAGGCATAGATATGCATCAATTCCGTGCCTTAAACCCTCCACAAGAAAAGCAACCTTCAAATCACGTACATCTAGTGATTACGATGCATTCTATGATGACAATAGGTGCTTTACCTTGACCACGTATTGGTTGCACACAGCTGTATACAATTACCTAAAGTTAAAGTTGGTCGTACGATAAAGTTTCTTGCAATTCTACGATCAGCGAATATGTGAGCGAAGTGAACAGAAAGGAAAGGAACTTTCTTGTATGAATCAAATAAACTCTTGCACCCTTACACGCCATTCGAGCTTAAAGAAGGACAACTGTGCGGTCCATGGCCTGTCTATCCAAACAAGATATGTGAAGGCAGAGAGGAGAAAACCTTAGAAAGCAGTTTGCCTTTCTCTAGAACCACCACTGTTAATTGTGGGCACACTGTCTTGGCTCGCAAGGCTCCAAAAATTCCTGCAGCTCCTCCTCCCACAACAATCAACACGGGATCCTCGAAGCTTTTCGACACGTCCGCTGCCAAACACAAATCCAAGCAACATCATCTTAAGCAGAATTTGACAGTCAAGCTGACTACGAATGGAACCCAAAGACAACACATCGTCCAGGAGTGAAACCAAATTAATCATCAAACACGTGCAAACATTACTGCGTGCACCTGAAGCAGCACGAAGACCCACAACACTGCAGCGGTGGCGTGGCGCTAATGGGCAGTTTCTGGATGTGCGGTGAGGGAAAGAATCCGAGTAGGAGCGAAATCCGAACGAAGCTCCACCTGAACACAATTTGCCCGGCACCACCACCATAGCCATGATAGGAGGAAAGGAGAGAGCTCAACTGCGAACGGAGGCAGACGTAGCCCCCTTACGAACGGTTTAAAAATTTACACTGAAAGAAACAGAGAGTAGGGCAAAGAGAAATTTAGAAAGTGGTACTGATTAAGCGATGATGAACCCTGATTAAGATTAGAGTCCAACTACTGCTAAAGAATCAAAGCAATGCAGCATTCACAACCCGATGTCGGTGCCAAAGAATTACTCCATCCTCATAAGCCCTAGAAAAGATGAAGAAGAAAACCTGAGGAGTTCAATTGAACCCTAGAAAATCACATAATAACTGCTTCACAGCTCAGTTCCAGTGATGAGTCGTAAAGAACATTAGGAAAACTGCAGACTCCAGATATTACGATACTAACAGTGTTCATCAACGTTCGTTGCGGCGAGGATCACCTGAGGAAAAACGCGGAATGCATTATCGCGAAGCAGGAAAACCCAAATGCGGCAGCTTCATCTCCAGCAGATAACTCCACATAAGCTTAACTTCTTCACAGTCCACCCCACTCAATCAATTCACGGCTTCAACTTCTATATGGTTGTATGTACTGAACAATTTTGAGAACATAATTTGTGATCGTCCAAGATCAAGTGCATTTGAGGGTCTTTTCCTAGAGCCCTCATCAGTATGGAATCAGAATTCGCAATGCACACCCTCGCAAAAAATCTTCAATACACATATCATTATCATTCATTTGGAAAATTTGGATTCTTCAAAAATAGTTTTTAACCCTTGCACGACTCTAAGGCTGAAAAACATCCAATGAGTGACTTGACTGTTCATTGTAGAAATAAAGAATGCACCGATTGGTCAAATAATCAAAGCATTTTGATGACTACCTTGGTCATGGGGGCCGCACCTTTCAAGGGTTAAAAGATGTACACATTTAAAAATATGATTCCCTCAAAGGGTTTATTAACCCCCCTAAAGGACCATCATTCCTTCAAGGGGCAAATGGAATTTTGGGTAGGTACCTACAAATTGAAATTATTTCCTAATTTTTTGAAATTTTTTTTGGAAGATAGAAACATTGATTAGCTTCATGGGAATATAATTTTTTTTTTCAATAGGTGCCCGGGAACAAAAGTTATACCCAAATAAGCTCAAAATAGGAGACGGGAGGTAGCAAAATTTTTTTTTAAAAAGAAATCCTTGTAAATTATATTTTTATATACATGGAAATCTTTGATTCATTACATTTGGATATTTAATGAGAAAGTTATGTACATTACAATCTTGTTTTGGGGGTAATTAGATCATCTTCTTAAATAAATAACTTATAGGATTCATTTTTTAATGCAATTTTTACAATTTTTATAGAAAAAAGTTCCACTTGATTTAGTTCTCTTGCTAGAACAATCTCACCATTGGAATTCATGCATTTGAATTTCATTTTAAAGATATTAATAATTTAGATTTTCCTTCTATCTCGTACCTATTTTTATTTAACAATTTTTTAAAGAATAAAAATTAAATTTTTTTGAATTATTTTTTTGCCTAGACTCTTAACTCAATTCTATACTATAAAGTTTTAAAGCTCAAAACTTTGTAGTGGAAAAAATTGAAGTAAAAAAATGTTCAAAGTCAAAAAATCTAGTCCCACAATGAACTGAAAAACTTGTTTTTTTTAATTTTAAATGAGATATCTTGCAATCTGTGTAGTCAGAAATTCAGAAATTTTTTCCACAAATTATCACATTAGTTAGGTGTAAGATCCTACGATTAGATGTGAAAAAAAGAAAATTTAAAATTTTTTCACTTTTTGCTATAGAAATGGCAGTTTTGAGTGTTTATAGGCAGAAAAAAGGCCTTGGTCCTTTAGGGGTTAAATCACTAAGTGCTTTGACATTTACAAGTGTAATTTTCCTATGAAAAAAGAACATAGACTTTTATTCATCTTCAAAGAAGGTACTTCTTTTATTTTCAAAATCTAAGTATATTCAATCATGTTCAAAGATCTTGTTCATTAGTGTGCTTTTCAATTTGAGTAGAAGTTTCAAGAATAGAACAAGAAAAACGTATGTATCCTTTGTTCAATATATTACCCCTTTCCACAATCTTTGAAAAATTGACAATTTGGCATACAAAATGTTTTGGGGATGCAAGTAACATTAACATTGAGAGTAGTATTCACAGACATACATGAACTTCCAAAAGCAATAGGTTCAAATGAGGATCTAGAAAAGTCATTACTTAATCCACTTTCAAATTCTCAAAATGCAATACTCTCTACAAGTAGAATCACAAATAACTAGTAAAAGGCTTCTTTCTTACGATCAGCCCACTCATAGGTCTTGGTATCTTCCTACCATCTAAATAAAGACTTTTTTCCATTCATTACTTTGTAATCTCAATATTCTCAATCCAAACTTTGATGTGGTCATTGACATGGATATTGATGCATTATTTGCAAAGGAGGGTTTTGTAAGGAGCCATGCAAACTACTTTTTCTACATCAAGTAAACAAGTGAGTATTTGGTGATTGTCATTGTCTATGTTGATGACTTGATCATTATAACTAACACCATGAGCAAAACGATGGAAGTCAAAGCAATGTTGAAGAACAAATATGACATAAGTGATCTTGGTGAGCTACACTATTGCCTTGGGGTGGAGTTTCAAAGGCCAAGGGCTAACTGCACCATCACCATAAGTCAACACAAATATATTGAGGAGGTATTGAAGCACTTCAACATGGAGGGTTGCAAACCCATTGGCATACCTTTTGATGTGAAGCCTAAGATGGTGAAGCTCACGAATGAAGAGTATAAAGGTGTGAAGGCTGAAATGCAAGATGTGCCATACAAAGAAGTGGTGGGGAGTTTGATGTATGCCATGGTGGCCACAAAGGCTAACATCGCATTTTCAATAAGTATGGTGAGCCAACATATGGCTAAGAGTGGTCCAATGCATTGGGCAACGGTTAAAAGAATTATGCGATAATTCCAAGGTACATTGGAGACAAAATTGGTTCATGAAGGCAAGAGCCTTGCATTAGTGGGCTATTGTGATGCAGATTGGGCTAGAGATGCAAGTGATAGGAGGTTGACAATGGGCTATGTGTTTATGCTTGGAGATGTTGCAATCTCATGGAATTTCAAGAAACAACCTACCATTGCATTGTCTACTACTAAGGCAGAGTACATGGCTATGAATTAATGTACAAAGGAGGCAATATGGCTAAGGCAACTCATGAGTGATGTTGGATTTGTATATGAGAAGAGCACACCTATCATGTATGACAATTAAGATGCAATTGCATTGGTGAAGAATCCCATCTATCACTCTCGTAGCAAACACATTGACATTCAACATCGTTTCATTTGTGAGAAGGTTGAAAGTGATGTGATTGAAATGAAGTATATTCCTACAAAGCGTATAGTGGCTGATGTGCTTACAAAAGTACTTGCAAAGCTACGACATGAAGTTTTTTGAATGAAGATGGGTTTAAGATTGTTTAGCAACAAGCAAAGTATGAATGTTGAAGAACATGAATAATACATTAGTATTACTTGTGGAAGGTCCTATTATGGGATGACTTTAGTTAGAGTTGTTTGTAGCCAAATCAATAGGGCTATAGAAAGGGGCAGCCCCTCTATAGGAGATTTAACCAATATGGTTTGTCATAGTACTAGTTGGTAGAGTAGTATAAGAGGGCAAACCCTAGCTTGGATTTGACACCCCTTTCTCATATTTGTTTGTGATCTCCCTTTATTTAAATACATTGACTTGGTGCTCTTTCTATTAATAAATATATTAACTTGGAGTTCTTCTATTAATACAAAGTCTATTAATTGGCTTCACTCACAAGAGCACTAATCAACCCTCAATGAATGGCAAATGACTCAAGCAACCCAAAGATGCTTCCAAGGTTCACAAAAGACTCACTAGTTTGCAATTGATACAATCACAATCAACAATACACCCAAGTGCACAATCAAACTCAATGTGCTCCTAATTTACACTTTTAAGCACAAATTCAAAATAGGAGAGTGCAACCAGTCCTAACTAGGTCTGATTACTACCATGAGCAACCTCTCACCCAAAATATACTCAAAACCTTACAAACAAACCAACAAAAGCCAATTTTTTTTTTTTTTAATTTTTAAATGCACTCCAAAGCTTTTTTCTTTGAAAATAACTCAGACCATATGGTTTGTAGATGAAAAGAGACAAAAAGCTAGTTGCTCCTCCAAGCTCCAAGATCTCCTCTAAATGATTTGAATTTCTCCCTCAAACGCAACTCCAAGTGTGTGGGCTCATAACCTATTGAGATTACAAAGTATTGAATGGAAAAAAGGCTTTACTTAGATGGTAGGAAGATACCAAGGCCCATGAGTGAGCTGAATTTAAGGTAGAAGCCTTTCATTAGTTATTCATAAAACTTGTGGGATAACTAACTTCAGTGGGTTGCCTTTGACTACAAGCAATATCCAATGGACTCTAAATATATCTAAGTGTTTAATGCTACTCTAGGGTTGAATGTACATGGTCTACACTAATATGTACATGTTCATCAACAAAATACCATACACCAAACCCAAAAACTTAACTCTCATGGAAAAGAAGGCCCTTTGAGACAAGTCTAGAGAAAGGGCTTGAAAACTCCGCAAGCAGCATGTAGCTATCTTGATGCATCCACGGATCAAGGCTTTCTTGAATTGGAAAATTGAACTAGAGCCTTGGAGTTATGAAATGGTCAACATATACATGGATTGGTGCCACATCAACAAATTGTTTCCACTGTGTCGTCATATGCCACATTTGAACAATAACAAGGTAAATCTTGGTTATTGCAAGTGGGGAGATTTTCAATGAAAATGCTTAGGGGTATGGAAAAAGATCTATTTAGAGGATACCCCTTACATGAATGACAATTTTTGTTTCTTTCTTGTCCAAATGGTATATGCTGAAATTGTACTAAAGAAGCAAGTGGATTGGACAACCCTTAAGGAACTGCCTATCGGTGACCACCCGGATGAACCTAGCATTTTGAGTGAAGGTGAACCAATTGATGTCAACAAGTTGTTGACATTGACAAAGTGTGGGAAGGGCTTTGTTCTTGATGAAGAAGTAATGTGGTTGGCTAATTCTAGCTCAGATAAGTACACCCATGAATACGATGGATACTCTTTCCATAGTGATGACAA
This sequence comes from Pseudoscleropodium purum, assembly GCA_963969395.1. Classification (NCBI taxonomy): domain Eukaryota; kingdom Viridiplantae; phylum Streptophyta; class Bryopsida; order Hypnales; family Brachytheciaceae; genus Pseudoscleropodium; species Pseudoscleropodium purum. The sequence goes on along the minus strand of OZ017803.1, from coordinate 11,557,000 downwards.
AGATGTGGTCATGGAAGAACAAGAGAAGGAATTGGAGTTGGGAATTGATAGGAAGGGGAAACAAAAACTTGAAGAGCCCATGGGAGATGTGGAGCTTATAGAAGTGGGCCAAGCTTTTGGAGTGGGCAACAATAGTACTAGCTCAAGCAATTTAGAGGGTGATGAAGAGATATTGACTTTGAAGATAAAAAATGCCCAATTGGCTTTACAAAAGATGAACTCCAAAAGTTAAAAGAGAATGAATGGTTGACAGAGGAGTTACTTGCCATAACGAAGGCCATTGACGAAAATACCAAAATCTTAAAGGATTTAAGTCAAAGTTGCAATTATTATTTCAAGAGGCTTGAAGAAGGGTGTGCATTTGCATTGGATGAGTGCAGTATATCAAAACAAAGTTGAAATCCTACAACGGAATCGTTTCTAGTTGGAGATCCAAAGGCAAGTCCTAAATAACAAAATATGTGAACTGGAAAGAGAGTATTACAATGCCACAATACCATTAGCCCTAGCATTGGATGTTTTAGATATAGCTCCTGAGTATGGTAGCGCTTTTGAAGAATTAGAAACGCTTTGAAAGTTATGGAAACTACATGAGAAGAAAATAGGGGTGCTACATGAAGAATGGAATAGAGTACTAGGCTAAGTAGAATATCATAGAGCATAGAAGCAATGGTTCTATTTGGATGCAATTGCAAATCGAATCGAATGGGAGATATTGAGGCCAGAGCCAAAAGAGAGCGACTATTTGGTCCCTAGAGGCTAGATAGAGTTAATAGAATTTTGTTGGGAAATTTAACATTTTGCCTCCCCCCCCCCCCCCCCCCTCCCTCAAACTTTGATGAAATATAAATTTACAATGTTTATTGACTTTATTCCCTCCCATAGTAGATTTTTTAAAAGTCTTATGTTGTGCACAAAAAGACTATGCAATTTGCATGATGCTCCATAATGGTTTTTTGGAGGTTAGTCCCACAAATTCAATCACTATGTTTACAAATGTTGGGTTCCATATATATTAGAAAAAATTCATAAAGCATATAAAGAATTCAAACACCTATACGTAGTTTTTAAATTTTATACAAAATTTTCCTTCTAATAAAAATTAAATTTTCAAAGATACATCTTCAAGTTTAATAGTTCAACCTAATAAACCTATGAGACATGTAATAAAAGATTTCATATAATTAGTATTTTCAGACTCTTATTGTTTTCAAAATATTCATTTTATATATTAAATTACTTTTCTAATTTGTTTGTCATTTAAAAAAATATATATCCTATGAGATTGGACTAAAATACTATCTAAGTGATTATATACAAGCCCATGTAATATAAAAGTTCTATACCAAAAGGTAAAAATAAAACTTATGTATATACAAATGATTTTGCCAAAGTTATAATAGAATGTTTAATCATTTTTAGTAGCGTCCTCTAATAGAATAAAAAATAATACAATTGCTTGTACTATGCATAGCTTGGTGCTTCAAACTTTCAATATATTTTTCAACAAACTTAAATAAAGACTTTAAATGATAATTGCATGTTCTACATTTGTACAATTGCAACAAAATAATAGATGAACTTCTGAAGAAAAAACAAAATCACATTTAAATCATCAAAAAATAAGTCATTGAGATCTACATATTTAGTACTTTCTAATAATCTCATCTAAACAAAATTGAAGGTCAAACATATTCTACATATTGCATCAATATTCTTTCAAATTTTATAAGCAACGTAAAATTTAGCATTAGGATTTAGGGTTAGAGTTAGGGTTTCGGATATAGAATTTACAATTTCAAATGCATAGAAATTTACATGAATTACATATTCAGACATACATGATACATTGAATATGTGTAGCATTAAGTAAAGTTTAGAAAGCAAACCTGTACTTTCTAGAACCCAATGTTTTAATAAATGAGGGACAACAAAGCAAACAACAGTGTAGAAGTTCACTATGCACTTGGAACTAGCTTCATTTGTCATGTCATTTTCAATTCTTAGAGTTTCGGGGCATGTAATATATTTTTGAAAAGGTATTTCCAAGACTTTTTCAATGGTATATTATATGCCTTCAAATTCCAAATTTGAGATCACAAATGCCAAATGAAGTTTTGAGCTCCTTAATAAGTATGTCCGCCCAATTGTTCGTCAATTTGCCCAACCATTTGCTCGTCCACCAAGCAAATGGGTGGATGCGAAGTATACATTTCTAGCCAACATAATTTTTGATTTGAGGCTTCAAACTATCAACTCAACCGTCCACCTCTTCACCCGTCTGCTCTGAGGATGGTCAAGTAGACAACTATTGTGACGCTAAAAATGCATTTACTACGGCTTTTTTTTGGTATTTGCGATATGAGTTTTTGGATTTTGGGGGCGTGCAATATACCATTAGAAAGGTATTTCTGATACCTTTCCAATGGTATATTACATGCCTCAAAATTCCAAAAATTGAAGTCGCAAATGGCAAATGAAGTTTTTTCTACCTTCATGAGGTTGTCCGCCCAGCCATTCGCCAAGTAGATGGCTGGGCGGACAACTGCTGTGACGTTGAAAATGCATTTGCTGCGATCTTTTTTTGTTATTTGTGATTTGAGTTTTTGGAGTTTTGGGGCATGTAATATACCATTGGAAAGGTATTTCTGAGACCTTTCTAATAGTATGTTACATGCCTCAAAATTTCAAAAATTGTGATCATAAATGATAAAATAAGTTTTTTGTTGGTTTGGAATGGCATCCGCCTGACCGCCATCCACCAAGCCATCTATCCAAAATGCCGTCCGCCCGTTCGCCCGTCTACTATCTACTAAGTTGTCCGCCCTTTTGTTGTTCGCGTAGTCGTCCGAGAGAGGGTTGTCCACCATATTGTGGCCATCAAATCAAATGGACGCTGCATTATTTGCTTGATCCGACGGTTGTAACATGGCAATCGACCGAACAACAAACGGCCTTGTAGATGCAGTCAAGGTGGATGGCCTGACGGACATAGTTAAGGCGGACATCACTACAGACACAATTTATTGTATGGTAAATTTAAAATTTAACAAATGTCAATGGACGCTATGGACCTAGCATCCACGTCCAAGCGTCCTATCAACCTTGTTTAGAAAGGAGAAAAATAGAGATTTTGACCTATTGGCTTCATAAGATTGAGAAGAGGATGAGCGAGGGAGGTGAGCCTTGTAAAAGAATGGGGGAGAGACAATCGGTTGAGTGTTTAGCCTAGGGAAAGTAGAAGGTGAGTGTCCTAAGTACTTGGTAAGAGATGAGAGAGGATTAGGATTGAGTTGGGGTTGTTGTTCACTAGATGTTGAGATTATCTTGACTAGGTTCCTCTCGTGGAGATGCTAGCTAGGTGCTAAGATTCTCTATAGAGCCCTATGTCTTTTAGGGGAGATTCTCCTTTTCCAATAGTGACTAGAACTTGTTGGGGTCAAGTTATGGCCTTGGCAATAAAATGGAACTTGGATAAACCCATCTTCATTTAGGATTGGGTAATGACAAGAGCTTGACTTGTGCATATTCCCATGTCTATTGTAACACTCACCACGCATATGTCTTGAGTTAGCGTTGCTTGATGTTGGTTGATTGATGGAGATGCAAGTTGAGGTAGAAGCCTCTTGTTCTTTAGAATCCATCATCTTTGTGTTTGGTGAGGTCCTGATTGGATTTGCAATACCTCAATGTGTTGGACAATTTGTGGTTGCATGTATAAAAGTCTAACATTATTGGCAACAAACAAGAGAGTCTTCATTTAGTATTTTGATTTTTGCAACTCTTCCTATGGAGTCTTGTATGAGGATCTGAGGTATCCAACCTTGGATATAACAAGTGCTACGCAGTATTTGTGATCATTGAGTGCCGGATTGGATATATCCTTGGAAAAAATACGGCCTAGGATTTGAACTATGAAATCAAAGAAAGATATATACTCTAACGGCAAGTTGTAGATAGATAACCAACATGGGGTGGATGGATCTATTGGAGCGTCTGGATTAAATGAAGGAAACCATCTGAGATAGGCAGCCTCTCTTCCCGAAAACGAGTGTAGGGATAAACTAAGAGCTTTTTCTACAACCAAACCACTATTCAATTTCACATAGTAAAAACTCTCTCCTGCTTTTTTGTAGAGAACTATATGATTTGGATACAAAGCCTTGTTTAGGTCCTGAAGCCACACTAGCGTAGAGGATTCCTCCATATGTCCTCTGATAAAGCTAGCAATAATGACATGTTCTTAGAGGTGTACAGTTTCTTGTGCTAAAACATTGGTATCAAAGACAAAATAAAAGAGAATCTTATGTGAGTGAAAGAACAGCCCCACCTAATTCCTTTTGCAAAAAGGAGGAAGATTTTCTCCCTCTACGCTGGTAAAAGGATTGAGCGGCATTAGCATTAGATTATCATATTACTATGGAACTGAGTTGAGGCAAGTTGGAAGATTCTTATCTATGGTTTGTAGCTTGAGGCCTTCTTGATTTGAAATGATATTATAATGTCGTCCTTTGACGTTAGGTTGTCCTTGTTGGAAAGTTGAAGTGTCTCTCTCTCTATTTCTCTATTGATCCTCAAGAAATAAGCTTCTATTAGGGTGATTCTTGGTGAGTTGACAGTGCACGTTTAAGTAGAATTCCCCAAAGTAAGGGAGATTGTATTTGACACTATCATTGTAGGAAGCCATTACTAGACTATAATATTAATCAACACTAATCAAGTTTAAGGTTAACAAACAAACAGAGGTTAGAGAACGAGGTGACAATTGCGAGTTGTATAAATCTGGGTAAGTCTTATCAATTCACAACCCATACTTCCTGAGTGTACAAACATAAACAATACACAACCTTATTTGAAGGGAGTAAAGGTCTCAAATTGTGAAGACGGTCTACAAAGGATATGATCGCCATTTGTGACACCCGATATTCCTCTTGCTAAGCCCCCTAATTGATGTAGAATAAAGATTCTAAGCCCAAATTAAGCAGATTCAATAGTGTTGGATGCGCAATTGATTGAGCTCACTAATTACATTGACACCCTATAGGACAATCCTTCAACTAGGGCAATTTTACCTCAAAATCTGACCAAAAAGAGGCAAAATATCTAGATAAAAAAAAAACACAGTTCCCGCCATCAAGCTCTCTCAACGAGAAAAATATCACTTTCTTTTTTCTAAATGGAACATTTTAGTATAATTATATGTTGTGAACAAATTCCATATGGACTCTAAGAAGAGACCACTTCCTATTATTTCAACAATTCATAAAAAATCTAAAACCTAAATCTTTAATTTGATTTCATCAATTTTTTACTAAAAGACTATTTTGTACTAGTTAATTGTTCATATTAATACTTGGAATCACAATGAAACTAATCAATCAAAATAAAAAAAATAACATCTAATAATTCAGAGTATTTTCTATACAATCTATTGATAAAATATATTTTTGAACATTGTAATGGATATTATTGACTTTGAAATACACCAATGATAATACTATCTAAGATAGAATTAACAACCAACCAATAATTTTCAGATTATTCCAAATCTACATTATTGTTGCCCTTATTCTACAAATATTTGATTAATCTTTACACATCACATAATATTCTAATCCAACCAAAATCCATTGAAATTGTATTTAAGACATAAATTTCAAAATTTTCATGTTTTTTGAATGTAATAATAATATCTTTTATTTTTATTTTTTCATTATGAAAAATAAAAAATACAAATCATGTGATTTCAAAGTAATTTCTTTGAAGAAATTGTACCAATTGAAGAATAATATAAATTTTTTGCAAATATACAACAATAGAGTTAAACATCATGATATAATTGACATATTATTTAGGTTTTTATGACAAGAAATTCAATAAATAAATAAAAATTCATATATAGTGCAAATCAAAAAAATTCACAATATTGCCTTCAAAAGGTCACAAATTTGTTTGTAAATTTGTGGTAATATCAATCTTTGAGATATTCAAAATAGAATAAGAAATAAATTACTGGAGCTACATTAACCCCTAAAGGACCATTGTATTTTCAAGGGAAAAATGGAATTTTGGTAGGTACCTACAAGCTAAAATAAAGGATGGGAATTTGCAAAAAAAATCCAAAAATTTTATTGTTTTTAAAAAAAAAATCCTCATAGATTACATTTTTGTGTACATGGAAAGCTTTGATTCATTTATGAGAAAGTTATAGACGATCTTGTTTTTCAAGCAACTAGAGCATCTTTTTGAAAAAATAATTTGTAGGATTCATTTTTGAATGTAAATATTACAATTTTTCCAAAAAAAATTGTTCTATATGGTTAATCTTTCTGTTAGAAAAATCTTACCATTGAGATTAGTGCATTTTAATTTCATTTTAGAGATATTAATAATTTAGATTTTCCTTCTATCTTGTAGTACCTACTTCTACTTAACAATTTTTTAAAGAATGAAAATGAAGTTTCTTCGAATTCTTTTTTCTTACCTAAACCCTCAACTCAATTCTTTGCGATAAAGATTTAAAGCTAAAAACTCTATAGTGCAAAAAATTACAGTTAGAAATGTTCAAAGTCAAAAAATTCTAGTCCCGCAATGTGCTGAAAAACTTGTTTTTCTCACTTTAAATGCAAATATCTTGCAATTTGTGCAGTCAGAAATTTTGAAATTTTTTCCATACATTTTCATACTAGTTAGGTATAAGATTGTATGGGTAGATATGGAAAAAAAAATTTAATGTTTAAATCTTTTGCTATAGAAATGGCAGTTTTGAGTGTTTTTTGGCAGAAAAAGGCCTCGGTCCTTTAGGAGTTAAATTGAGATTCGTTGCATTGAAATTATAGCAAATGATATTATTTATTTATCACTATTAAAGAAAAATGATCTTTATTGGATCTTATTGCCAAATGAAAATAGATTCTAATGCTATCTAACATGCATTATTTAGACACGAAATGAATAAATTATAAAATTTTAAAGTTATGTGGAAAAGGACACAAAAACTTGATAATAAGCTCTTTTATGCTCTCATGTTTTGATTGTATACCAGTACATCTTGTGTCATTATTTGAGAATTTTGTTGATGTTATCAAATTGATCATATAAAAATTATATCAAAATATTTTCTCAAATTTGATGATATAAATGTTGTGAAATCCACTTTCAACACCTAATCAAAACTTCCTAAAAATTAAAGAGATTATATGAGCTCAAAGCATATTTGATTTTACAAAAATTGAATGTCTATTTCTAGAGGAATTAAACAGTGCATTGTTGTCTAAAATGCAATACCTACATTTAAACCAAACAATGTCACAATATTAATGATAGAAGATGTACAATTTTGTAGAAAGAAATAGTTGATGTTCAATTATGTGAGTGGTATAAGGATCATCACAAATTTAAAAAATACAAATAATAATTGTTTCCTTATAACTTTACATAAATAAGAAGATATTTTTAAATTGAAACTTCATTGTATTCTTGATGTCAACCAATTTCTAAAGATAAAATTTTAAATATTGAAATTCTAAATTCTTGGAATCTTGTATTTGGAACTTTTGGAACTTTATCATTAGTGTATTTATAATTTATAGATTTATAGATTTGCAATTTAAAGTTGTAAAATTACATACAATAAACATATAAATGTAAACTTTTTTAATGTAAATTTTTTTAATGCAAAATATTTTTTAGCTTCAAGTGAATTTAATCCAAATTATTTTTTTCATTTGATTTGATGTCTGTAAATTTTGCCCACCTCCCCATGAATAGTTTTTGAGTAGGGATTTGGTCAATTCAATAAGTTTTACATTAGAGAAAAAAATAGACATGAATATATTTCTTGAAGCTAATTTTCATCAAGAAGCTTATTAGCTAAGACCTTATGCATTGAGATGAATAAAAATAATGGCATGAATAATAAGAACTACATTCCTTGTCTTAGAAATGAATTTTATAGTTCAATATAATATAACATACTTTAAACAATATCCTCCTCAATATACAAACACACTTTAATAATATCACCAGAAAACTTTAACATTTGCAATATTGTAGTTAATTCCTAAATAGAATATCATACATTTGACTATATTTGGTACAATTAGATGACCTTTCTAGACATGTGGACATCCAAATGTTCTAAAGAATGCTAGATTGGAATGAAATTTGTTGTTCAATCAAAAGGAGTTGCAATGGTTTTGCCTTTATTTTTATTTTTTTAATAGCATTATGGTAGTGTGAAAATCAAAAGACAATGCGAGTGACTCAAACATGAAGAAAATTGTATGAGTGACTCATATTTTGGCTTCTCATTTTTTATGCTTCAATCATTTAAAAAATGTTTTCTCCATAACAATGATGATATGAAGTTGTGATTCACTACATGACAATATGCTTCCAATTGCATATGATTCCACACTTGAATCTAAAAAAAATCATTTATGCACTTACTCTTCTAATGTATTTACAAATGGATATTGTAAAGCAAGTGCAAAATTATTGAGGTATATCATTTAGCTTTTGTGATAGATATCCCAATACCTCAAGAGTTGGATGCAATAATGACATGTCAAGGCCTCTTATCGTGGATAAATAAAATACATTGTGTGCCATAATCATCGTGAATGATAAGAAACAAATAATCTAGTAATGAGTCCCATTGGTTAATATAACTTCATTTTAGATTAGATTGTTTGGTTGTCCAAAATATCACAGGCACAACTTATTTGATAATGGTATTTTTAAAAATAAATAAATAAACAAAAACTTTATTGATTGTAGAACTAGAATTTAAGATGCGCATCCCTTGCCTTGAAACATAGTATATATGAGTATATATGAATATATATGAGTTTCTATTGTATATATGACTATGCCAAAACTAGAGTTATTGAAGGTACTATAGAATGCATTCTATAATTTCACATAATTTTCAAAATTTTCAAACTTTGAGCAATTACTTTATAAGATCAAAACAAAGTGTGCAACTTCTACAATTTCTCAATATGCTACAAACTTTGCATGGATTGATTTGAGGCATGGGGCCACTTAAAGGTAAAATGTCAATATAATTGGCATTTTATTTAGGAATATTTTTGATACTATGAATCTATATTTGAAATTTTGTAACAATTGAATTCAAAAGCAATCTAACAAGGTAAGGGCTAAGTGTAAGAAAATTCATCTTACATACATGTTTTCTATTTATTTGTAATTTAATTTTTTTCAATTTCTTGCCAAAAACAAATTTGAACAAGTCTAAAAGAACTAGGGTGTTTATATCTGTAAATTTTTGCAATGTGACCTTTTTTTTTTCAAATTTAAGAAAAGAGTTATAGCTTGTGCATACACTCTAGTTCTATAAGTTGATTCTTGTGCCCTTACTTTCAAAACAATTCATCTCAAAATTTGTTTCAAAGGATGTTTTGAAGGATACTCTCTCTACATGCACAATGTGCACTAAAAACCCAATCTTTGTTCTACAACCATCAAAGTACCCATAGCATGAAAAATGCCCTTATTTATGTAGAAGAGTTTCATCCAAAACTAATTCCAATTTGAGACCCATTGTATTGTTTCTTGAGCACAGGAGTTGATGTAGCAAACACACATCAGAGGAACTGAAGTCATGTTAGCAATTCCTTCAGGAATTCTTCACCAAGTCTGATGAATAGCTTCTTGTCCCTCGACCTGCGTACAAATTCTCCAACGAGTTTTGGTAAAGGTTCTTCTGCAGTCCACCAATAGCGCTCCACCGGTATTTTTTTCTTCAAATAGGGGGAATACTCACTGCCGGTGATGGTGAGGAGTTCCCAACTGCATCTTACTCCCCTTCTTGACTCTTTGCACATAACTTAACTTGAAACTTGTCGTCCATTCCATTCCCCTCAGTTCCATGAGAAAAAAGCCATGTTGCTGGCTAACTTAATTAGGGTACAACTTATAACCCACCTTTGGCCCTTTCCCACAAAACTGCAGATTGGCAGGCATTGCATGCGGTTGACCCCATGTAGAAATCCCTGAACTTAGCTGTGTTTCAAGGCAAGGGATGTGAAAAAAAGTTATCCCAACAAAGAGTGTCCACAAATTAGTCTGCATGTTTAAGTCGGCCGGGGTGAACTGGCCCCCTTGCTCGGCCCCTCCAAGTCATTCCAGGGGTGCAAGTAAAAATAAGCCCCCTATTTGGTGCTTGATTAATTCATTAGTACTCCTACCCAACCTGATTTGGGGTATTCTGATTGCAAATATGAATTCAAAATTTGCAAATTTTATAATGTACGAAAAATTAAAAAATTTGGTATTTTCCAGAGGAGACAAGTGGGGGGCTCAGTTCACCCCAGCTGTTAAGCTTAAGTCAGCCCACAGGCCCACACCTTAATGTGGCGATGACTACATGAAGCCAGATGCTTGCTTGCTTGCTTGCCTTGTTTCTCGTGCTGGCCTGCGATCAATACAGTACCTTCATTATGCACTGTATTGCATCAGTTGCTTGGCAAGATAAAGTTAAGTTAGTGCTTCTTACTCTGGCTTGGGTTGATTCTTTATTTGAGGTTTCAAAATGTGTACACACCAATAAACAAAAGTGGGTTTCAAGTCTTGTAACCATACATCTCCCCAATAATACAGTAAGTTTTTAACTCAGTAGTTTGAAACTTCCCTCAGCCAGATATTCAGATCTAATAACTTAAGACCTAAATTACTTACTGCACCCCTGATGCAATCCTTGGGAGATAGCAGTACATGGCCAGGGATGGAACTCCAGTGCAATAAGACTATCATTCAGACAAGTGGGCTTGGCTTCAACATGAAAAAAGGATGAAAGGGATGGGTCGTCAATTTTTCACCGCTGAATGTCACCGGTCTCTCTCAAAGTCAATAACAACAACCATCCATCCATTGGAGTGAAATCATCCTTCCTGAGGAGGCCAATGAACTGACTCCATCTGACAAGGTGCACAAATCACGGAGGTAAAGCAAGGCGGTACATTGGAGTCATCAAATCACTTTAAAAACACACACAAACCGAAGTGTACTTCTATTTGTCAAATCACAACCAAACCATCTGACTCATTTCATTACCATTTCCATCCAAATAGGGTAACTTTCAACTTTCGACTCAGCCTGGTTTGCTGGAAACGATCAGTTAGACTTGGGGTAGTTTTTAAATAATTTGTAGCCAATTAATTAGGATGTGGAGAAGGTAATAAAGAATTATAGCTTTTTCATTTTTATATACAAAAATTTCACTTTTATATATTCGTGCATGGATATAAATTTCTCACACAACTAATTTGACAAATACTATGTTCTATTATACTGCACTTGAAAAGCTATAATTGCAGTCCCAATTGTTTGCCCTTAAATACAAACTAATTATTTTTTGAAATTGAAAGGTGTTAAATCATGTCAATATTTTATCAATTAAACCCAATGTTGTAATGATTGACAATGAAAAAAGTGATTTTCACAAGTAGATGTCATACATCATATCTCACTAAATTTTTGTAAATACATTTCTATCATCTCACACAACATGAAGCAATCAACTTTGAGCAACCATTTCTCAACCAACACCAATCAACCATCTCTCATAATATAACAATAAATAACTAATTATTTTTATTGTGGACAACTTTGACATTCAATAAGTTTATTATTAACTCTACTAAAAAGCTTTTGTTCGAATTATTGGATATCTTTATCCATAAAGGTTCATGACCACTATATATCACATATTTTAAATATGGTTCCTTCTATGTTGTCAAATAAAAAGATTTAGAAAGTAATTTGAACAAACAAGATACCTATTCAATTTATTTTTCTATAATATAATGTAATCAACTTTTAATAGTCATTGTACAAAGCTAAATATAAAAGTTGATCATGGATTTATTCAACTTTGATAGTTGCATGAGAAACAAAGTGAAATATATCCCAAAAGATTGGTTGTAGTCTTCTAAATTCAAATTTATAGGTAATTTCAATGCCCCTTGAAGTATTGAATGGATCATTTTTTTACTCCATCTTGTGACTAAATGAGGAGATCAAACAAATTAAAGTATGAAATTCAATAGAGCCTCATTTGATTTTCACAAACAAGCCATCATCAATAGTCTTGTACAATTTGGTAAAATTTAGTTTCAAAAAACACTTTATTTTTTTCATCTTTTCTCAATGTCCTTACAGAGTGCCAATTTTTGCCAAATACATCATGCGAGTCATTTAGAATTTAATGCAAAAACTACAGACTTCTTTTAGAATTAGACTCACGTTAGTTTTTTTCATTAGATATTATTAATCAAATATGAATATTTGCAATATAGTTAAAAACCAATTTATGATTGGATTATTAGTTTTACTCTCCGTTGTTGAAATCTCTATATTTCATCACCATCTGAATATATATATATATATATATATATATATATATATATATATATATATATTTATTTATTTATTTATTAAAGTCATCCAAATTGTACAAATAATTCTGTGAATTTTTCATACTCTAACCTTAATCCCTAAACAAACTCTTACTTGGTCCCAAGAGAAGCAAGGTACAATTTTTGGATACAAAATTATGATTGAGTGGGGAAGCAAGCTTAAGCCGTAAAGGTTGGAGATTATGTTTTCACCAAAAATGCTCTAAACCTGCCACTTCTAATTCAAGAACCAAATATTAGATAAAAAGTTATTTTTTGACACATCTAATGGTAGGATCTTGTATTACACTAGTTTGAAAAGATGTGGAAGAATTTCAAAAATTTCCACCATATAGATTGCAAGATATTAACATTTGAAATGACAAAAATCATTTTTTAGGCCTTGTGAAAATATAACCAACTGCACTTCTCAAGGTCATATTTGTATGAAAAAATGTCTAAAATGGTGGTTATTCTTTGGATTCATTCTTCATGGCAAGTTGGGTACATTTTTGAAAAAAATTTAGATCATATGAAATTGCACAACATATAGAAAAAAATAGTAAGTAAAAAAAAGTACAAAATGATTCAAAACACTAAATTGTTAAGAATTAAATTATAAAATTGATAAATTCCAATCCCAATGGTGGGAATGTACTACTAAAAAATCTACATCATATTTTTTTTTCAAAAAATATTAAAAATTGAGTTAAATAAAGGATTCTAAAGTTTATTTTTGAGTAGGAAATTCATAACTACCCACAAACTAGAACACCTCATAACTTTCATCTTGTAAATTAAAGTGGAATGATTCAAAGCTTTCCATGTATATATAAATCTAAATAAAAGAATTTCAAATTTTTATTTTTGAAAAAAGTGTCTTTTTAAGAAATTTTTGGATTGCCCGTCAAACATTAAAAACTACATATTATGCAATAACTTTTGAACCATGTAACCAAAAGTTATGAAAATTGTTGGACCTTATAGTTACTCTTTGGACACATGTTGAGTGAAAATTTCAAAGAAAAAAAAATTCAATTGCCTAAAATTGCTATATTGTCAAAAAATGCAGTTTGATCCTTTAGGGGTTTAAACGTCATTGCCTAATTGACCATATATTTGGATTGATCTAAAATTTCAAGCTCATTTTTGTCTGGGCAATTAAATTTCTTTGACCATTTAAAAAAAATTTACGGGTGCTTTTGAAGGTTTTAACTATAAGAAGCTTTTATTTTTCAATAAAAAAGATAAATGTTTTATTTTTGATAGATCCTCAAAGGTTTTGAAAATAGTCTTAATGGAAAGAATAAAGTGTTTCCATGATTTTCATCGTTGAAAATTTAAACATCTAAGTGTTCATTTGGAGTTATTCGCAATTTCTACTTTTAAAAAAAATCATTTTAATAATTGCAAGGTGGATTGTGTATGAGTTTGAAAGCTCTTTATTTGAACTTCAAATTTTGGGAAGTGCATTTTAGTGTGCTATTACAATTTTCAATTGTTCATGTCATCTCCAATCCCAAAAACTCTTATAAGCAAATTTCTCAAATATTGTGGGGAGAGACAACCATTAGATGATATTAATTTTGAGGCCTCTAAAAAATTGCGAGTTCTCAATTGTTAGAATGATGAGGGAACGCTCTAAACCTATTCGCTAACATGGTTGAGACATTGCCACGTCAAATATTAATATTTTATTAATATTTTGAAAAAATAAAAACTAATTAGTATTTTTAAAATTATTATTATTATTATTAAATCATTTGAATATAATAATATTATTAAATAATCTAACTACATCACCGCTATTCCCAACAGTGGAAACAATAGTGAAATAGTTTTTTCGAGGCTTGCAATTTCTTCTAATGACACTAAAAATAAAAAAAATATATTTTGTTGTTGTTGTAATGTTAGAACTCCTATGCAATTTCACACTCAAAACTAGTATATACACTAATAAACAAGCGCTTTAAACTCTATATGGTTATATTTTGAATTTTTTAGCTTCATTGGAGATAATTATAGTCCCATATTTTTTTCCTTAGTAAAAACACACATCAAAAGACTTAGACACTTAGGGATTAAAATGATTTGATTTCTTTTGTAAATTCATAAAATGTGGGAGTTCCTTCATGTAGAACTTTTGGAATTTTCTCATAAGATTTAGGAGTTAGAATATTAGGTTGGACTTTCTTCATTGATATATTGTTGATTTTTTTACAAAAAAGATGTTAAAAATATGGATCACAGAAGATATTTTTTTAAAGTATTTTTGGCAATTTGTACCTCCTTACTCTAAATTTGAATTCAAGCCAAAATAATTATCTTTTTTGAATTTGTGCTCAACTAATGAAATGAAGCTAACCCTTAAAGGACAATATAGACATTTTTTGTCCTTTGGATGACCACTCCTAAGTTTTTAGGATGGAGAAAAAAACATTTTTTCACCCACTTTGTTTTTAGAAGTTACATGAGTGCAATTTTTTCATGAATAGCATTGCAAATTCCTTCATTACAATATTATTGACTTTTCTAAAGAAGAAAATGTATAATCGACCAGTGACCATTGTAATGTATTTTGGCCACTTCTTGCTATTTTTTCTTGATGTGAATTTTAGAAATAAAACATATTTTTTGAATACGAGTTCAATTAATAAATTGAAGCTCATCAAGTGTAGTTTCTATTCCAATTAGAAAATTAGAAAATTTGGTAAGTTTCAATATTTTACAGCAATATGAACTTTAGGTCTGTAACCATGGTTTGTTGATTTTCTAATTTTAGAATGACTCACTATATAAAATGATGTAACACACTATAACATACATCTATGGTGAAAATTTCAGTTTTTTTTTTTTTAGTATATTTGATATGAATTTTCTTCATTTTTTTCTCAAGAAATTTAGAGTAATTTAAAAATGTCCCCTCAATTTTAAAATTCTATATCTGGAAATTGTATGACTTCTAGACGACTGACTGACTGACATGTGTATTTCATCCCTCGAATAAGTTATGTGATTTCACTCCACCCTAAGTTGGGTAAGCTGCCCAGTTACCAAGCAGAGTGCGGAGGCCGGGCGAGAAGAAGCACTTGAGAGTTTGGGACCGGTTTCGTGTTGTTTGTGGGCTCCGTCCGTCCGTCCTTCGGTCCGTCCGTCCTTCCTTCCAGAGCTAACTTAACTTAATCCACTGGAAGCGAATATAAAGCCCTCAGTCCCTCACTGACATTCACTTCCTTCGAGGTAGTACTGTGCAATTCCCAGGAGGTGGCTGGCGTAACTTAACTGGGAGCAGTTGCGGGCTTGGGCTTGGTTGCGCCACCCTCTCTCTCGACGTGATGACGACGACAGGGGCCTGCCTGCATTTGCCTCGTTCTCCTGCTCCTGCTTGAGCTTACTTGCAATTGCAATTGAGGATTAGGGAAACGCGCTGGCCTCTCCACGTTTGGGCGCGGCTGCAGGCTGATCGGGGCCTGCCATGGCCAAGGAGGAAGCTCCCATCGCTCTCATGGAGGTATTGTAGTGTGAAGGAAATGGCTCCCCTGCTTCTTCTCGGACGCACACTAACGATGTTGTATAATACTGGAAGTTCTGTGTCAAAATTGCGAGAGCAATGGTTGACAACTCCTAGCACGCTGTGACCATTCGTCTCGGCTGTTTTTGTGTGTTGTGGTCAGCCCCCTCTAGATTCGAAGGTGAAGCAGGTGCGGGAGGCGTTGGTGGGGATGGGGTTGCCCTTGGAGTCGGTGGAGCAGGCTGTGAAGAAAATTCACGGTGCGTAGCAATTCTTGAGTTTGGTTGAGTTGTGATTGATTTCTATCGAAAGAAACCATGTAAAGACGTTGTTTGTTCATAAACGTTGTTGGAACGGTAATTGACTTTTCAGCTTCCTTCTTTTTTTCAGTTTTGATATTTCGATTTCGTATTTCTTGGTCGTTTGAAGTGTCCACCTGCCTACGGGCGTCCGAAACTCTCAAAATGGTCTATTTTGCAGAATTTGGGGGTGACCTCAATGCTACTGCATCTTACGCCCTTAGCCTTAGCACTCCTCAAGCGGAGTGTATTGAAGAACACCTTTCCGATGTAAGCAACTGAGCGCCCGCCCTTCGGCTTGCTTTTTCTACGACCTTTAGTCCAGCTCATCGGAGGTCAAGGGATGTGTTCTTGACATTTTCCTTGTGTTTGTGTTTGTATTTATTTGCAGGATATGATTTCAAGTGACGAGGAAACTGGGGATGAATCCAAAGAGAAGTGGATCCAGCCTCCCAGTCGAGCCCAGAGTCCCCAAGTGCAAGCAACATCAGAGGAGGTGTGGGTGGATCCCATCTGCAGGATCTTTCAGAATCCTCCTGAAGCAGAAAACCTTGCTGGAAGCTTTCAGAATCCTCCTGAAGCAGAAAACCTTACTGGAAGCTTGGCAGTGGCAGCAGCGGTCCCAGCAGCGATGATGAATTCCGTAGTGCCTGTGGTAGCCGAGGCTGGTTGTTCGCGGCAGTGCTCTCTGGAGAATGCCACCAAGAGAGAGACGTTTTTTTTGGACATGGGGTTCCCGTTTGACCTTGTGCAGCGTGCTATTCGTCACCATGGTGTGTACATGTAGTCTTCACACATGTAATCTTCTTTGTTTTTCGAGTCTCGTCACAGGAACCTTTATTGATTTTTAGTGTGTCTTGCAGGTTTAGAAGTCGATGATTCGATTTTGCTACAATTCTTAATCGATTACAATAAAGGGGATAATGCTGCTCCAAGAGCTCAACCCAACGTTGATACGGAAGCGGAAGAGAGCGACTCAGACGAAGAATTGAGGTGCTCAGTACGCCAGCTTGTTGCAGAGCGGTCTTTAAAGACTTCTGCTAAGAGCTATCGGTTACCAGAGGGTAAGGATAGTGATTCAGATTCCGAGAATGAAGCGGGGATTTCAACGGATTTTGCACAACCATCCCCTCTATGCAGCAGGGAGATTCCACAGAGTGGAGGTCACAAGGCTGCTATGCAGAGCTTAGGGTTCCCGCCTGCTTTGATAGAGAGAGCTGTACAAGAACTGGGACAAGGGGTAGAGTATGACATGCTTCTAGAGTATTTGCTCTACCTCTCCGCCCAGCCAGACCCAGAAGCGTCAACTTCAGTTAATCCATCAAGATGCAGAGAGGACAACACACTGGAAAAGCTCACGACAGAGTTTCAGTTCCCCACTATGGCTGTTGAGAAAGCCATGAGCGTTTGCAGTGAGAAAATTCTCTGCTTTGTACCTTTGGCATCTTCATTTTGCTTTTTTAATGAAACCTTAGATAATGTTAGTTCAATGCGTTTTGCTTGCTTGCACTAAACGCTGTTAGAAAATTCACAAGCATTTGGAGCGTTTCTGATATTTTCTTGTTGATGGTTGCAGAGACCCCCTTGTGGAATGCATCTCAAGAGCAAATTATCGACGTGGTTGATTTTCTTGCTGCTCATATGGAAGACCTACTTCAGGTCTGTAATCATATTGTGAATTGTGAATGTAATTGCACCATTACTTTAATTTTAATATGTTGCAAACACCATCAAATGCATCCTCGAGTTCTGAGTCTTTTGAAACGTCTCTAGTGCTAGTACTGCTCTGACGGTGCTCATTTCGTGATTTGCAGGAAGATCCCTTTGGAGGGAAGAGCAATCTCCCCGATTCCGATGACAGCGATACGGAGGAAGAAGATGAATTTCTGGACTGGGGGGAAGAAGGGCTTTCCCGTGATCCTTCATGTTGGAACCAGGAAGGAGGGGGAAAGAGTGGTAAACGAAAACTTGACGAGAGGGGTAAAGAACCAGCTCACAGTGGCTGGCCTGGGCGCCCGAAGGGAGGTGTCAGTGGTGGTGTCAGTGGTGGTCGATTGAAACGGCCAACAAGTATATCTAAGTAAGCTCTTTGCGTGAGGACGTTTTTATTTTAAGGGTTTTGTTGCATTATCGTTTATGTTAACTCAGGTTCACTTGCTAACATTTAATGTGGTTGGAATGTCAGGGCTAAAGCTACAGTAACTGCAGCCTTACCTGAAATCAACAAGCAGCGAGGAGCTATGGGGTTTGGACTTCCTGGCCAACCGATTGTGAAGCAACGGTATTTAAAAGAAGATGTGAAAGGAGCTCCCTTCTTCTATTTCGAGAATGTAGCAGGGATGCCAGTGGGCGAGTGGAAGAGAATTGAAATGCATCTGTTTGACATTGAGGCGGAGTTTGTAGATGCCATGCACTTTTCAGCATGCCGGCGATCTCGGGGATACATCCACAACCTCCCTATAGAAGGAAGGAAGAAGCTTATCAAAGATCCTCCGATGACCATCATGGATCTCATGCCCCAAACAAAGCCGTTTTGGCCAGAGTGGGACAAGAGAACCAAATTGAATTGTATAAACACCGTGAGAGCATCGGAATTTTTATCTAAGCGGCTCGGCATTGTTGATGGAACCGGGTACTTCCTTTCGATGTGTTTTTAGTTTTGTCTTTTGCATTGTTTGGATGAGTGTTTGAATAGCCACCATGAGGATCAAAAATTTATACGGTGATAATTGCGATACTTGTGATAGGACTCAGAAATTGCAGCTTAGCATTGAGGAGCAGAAGAATTATCTGAAATGGTGCTGCAAGTTGAACCTTGTGTGGACTTCCCCAAACATCCCCAGTCCGGTCGAGGCAGATGAGATTGAGGTAAAAACTATACTTTCTGTGCGATTACTGTGGACTGCACCCTGTTTTACTTCTCGATGTAGCTAATTACTTGTAGCATATTTTCGAATGTCTCGAGGACTAATAATACATGTCTGTACACTCGATCAATAATTTTGTTTTTCAATTTTTAGCAATTGCGCAGAAAAATATATATGCCTACCTCATATTTGTGATTTTGGAGAATGTGACTTTTATTGTTATAATTAGAATTAAGTTCAGTATGCAAGAGTGATTCTGAATTTGATCTTGATACCTTAGAAATGGAGGAAATTTGTTTCGGGACTCCGGTCGAAATATGGCTCTTAAATCTGTTTCCGGTCAACCTGTTTTTAACTGTGAGAGCTTGAGTGGTGCCACTTCAAACTGACATTTTTGTTGTGTGTGGATGATGCAGGCAATGTTGGGGTTCGATAAAGATCACTCCAGGCACTGCTTCAGTCATACAGCACGATACAAAGCATTGGGAAATAGCTTTTCTGTGTTCACAGTGGCTTATCACTTTTCTGTTTTGAAGCCCTTATATCCGAAGGGGATTAAGGTATTGTCGCTGTTTTCAGGGATTGGAGGAGCTGAAGTAGCTCTTCACAAGGTCGGGATCAATCTGAACGTAGTGGTGAGCGTCGAGATTGAAGAGGGAGCTCGTCGCTGCCTGCAGACGTGGTGGGCCTTAACGAATCAGAAAGGCTATCTTGACCTGGACTATCATGATGTGAGGCAACTGACAAGAGATGTCCTGAGCAATCTTGTAGACAAGTATCGTGGCTTTGATTTCATTGTTGGTGGGAGCCCATGCAACAACTTCACTGGGAACAACCGTCACACGCGCATAGGACTTGACGGTGAGCATTCTACTATGTTTTTTGAGTTCTCACGTATTGTTGCGACTGTTCGTGAGCTCACCATTAAGTTACCGGAGAATCACCGGTGACAAGGCATCGACACGGATAGCCAAATAGTTTGATGTAATTGAACAATTGTAAAGTATTGCTATTATCAGCAATGACATTCTACAACATTTTTGATATTGAATTTTGAGTTTTCTTTGCCAAGTTTGAGAGTGACGAAAAATGATGCATCCTGATGTATGATCACTGCTTTGGATAGTCAGAGTGCAATGCACTGTACACCTCATTGTTATTGTGCACAGTATTCAGAAGAATAGTAATAGAGCTCATTAGTTGGTGTCGTATATGAATAAATGACATCATTGAATGTTCATCCTCACTCTGTTCCGCCTTAGTAAGAGTGTTAATGGCAGAAGTCGAGAGTGCTTTCAAGATCTTATTGCTGCTGATTTCTCTGCCCTCCCACGCAAGGGCCATTGGATTCTTCTATTGCAAAGTTCAAGGGTTTGAATATGATGCTGGGTCGATCCTTACACCAAATAGTAGAGATGTTATAGAGGAGATGTTTGCTTTGCGTATCGCTGTGCGTTAATTTTTCACTCCTACTTGAGACTGGCCGTATCGTAGGTCAATGATAAGCCCAGTCCCTGTTGCGATCAATTGCCACTATGGTGCTCACGAGTATGTGAGTTAATGATTATGCTAACAGTGTCAGGATATACGGTAAAATTCGGAAGACATGAATGGATGTGTATCTTTGAGTACAGATGTGCCGTGCATTCTGCTGGGGCAAGTAGTTTTACTGACGATTAAAGATCTCCTTTAAACTGAACGCAGATTTTCAGCTCTTCAAATGAATGTCTTGATATGTCCGATGCAGAATGTAGGCTTCAATTTTCATGTGCAGACTAGGGTTTCTTATTGACGACGTTGAGGAACCGATGGTGCCTTGGCTAGAGATGGGTGAGATTGAATACAGTGGACGAGAGTGGCAATTTCCCCTCTGTAAGCATGTTACCTGGGAATTTTTCAGTTGTAAGAAGGGTTCTGAAGGTTTTACAAAGTCGTGTTTTCAGATTCTTTTGTATGTAAAAGTCTTGTGATTGCCACTGGTGCTCAGTTGTTTTGATATTGATTTGCAACCGAAGGTCATGGACGTGAAGTTGTGGAGCTTGTCTGATGTATTTTTGCTAATCCATTCTCAACTACTCGTGGCAAATGATTCGCAGGTTCTAACTGGATGTGCGGGTCGGAGCAGGGGTGGTACATCCCAGGTCCGTTATGTCTTGTGGCATGTTTTTTTTGTGTGTGGGGTCCTTGGTGGTTATTCAGGAGCATTTTAACGTCCGGATGTTCATAACCATGATCTACTCATCTTGCCCTTGATATTCTCGGGGAAACACGTACAGATGAAAAAAAAAGCTTGCAGAAACTCTTTTGGAGTTTGTGAGTGAACTGAGCGCTTGTGTGGATGGTTGGTGGGACTTTGGATGCTCTAGGCATGGTGCGTTTGCTGCAGATGTCGTTGTAGCAAGGGCAGGGTGCAATGACTGGCTGTGAGGTGTTGGTCATTACCATGCTGGCCATTCTGGTCTCAGTCTAAGACTATTAGAGATCTCACATTAGTAACTTGTGCACTGTGAAATTGTTTTATAATATATTACCCTGGAGGAAAACCCTTTGCTATTATCGTCTCGATTGATGGCAGTTTGCTTTGTGTTGTAACTTCCTCATAAGGTATCTTGTCCAGCCAAGATGTTGATATTGATGATATTGTGTCTTTGAGACACCTAAAGATAATACTTTGAAAGCTTACAACTTATTCATATGGTGTCCAAATATTGCTTTAGAATCCTTTTCCAGTTCCAGTTGCCAATAAGATCAAAAGAAATAGATCAAATGAAATAAATCTATGTTTAACAATTGTTACTGTGCTTAGTTGTGCTTGTGCTCAGTTGTGAATTATAGGTGCACATATCGTAAGCGGAAATTAGCTCAGAGTTGGGCATTGATAACCGAAGTTCTTCAGATGAGGAATACTTGGGCTATGGCTCAGTGTGGGGATGGATTTGTGAATGAGGTTCTAAGGATTTGAGGTGCTGTGCTTAATCTGTTTTGTCTGTCACTTAGCAATTTTTGATCTCTGGGAGTATCTATTGAGACGTTAATTTTCTTGATAAATCAGAAAATTAATTTTAACAAAAGGGAAATTGATGGCACAAAGCGTTCCTTATGTAGTGTTGCTCATTGGTGGCGGTGGTGCTCAATTCACAAGTGATGATGCAGTGCAGAAGAAGCTGCAGAATGATTTAGGAGTTTGGGTAGCACCAGGTGCAACTGAAATCAGTGGATGCTATGACACAGAATGGAGGGTTCATTGCTATGTTATATAGTTCCAGATTATTACCTTGGAGATTTGCCATGGCAATGTTCATGTTGAAACTAAGAATGGAACTATTTATCTTGTCACAGTAAAATTATTCGGTTGACTACCTCAGTGATAGGCCTGTCATGTTTGATTTTTCCTCTATCCTTGCTCATTCTGCTCTCATCTAGGCACACCCAATAGAAGGTAGTCCTTCAGCCTGGGACAAAGTAGGCATGCAATTTCAAATAGTTAATAATTTATTTTGTTTGTTTTTTTCCTTTGTGTTCCAGCAATGGCATTATCTGCACACTTCCAAAAAAATTGTCACCCTGCATTGAACACAGGCAAAAGTGTGGAGGCATTTGTTTTGACCCAGTTCACTTGCTTTCTTCCTGAATACTGTGTCACCCACAGGATACATACCATTGTGTTAATGCAGTTACTGCATCTTTTGATCACATGTGCGATAAACTGTGATAATTCATGACAAAACTCAGTTAATTTACAGAAAGGGTACACTTGTCATTATTGTATTGGTTGTAAAACTTTCATACAAATTTTGAAATGGGTACACGTGTCATCTTTTGATGAATTTAAAACTTCCACATTCAAAAATTCTCAAAAGGGGGTTGAGAGAACTTCAAAATTTTCATTCACAAGTGTCCAAGAAACACTTCACAACACAATCTTCTTCCAAGTCATAGCCTGCACACTCTGTCATTGCTTCCAGAGTGTGGACATCAACATAGCAGTAAAGGCTGTAGGGTTTATTCAAAATGAAACCAATGTAATTGTCTCTGCACTTACCTCCTGTGCAGTCAAGAAAAAACCAGATCAGGGGAAACTATGAAGAGTTAATCAATTTCAGTCATTTGAAACCACTACATATATTTTAAACTACTCCCTATGTTGCAGAGACTGTCAAAATACCAAATAGCTTGATTAGGCTTGATAACAAGAAGACATTTATGATCGACTCATGACTTCAAAATGTTGTGGAACTATAACTCCTTCGAATAAATTAGCAAATCAGTGTGAAAAATGTCAATGAAACCTCCTAAGTCTGCTCTCCTAGAGTTCCATGCCAAGCATCATTGCACTCATGGCCCTAATCTTCAGTGCATACAGTGTAAGAAATTCGGCAAGGAAAGCAAAGCAATCACTAGCAATCTTCAGCAATAAACTTAGCACCACAAAAATGAAGCAACTATTTTCTACTGTTCTGAAGCAACGTAATCAAATGTGCGCTCATGCCACACTCCAGGTACGTTGATATCCGAAGCTCACAAGGATATTCACATACGGATTAAGTGGAAAATGAAGGCATGGCTGCCAACATGATTGCCAGCGTGAAGACAAACATGTAGGAACATGGAACGAGGTTGCCGCTACTGACCTTAAAAAACCCCAACTGGGAATTCAGTTGCCTCTCGGAACCTTATTCCAGATGCCTCCTCCAAAATCATGTGGCACCTTCGTTCCCTTGCTTCTCAGGCTCAAAAATTAAAAAAAATCCACAAACTCGGAAATCATGAATTCAGACTTGAGCAAGCACCAAATGGCAAAAGCCTGAGCACCCAACCCTACCAAGAAATCCATCAATGGCTTATGTTTTTCCGTCAAATGGTGCTCCATCGACCGCTTTGAGAGGTGTGCTGGCTTTTTCCAAGAAGATCCAAAGCCATTATTTAGCACATATTGCAGCAGATTAATCAGTGGTACTTGGGGGAGGGGGGTGAATTTTTGAATCATATCTGATGGCTAAGCTTTTTTGCAAGGAGGGGAGGGGGAGTTATTTGGCACAGGATGGGATGACTTTTTTTTTTTTTTTTTGCCTCATTGCTCATTGTCAATGTTACTGCGCAAGACATGATGGCTTTATCTTGTTCATATTCACAGATTGTACCAATAGATCTCTTTGCACCAAATGAATTCATAGTCATATTAAAAATTGAATGTGTGAAACAAATTAACATTTTATACTGGAGGGACTATCCAAACAGCATTTTTTTGATTAATCACCCCACTTTCAATTTTTGAAAATCACATACCATTGATATGTTCATAGAAAAAAAATTGAAACCAATCCTCAAGTTGTTGATTTGGGATACGGATATGAGGTATCAATACAAATTTGTGACACAAATATGAATAAAGGTACATACATGGGGTTTGAATATGAAAATAGAGGACATACATTGATATACAATATGGATATGGATATGGGGAAATAGAAATTACATATTGATTGTAGATCCCATTTTCACTTTAGAA
Organism: Pseudoscleropodium purum; assembly: GCA_963969395.1. Classification (NCBI taxonomy): domain Eukaryota; kingdom Viridiplantae; phylum Streptophyta; class Bryopsida; order Hypnales; family Brachytheciaceae; genus Pseudoscleropodium; species Pseudoscleropodium purum. The sequence goes on along the minus strand of OZ017803.1, from coordinate 11,532,392 downwards.
TTATAAATAGGGTGGGTGGATGGATTTTGGATTAGGAATTTTTTTAAATTATGTTCCAGTTGGGGGTTGGAGGGTAATAAAATAAAAAAATCCACTGAATTAAACTCATTATCTAAAAACATGTTCTGTCACTCTCCACTCAAAAGACAACCCCCTAGACAGTCCAACTTGGAAGCATAGGATATTGTCATAGTGTGGATTGCATTGGCTTATCATGAACAACAAACAACATGTAGTAACGTTAACCACTGTCGGGAATCCTCTCGTTCATTTTGCAGGAACATTTTGTTCCGCAATCAGGGGTTCCATACTTGCAATGCTTGATTATACAATCTTGCCCGCGTAATTGGACATTACGAGTCTTTCATCCACAAATGTTTTGTCATCCAAAAATATTCAGTTGCCTGCCAGTGGTTTACGTCGAGCAATGCCTCTTGCCGTCACGCATTTCAGGAAATAAAGAGTCTCCTTGTCGAGCGCTGCCCTTTATTTCCCAAAATGCTCTCCCCCTCGGGCATTGCCCTGCTGCTGTACGTAGTCACGTGTTCTATTGTAGGCTCTGTATCATTCTCTGTTAATTGTGTCTACAGTTTCAGTGTCTCTAATTCCCCTGCAGTAGTAGGGGAACTATTGGGCTCCTCAATTCACAACATGAGATGTCAAATTGTACAATCACATCAATACATAACGTGGTCAGGAAATGAATTGTCCACTCACACGTGTCTATGGCACATGATAATTATGTGTGGATTTGCCACCCATCACTTGAATGTGTGTGCATCATGACAATGTTCAATCTTGTTTCAATCACATTTATTTGCAGCTCGACAGCGAGGTTTTGAGTAGTTTGTCTGTCCAGTCTCTTATCATTTGAAAGGGTTGAGTGGAAGTTGCTTTTTCTTCCAGTGCAGTTCATCAGGTTCAACCCAGATGCACAATTGGACTTCCTAGAGCTTTGAGGGTTAATGTGGTGGCCAAGTTTGTCATTTGCCTTACGGTGATTGGTTTGGTTACAACAGGTGACAATGGATGAGATCGATGGATAGTTAGTGAGGTGGGCAAACCACCGGACAACTGTTCTTGAAAGGAAGTTCTTGAACATGTACCCTCCGTGTACGTCAGTTTTGTAAAGAATTCGGGAAAATTTGGAACATGTCTAAAATTTGAAAAGTTGTACAACTACTTTTGAAAATCTGAATTTTTTTTTCATTGTTGCCATTTTTGAATATTAAAAAATTATTCTTGAGAAAATCTTGTAAAAGGAACACATTTATGCATGAATAGAAAAAAACCAATCCGTTTGAAGAGGAGTGTTGGAAAATTAGAAAGAAGAAAGTGCCAAAAGCTAAGAAAACCAAATGAAGTTGCCAAACTGTCCAATTGGGAAAATTAAATTATTTCAACACTGAAGTGTTGAATCTAGTATGAACAAACAATATTATGAGGGAAATAAATTTTTTTTTTTTTTTTTCCATTATATTGGCAATGGTTGCAAGCATGTGAATCCAATTGGATCACTCAGTCAAACCTTTTTATAAGATGGACACCAAATGAAACACCTAGAGTTTGCAAAAAAAATATTCCTTCTTTCTCAAAATAAGACTAGTGTTTGTTTTGTAATTTATAAAAGAAACACCAGTCTTATTTTGAGATAGAGGGAATACGACTACAAAAAACTGATGTTTGTTGTGATTGCAAAAGAATAAATGCAAACATTTTGTGGCTTGTGAATGAGTTGACTTCTATAATTGCACCAGCATTGAGATGTCCACAATGTTGAAGTCATTCTACAATCATGACCACGATTGCGAGATGAGACACCTCGTATGACAAGGAGGAAAGATATAAGCAATTTAACTATAGGGCTATAGTGCTGTGAGTGTAGGGCCACTACAAAGTGATTGGCAAATCATTATAGTTTACTGATAGATGGGATAAAGAATCCTTATATTCTTTGAAGTGTGCCACATTCTATGGAAATGCAAGTTCGCCAAAAAGATTTATCATCTCATCAATAAATTAATAAATATAGGGTGACTAAATTGCACGAGTGTTTAATTGCTCTAAATCAGCACATAAGTAATTCATAGGGAAATGAAAGGTGTGTGCATTGATTTCAAGCACTTGGCCTTGGGCTTAATGGTTTGAGTTCTATTGATGATGATGCACAATGTTATTAAACAAGGGATTTGAGGATCAATTGGCGGTTTGTTCCAAACAATAGCTTTGGTTTTAACTATGGGTTCTAATGTATGGTTCATAGAATTGTTTGCAGATATGGGATTGACAACTTAATATGCCAATTTACTTCAACGTGCATGACAAAACATTATAAGTCTACTTGTTCTATAGTCTACTCCACAACCTATGTCACATATATTGACATTCACTATTCAGGAGACACTTGGAAGACGAGATTCTACCTAATTGAAAGACGACTACATTTCATGTCTATCAAAACAAGAAAATAACTAATAGATGATTGGTGACAATCATGAAGTAGTCTTCTATTGGCAATGACGTACTAGAATACTTCTTCAAAACCATGATTGAGTGCGGCGTGATTGTACGGAGGCCAGATGTTGTGATTGACTTCCGCTCTCCTTTCCTATAGACAATGACTAAGAAAATACCACTTTCCATTTAGGTCTCTCAACAACATTAGAGAAGAATACGTGCATGGCTTAATTAGGGAAAATGAATGGCTTTACTACGCAAGGTAGTTTATAGCAAAAGTTCACCACAAAGAAGCCGATGTCATCCCTTGTATACATAGGGGTCCCTTGTGTATCTTGTGACTTCATCCTACTACTCTTTTTGTGCTAACAAGTTTTTTTCTACAAACAATTCAATTACACCTACTAAATTTGCCAACTCCATTGAAATTAGCAATGTTTGGAGAACAATCAATCCTATGGGCTCTAGAGTGGATAGATTTGCACATTTCTTAGACCTTGAGTTCTTGTGCATGCATACAATTCTATTGTTAAGCCTATTTCTCAAGACCACATTGTAAAAAAAACTATAACAACATTCCTAACAATGATCTTTTATGACACTAATTCATTAGAGGTCAGCTATGACTTCCACGTAACTAGACCTAGTCAAGTAGAAGTTGCTTTGCAGTATTGTACTTCGATAAAAATGTGAAAATGACTACATTATGTCTTCTACACTATTAGATTCAGAAAAGATGTTAAGAAAATATTCTTTCCAATCTTTTTCTCAAATTTGTCCATAACTTTTGATTTGAGGCTCAAAATCTAAAATAAATTTTTGGAAATGAAAGTGAGATTGATTTTTCAACTTTTACTAGTTCAAATTTTTTTTTTAAATCTACTATTCTTAAATGAGATTTAAAATATTACTTATAACACAATTTCTGTATTTTACATGTACCACATGGTTTGTCTTGCCTCCTATCACGTTACTTGTATAAAAGGTTTTTCATTTCAACTCTTCATATTTACACACTAAGTGACTTTAGAAGCCATGCAACACATTTGTTGAATATTGTGTATGGTTTATTCTATATGGTGTATTGTATATGATGTATTGTTGTAATACTTCAAATGTACTCATATGTGATTGTAGAATGACTATTCCCCTTGCAATTGTTAGTACTTTTTTTTTACACACATTACTGCAACTTGAAAACCCAAAATCATATCACTTCATAGTGACTATGAAATGATTTGCCATGAGTTAGTCCATTAGAGCAATGTAAAGACTCCACTACAACTTCTAAATGACTACATAATGACTTTTAATGTGGTTGTCTTTGTTAAATTTGTAATGAATCTAATATAACTTTAAAATGACTTGTAAGTGATTGCCTACATAGAAGTCTACATTAGATTCATGAGGGGTCACATGCAATTCAAAAATAATTGTGAAATGACTGAATATGTGGATGTTCACGTCATTTGGGAAAAAATTATGCTTTCTACATGGCAAGTCTCAACACATCTTCTTTAGGCTCTTTTCTTTCTTTTTCTTTTGCCTTCACTATTATCATCAACTTTTCCATCCAAGGCAACATTAGACGGTGATAATAAACTAACTAGTTGTCAATTCGTAAATGACTTATTCAAAATGATAGCAGAGCTCTGAAGTCATTTATAAGTTGTACAACAACATGATTGATTTGCAGTCATTTATCATAGTCACATTAGACATCAATTTCTTGTAGTGCACCACACATGATCTAAGGTTTGGATGAGAAGAAGTTAATTTGGACAAATGAATTAATGTTTGAAATCATCAAAAAATTGTGGCAACTTAGCATGGATGTAGTGAAGTTCTTGATGAATACTATAAAGATTGTCTTGTACTAACATTCACAAGAGGAAGGATTTCTTATTCTCCTTGATGAAATGGGGAGGTATAGGAAACAATAAATTTTTTAACTCACATTTATGGTTCCTAAAGAGCACAAGTATGTAGGCACTTGTTGATTGATATAAAAAAAGACCATGAAGTAGTACAGAGGTTGTATCCAAGTTTTGAAAGTGTTTACAACCTATTTTGTATCAAGTTCCTTACTCTATGTATTTTCTTATATTTTCAACTATAAGACTAATATCAATTAGCTTTTGATTTTGTTGAGATTTACAAAAATAATTATAACTTTGCCTTGCCAAAGTAGGCTTCTTGTGCATTGCAATAGGGTTTGTAGATATTGCCTATTCTTTATGCAAGTGTAGTTTTTAGTTCCTTTTTTCTTAGACCTTGTCTACTAATGGGGTGTGCAAGTCAAACTAGAATTTTTTTTTGGACGTCCTAGTCATACTATTAGCTCTTTTTCTACATCCACTAATAACAATGCTTGCAAACTTGATTGTGTAGCCTATATTTTTTTTTTGAGACTTACCCAAATTTTGCATCACAATATTAATTTGGAGAGGTTTGCTTCTTCTTTGCTTTAATTTATTATCAATCTTGGAACGAAATGCATGCCTATGATACTGGATAAGATATGATCACTTGATGAGTCCACATAAATGTGAACCTTACAAAGATCAATTTCATGAAATTGACAAAATTCTACAACTTTGGAACTTTTTTTAGTGCTTGATGTGATTTCATAAAGCTTTAAGTTGATGACTGTCACAAATTTTGGCACTCATAATCATGCCAATTTAATGAAATTGATGATCATTCCTATTGTTCAACATTGTCATGAATTGGGGGTTGCCTTTTGAGTGGATAGTGATAAACAAGTCACATTATCCCATCAAAAAACCCCAATTTAAATATTTTTTTGAATTTTCATTATCCCTCCCCCCAATAATTAAACCCAAGTTGAATGTTTTTTTTATTCCAATTCCCAACCCAACCACCCATCCCCCTATTGTAATATCCATGGACCAATCAAGTTCTCAATCAATATAGGATATATTCAGTATTTGTATTTGCATCTATAGTTGTCTTTCATTTTGTACTAGTATCCATATTCAATATCAATATCAGTATTCGTATCCTACTTTGTATTTTGTATTAAATGAACAAGAAAGAGTGATTTTATTTTTTAAAAGATCAATGGCTCACAATTTTTAGAGGGGGGAGGGGGGGATTGGTTGACAAGGGGTTGCATTTTTTTAGAAGATAGTCATGAATCACGAAGAGATTCATTGAGTGAAGCTAAACATATTACATATGACAAGCTCTTTCATTATTTACAACAATTACAGGGGCTACTAGTAAGACTTTCAATTCAATAAGTTCTACACTAAAAATTCCTTGTGATTCCCAATGGTTAGTACACAATTATTGTTTCAAACTTCATCCTATTCATTGCTTTCTATACCATTCATATTCATGCAAAATTAGGGGCCTTGATGTAGGTTGCAATTTCATTTGTTATTGCACATAATTCTTGACCTCATGCTTGCAAATTATATATTTCTTGTGACTATTTGAATGTAATTATTGTGGTAATTATATTCTCATTGTAGAAGACTTGTAATGGATTTATAGCAATAGGAGAGATTTGGAGGTTCTTGATGACTACAAGATCCTGGACTTTGAAAACTTTGGGAATGCTACTAGTTGCACAGTATGACATGATCAACAAAGTGCCATGTCAAAAATTATTTTTTAATTATTTTTCCAAATATATATATATATATATATATATATATTCAAATTTTTTAGGATTAAAATCTGGGTTTTTCTTTGAATTTTATACTTCTACCACTTATCCACATTTGAAATATAATTATTTATAATGTACTTATAGGTATTACTGGAAAAAATAGGGAATATCTCTGAAATTAGTTTATGAGTTTTGAAACTAATGGAGATAAGTGCTTAGCACTATACTACACTTGCTGGACCTAGTAATTTGTACAAAGGTTAATACCTTGATGTTGCTTTTACTCATACATAGCCTCAATGAGCACCTTCGGGTCTTATATCATAGATGAATATACATTATTTATCAATAAAGAATGACCGCCCTTTGGAGCCTGTACCTTAAATGGGACAGAGCTACTCTCCAATTGGATGCCTAGATGACGGACAGTTCGTTGGCTCACAGGGCCTTTGAAACTGCCGCATAGCCACTTGCCTCCCCGGGCTTTTTTCAAATTTGTGAAAATAACCAACGCTAAATAGGGTCTTTGCTATTGCCTTTGATTTGTTCGTACAAAAGTCCAAATTTTTGCTAAAGTAGTTTCGTTCGGTGAAGTGTTTTGAGTATAATTGCAAAAACTCTCTACAATGGTGTTAGACTCCCAGATTAGTGGCCAATAGTGGTGCCTTCTTGGTGTTCATTCTGCAAACATAGTCATGTAATTGTTTTGTTGATATTATAGATTTGGAGATTTGCTTCTCAAGTGAAAAAATGATAATAAGTTGTGGTAATGTATAGACACCTTGTATGCATCAAGTGGCATACTAACAGTTTGCTGTGTGGCATGGGTACAGGTGAGGATTACCACCTCTTGGAGAATTTTTTTTGAAAAATTTCAAACATTCAATCTTATTGGTGTGTGGAGGACAAATATTTTAGCAATTAATATTGCTCAAATCCTTCACTTTGTTTATGCTCTACTTGGAATGTGAATATGTTTGTATTACAAAAGTGTGATTGCTTCATTTCGGTGATAGAGTTGTAAATATCATAGTTATCCATCTGTGCTACGACAAAGGTCGGGTTTATAATACTTAACAAAAAATAGTAAGTAATGAGAACTAGCTAGCTTAGGATATTGGTGTTTGCACAGACAAATATTCAGGGAGCTATTATCAGACACTGGAACTCTATTCATGTTTCCACATATTTGTTGTTTTATCCATCCTTAATTAAGCTAACAAACTAGCTCATTCATGCTTGAATGAGTTTTGGTTACTTCTTTATTGAGATTAACTACTAGCCAAGATGATATTGTTTTGGATTTGCTTTGATTTTTGGCTTCTAGCCATATGGTTCAAAGTTATACCAATAGTTTGAGGTTTCATTCAGAGTTATTAGGTACAAAGGTAATATTATCTCTCTTTAGAAATCATATGGATGAATTCATATGTTATTCTAAGAACATATTTTAAAACAAAGACTATAGCTAGTATGATTTTCGAGAGCAAAACAAAATCTACCTTGAATCAATCAAGGAAGTATCAAAAAGTCATTTTTTTAAAGGAAAATTTTAATCTTTTATTATTTTAATTGCGTACTATAGTTTCTAGCAAGGAATATAGGATTGAAATAGCCCTCCATTGCCTCCAAATCTCAAGTAATGATTTTATAAGAGCCTTTTATTGGCTACTAGTGGTTGTGGATGCAATTAGGAATTGTAAACAATGTTTGAATGAGCTTACTTCAACTAGTATTGATGCATTTTTATTGGACTCGAGAAAATGTAATTGTAGATTCCAACCTATAAGGCCAATCTTCAATCATTGTGGGATTTCTTGAACACCTAAGCCACTGTCCATTTGGTTATCTCAACATTCAAAGCATCCGAATGTTATCACTAGAGCATTTAGGCGTCTTTCAAAACCTCAGGCTTGTACTTTGAATACAACACTCATCCCTTTGGTCAAGAAGTATGGAGTGTGTAGGTTCTCTTTTGTATTTTGTGTAGAGGTTTTGACACTTACCATTGATGATCATACACCAAGAAATTATAGCATACAAAGCACTTGTTAACCCCTAAATGTCACAGTGGATGTTTTCTAAACAGTTAGAGTTGTTATAGATTTTGGAGACTATTCATCAATTATTATAATTTGTAAATCTATATAGTGGATTCTCTTGGAATTTGAAGCTTTAGGTTCATCAAGTAGTTAGTTTGCGGATTCAATGGTGAAGTCCTCAAGGAATCACAAAATTTTTCATTATTCTGTTTTTCCTAGCATAGTGTTGAGAAACTCTTAAATTTTGGCATTTTGGTTGTGATGTTCAGGAATTAATGCAAGTGTGGGAAATTTTTGCAAGTCATTTTGGTTGTTTTTCTATTTGTTTTGCGTAATTTTTTTTCCATGTGGGCAATCTATTTGCATTTTATGACTTTTTGAACATGTAAAGAATTTTATGACATGTACAACAAAGTCCAAAACATATGCAAATTTATGAGAGCCTTAAAGACAATTCCTCCAAGCTACACTATTATACCAATCAAAGAACTCTAATATTATATGCACTTTTTAATATGAAGAAGTACACTTCATAAATCAAATGTAAAATTGAGTGTGAACCATTTAGAGGATAAGAGATGAGAGTGGTTTGCAAGTAAAAAAATGTACAATGGTAGTAGATTGTGTTGGTCACCCTTTGGAGTACTTCCATCTTGACTTGTATATACAATGATGTCTCAATACTTGAATACACATGTGCCCAATCCACATGCTTCATTGAATCATATTGTATTTGAACCAAAATGTCAATACATTGTCACATAATGGACTATATATAATGCAACTGAGAGTCTAGATTTACCCCCTAAAATGAGACAATAGTGGTGCAACTATTTATAGTTCAACTCCAAGTTTTGTTGTGGCACATCACCTATTTTGGTCATCCAAAGTCCAAAAGTGATTTCTGGTCTTTACTACAGTCCCTGCGCTTCTAAAAGCTCCACAATAATCTCCAGTCCTAATTGTAAACCATTCTAAAGAATAGTACGGAGTACTACATTTGATGAGTCGATTTTAGTGTTGGATTGGGTGCTCTGAGAGCATACCCTGCACACCGCCCTTTGCCCCGACAAATGGAAAAGTCACGGCCCCGTAAAAATCGTACGTTTTCTTTCTCGTGTGCAGTCCTCCACGCAGATCATCAAATTCTGCAGCCCAGCAGGAAATTTGTGGGTTGGCCTGCCTGTAACCCTTTCTGAACAACAATTTTTTCTTGGCTGTTCCATTTTGAGTGTTGACCGAGAGTCTTACACAGAACCCTTTCCATTTTCCTCGAGGACTCCCTTATCTAGTGTTGATGTGGTGAAGGCAGGGAAGTGTTGTGAGTTCTCCCCTTCATTTCCATTGGGCGATCCAATCGTGGCTCCAATTGTATTGCATCCAGTAAATTTTGTTGTTAGTGCCCCGGATTCCAATCACGGTTCGCAGAAATAACACTGGAAGTGAGGAGGGGCACAGATCCGAGGATATTCATAGCAAGTGTAAGCAGGCACAAACACGTAGCATGCATGACTCCACTCAGTTATATTATTCACTGTCCGTGTCAACGTCCTGTTTCCTCCGCCTCTTCTTTTTATTGTAAGCAAGTGCGTACGTTGAGTACAAATATGGCGAATTCAGAAGCTCACGAGGAATGGCAGTTCCAGAGGCTCGCAGTAGAGTCACAAGATCCTTAAACAATGCTTTACTCTCATTGTCAAGAAATACTATAGCAGAACCTGGACTCCCAAGCCGTGAGGCCCTTCCAATCATGTGAATATATTCCTGAATCGAAGAAGGGAAGTCAAATACTATCACTTGTGTCATCCTTAAGAGATCCAGGCCTCGTCCTAGCAGTCCTGTAGCCACGATCACTGAGGTTTCGCCTGTGAGGAAGCTCTTCATTGTCTCTCGACGGTCCTGTAAGATGTAGAGTGTGAGCAGAATAATGTGAAGAGAAGCAGCATCAAGGTTGAAAAAGATCCAAGATACTGGTCAATCTACCCATCTAGTTAACGAGGAGCATACTGACATAAAGCATGCGTTCTCCGAGCAGCTACACCTGATAATTTATCATAATATCGTAAGCCAGTTGGAAACTGCAAGCTGAGACCATAAGAAAAATTTGTTCTCACCTTCATAGACTTCTCCCCGTGTACAGACATGGTTTTAATACCCGTTACACTGCGTATTGCTTCAGCTAGAAGATCAGACCCCATTCTTGAGCTCACAAACACCACCACTGGAGGTCGATAATGAAGTCGACTCTTCAAGATCTCAAACAGCTTCTTCTTCTTGTTTTTTGACTCCACCCATAACACTGTTTGCTGCACTGCTCGATTGGGCTGGCTTGGAGTCCCGACCGACACCAACAGCGGGTTCTTCAAGAGTGATGATGAAAACCTTTCGATGCTGGGTGGAATTGTTGCTGAATACATAAGAATTTGTGGGCTGGACAGGGCTTGGACTATCTGCATTACTTGGTCTCGAAAACCTCTTTCCAGCATACAGTCCACCTCATCGAGTACTAAGATGCATACATCCTGCAAAGATGACGTTACATTCAGCGAAAAAATTCTGCTCCTTAACAATGATAGCATCAATCAATCAAAAGGATTGTCTAGACTCACAGTCTCAGAGCTAATGAAAATTGTCCATCAGAATTGCCATCAGGTCCTAAGAAATCCCCAAACCCTAACCCCAACCTAAAATCAAGTTCTACAGAAAACTGAACGTATGAGAAGACGGAAAGAACGTCAGCAATCATACATGTTCGTTGGAATCCAGTGAAGGGATTTCTTCAAAATCAACAAAAGGAAAGAGCTACAAAACAAACAACCGTGTACCTGTAAACTAAGATCATCATCCTTTGAAAGGAGATCAATGAGCCGTCTTGGGGTCCCAATGATCAATTCTACGCCATGCTTGATACGGTGAAGTTGTTGGGGCAATGCGTCGCCGCCAACGACTAGCGCTGTCTTAAATGGTAACCCTTTCCCAAGCACCTTGGCCTGTTCTTCCACCTGCTCGCTTGACACAAACCTACGAACATAAATCGCGCGATTCGTACAACAGAGGCAACATCTTCAGAAAACTCAGTCTCTCCTACGTAATCAAGCGAAGAGAAAAAAAGGTAACTGACCTGCGCACATAACTCTCGCGTCGGCGCCAACACCATAGCTATAGGCTTATCGCGTTCCGACAAACCATGGATGCGCACCAGGGAGCACCGCATAATTATGGGAAGCAAAAAGGAGGCCGTCTTCCCAGAGCCCGTCTCTGCTGACACCAAGGCATCGCGTCCTCTGAGGGCTGCAGGGATGGCTTGCATCTGCACAGGTGTAGGCGAATCATACCCCGCAGCTTCCAGATTTTCCTGAAGTTTCGGTAAAAACTTGCAATCCAAAAACTGCAAGATCGGTCGAGGAACGTCCTCGCCTTTAACCGACACTTCAATTCCCTGTAGCAGGGCATTTACTTGCTTCTGCGAAAGCTTTGCAATAGATTCGTCCGGCGTCCATTCAGGTAATTTATTCCCCGTGTCCCTCACAACTACACATTCATCGGGCAGCAAAGCCGAAGACGCTGTCACAGTCCCCCTGGAATTGAACGTGTTAAGAGGAGCTGGTGTAGCAGGCGTGCTACGAGCTAAACTGACGGCTTTACATTCTAAGCTACACACGTCGTCATCCGTGGCAGCGCTGATGTACTCACCATAACGACCACAGACTACACAAACTGGCTCCCCGGGCTCCGGCTGCCGCTGTTGAACACTTCTCTCCTTCACGGCGGGGTCCGATGGCTGGAAACCAGCAGCTCCGCCCACATCATCGGTCGTCAGGGCGCTCATGCCTCGGCTGCTCAACCCTAATTTGAATTTGGATTTGAATTTGTTAGAATTGGCTAGTTAGAATCTCCGCCAAACGCAACTACAAACTCTCGCAAGCACGCTCCACAAAATTCAAACACGATTTGAAATTGACGCAGACAAAGCACACACTAATGCACACCAACTCCTTCGACAGAGAGCAACTTCCCGACACCTCGCTAAGTTATTGCCAAAACTCCGTCTACTTCCTTGCGGAGTTCGCTCGGCACGAACAGCCTGCAACGGACTGCCTGAACTACTCATGCACTACGAGCCAACGCTCTGAATGTGAACGGAGCCTTCGCTGTTGTGGAATGGACGGATGATCTCATCCATTTCTTTGAGACTTCGGTTAGGATGAGTGTTCTGTAGCACAAGCCGGTTGTAGTGCAGTTGCAATTTACCGTGCCCTTCATTCTTGCTGCTTTGTGAGGCTATGGAAAATTAGGGTTTCACTGATTCATTCCCAAACCGATTACAGAATGCAACAGATCCGTCTTCCGACGTTGCCTTCGAATGGATTGAATTGCGTCGCATTCTCTGGCGCTGATCTGGATTGCCTAATCTGGAGGACGGCTTGAGTTGACACTAAGTTATGGGGTTGCTATCTATCATCCGGAAAGTGAAGCGGAAGGAGAAAGAAATGCGGATCTTCATGGTGTATGCGTCACAGCCTGCCATCATACTCTGTTTGTGCATCTGTACTCCAGCTCTTTCGCGGGTCGGTCTTAGATCTATTGTGATCCGGAGAAGAGTATTTAAGTTTCCTGTATTTCTTTTTCGTGGGTGATCTGCTTTTCAACTTCTCTGATGGTATTTCTTGCAGAGGTTTGGACAACGCAGGGAAGACGACGATTGTAAAGCGGATAAATGGAGAAGACACAAGTAAAATCAGCCCTACTCTCGGTTTCAACATCAAAACTATGCAGTACAATAGGTTGGTTTCTTGGCCCTTGTCTTGCTTTGCTCCAATTACACTCGCTTGTCTCTCTCTACTCTTAAAAATTCGATTCGACTGTGTGTTGCTTTCACTGATGTGCGGGTCCCCCGCTGACGCTCCCATTGAGATTCATTGGTGGTAAAGTGGCCTGGGTTTCACCAGTGTACCTGCACTCTAGCTTGGATGTGCTGAATTTATTAGACACCGAGTTGTTTTTTCCAACCTGCTTGAAGGTCCTAGCCAGGATGATTACAGAAGGAATCGTATGATTTTCAGAAGTAGTACACATGTGGATTAGAAGTTGGCGACAATTACAGCATTTACAGTTGCGTCGTCTTTTCGGTACTCATTTTCTCAGACGTTCTTATCAACATCCTGAACACATTCATTTACTTATTTCCAATTGGGACAGTTTCCGCCTCAACATTTGGGATATCGGGGGTCAAAAGACTTTGCGATCTTACTGGAGAAATTACTATGAGCAAACAGATGGCATGGTTTGGGTAGTTGATTGCTCCGACTTTCGACGATTGGATGACTGTCGACAGGAGCTGCATGGGCTTCTTAAAGAGGAAGTACTGTTCCTGACTTTATTATGCAGAGTACTTCTTTTATGCTGTCTCTATTCCAAAATGTATACTGCTGACGATGTGTAGCCGTCCTGGATATGTTGTAGATATCGAAATTGAAACCGTATGTGATGTTATTTTGGTGCAAACATACTCGCTACTGTTTCCAGTGACTTAGGGTTTTGTCATCGTGACGCTTTCTGCTTCGCGAGACCATCGACGCGTATGTTCTTTGGGTTGTGCATTGCTGACTCTCTTGTCTGACCGTGGTTCAGAAACTGATGGGAGCCTCGCTATTGATTTTGGCCAACAAGCAAGACATCAAAGGTGCAATACAGCCAGAGGAGCTAGCTAAGGTAAATTTCATTTTTTTTAATAAGACTTCAGCATTTGTTGCTTTCATTTTTCATTAGCTCTGTTCTGTACTCGACCATGACCGTGATGCCCTGCTCAAATTCTGTGTGTACGGTAGTGTTGTAACCTTCTGTTCATTTTTTGTAATAGGTTCTGCAGCTGGAGGTTATGGACGCAAGTCGGCACTGGAATATTGTTGCTTGTAGTGCGGTAACCGGAGAGGGCTTGCTGGCTGGTTTCGACTGGCTCGTGTCTGATATTGCTTCTCGCATTTACATGCTAGATTAGATTTTGACATTGCGGCAGTTACTTCCGCTTGTGGCTATGGTTTAGTGAAATATGCTGATCAATCTCATTCGAGAGCGACTGGTATCATGGTTTGCTGTCTAGGTTAGGAAGGGAGACCCATTGGCAATAGAACAGAACCATTTTTGCTCATTCTTGCGTCGGGATTGAGAGATTACCCTATTGATTTTCTGGAGATTATTTTGTGATAAAGAAGGTACTGAAGCCTTATATGTGAGGACGGTGTTCGGAAACCTCAGAGAATTAGCTTTGTCGAGGTGCCGGTATGGTGGTTAATAGATAAGTAGAGAAATCAGGATCTGACTCTTCTTTCGTGGTCCTCATCCCCTTGTTTTATTTCTTCAATTGAGATGTGAACTTCAAGTTCGTGGCTGATATATTATTTCCTTACTCTCTTTTTCAGCTGATATTTTAGAAGAAATTTCGTTGATGCAGAGTCACTCGACAGTGATCATCTATGAAATTTGACCCTGCGGGAAAGAAACTATTTTCTGCATTTGAGGATTTCAGATTGGCCACTCGCACATGGATATGTGAACATCTGGAACATATTATGTGTGTTCCTGCCTGTTGTGTACTATTGTTGTAGGTGGTCGTTCGATTAGGAAATCGTACTGTATCACGAGTGAGTAACGACATGACGAAACTATCCATGAGGGCCGAAATTCTAGAACTCCGAGAATGGATAATCTCAGGTGTGCAGTCTTTCGCCCTGCAATCGAGGTCCACTGGGAACAAAGTTACACTTGTAACTCTGTTAGGTCCCCAGAGCCACAATGTGGCCTATGAATGGTCAAATAGTTCTTGTTCATACTGAGAAATAGATGACTTCATCCAGGAGTACCGGTAGTGTCACAGGTATAGAACCTGTAGTTCCACCCTATGATTTCAACTTTTTAACAATTTGTAAAACAGTACTTCAGTGTTGAAAACTTATGAAACAAAACGGCTTGTATTCTCTTGGGTTGCTACCGGTGGGGTACACTAATCATCTAGAAGTTGGATTGACATTGCGACATTGGAACCAGAGAAAGTGTCAGTTTGGGAATATATCTTAGGAGAATCGTGATGCTACAAAAGCCGCAGAGCTGCTCAACTGGATCCGAGCAGGGAATTGTAGGATCTGTTGATTGGATGATCCGGTTTGTGGATGATTGGTTCAGGTTTTCATTCATTCGACACATTAGGTCTTGGATTAGAAGGGGCTTGTTATGAGCGAGACAACTAAGCTTGAATTCTAGCCTCCATCGCTTTCTTCCTGTGGCCCGTGCTTCACTAGACAGCTCTTGGTTTCACTGCCTATATCATGTCGAAGCGCGGTATGTTTCCCTGACTTCAACCCTTGTGTCATGGTCTGTGATTTTTCGCTCACGTCTTTTTTGAATTCATCCCGGTTGGCCCGTTTCCGGACCAGAGCGGCTGAGCAAAGTATATACAGTGTGTCACGGGGAGCATGGATTGCGCGTATTTATGATTTTAGGTCTTTAGTTCCTCACAGCATCGCCAAGCTCTGGCTGCGTCCTTTTACTATGTGCTCAGAGTATTTTTCTTTCTAGATGTACGATGCTCGATTTTTGTGTGCCCTAATTTGAAATTCTTGAGTCCTGATTTCTACTAAGAGGTCACGGTTTGCAGGGAGGGGAGGTTCCTCCGGGAACAAGTTTCGTATGTCCCTTGGACTGCCCATGGGTGCCGTGGTCAATTGTGCTGATAACACAGGTGCTATGAATCTCTATGTTATCTCCGTGAAGGGAGTCAAGGGACGCTTGAACAGGCTCCCAGCTGCTGCCGTCGGAGACATGGTGATGGCTACGGTGAAGAAAGGAAAACCTGATCTGTGAAAGAAGGTCATGCCTGCTGTGATAGTTCGTCAGCGTAAGCCGTGGAGGCGTAAAGATGGAGTCTTCATGTACTTTGAAGGTGCACTGAATGATTGTCTTCTCATTCACCCGGTGTATTGTCTGTGAAGCAAAGTTGTTTGCGTACTATTCAGATTCGTTCTACCGTGTGCATGCTCTCATCGCGTATATATTTGGCACTGATTTGCATCTATGTCGGAAACCTTCGAGGACTTGGTTGTCACTACTTTCTTCTGTATCTATTAATTATACTGTTCATGAGTCCTCATCAATTGTTTTTTGGCTTAATTATGGCGACTTAAGGAATTTATGCGAGTAGATGTTGCCTATTTGTTAATTCCAGATAGTCACTTGTGGCTTATTTCTTACAGATAATGCTGGAGTGATTGTGAACCCTAAGGGAGAAATGAAAGGTGAGTGCACTTTGACCTTTTTTTCCTTTTCGAGCCGAATTAGTTCAACCTGGAATTGTACATTGGATTATGTTATATGCGTACTCTTATAAGAACCCGTCTCAATTCTCAGGTTCTGCTATCACGGGGCCAATTGGAAAGGAGTGTGCTGATTTGTGGCCTAGGATTGATAGATTAACTTTCATATTTCCTATCAATTGTATAGAGTGCATATCCATGCATGCTCTTCATTTATTTTTTAACTATTTATACAATTGTTCATGTTTTTTGTGAAATTTTGAAAGCATCTGACCATCAATGTGCATAATATGTGCACTATCACCAAACTTGTCTCCCAACTCCATTAGCCCAATTAACCCCCTTGCATTGCTTTGCATTTAAGGTAGATGAATCTTTAAGCAACCCTTTTAAGCATATGTGACATTCCATGGCATGTTATGATTCCAAAAAAATTACAGATTTGGCATTTGTAAAAGGGAATTTATTGTCACTCAAATCAAATTTTTTCTTAATCCTTCGTTTTTATATATAAGTTCAAAGGTGAAGGATGTAAGATACCTATGGGCATGTATAGATTGGTCATATTGACACCTATTGTGGAACCCAACAACACCAAAGCATTGGCACTTTTGTTGCAATTAACTAGACCTATGAGTGCCTAAGCTCATTTAGAGATTTTCAATGAAAAAACTTCTAATATTAGTGTTGGATTATAAAAGGCCTAAAACATACACTAAAAGTACATAAATTGGTATTATGTTTGCAATGTTTTAAAGAGGATTATTGGTGGTGTGTTGAGGAAAGAAGTTTTATAAATATATCAATTATTAGTATATCAAAGGTGTTGAATAAGAATTTTGAATATAGGCAACCTATTCCCACTTTGCCAACCTAATTGCTACTTCCCTACAACTAGTCCTATAACCAAACAATGTATTCTAAGGCTAAATATTTTAGAACCTAAAGAGATTAGATGCCCACAATATTGGTTTGAAGTTTTCTAGATAACAAGTATAGGATGAAGGAACACACAAATGTGTAAATAAAGGAGGTAGGTTGAGTGGGATGAATTGAATTCATAAAAAGATGATTATGAAGTACTAGAATACACTATTTAGATTAACATGCCATATTGATCCTTGCTAGAAAAACAAAACAAAACTCAAATAGGGATAGTCATATATTTTACTCTTGGTTGGACATTGATAAATCAAAGCTTCAAAGTACAATATTTTTTTGGTCATTTGCTGTCAATTCCAATCAACATCAAGTTGAAATTTTTAGAAATTTTCAATCTCAAGAGTCCATTTGAGATAATCTTCATTTTCTTTGACTTCATCATTGTTATACAAGATTCATTGCTAAAATATAGAAAAAAAGTGTAACAAGGCTATTAATACAATACACTATGTTACTACTCATCATATTAATCGTCTACCATGTACAAATTGGAAAATACAAGACCTCAAAAGTAAATTCCAAAGTCAAAGTGCGTCCAGAATAAAGATGAATATAGAAACCAAATAAAATTACCACAATAGAGCTAATCAGAAAGTCTTTCCGAGAGTGGAAAATCTGTGAAACTCCGGCCCAGACTCCCTGGAGAAGCAGTTGTGGGCAATAAAATTCCCTCCTGAGGAGAAACTAGACAATGAAATTCACTGACAATGTTAGATTAAGAGCTCTCCAGACCACATGAAGTTCCCAGATCACATGCTCATTCAGAAGACCAGGGTCGTGCTTGCACCTGACATTGTCACAAAGAAAGGACGAAACTGCAGTTCGCTTTCAGATAAACTCTAATCAAGTAAGAGAAGGCCTTTCCACATTGCTGAAATAATGTACAGCAGCTGACAGATGCCTGCCTTAAATAGGCAACGTCACCAGGTTCCTACACCTGCACAAACGCCTCCCTGGCATTACACTCCAATTGCATAACACCATCCGATTTCAAAGATTACGCAGAATCAGACATCACAGTTACTCTTCAAACTGATGGCGCTCAATGGTTACGTGGACAACCGCAAGCTCCTAGTATATCAGGAATCCCGCAAGTCCGGCATTCCAGCTGTATCATGACAAGGCAGTCCTGTTCATTCACTGGAAACGATGGAACCACATTCCGTGGAATGGAACTGCCGCAGTGCCATGATCCCAGAAACTGGAACTTGCCTAAAAGAATAGTTGCGTCCTCCAAAGAAACGGCGACTCTACAAAGGAGACCGATCACGTCCTTTCCTCGTCATTTATGACGACCAGGCGCCCTCGATGCCACCTTTTCTTGCTCCCACTCCGACTTTGAGATTTCGCCGACCTTGGTCCGCCCTCCCTGCCGAACCCTTCTGCTGCAGCTGCCATGCGGCATTCCTCATCATGCCCAGCTTCTCCATGTTGTCCTGCGGAGCCAAGCGACTGGTCCTCTGCTTGGTCCTCTGCCTCTCCATCCTCTGCCATCACAGCCCGATTGGCGTCCCACTCTGCAGACCCACTACCGCTTCTCGTCGGAATTCCACTCACTTCAACGATGTGCGGCAGCGGCTTCTCCTCTCTGGATGGCAATCTGCCCAGGCGAATGGGGATGGGGTGAGGGCAATCCTCGATGCTGTCTCCCTCCGTCCATAGCCGACCATGGAAACCACCGCTTCTTCTGACACTGGCGGCCTTCTCACTTTCCTTCGGTCTTGAACTTCCCGACGGTGTCGACTTGTCCGAGGAACTCCCTGGTTTCAACTCCGCAGCTTGTACAGATCGAGTTGCTTCTGCAAGGACGCGTCGGGCCTCTCTCAAAGTGGCCAACGTCACAGCATCCGCGTTTCCAGCTTGTTCCAAAGCGTTGGCTGCTCTCTCAGCGTTGGCTATTAGCATCCTGAAAGACACATCAAGACATCAGAGCGTGACCTCTGTGGCACTTTGGAGGCGTGGTGCCTCTTGTGATCACGAGCAAATTGAGATGAGACAACCAATTTCCCTGTCAGATTCCGACTTGCTCCAGACGTCACTCAGCCATGATTGAGCCCACAGCGTCAGATCAAAGAACATGAGGGCACAGGATGACATAGTCAGTCATGCTCACCGTGCTCGATCGGCTGCCTCCTTTCGCTTCAATTCGACCATAAGTCGACCCTGCCGCAGTTGTTGGATTCTTTGCACCTTCTCCAGGACCAAGGGGTCCTTGTATGACTGCGAAGATAATTTGCTACTAAGCTGAACATCTCCTGGGGCCGTAGTTGGGGCTTTTACATCAGCCTCAGCCAGAGGCCCCTCCGCAGCCCAAAGCACATGTTCTTGCCCTGAGCTTTGATCTTTTGTACCAGTCACCTCACCGTCATCTCCGGGTGACAAATTATGATCTTCCAGACTAACCAATGTAACCTTTTGTGGTCCCTTTATACGAGCAGCAGTAGACCGATTCCTCCTTGTCTGAAGTGTAACTTCTTCCGCCAGAACTTCCGCAACGAAACCTTCATCTACAGGTACAGCTTGGGAAGGTTTTTTCTTATCTACCACGACTTCTTCAACAATATCCAAAGTGCTCGATGACTTGACAGGTGTAGCTTTCTTTTTGCTAGTATGCACAGCTGAACCCCGCCGTCTCTTGTCTGCATCAGCTTTAGCCATGCCAGCAGAAACCCTCGCTTGATACTCCTGCAATAATAAAAAAAAATTATGTAAAACTCAAGCATGACCACACCTACTCTGACATGCCTTCACATCACAATGAGATCAAATCACATACAGCAATAAAATAGGAGTGCAACATGCTACTACAAGGTCCAAAGGTCCTACAAAATTTGGCTGAAGGTGACAGAAACATAGACTGATCAAGACCAAAAGAGAGTCCTCCAACGTCTCCAAGGCTCATGAAATGGAAGAATATCTTAAAGTCCAAACAGCGCCAAAATGCGTCTAGTCAAGTACACAATGAACGACACAATTGTATGCAGACTTTGCCGCCCCAGTGTTACTGACAAACCCTAGACGAAGAGAACATAATCACCAAAATAGCCTTAGAAAAGAGCTTATTAGATGAGCTCAATACCGGGTCTGCCCACTTGGCTCTGATGGCATCCGAAATAGCCTTACGATGGGCCTCAGAAACGGGCTTTCTCTGCCGTTCTGACTTCAGGGTGGCTCGCAATGCGACTTTTTTCTGCCTTGCTGCTTTCAAATCTTCCAACTTATACTGCTCTTTGATTTTCATGTAGGAATCCCATTCAAATTCTTCTTCTCCAGGGGCACCCACTCTTGCAGCCTCAGCTATCAACTCTTTCCATTCTCTTGCACATAAAGCTTGAGTTTCTCTGATGATCCGCTTTCCCTCCCAAAAGCCAACCATCTTCTCACGAATCTTGGCTTTTGTTTCGACGCTAAAGACAATAAAATGAACAGGTCCAATTTTTGTCAGAGCTTGATCTGTGTATGTAAACCAAACTCAAGCAGTACTGCAAACTTGTAAGTCCTACGCGTAAAGTAAAGGAATAGCACTTGGCAAATGACAAACTGAAAACTATATGAATAAAACATAGAAGGTGCCCCAAACAAGCACGTCATGAAGACAATATACAAAAACAAAATATTCAATCCCGGGTCAAAGTAATTACGTTTGGTTCTTTCCATAATGCCGCAGCTTGTCCCGGATCTGAAACAATAACAAACGGAGATATTAAACAAGAATACAGCAACAGTCTGCACCAAGCTCAATGGAACTCCACTTTGCGCCAAAGGTAATTCAGCGAAACCGTACGTCAGAGTTCTAAGCAACTTTCAAGCACAGGTGTCCAAGTTTTATCACAAATTGCTCACTTTGGGGTTGAGCATTGCCGTTTTCGTACGCTCTTTAATTTTCGCGATCGTCTCTGCATATCGCGCACAAGCAAACCCCAAGTCAAGCTCCACTCTACAGTGACCATAAAGATTCAAGCAAACTTCCGCTTCCAGCTCCTACTAGCACTAAACTAACACTAAGTTCTCAACATGCGAGGGCACGTGAACTGATCCAGGGTACACGGTACCATGGCCTACGATCGAAGCCGGTATGCTGTCTATATGCATACCTGGTGAATGACGTCTACCCTTGTTCCAAGGAACTTTCCCTTTATTAGCCTGTGCGATCCTCTCCCGCCGCAATCGCTCCCGAGAATCGACATCCTCGCTACTGCCGAATGCCCTTCCGCCATCCGCATCCTCGCCCTCTCTGCTCACTGTGGGTGCTGAATAGTTAAAGGTGAGGAGTGATCCTGGTGACCTCTCCTCTGATGTGAATGCAGGACGATTACTCTGGGCCACACTTGCTTTGGGTATCAGAGTCTGCGACTTGTGCAAGGTCCGTTTTGTTTGCTTGAAATTCAGTTGAGATGGCAGCGGCACACCATGACGATGCCGTCGAGAATGATATCTCTTGACATTGATTGACCATGTAGAGGTCGAGTTGCAGGGGAAATCTGAAAGCTTGTCATTGTTCCCAGTGGACAGCGGCACACTGACACCAGATCTGCATACCGGCCTTTCATCAGAATTCCAATGCAAGATGAATCCATGGGCATGAGCGGTCCAGATTACCAGAGCAAACGATACCATATTCCCTGTTTGCTGGCCTCTGAAAGCACTATAAATACGAGCTTAACTACTTGTGATTGATTTACAAGCAGTCAGGTCCAGCAATATGTGAGATACCGCACAGAAGTCAGTCCCAGAAGGAATCCTACAAACGTCCACCAACTACCCACCTGCCCACTTATCCAAATCACCAAAAAGAGAATCCAGAGCTGAACAGCTGGAAATTGCAAGGATTCATATCAGAGAAGAATCACAAAGCCTGCTACGCACACAGCTCAAACTCTCAAGGCTCTGTGTATCCGGTGAGGTTCACATCTTGTCAATTTGACCTAAACAAATTTTCCAGCTCCATGGTTTGAACTATCAAGCGTGGTTTGTTGGAACCGCACCATCGCTCTTCACCTCATGACCCCACCCCACCCACAATACATCTATCTGAGTAAATTCTCCGAATCCTTCTCTTCATGCAGTTCCAGAACCCGTTCACCACATAAACCCTAGAAAACCCCTACTTCGGCCCTCTCTTGTCTGCTCTACTAACCAAGCATTGTCGAGCGCGCATGTTTGTGGTCGCATGAAATTGCCAAAGTGAAGCTAAAAGTCCCCCTGAATTGAGTTCCGTCTTCACCCAGGTGACTCCCACCCAAACCCGAAACCAAGACCTCACCACCACCTGAAAATTCAGCGTCCTTGACCCTCGCGAATCTCACGTAGCAGCGAAAAATTTCACATTCATCGATGGAAGCCACTAGGAGATGAACGGGTATGGCAGTGCGGAAACCAAGAGACCCAAATTCAGCAGCTGAGCAGGGTGAATATTGGGAATCTTACCTTACCAGAAGTCGCGCTCCGCGAAAGCATGGCAGATAGCACAGAGCCATGATGACGGTGACGCTGCTGCTGCTGCCGCCTAGCACCGAGATTACTCCTCCTTCTAAAGTCGTGCCGCGATGGTTCCGGTGTCATAGAGTCCTAGGAAGCGCCACCCGCTCGGCCGGAGCCAGAAACGAGCTAGGACAAGCAGGGCCTTTACCAACTGAATGCCATCTCGCAGACCACCCCAAATGTTGCGGAAGAAAAAGAGAGATGAAGTTCGCGGTGGGCACGAGAATTCACACACACCACCACATGGTTCTGCTCCCAGCAATCCAAAAATTCGGCGGAAGATAGGCAGAAAGCAGACAGCAGGACAAGGACAGAAAACGGAGCACTAGCTGGTGCTGCTGCTGTCACCTTCAGCACCGCTTTTCCCCTGTGGTTGCGGAGGGGCGGAGGGGCATCAGAAAATGCAGCAATGCCAGCGCCTTCCCGGCGCAGCCCCAGGAGGTGGAGCTTGGGAATGGACAGCGAGAGAAGCTGAGTGAAGGCAAGGCCAGAGAGGGGATCCCACTACAGACCCCCGCACAGCAGGTGCAGAAAAAGAAGAAAGAGAAGGGCAAGGACAATGAGAGAGAGAGTGAGAGACGGAAGAAAGAGAGGGAGAGGAAGGGGACATACGGTTGAGACGAGGCTGGTCCAGCAGAGCGCGAGCGCGACACGCGAGATGAGGATGGGAATTGGATGGCAGCACAAGCGGCGACGAAAGCAGAACTGAAAGGGGGAGGAAGGAACGGCGCCTGGACACTGGCTGGCTGGGGATATAACTTGGACTCGAAACGACCAAAGCGGCACACTGCGGAACAGCGGTTGTAAAACTGACTAAACTGCGCCAAAATTCAACCAGAAAAAATGTGGAGCTAAATCTCCATAATAAAAGAAAAGGTTTGAAAGTGAAGATTTGAGCCAATTCTCCAATTAAATTATATGTTCATTGGCCAAAGTGCAAATTGGATGAACTTCCTCCTTGCATTCATTCGCTAGGATTTGGGACCTTTGGGTTTCTCATCACCCTGGCACTCCCTAAACCATCTAAGTAGATGTTTGCCTGACGGCAATATCGCAGCTGTTGAAGTCGTAGTGAAGTTGATTGGCACTCTTGCCCCTCTTGGTCCTAAGTAGCATCACTTGTGCCTTCCTATGATTGTTGTTAGCAAGCTTTAATGGAATTTAGGGTGTTTCAATGGTTGTTTATCTTCTAATCTCGGTTTATAACAATGTGTTTATTGTATTAATCTCTCCTTCAATGCAAGTCACCATCCTCAATTCCCCACCTGCCAATTTGATTGTTTTTTTAAGCCTACATGGTGGCATCTTCTGAGCTTTGATTCTCTGAATTCTTAATCATTCTCCTTCTTGAATTTTTTGAGTTCCAATGCTCTACTTTTGCACTATTGCAAAATTGTTGGAGGTGCAATCTTCCTTGCATTCACTATAATTCTTAAATGGTGGCTAACTGACTAGGAAATGTAGGAAACTGGAAGCTAAAAGTATTGGTCCTCCCTCGGTTTTGCACACACTTGCCAATTGCTTCTCGTTTATACTATAAATTGCTTCTTGTTCATACTGTCAATGTTGTGGTTTCTTTTTGCATTCAATTGCTATGGTTTTCTCTTGCTTTGGGCTTCCTGTCTTTGAACTCATTTGTTTAAGGCTCGTGTTTTGTATGGTATTGTTGTGTTTGTTGTTATTTGTGCAGGTTCTATGGCTCCCCAGCTTAAGCTTCCTAATAACTTCAGGATCCGGTGCTTTGGATTTAGCCATAACAACGCTTAAGGTAAATATATCATGCCAAAAGCTTGTAGTACATAGTCGATGGACGTAGGCATTGACAACATTATCTATGTCTCTAAAACACGCTTGTCTCAGTCCATTTTCCATCTTATTTCATGTGATCCACCTTCTAAAAGACACCATAGTATCTCCAGTGGTTATTGATGTGGTGTAGAAGAACAATGGTGAGTGATGCATTACAAGGAAGAGAAAAAAATCTACTTCCAATGCACACAAGAAGAGGAAGCTAGATGCGCCCACTCTCACGTGGCAGTGGCAAGATGTGTGGGCATGCAAGTTTACTTGCATAGAGGGTGACTTTGATGCAAACGACAATCTCATTTGTGTCATTTATTATAACAACATGAGCATCACAGCTAGGAAGAAGGTGATGGTTCTTAAACTTGACAATTTGAAAAAACACAAAGGTAAGTGGACTTGTAGGGAAGATGGCGTGCTATTCCTGCATTTGAGAAAGGTTGACATTTTCTTCAAGCAGAATTATAAGTACATCGAGAATTGCAAGCTCTAGATGATTCGTAAGCCAAGGTGCACTATTGTTGATCAATTGTTTGCCAATATGGAGGACAAATTCCAGAGGAAGGAAGTGTAGTTCACCACCATCTTTAATTTGCATTCTAACTCATGGGCATCCTATGTGCAATTACAAAAGGGAATAGTTCTTGTTGAAGCATTTGAAATTGAGAAACTTTTTTAGGAAACATTGACTTGAATCCATTGGTTGGGAAATTAGTGAACACAATCATGCTTGCATTCTCACAAAGTTGAGATTTGTTTTGCAATCAATGTGAATTGTATCCATCAATGCAGATGAGGTCACTGCATTTGATGATATGAGTTGGGTTGTTGTGCATGTCTATGCAATGGACAACTAGGAACGAGTGTCACATTTGCTACATTTGTCTTGTGTGTCCAAAGGTGGCACTGTGGACCACCTTACTAGTGTAACTATGCTACATACCTTGATTGATGAGGTTGATTACTCACAAGGAGATTGCTACCAAGGTTGTTTGCTTTGGCATTGACAGTGTGGCTACTTTCTAGGGTCCTAGAATGGATGTTACCATCCAAATAGGGGACAAGTAGGCTCCCTTCAATCTATAAGCTAGTTGCATAAGTCACTACTTGAATTTGGTTGTGAAGACATTGTCCAAGTACCTAATGGTTGGCAGACTTAAAGGCCTTTTCCAATCAATATACTCTTACTTTTGTCGTAGTAACAAAAGACATGTTGAGTTGCAAAAACTCACAAATCTCATAGAAACTAAGGAATTATAGATAGTGCTTAATGTAGAGAAGAGGTGGATCTCTACAAGAAGTCTAGTACAACAAACTCTACAAGAAAACACAAGTCAACTTGTAAAGATGGGAGTTGATATGATGGAAGGCCCTAAGCACAAATCAGTATAGGGCTGGTGACATTTTTTATATTATATCCAATATAGAAGTACTTCTATCTTTGTGCTTCTTCATTCCACTTCTAAATGCAGTTCATAACTTGAAGAAGTTTTCCTAGGCACGCAACATAATCATCTACAACTTCCTACAAGCTATAAAATTGTGTCAACAAGAGCTAGCTCGCTTATTCACACTATAAGAAACTTGTATTTTAAGTGATAAGCTTAATTTTTTTAAACAGATTTTAGGTGACATTCAATGCAACAAGCCCATGTTTTTATGTCAGCAAAATGTTCAATATAACATCAATGTTGCAATAAAAACATGGATTTGTTACATTAGCGTCACCTAAAATCCGTTTAAAAAAATTAGGGCTTGTCACCTAAAACATGGGGTTTCTTATAGTGTCATTGACAAGGCCACTACTTCCAACAAGCAAGACTTCCCCTAGTACATTGACCTAGTTTTGTTTGAGTACATGGAGGTACCACTACGGTAGAAGAAGCTCCCTAGTGACTCTGAAATCTATCACCTATAATTCAATTTGAATGTCACTACTATCTACATTTGCTACCATGATCATTTTCGTCACACAATAGGTCGATAGGACTTTAATCACATTCAAGATACTATTGAACATCAATTCTCAAGTATGATTCATTTTTATTGGTTCCATTTCTTTTTATGAATCTCTTTCGTTTTAGTTGCGTATCGCAATTTTTGGCTATTGGTTCTTTTTATGTTCTTTTTGGAGTATGTTGAAGTTGAAGTTAATGGTGGTAATGAATTGCCGCATTTTGATTCCTATTTTTTTTATATTGATTCTTTTTGTTTTCTTCTTGAAGCATGTTGACGCTCAAGTTGATGAAGCTTTGGCATGTAGTGGTGAACTGATTCCTTTGCCTTGTGATTTCAATTTTGAGGTTATTGTAGCCATGTTGTACTTTATGAAGTGTTTGTTTTTTGTTCAGTGGCCTTGTACTCATGTATCCAATTCTGCACTTGCTTGTAGATATTGTACAAGCTCTATTTGCCAAATTGGACAAGCATTTTCCTTAATAAGAGCTATTGCATGCCTTTGGAATAATCTATCCCCAATATTGGAAGCAAGAAGGGGCAAACGCCAACTTTGCCACCATTTGTCCGTTTTGAAAAGCTTCTATTGTCATGCTAGAGTTGTCAACATGGGTCAGCCATTGTATGAGGGTAGCAAGCCTCACACTACCCCAAAATTGCTCTCAGCAGCCAATTTTGATTTATAGCAAGGCTTTTTTAAGGTTACAATATAGGCAAACTTTGAGGCAGCTTGTGGTCTACCAACAAACATCAATCCAGTGATCAAGTTCTGGCACAAACTTGCATAGTTGCACCACTTGTGTAAGCTAATTTCTAAATACTTTAAAGTTGCTAAAATTGAATGTTGCTTGGTCTTTGGATTTGTAGAGGATGAAAAATTCTTTTCATCTCAAAAAAACTTTAAAATCCAGCCACCAAAATAGATTGGATAAGTATTGGCCCTAGTTGTGCAAATGTTCAACTAGAAGTATTTTTCCCTTGAGAATTTTCCTTACAAGAAAGCTATAAATTCATAGAAATTTGTTGTCAAGGTTGGCTAGCAAGGGAAATCTCTAGGGCTTTAGACACTGGTAAAGTGGTGGTATCATTTATTAAGCTTCTTTGTCTTCACTTGCCATTCAACTTATTATCTTAGTTTTCATGAGATTTGGCAAGCTTGGTTGCTCATATTTCTTCGACATCAACTTCATCTGTGCGAGGCTATGGAATGATGTTTTCCTTTCTGTTGGAGTACTCGTGCCTTTCTATTGGTGGAGCAACTTGTATAGGAAGTACTGGCCAACTTGAGATGCGGGACTAGTGCAAGGGTGGTTTCAGTGACTTTTTTTTTAATCCTAACTATTACAACTAATGTGGCTTGTATGTTTAATATATCAAAAACACCAATATTTCATTTTGGGCAGTCTTGCATTTGCAAGAAGGGTTCAACTCCTTTACTGGCAACATTGATCATAATTCATAAAGATTTACTTGTCACAAAAATTTCTAATGTTGTTAAATTGTTAAGTTACTCAAAACAAACTTCCATTGCATTCAAATTCCAAATGAATACAATTTTTGTATACAATATACACCAAAGATGGCAATTCGTCACAATTCAATGCGAATTCTCACTTAGCAATGAAAACAATGGCAAAATACCATAAGTAGCCATTTTTGCACTTCCAACTTTGATGCATTCTCGCAAAATTTACAATAGTGGAAAAAAATTGTTGTAAAAATGCCACTTTTTTCAACCAAGTTTATTTCCTTATTTTCCCCCTCAAAAGGGTTAGGTCACAAATATAGCTCCTTCTACATATGGAAATAGCTTTTGGGCTAATTACCCCATAAGCGTTCTATGATGGCTATTGCAAAATGCAACTAAGCTTGACTAATTTAATTACAATAGATAACAAACTGCATTTAATTGTAATCTATCTACAAAACTAGACCATCTTATAAAAATAAGATTCTATTTCAAGTACAACTACTTTTGAAAACTTTCCTCATTCAATCAATGGTCATTTCCAACGGTAATTTATTCATACTTTATTCATAGAGAGAACAAAAATGCATTGGAAGAGAGTATAAAATCACCTTTTGACTACCAATATGATCCAATTAAAATTCCTAAAGTTCACTAACAGGAATCATATTCAAAATCTTATTTGGATACATTTAGCTATTGCTATTTTAGGTGAAAAAATAATCATTGTCACTAAATGTTGTTAAAAAGAAATGGATTAGAATTGGGATTAACCCCTAAATGTTTTGGATTATGTTTTCACCAAAAACGCTCCAAAATTGCTATTTCTAATACAAGTATCAAATTTAAGAAAAAAAAACGTTTTTGGACTCATGTAACCATAGGATCTTATAATAAATTGGTTTGAAAAGATGTGGAAAAAAATTCAAAATTTCTTACCATGTAGATTGCAATATATTAGCATTTGAAGTGACAAAAATCCTTTTTATGGCCCTACAAAAATACTCGGTAGCTACACTTTACAAGGTCACATTTATATGAAAAAATATCCAAAATGGTGGTGCTTCTTTTGATTCATTTTTCAAGGTAAGTTATCTACAAGTTTGAAAAAAATTCAGATCATTTGGAATTGTACAACATATAAGAAAAAAATAGTTAGTAGGAAAAAATAGAGAATGATTCAAAATACTAAATTGTTAACAATTTAGTAATAAAATTGAAAAATCCCAATCTCAATGGTTGTAATGCTATCATAAACAATTTACATTTTATGATTTTATTTCTTTCCAAAATATTGAAAATTGAATTAAATGAAAGACTTCAAAGTTTTATTAATAATTTTTTTTCAAAAAAAAGTATTTAAAAAATATTTTTTTATTTTATTTTTTCTATACATGCACCTTGGGGTACCAAAAAATGAAAGCTTAATAGCCCTTCTAAGGATTCAAATTTTTCCTAGTGGTTACAAAGCTTTTTACGTATATATAAATCTAGAAAACTAATTTCAAATTATTATTTCTTGAAAAGTGATTTATTAAGAAATTTTTGGACTACATGCTAAGCATTGAAAACTACATATCATACAAGAATATTTTACCATGTAGTCAAAGGTTATGAAGACTGTTGGGCCTTAAAACTACTCCTTAGACATATATATTATGTAAAAATTTAAAAATAAAAAAAAATAAAAATTCCATTTATAGTGAGTTGCCTAAAATTGCCATGTTGCTAAAAATTGTAGTTTGAGCATTTAGGATTAAGGATGGAAATAGGGGATCTTTCCCTAGTTTCCAAAAGAAAGAGCATAACATCTTTTGTATTGTAATTGATGGAGAAAAATTGACATGTCTAGCATGTCATGAAATCTTATATGCTCAAAAGTAAATTAAGTATTATTTTGACCTCGTAAAACAACCACTCTAATAGTTTTTCTCCCCAATAGTTTCTATTGCTACAAAATCAAGGTGATCAAGAACTAAAGAAGTCAACATTCAACTAAAAAAATTATTTTTCTATACTTTCCAATTTGTTTTCACAATTTGGAATTGAAAAAGGCTAATCTAGACAAATTTGATTCAATTATTTGTTTTTTTGAATCTTACTTATTAGGTGACAAAAATTTCTTTAATAAGACTCTAATATCTTAAGTGGATGGCTTTGAAATTGTATGTTCAAGTGATATTACAAGTTTGCAACTAATTTAGTGGAATTAATACATTTAACTTCATTTATCAACTCACTTTCCAAGTTTGGATGAAATCATTTAACCTCTATATCTTTATTCTATATCTAAATTGTTTGAATTGATTGAAAAATTGAGTCAAAGGCATGCAAATGGAAGGAAGTACTCAAATGCATCATAGCATTTTGAAGACTAACATTCAATCAAAAGACTCTTGGTCAAAATGCTCATTACTCTAGGTTTTCATCATGAGTATTAATTCTTTAAATTCTTTGACTATGTTTTAATCAAAAACACTCCAAAACTATCATTTCTAAGAAAAGTACCAAAAGATTTTTAGACCTTTTTTGACTCATGTAGGATCTTGTAGTAGAATAGTTTAAGAAAATGTAGAAAATTTTTCAAAGAATTCCACCGTGTAGATTGGCAAATGTTACATTTTAATTCACAAAAATTGTTTTTGTGGCCCTTCAAAAAATAGGGCAACTGTACTACACAAGTTCACTTCTTTGTGAAAAAATGTATAAAATGGTGGTGCTTCTTTGGATTCTTTTTTCTAAACAAGTTGGCCATATGCTTGAAAATTTCAAATCATTTGGATTTGTACAACATACAGGAAAAAAATTGAAAAATGCCAATCCAAATGGTTGTAATGTTATAATAAACAATATACATCCTATGGTTTTAATTTTTTTTTCCAAAAAGATTGAAATTGAAGAAAATAAAGGACTTCAAAGTTTATTTCAGAGTAAAAAATCTATAACTACCCACAAAAAAAAAAAATCTTCATAACTTTTGACTCATTGATTGAAATGGAATGATTCAAAGCTTTTCATAATTATGTAATTCTAGAAAACCAATTTCAAATTTTTGTTGTCAAAAGAAGTGATTTGTTATCCAAGCTACCTTTCCATGGAAAAAAATAATATTTCAAGCAAAAACTTTTGGCAACCATATTCAAATGTTATGAAATTTTACTCACACAATAAATAAACATACTACCCACCTTCTATAAAAATTTGAGCCAAATATATGCTAATTAACAATCACAACATGCCCAAAATCAATATGTTGCCTAAATCAACAAGTTAGTCCTTTAGGGGTTAAATGAAATAATTGGATGATATTTCTTCAAGACAAAAACATGACAATTTTTGTGGTGAAAGGGTTGTAATGCTATGTACTCAATATAATAGATGTCTACTGAATATTGAACTTATATTGAATGCTTGGGCAAAAGCACTGTCACCACTACATTAACCCATCCATCCATTTGAGGTTGAAGTACTCAAATGTCCCCTTTTCCAAAAGTGTATTCATATTTAGTTATTTACGATAATGAAATTCAAGAGACTGAGCAATGAAATCCAATTTGCTTTAGAACGTGGATTCAACTTCGATACAAATTTCCAGTAAACCATAAATTATCAAATGAATTTT
Source organism: Pseudoscleropodium purum (assembly GCA_963969395.1). Taxonomy (NCBI): domain Eukaryota; kingdom Viridiplantae; phylum Streptophyta; class Bryopsida; order Hypnales; family Brachytheciaceae; genus Pseudoscleropodium; species Pseudoscleropodium purum. The sequence continues at coordinate 11,500,675 of OZ017803.1, read as the reverse complement.
ATACTTTCCTCGTACAAGTGGCCTGGAGGTCTTCACTGGTTTCCAATGTGCAGCACTTCTCTTGGCAAATCATCACAGCGTTGCATATTTTGGATTTTGTTTCAATCGTCGCGCATGGAGCTGCTAGCACTGAGCCGCACTACAAAACCTGCAGAGGTGATCAAGGTGTAGGAATGAAAAAGGCCATCTCTCAAGCACGCAAGGAAAATCTCAACTAGCACGACAAGAAACAAGGCGTCGTCCGAATCTCCACAACGCTGGGCCTGCACAAACACAATACACACTCAACCTACCCTGAGACCGCATACAGTATATCCCATCCCATCCCATCCCAACGACCGTTTGGGAGTCATGAGAAAACTCGTCAGGGTAACAAGTCTAGGAGTCGGCGTAGGAAGTCAATGACAGGATTAAAAAGAACTTCCGGCTCTTGCCTCTGGAAAAAAACGTCGAAAGCCATTAACTGCATGTCGGCTAGCTTTCAGAAATCAAAAGGTGATATTATCAGCGACGCGGGCAAAGAGAAGAAATGATACATGCATTCGAAGCATCAGCTCCGCCGTTAGGTTAGCTAGCTTGCATTGCAGCTAACAAAACCATGAGTACAGACAAGAATGAGAGGCGTGGTTCAACACCGAAAATTACTGCAAGGAATGCAAAACCAAATTAAGCATCATCTATGACAGCGCATGCCGACAAAGACAATTCGGTGCTGTTGTCCTTGTCTTTGTCAACATTGTGGACGAGGCTTGTTGACGCTGCAAGGTCGAAACGATTCCTGCTTGGCGAGGCCCACAGCACGAAGATGGGAGCGAGGGGATTACGCTACATCCATTCGACGGCGAGACCAGTCGCCACTCTTGCCTCCCGTTTTGGATTCGAGTCGGACCTCGGCGATTTGGATGTCCTTGCTGACCGCCTTACACATGTCATACACCGTGAGGCTGGCGACAGTTACTGCAGTGAGTGCCTCCATCTCCACACCTGTGGGGCCAACGGTCGTCACTGTGGCTGCGATGTCGACGGCGTGCAATTCTTCGTTCAAGCTCAAGTTCAAATCGACGCCGCTCAGCAGCAGCGGATGACACAGAGGAATCAAGCTGGCTGTCTGCTTGGCGCCCATGATCCCTGCCAGCTTGGCCACGGTGAGCACATCCCCTTTGGAAAGGCTGTTGGCGGTCACACGCGAGAACGCATCCGCGCCTAGCAGCACACGGCCACTCGCCGTGGCCACCCTCCGTGTGTCTGCCTTCGGGGCCACGTTCACCATGGCAGCCTTCCCAGCGGAGTCCACGTGGGAGAGGCCCAAAACGCTGCTGCTGCTGCTGCTTTGCGATGGCTGGTGTTCGAGCACAGTAACATCTGCACGCATCTTGGATGGCGCTGGGAACACTTCGCGGCGGTTACCCATGGAATTCAGGCCAACATGGCCACGGGCATTGGTCGTTGATCGAATCCCACGTGCATGCTTTTCGAGGGCGTATGCGTGGGGCTCGCCAGTTTTGTGAGCAGAACTTGTTCCCAGCTCGGAGGGGGGTGTAGCACCAAACATGAATTCCATCTCCTGCCAGACAGAACAATGTATGTCGTCGGCAGTGGGACGCAGTCGGCCGAGAACTGGAATGTGGCCTTGCTACAACGCAAACCTAAAATAGTTCCCAATTTGCGGATGGAGGGAGAGAAGTAAACGGACCTTGTTAAACTCGTCGACCATCAAGTCGACCTCTTGTCCTCTCAAAGTCACGCTCCCCGGTTCCCCATAGCCGAAGCGCGTCTTGCGGGTCTCGTCATACGGATTGTCCTCGTCATCGCTGAAGCAACTGCCGTCAAAGCCTGACCCCCACGAGGACGTCCACTTGGGTCTTGAGAGCACTGTCGCCAGGCTGCTCTGGCGTGGCCCAGAGACATGACCCAACGCAGTTCGAAGCAGCAGCAGCATCGGTCGAGCGCGTCCATGTCCATGGAAACGAAGCATCATTGCCAATTCAGTGCCCATTCCCCAGCTACACCATTTCTAAGCCTCGCTGGTCTGCATGCCCAATCGAAACTAAGACGGCTGCTGCAGGCCTACCGAGGAGCGAATTGTGCACGTCTCGATGAGCACCTGCAACCCTAGAAGCAACACGAAAGCACTACTCGGCAGATTGGGGGATCGATCAGCACCGCGAGGGTGCAAAAGCGAGACATGATCAGCAAGGACACCGAAAGAATGCAAGTGGGCACTGCCGAACAGGAATGCGGAACTCCTTCCAATCGCCAAGGGAACTGGAAGGCCCAAGCGCCACCCCATTCATTGGGGTGGAACGAGAGAGGCGTACAAGCTCGAGAGAGGGCGACAGCGACAGTCCCTGAGCGCCCCTCCCGGCAGGAGTGGTCAGTCGTGATCTTTACTTCTGAAACTTGCAACTCCAAGTCCCTGTTCACGCTTCAGTCTTCGGCTCTTTGGCCACAGAGAAGAGAAGGGCAGAGGAGACCACCTCCTCACAAACCTCAAAGCGGTCACAGGCTCTGGGAATGCAGGGCTAACCTTGAAAAGAATGGTCGAGGACCATGGAGTCGAACCCTGAACCCTGGCAACCTTGGAAGGACACTGCGGACCTAAAAGACCCAATTATTATGGATGATTTCACTAGTAACTTGGAAAACAAAGAATGCACCTATTGGTCCAATAGGTGCAAGTAGTTTGGTGATCACCTTGGGCATGGGGTAGCGTCCTTTCGGGGTTAAAAGAAAAAATTCTTGACCGGTAGGCAAATCTTCAAACCAACAAATTGGTATTCTTCATATTGTTGCTATGTATGAGTGGAATTTTGTAGTTTAATTTTTAGAGAAGAAAACTCAAATCTAGTATATGTCAGATAGTTTTTCAATTTGTTTTAAGGAAAATTTAAATTTATCATGAAGTGTTGACAACAAAATAAAGAAAATTCATATCAAACACAAACATGGTTAAAAAATACAAAAGATTTCACAAATCCATTTGCCTACTTTTGCTTAGATGCAAAAGAAGTCATTTTGAAAGTAATAAACAATTTTTAAGGGGAAAAAAATCAAAGTAGTGAAATTTAATACATTCTATAGGCATACTCTAATGTATATTAATTAAAAAAGAACTCATACAACTTGAACTTAACTCAAAGATGTGGATGCATCATCAATAAAGTTGCATACAAAAAATTGGATGAAGATCATCTATTCTTGAACATGGGAAAAAAATGTTTAACCATATAAAAGATACTTTTAGACTTCAACTTCCTTTTAGGGTTAATTCATGGATAACCTTGGAAAGGAAGGCCTATGACCATATTTAATTGATTTATAAAAGCTTTCTTCTATTTACTATTGTAATCAACGTCTTTACAAAATGGTAAACCTTGGAAGAAATTAAGATCTATGACAATGTAAGATAGGAGGCTCCAAAACCTAATTCCACCATCTACATTGGCTATAAATGGCCACCCACCTTCACCCTAAACTACGACAAGGTGTCAAAAACAACCAATGAGAGTTCAAAAGTTCTTTAAGACAACCAATGGGAGTTGAGCTTCAACAATGTATTGTTTAATCCTTCACTACCTAGGGTGCCCAAAAGTGTCCACTACAAATTTTACAAACAGTCTCCGCGTGGCAGTTTAGGGATTTTGTTGGTACGATTATGCTTCAAGGCGCGGTGGCTATTTAAGTACAGGGCAACATAAATGCGTAAGTACAATGGAGTACCATCTGTGAGAGAGGTCACAGATTCAAAAGAAGATAAACATCGGACATGGCCATTTGTCCTTGATTTCCCAATTGTAACCGGCTATAGGCTATTGCAAACCGTTGGCCTTAAATGCATTCAGAGAAGAGGGACTTTGGTACTTTGTGAGGGAAAGGTTGTTTTGATTGCTACAATTTCACTAGCATCATGTTGTAGTGGTAGAATGTTGAGGGCGATAAGGGTGCACGATATTGTGTAGACGATGGAATCAAGTGCTGGGTTGTGGTGGGGTTTTATGATAGAAGGGAATGGAGGGAATTGCGATGCCATAATTTTGGGAAGTGCCCTTGCTATTGCGGTGTGCTCCGTCCGAGGTAGTGTGCTAGGTAGTAGGCACCCCACTCTCTTCACTCACAACCACAAAGTGCAATTGCAGTGCCCTAATAGCATGATGAGTGCCCTATACAATGGGAGCACAATGGTGGAGGATGTACACAACATCTAGCATCTGCTTTACGAATAGGCGTTCAAGGAGAGCGGAAGCAAGAACGTTGCGCAGCAAGTTGTCAATTGCCTCCACGATTGGGCACTATTTGACTTTGAAGCACCAACCTCCAATTTATGGCCACATTATCCTTTGAACAAGGCGTGGAGGTACTTGTGTTATAAGCACATTGTTTTATTTTTTAGGTTGGAAGCAAAGGGTTTCGAAAAGTGATCCACATGGAATTCCACCAAGTGTTTACCATTTCATTTGGACTTAGTTGTGGCCAGACGCAACAAAGAGTCTTGTAGGCACAACCGAGGTTAAAGGCAATGGATTGAAGGAAAGAGGCAATGGTTCAATACCCTCGGGTGGTCTTGGCTTTGAAAGCTGTGCCTAAGGGAGCATAGCACAATCTGCCCCAGAGGCTATAAGCATTGAATGAATTAGAGTCCCCTACTCCAACACTTGAAGTCTCCAATGACATTAACATTCACGACCCCTCCAATCCTCACAACGAATTCGTTAGCGAGAAAATGACCCGAATAATAAAGAAGGGACAATTTTGCCTGAGAGTGTCTAGGTGAGGCTTGAAGTTCTAGGCTACCAACCGTATGAGTGGGAAGGGCGACATGCTTTCTCCGGAGATCCCGTCCTTGCAATTTGGGAAGACGGCAATCAGTACTCTGGGGTGCAATTTAGTGGGGTGGGGGTGGGGTTGGCTACCACTTGGTGAAGGTCATAGATTGTTTGTGCCTAGATTGGCGAAGATGGCCAAACATCCCTCCTTTTGCTCCACACATTGGGCAGGTCCCACCCTTGGTGTCACCTACTCATAATGGAGTCACAGCTCAATCTCCGACCAATTTCGAGTCTCTTGAAGGATCAGATTCAGTGTTTCAGAGTGGACTTCAGCCACCACCGCTGCAACTGTCTTGTGAAATCCCATTGCGAGCAGGTCACACTATAGGCACGACAATAAAATGCTCAAAATATGAGCCTTCGGACCAATATAACAGGTGGACTTCAGATTCCCAAGACGCTTTATGGATGACCAATTTTCATGATTTCATAGGTAATTCATCTGATGATGGAAATTTTGATTGGGAAATTGCTAGTGGCAACGACAATCATGCGGTCAAAGATTGTGATTTTGATTTGAATGCTTACGAAGAATGAGTGCACTTACAGCAAGATGAGCGAGTAGCTTTGGAGCGAACTCGCATTGTATTTGCTGACATAGAGTGGAGCCATGACATTGCTATATTGGAGGGCAATCCTTCCGAGTTCACAGGCCCCCCCTACCCTATCCAGCGCTATAGAAGGAATAAACAATCACCAAGATTCTTCGTCAATCTCTGGTGGGACACAGTTACCATTAATGAGCTCGTAAAGGAGACAAATTTGTATGCATGTCAACAGTGCTCGGTGGCAAATGATCCACGAAAGCGAGGGCGCCTGGTAGGAACAAACGGCAGTTCCAGGTGGAGGAATACCAATTCAATGGAGCTACGAGCATTCCTTGGGGTCTTGACCATGATGGGCTTGAAGTTATCTCCAAGTATTCGACAGTATTGGAGTACGAATCTTTTTTGGAAGTGCGGGGTCATTCCGCACATTATGAGCCGCGATAGATTTGAATGTCTCTTCCGTTGCCTCCACTGGGTTGACAATTCTTCTTTATGCCAAGACAAAGCAGCGCCTGAGTATGACAAAATTGCAAAAGTTCGTTTGGTAATTGATCATTGTGTCTCACGATCGAGGGAGCTCTTCAATTGCGAGAAGTTCATAACCTGCGACAAAATCATGATTGCATGTCGTGGGCACTTCTCACCAATTCGATGGTATATTCCTACAAAACCAACAAAGTACGGTATCAAGTGTTGGGCAGCGGTCTCCAATCCTAGTAGATATATCTTCAACATCATACCTTACCTCGGGAAGAATGGTGGAGAGATGGAATTGTCTCAAGGAGAAAAGGTTGTTCATCAACTTACAAGAGGATTGGGACACAGGTCATACACCTTTGTGTGTGACAACTTCTAAACTTGACCACAACTCTTTGATTCCCTCCTACAGCGCGGCATTTATGCCACAAGCACTATCAAGACCAATCGTATCAGGTTCCTGAGCTCCTCAACAGAATGAAGAGAGGCGAGCACCCTTGGTCGTCCCTTTTTTGGTAGATGCATTGCTCTTACAGAATGGCTGTCACTACGTGGTTTGACTCGAAACTTGTCTCCTTGTCGACTAGCGCAAATCCAATTGGTAAGGCAAAGGCATTGCGGTAGTTGCAGGGTGAGCATAAAGAGATTCCAACCACTCCTCAACAAGTGGAGTACCAAGTCCACATGCGGGAGGTGGACTTGGTCGATCAAATGAGGCGCAACTACACTGTTCAGTTCCATAGCCAAAAGTAGTGGCACAAACTTTTTTTATTTTGTGCTGGATTCTTCACTCCAAAATGCATAGGTTCTTTACCGCGACCATATGCTACAATGGAAGGAAAAGCTAGTGGGTGGACGACAGGGCTTCTATCTACAAGTTGCCAAGTCGTTCAATGAACCCGCTCTCCCACTTCCAAGAACTTACACCCCTCCATAACATGCAGCCCAAAGCAATCTACTACAGTGTCACGCACTTTTGATGGTCTTCGAAAGCGCTGCAGGCTGTACAAGAGGAAGCAATGTCGAATTTGCAAGGCTTGCAATTGGATGCCTTGCTGCGATGAGCCTTGTTTTGCTAAGCTTCACTTGTAGAAAAAATGGGCTGTTCGCTTATCTCACTAATCTAATCGGTTTGTTTTTCTCGTGCACTTGTGTAGAGTGGTTGCTGGCCTTGTGCCCCCCGTCCCCAAGATCTGCTAGTCGCAGTGAAAAGAAAGTGAGTGGAAGACATCTATAAGGCAAGTGTGGAAGGGATTAGTGTCGAACGTTTTTAGAGCTCTTCAATTGCGGCAGTATATGACTTAGGCGGGGTCGGGAGCTGAAGGTGAACGGCATGGCGGGGATGCAGTCAACACCGCTAGTAAGGACGTTTGTAGTTTTGTCAAATTCTAGTGATTTCCAATCTCATAGCTTGTAGGGATTTAGAGTTACCGTTTGTTCTTAAGTGGTGATATGTGTGCAGATTGGGAGTTCTTCCTGAATAGTTGTAGCAGACACTTGTAATCTGTGAGATGTTGTTTTTGTTGGACTTGTGACCTTCATGGCACATTTCTTGAAATTTTGTTCAAGTTTCTAGTTGCAGCTTCAATGTGAGTATGGTGTTTGATGCAATCCTGGCTTTGGTGTCATGTATGTGTGCTCTTCTCGCCCTGGATGTATTCTTGTCACTATTCGTATTTTTTTGGGGTCATACATTTGCTTGCGTTGTCTCTGTGTTTGCGTCATTCCAGCGACTGCCAATAGATGGTCATCAGTGCCAGGCTGAACTGGTGCCATGAACCCTAAAGTTTGCCCCGACGCTAATTGCAAGCCATGATTTGAGCTTCAGTAGTACACGATTGACTCCAAAATTTAGTCCACTCGTTCATTGCCAACTTGTGAAGATATCCATCAATTTTGGGCTTGATCCTTCAACAAATGGAATTGTTAGAAATCTGCAAGTGTCCTCAGGGATGCGGAAAGCTTGCATAGTTTCATTTTTTCCTCGAGATCTCAGTCAATCTGCAAGAAATCTGCAAGGTGAAAATCACATAGGATGATTCTAGTGGCCCCGTCCCATATGCTTCGTCCTATCTATGTGGTGAAGGCGCTGCAATTCCACGCCGAGGTCGCGCTAGGTAAAAATTTACAATTTGGTCCCACTCACGCACTTGTGCAGGGTGTTCGACCTTGGGCGGTGAGGGGTTAAAGGGAGTTTAGGGGTCATAAATAAATATTCTATGCTTTCAATTTTGAAAATTTATAGAATTTGGTGAAAGAATTAGAATTTTTAAATGACTTGAGTTGGTTTTCACTTGAACAGGCTAACATTCTTACACAAAATAATAATCATTTAGACCATGGCACCACACACCTAGCAAGGCAAAGAAACTGCTGGTTTTCAGTCCCAAATGATAATCTTTTGGACCTCCTACCTAACAGGGCAACGAAATTATTTGTTGTTTTTTGGTGCTTCTCCCTTAGTTGAACCGTTTTTCTCGTTTGTCACTATTTATCACTTTGTGGTGTAGTACAGATTGAAAACATGTATGAAACCCTAAATCCATAAAGTATTTTTTGCAGTGCTGGACTTCCGGAATTCTGAAGGCGTTGGACCGTCGAAAAGAATTCAGAAATTTTCCTACAAAGCGAAGAATCCAAGATGTCGTTTAGGTAGGACCCTTACGGGAAAGAAAAAGATATTCTTTCGACATTTTTTTCTAATTACCTTCTCGGCACTTCGTGACGCTACTCTTCTCAACAGACGAGCGTTGAAATGTTGAGAACATAAGTCAGGACATCCGATTCACTGACGAGAACGGTGTAAGGAAAAAGTGCCGGACAGTGTCAAAATGTACTTTTCTTCGTTGAGGGACGAAGGTACCTATTCGGTTGTCTCGTGAGATTCAGTGTTACCATTTCGCAACGAACCAGATGACAAATCCGAAGGCTAGATAAATGGGGGCTGAGTAGAAACATTCTCACATGCAAGTTGCGCTGTAGGCACGTAACCATTAGCAGTTGGAAGAGCGCGTTCTTTCTCACTCATTTCAGTGAGATGATTGGACTGATAAATAGGACCAGCTGAAATGATAACTCCAATATTTGGTCAAAACGAACCAGATGATGCACTTTGGAGACGCATTGGACGCGCATTGGACGATATGATTGGCACGTCCAACTGCAGATTCACACTACCAAGGGGTACCACATAATGGAATTGCACAAGACGGTCAGACGACATGTCTTATTATTGCTATAGTCTCGTAAATCATGATCGGAAGAGCTGGCAATCATCTAAAGACCGGTACACATTGTCATAACTGAAAACAGGTTATTAATCACCCAAGATTGGGAATCTAAGAGAATATTCTAAGCTGTTGCTTGTTTCTTGTCTTCCTTCCGAAAACATGCTCGTCGAGCAGCCCGAATGATATCGTCAATCTGCAGGAATATACCAAGAGAATGACTTAACAACATCCATAAAGAGGGAAAAAAAATTGTATCCTTGTAGATCCATTTAGCACTGTAAACTAATGACATATAGAATGATCACGCACGAAACATATCCACTGTCCCAGATATTTGCAATAAGAACTTATTATTACATGTTAAATTGCAATGTTTCTTGAAGGGAATAAGCACATAAATTAGACCTAGATTTCACTTTTGCCCACACATTGTCATCCTGCTTCATAGATCAAAGATCTTTAAATGCATACCTGAGGCACTGCAAGGCGCTCCAAGTTGGCTGCGTAGGGCATGGGCACATCAGCACCACAAATCCGCTCGACTGGGGCGTCCAAGTAGTAAAAACTCTCCTCAACCACGCTTGCGCTGTCCCATAATGAACCAATCAACAGTGTCATAAATTGCAATAAGTGGAAAGAAACCTCACACCACAAAAATAGCGGTGGAAAATGACAACGACGAGTCTGTGAGGAACAAATCACTGGAGGCAGACACTCTCAATAATCCATTGTTTGGGTCTGAGTTGAACAAATATCAAGATTCAAAGAAACACCTGATCGAATTTTACCCTAAACCCTAAACATTTAAGATAAAAACTAAGCAAAGTCCAGGTAAAGCTGCTGCAAACCATACCAGATCTCAGCACCAACTCCATGCTGGGGCCAGCCCTCCTCAAGTGTCAACAACCTTGAAGTTTTGCGAACCGACGCATTGATTGTCTCCCTATCAAGGGGTCGAATCGACCTCAAGTTGACCACCTACAGAAATTAAATTATGAAGACAATCAGAAATCCAGAACGTAACCATCGTACACAAAGTTTTCAACAATTACTCCCTACATTTCAATTTCTTCACAGTTCCGAACGAACACTGACCTCCACGCTGATGCCTTCCTTCGCAAGTTCATCCGCAGCCTGCACAAAACCAAAATATATGGTAAATGCACATGATCAACATTCTACAAGAACGAGATTGGAAACAACATTCCCACATAAAGAGATAATTTCGTGTTAATGTAACAGAATGTTTAGAAATTTAAATTTGGAACGATTAAAAATCTTGCCGACTATTGTTACTATATTTGAAACCACGACTATCAATGACGCACCTTCAAGGCATAGCCCACCATCTTCGAGAATGTCACGATAGTAAGATCATTCCCTTCTCTCATGATCTGCAAGGCAGGACAAGAACAAACTGTTAGAATACAGATATCTTCTCAGACACCCTCTAAATGTCCTTAGCACGGCATAATTACAAACTGAGAAATTCAGCAAATTAAGTTCAAGCCATATCACTTCAAACTGCATAGACACAGCTACGTTTTACTGTTAAACTTGACAAGGAAGAAAAGCTAAAAAATATCATGTTGACGTGTCATATAACATGATGCTCTTGTTCAACCAGAATCCTGGCTTACCTTTGCCTTTCCAATTGGGAGAGTGAAACTGGGATCAAGCACCTCCTTTGAGACTGGAAAGGATTCTCCGTACCTTCAAAATCCAAGCAATAATGAAGGGTCTCAATGAACATTATAATATTTCACATGAGAAGCGCAAGTTTCAAGAAAAACTAAAATAATGACTTCGAGTACGCAACTGCTACCACCACTGTCTACAATATGCTACTGAACATTACCAATACATCAGAAAAAGACCAACGCCACAATTGGAGGAACTGGAAAAGACAATCGATAATCTGAGAGGTAGCACACGTACAATAGTTCGTTCTCCAGAAAAACAACTGGATCTGGGTCCCGAATGGCAGACTTCATGAGTCCGCGGGCATCTTCAGCATCATAAGGAGTCAACACCTTGAGCCCTGGAACTTGACCATACCATGCAGCAAAGCACTGCCAAATTGAACAGAAAATATTGAGAACAAAGCAGAGCATGGAGTAGCGGGAGGCAGAAAGTTACACCAGATTTTCCAACAATCAGCTGCAAGCAAATCAGGGATAAAAGACATCAACCAAACACCAACCTTTACTATAGCTCCAAGTAGGTGAGAACCATACTAGGAAAAATAACATGAAAATCACCTGAGAGTGTTGTGCGGCAACACCAGCAGCAGCTCCATTAGGGCCCCTGAAAACAATAGGAACATTGATTGTGCCACCAGACATATAGTTTGTCTTCGCAGCTGAATTGATTAGGTGGTCAATGGCCTGTCAAAAAAATATTCAGTATTAGCATTTTTAATTTCAAATGCTAAAATGCTACCAGGTCAAGTATTAACAAATCACATCAATATACACATGTATGGCAAAAAACTGAGAAGAATCGATTGAGCATCTCACTGCTCAATGAATAATTTGCATAGCTCTGATCCCGTCTTAGGACGTTCCCATCAAGAATATGAAAATTGTAGCTAACCTGCATAGCGAAGTTAAAGGTCATAAATTCCACGATCGGCTTGAGTCCGTACATTGCTGCTCCAACGCCAAGACCCGTGAATCCTGCCTGTAAGCATATCACAACACATCCAGAATCAAAACTAGAACAACCATACCCTTGATCAAACTAAGCAAAGTACATCAAACCAAGTAATAGACAAAAACGAAGAAACTAATCAAAATATTAAAATAATAAATGATTACTAGACAGACAGGAGAAGATGTATGCATACTTGACCCCTAAATAACAATCGGTCATAAAAATTTCCGGTACTCACTCCACAAATCCCACGGTATTATATTACAAATTTGTGGTACATTTGAACTTTTAATGAATGCACTAGAAAACGGTAGTTCTGGACAATTTCTGCCCGAAGCATATCCTGGTCCTATAGGGTTTAAAGGATACTTACTTCCGTAATAGGGGTATCCAATACACGGTCTGGTCCAAACTTCTGCAAGAGACCCTTGGTGACCTGCCAAAAGCCCCAATTAAGGTGTCAAATGTAACGTACATCCTGCTAAAAAACAATCTATGTCATGCATAATACAAAAGTACGCCTATGTTACTTGTAGATGGCTCTCTGAAACAATAATGAATAATTACAAGCAAAAATCCACAATTGTACCTTGTAAGCACCTTGATATTCTCCAACCTGCAGGAAATAGAACAAAACAAATAAGAGAAGCACATAAAATTCGAAGATAATGAAGAGCAGAGAATCCAATTTCAGATAATGAAGAGTGCTGTCTCGAGCACTCGCAAGGGTAATTGTAACATAAAGCGAGGAAATATGGGGCCTCTGCTAAATTCAGGGTCAGGGTTCACACACCCTCCTCTTCCCCTTATTGTAGCTCTACTTAACTCAACCCACAAGTAAGTTCCCAAAGTGTAGGTAATGGAGAGATGATGCAGTGAAGTGACCACCAGGAACAAGTTGCGACAATGTGAGCAATATGACGATAAACTAAGCTTACCTCCTCGCCCATGACAAAAACTTTAGAGTCGGCTGACATCTCCTCGTCGATGGCGGAATTTAGAGCATCTCGAACCGTAATCTGGGAACAAATGAATAATGTGAACGTCAATGAAAACACGCAGGCTACGTAGTCGAAGAGTGCTCCATAAGATTCCACAATAGGGCATCCGCAGTAAATCTCGCTCCGATCCCTCCAATTCCTAAGCCTGAGATGGAGGTTGATAAGCTAACAAATCCTCATCTCATTCTCAGGTATTTAAACCCAGCGATGGGCATCCACGCGAATTCAGCATATGAACACCATTCCCCGTCTATGAGGTTGCGTCATTGGCGTTTGAGATTCAAGCATACCAACAATCTCTCATCCTCCCTAACAATCGATCACCAATTCCCTTAAAGTGTTGAAATCTTGCCACACTATCAGCAAATGAAGTGAAAAATACTTTTGCCTCTTCCTCGGTCTGAAGGAAATGAAAAGTCAGCGTGAATAGTATGAAATTCAGGAGATGGTATGTTGACACTACTGGCAACGTCGCCTATACTAAGAAAAGCATACAGGTGCTACTGTCAAAGGCGACGATACGTCAGAAATGTCCGAAAAACAGTCTCTGTTCTCCACTCCATTCCAAACAATCCTACATGGAGTCCAAGATCCCGGTCAGGCTCCCTACCGAATCCTCCGACGACATCCATCTCTTAGAGACCGCCCAGAGCGCTGCCGCGGAAGCCCGGTCTCCGCCATTCCCTCTTCTCTGCACAACACACATCCACGGCCACATCATTTCATCAACGAATCCGTCCAAACCTCGGCTCGTGCAGCACACGAGCAAAGATCCCGCGCGACAAGCGCCCGTCGATCGCAGATTGGCGGATCCCTAGGCAGCGAAGACACGGAATCGGACATGGTAGTCCAACCTAACCCAGGCGCGCCCGGCCCAAGTCGAAGAAAAGCCAAGGGAGGGAGGACGGACCACGAGCGAGGCGAGCAACGAACTGTTCTTCCCCAAGGCGCCCAACATGCTGGCAGAGAAGAGACGGGCCGAGGGCGAGGCGCACGAAGACGAGCCTGCGGAGGAGCGCGACAAATGAGCAGCACCCAAGTTTTGTTTGAGCTTAGAACAACCAGGGAAAGGTCAGGCAGGGCAAGGAAGAAGCAGACAGGCAGTCTCAGGCAGCGATTTGGAATGAGCCTGGGCCAGCGAACGAACAGACGGACGAAACTGTGGAACTGCGGAGCGGAAGACGACGACGACGACTGACGGGAGACGGCGTCCGCGTGTCCGCCAAGGACTGAAGGAGGGGTGAGAAGTGGGAGCCTCTGTCGCCTTGTGCCTGCCGGCTGGACTGTCAACGAGAGAGGATGCTCCGTTCCGTTACAGTAAGGTTCAGGAGGTAGCGGGCATCTTTCGTTTGTCCCCTTCCGTCCATCTGTCCGTTCGTCTGTCCCTGCTTCCCTGTTTCCCTGCCTGCCTGCCTGGCTCTCTCTCGCCCTTGATCAGGTGCTTTGGCGCACAGATGCCATGTGTTTCCTCCCAACTTTTGGAGTCAGGGTCCAGTCCCTCCCACGAGGTTGACAAGTCGATCATTCTAAGTTAATTCAATTACCTCGATGGTAATCCATGTGTGGCTAAATATTCCTCCCTCCCATGGTTGATTGTTCCCTTCACACAAAACGGGGAAATTGATAGGGCAAAGAGGAAGGGATAGTAGAAAGTTCAATTCCTGAACAATCTAGAATGGAAATTCCATTATAAAAATAAAAGCTAAATTAAATCAAATGACAAAATCAACTGTTCAAGTTATCAACAATTATTATCAATATATTCTCATATGGCATGTATGAAGGTGTGTCATGTTAAAACCAATAATTGAATTCACCAAGACGTGTTCTTAGAATATACAAAATGTAACACTGGATAGTGACTGTAATACTAAGGAGATTTCAGATGTTTACCGCACCGTGTAAAATGACGGACTTTTAGAATTTTCCATTTCTCCAGGCCAAAACTGAAATGAGAGTTCTGACTTTGGACCGAATTTCCCTTTCTCTGTTGCCAATTGAGTCGCATTCGCTCATGTCAAAGTTGGCATTCCAAGAACCAGGCAGCCTGTTTGTCAAAATTTGGCAAGTCAACAAAGAACAGAAAGAGCAAAGGCCATGGTCAACAAAGTTTGACCTCTTCACCGATCTGGAGCTGGTTCCAGCATTCAGTATCAGGATGATCACCCAATTCTGATCACTTAAGCAGTTTAGCCTATATGCGGCATCGGGGAGGTTGAGGAGAAAATTCCTCCGTGTAGAGAAATAGATTTAAGAAGGATTTCATAATTTTTGATATTTTTTTGCTCAATAACAAAATTATTATAAATTTTTTTCATGAAGATTCTATTTGTCCCATTCTTGATTAGTAGGCAAATCAATTTCCAACCAAAGACCAGTTACAAAATCGATGTAGGTGATCATTGTGGCCTTCAATGTACATATTGTGATCATCTTATGGTTTCAATGTATACCTCCCAAACATTATATTGTTCCTATTATATTCTTGTTGTATGTGAGTTGTCACCTATAGCACAACTGATCAAAAATTGAGCAATCTATGCTATGAAAATGGAATGCTAGTCGGAAATAGGTCCGCTCCTTTAAACCTACATCCAGTTTTCCCCAAATCCAACTTTGAAATGAAAAAGAAACTGAAAGGAATGTTCAGTTATCCTCCTCCTTGCACCTTAGTAACAGTGTTTTGTTTAGGTGATAAAAAGATTAATAGCCCTAAAAATTTATCTTCTACACGAAGCTCTTGAAAAATTTTGAAGATTAAAAAGTTTGAAAAGCTAAATCTAAATCTTGGATCACATTCTCGATAATGAATACTAGGGTTTGCTACTTTGTCGCCACCTATCTAAATGTTGATTCAACAACTTTTCATCTATAGTCCCTTTAAATGTAACAAGGTTGTAGATATGGGTACAGATAATAGCCACGTATATGTAGGTACCTTTGTCGTATCACTAGGTGCTGTAATCATCAAATATCAAGGTTGCACTACTCCTTAAGTAATTGTTGCCCCATTTATTGCTATAGATGGTATGGTTAACCCTTAAATGCCAGTCGAGTCACCGTGGGAAAGTGCATCTATGAAAAGTCGCAAACTGCGGATGATCACATTGTTCTTGCTAATAGTACAAATGCCAATCGTGAAAGTCAATAGTGCATGCTACCCTCACACAAATTGCAACCAGAGCAGCCTTGTGCCTAACATCATGTATGAGAATTTTGTTACCATCTTCTTGAATTCTTGTGTGCCAAAAGATAATAAAGCATGTAATGAGGCTCTTTTTGGCCTTACATGTTGTAGCATAACTACACAATCATTTTTAAGAAAAAAAGGATTAAAAATGACTTCTTCTAGTTCAATGTGTGCTACTTTTGTCCTCCATCGGACGCTAAAAGTCCCCATTGGTGTTTAAAGGTTAAGACTATAATAAGTATGATCATGCATCAAGAGAGGCTTCTAATGCACTTATTTGTTTATTGATGTTTTTTGACACAAGTGTGCCATGGTTGTTTAATAAGTAAGGACTTTGAGGTATCTTGTAGATGTTGATTCAACAATTATGCATTATCTATAGCAAATTCTTTGAGCTCGAATTTGGTTATCTCCCATTTTGCATCACTTTTTGAAACCTAGGTGCCCTATTTTGCACCAACCCAAGAGTTGAAATTGCCAAAGATGTTTTTTTGGGGTTTTTTTAGAGGCCATTTAATTCACACAAATTCCTAATTTGAAGTCAAATTTTGCACAAAAAATAAATTTGAAAGCACCTAACCTTAGCCAATTACTTCTCACCTAGAGCCCACATCTAGATTCCCTTAAAATTTAAAACAAAACAAAACAAAACAAAAAACTACTCAGTAACCCTTAAGCCATAAAAAATGCCATGGCTCTTTTTTGCCCAATGAATGACAAAGAATCTCTCCATTTAGGATAAAAGTGCAACTATTCATCCTTCAAATTTTGTGTGAAAAAATAAGGTTATCTATAGTAGTTTGTCTTCCAATAACTATTTCTATATTTTTTTAAGAAAACAATTCACATGGTATCAAAACAAATGATTTCTATGATGATCCACTTGTCCTTTTAGGGTTAGAGGACATCATGGTCACTTTACAACTAGTGAATGACAAAGAATATTGCTATATAGGAGAGAGGTGCAACTAATCACCTTTAGAATTTTGTGTGAAAAGGGGAGGTCTTCTATATTAGTTTTGACTTCCAATGAGTGCTTTTGGATTTGTTTAACCCCTAAATGCCCAAGGCTTGTTTTGAGCCTCTAGAAATTTGCTCTAAGTTGAACAAAAAGTCAACATTTTGATAAGTTGTATCAACTTTTTTTGAATTGTAATCATAGAAATTCAATGTAGACATGTTAGAAATTACATGGGAAGAAAAAACACAACAATATCACTTATAAGTTGGAAGATTATAACGTTTGACCATGAGGGTGTTAAAACTATGTAAAATTTTCAATTCATTTTTCACAAGTCAAACCTAAAAAGTTGGTGACCAAAAAAATATGAGGTTCAAGGGTCTGACATGAATAACCCCAATCAATTTATGGCTTCTCAAAATCTACTCTACAATTTTTTTAAATGAGTTTTGAATGTGATTTTTTCTTCAAGTCCAAGTGTATTTGAGGCTCATTTACAAGAGCTCTCAACACTACATGAAGTCAAGATTGCAATGGATACCCTTGCATAAAATCTTGAATAGAAAAATCACTATCATTTATTTTCAAGATTAGATTTTTGATGCTAAAACCAGACTTCAAGAAGAATCTTTCAAAGACATATATTACTAAAAATAACAACTTGGTCAAGTTTTATTTAACTTCAAAGTTTTGCAAACATTAGATTTTGGTGCCTCAGGCATTTAGAGATTAAACTAATAATTCACAATGTACCAAAAGGGATAATAATCCATAGTCACTAGCCCATCTTTTAAGGGTTAAAGTAGTCTACTCTTACAATTATCCTTTAAGGGCCAATTGTATTTGGAGGAAAGCTAAACTCTTTGAAACAATTATCAATAAATTTTTGTGGGAAGAAAAATGGAATTGGCATAAGACTAACTCAAATCATTTCATATTTTTTGAACCTTTGTGGAATTAATTGTAGATTTTTGAAATTGGAAAATAGTAATCACTCTAAACAAAATCCTCTTGAAATGTACATTGTTGGTACATTGAAGAAAGAAAAATGTACCTCTCTATTAGTGGTTGCTTTTTGAGTACCCTATTGTTTATTTAGAGAAGACTTTTTCTAATGTTTCAAGCATTTTTTCACACAGGGAAGAGAAAAAATTGCAAATTGCAAATTGCAAATTTTTGAAGAAAACGTATAGCTAATAAAGAAAGAAGTTTGTAATTGAAAATTGAAAAGAAGATAAGATTTGAAACATTTTTAATATCATACAAAATGTAGACATTGAAAATCTTGACCATTTATATATATACCATGATTTTAATACTATAGTTGTAGGATAGGTTTGACAAAAAATAATTCTAAAATAGATATCCAAATTTTTTTATTGCGGAGATAATTTTTAGAAAAAAATCTATTTAAGGCACCAATCAAAATTTATTTTTTGAAAGAGAAAAAACAATAATTTGGTAGAGAGTTGCCCACTCTACCCTACACTTATAGTACCAAGGATATATATTGTACTTCAATGCATATCAAATCCCCAAATTTTGAAAAAATTGAAAAAGAAGTTTTAACCATTAACCCTAAAGGATTGTTTGTCCCTTCAATGGATAAGGTAAGCCTACCTAATCGTATGTTCCACCTAAATAATGGCATAACCTACAAAAAAATTTCAAAACCACAATCTTAGTAATTCTTCATCATCATAACAATGCACATTGAGAGTGGATACATCAATGTGTTTTAGCATGGGGCTATCGACACTTTACCAAGTTATTTTGGATAAACTTGAAAAAATCAAAGAAAATTGATTTCTTAAGGAATGTCTTGATTCTACTTGTAGATTGCTTCACTCAAACTTCTCAATCTCTATAAGAAAAGTGAATTGACAAAGAGCTTTTCCAAGGTATCTAGATAGCAAATTTGCTTGATAATAGGCATGTTTACTTTAAGTTCAAGTATGTACATGTCTACAATCTCAATTTTTAGTTTGATTTTTGAATTTTTATTCTAAATATGGAAGAATTAATTAGCTTCCTAGGAATATATATTATTTTTTAACCAATGCTTTGTAGAAAAAACTACATTGCATATTGAAAAATGCTAAAATTCAAAGAAAAAAACAAAAACAGAAAATACTACATATAAATTTTGATTTTTTTGTAGGAAATATGTTTATCAATTTGGCAAGCTAAAATTCATCCTATTTTATTTTTATGTGAAATTTTGGTTGAAAAGCTCGAGATTTACATCCCCCCTACTTTTATAATTTAGTTTTTTCCTTCTATCTTGTTTATGTTATAATTCAACAATTTTTTTAAGAATAAAAATAAAAAAATTCTTTTTGAAATTATTTCTTAAATCTTCAACTCAAGAATTCACATACTTTACATCTACTCTAAACCTATTGTTACATTGTTTTTTCAAGATGTATCAAGTAATTGTAGTTAAATATAGAATTTTGTGATTTAATACCAATTGATGTATAGAGCATAATCAAAAAACTAAAACTTACTACATTTTTGTACAAAAAACTAGACATGTCAAATCTCTTATTATATGCACAATGCATTCAATACCTAATGAGTGTCAACTATCCCTGTAATATTTTATGAACCCAAATGTTTTTTTGCATTTTTATCACCTCCCAACAAATCATCTAGCTTTCTAATGAGTTAATTTGCAAAAGAAACAAATGTGGTTAGAAATTTATATCATTTTTTCAATTTTTCAATGTTTTAAAGCAACCAAAAAATATTCAAAATGTTTTAAGAACAATAGATTTATACATGTAAAAAAAGAATTTATTCAATCAATTTTAATTAGTGATGCAAATTTTTTGAGGAATATTGTTTTGATGGCACTCGATTAGAGAATATAGAATATAGTTTAAAATATTATATAAAGTTCATTTTTAACTCATTTTTCATAGTTTTTGAATTTTAGAAGGTTTATAAGGCTTAGATGGTTTGCTACAAGCTACCTATTATTGGAATTGATATGTTTCAAGTCTATTTTAGATTTGTTAGCTATTTAGTTTTCACTATGAATCATCTAGCTACATAATGATTCTTTGAGGATGAAAATCAAGTTTAATACATTAGAAGATTTTTAGTTGTATTGGAAGGCTGCAAGTTCCCTAAGTTTTTAGAACCATGAGTACTTGTTGCACCTATTGTTTGATGTCGCACAACAATTGCCATGTCTTTAAAAAAACATTTTTTTTTCAAAAAAAAATGAAAATTTTATTCCAACTTTTTTTTTCAATTTAAAATTATACCAAAAAAATTCTTTTTCAAAAAAATAAAAAAAAATCTAACAACGGTTGTTCCCTAGCTGCTAGGGGAATAGCAATGGGAACAACCTTGAAATGGACCCTCGGCCCCCTGAAAATCCTCTAATGTAAGTAATTTTTCCCCTAAAGAATCTCAATTCCATTTTTGGACATAGTATCAAATTCTTGAAGTTTTGAAAGTGAGACATGAATGTTTTGTAATAGTTTTTTCAAAGTTGAACCATTTTTCTTGGAATTTATTGGAAAAGCTTGTTGCACTATTAACTTTGAATAATATGCTCTTGAGTAGCTCCGGATGCAGGTCCTAAAAATTGGTGTAGAAGTAGACACATAAGCTTGGTACAAGATCCTATTGCAAAGGAAATTTTCAATTCTAACACTTTACCTTGTTTTTAAAATATACTATTCTATCTTATTTTTACTCAAAAATAACAAAAATGATTTGACAGGTTAATTAGTACATTTTAAACTACTATTAATTCAACTTTGATCTATATTATTACTTTTGAAATCAATATACAGACAATATATATTTTGATACATTAAAATTCTCTTTCATTCATCCCAAAGGATCATGTACTGATAATTAAGGTCAATATTTTTTGCACAATATTTTATTGCCTTACAAATAGAAAAGATTTGACAAACATTGACAAACAATAAAATAGGAATATTTTACATATACATTCTACAAAATTTTGGAATCTATTTTTAGAAATAATTTTTATTGACATTGATCATTAGGTATAGTAGTATATAGAAATTTTGTTGAGCTCAATAATAATAGTACACTCCATGATGAAAGTGGAGACTTTGGTTGATTAGTGTTATTATTCTAACCCAACATGCCAACAATGACTACCCTAATTTGTCCTAATGATGCACATTATACTAATTTATCAAGGGCTTACTATTTTTAATTCATGCAAGTTGACATATTATTGTATAGATGTATTTGAACTAAATTAGTGGTAACACTAATTTTCCAATTGACGCTAATTCTTCCTCAAGCAAATAGGACCAACGATCACAAAACTAGTTTGTTGAATTCAAAGCAATATGCTACCTTCAAGACAAACAAATGTCAACTTTAGCTACCTTGAGAGTAAGTTGTATAAAAAAATAGAAAAACACGATTTTACAAGTCGTGAAGGATTAATTGGGAGTACTACAAGACAAAACTCTCTAAATAAATGCTAATTCTAATGTGGAAGTTGCAAATTGGCTATTGAATTTTATTGTTTGTTCTAGTTTTAGCTAAAATGTCTCCATAAAAGGCCCTTTTTTTATCAAGGAATTTTTTGGGTAGAAACTTAGCTAATTTTAGCTAGTTCATAGATCACCAGGTTGGTTTTTTGGGTGTCAAAAAGCCAGATTACACTGACTTATAGACCTTGGCGAACTTAATATAGCAAATTGGGAGCAAAAAAGTGCCAATGTTTGCCACATTTGTGGTTGGCTGTGACTCACTAGGACCAAGTTGGCATTTGTTAGGGCTTCAGGATAAGGTTTCATTGCTAGACTTCTGTCTCTCTTGCGCCTACTTCCACCACATTTATCGCCACTATGTTTCTTTTTTGCACTTCTCCTACTCTGCTTTTAATCCTGATGTTGCCACTCTCTCCTCTAGGTTGCATCGTTATTGGATTATAGATTGCCAAAGGACAACATTGGTGAATGATGTTTTTGCCATGGTCACTCCTTAATGTCTAGGGTTCACCAATCATTGTAGTTGGAGGAAAATACTCCTTATGCCATGGTCTCGTAGCTTGTACTCTTGAGAATTTGAGCTCCACTTCTTGCAATTTCAATGCTGCTTGTTAATTGTCATCTTTAGTGGTTTAGGTTGGTGGAGATGGAGTCCCTACACCTTCATGCACGTTTCATTGTGTACATGTAGATTAAATTGCTATTCATTTTTATTTTGTCATGAACAATTTAGTTGTTCATTAGCTAGGTTTGGAATTTTGCCACCGTTGGTTGTCTCTATATTAGATTTTTAGAAATTATTTGGCATTTGTTGCTTTGAAGAAGGAAGAGATGTTGCGTTGCTTTGTGTTTGTCCCTTTTTCAGCTTTGTGTTTGTCCCCTTTCTTACTAACAATGTTGTTTTCAATGCTCTAAGACCTACCCACTTCGATTGGAGAGGGCCAATTGAAATTACGGGTTTGCAATTTTAATAACAATGGCTAATGTTTCTAATACAAAGCTATCCTATTGAGAGGTATGAAGTATTGAATTTAACGAAATGACCCCATATAATAGCGTAATTTTGAAGGCAAACCTTTAGGTTTTGAGTACGCCTCAATAGTATTTCTGAGATCAAATATATATTGAGATTATGGGGCTAATTTATAGGGCTTGTTTTGGATGGGTAATTAACCTTGTGAGTATTGCTTAATAATTGATTTTAGACATATTCTGAGAGTTTCTCGAGAGGTGAGTTGAATTCAGGAGATTTGATGCAATAGCGTGCTTCTAAGGTAGCCAACATCAACCTTCTGATAGAGTTCAGAATTCTCATTTGCAATTTTCTTTAGACTTGTCAATATGAGTCGACACCAATCCATAAGCAATGATTGGATCATGAGTTTTGTCGTCCTTTTTCCCTTTTCTTTTTAGAAGAGGTTCATTTAGAGAATTATTAGAAATGTAGGCACTAGTGTGATTTTCATGTGGTTTTGGTTGGATTTCGTTTTGCATTGGTCCCTTTACTCTTTAAATCCTATGCAACAATCATATGGTTTCTTCTTGGATTGTACGAACTCTGTATGAAATTAGCGTGAACTAGCCGTTCCAACTTCTTCTCAAAACTTGTGTGAGTTAGCAGTTGTGTCATTAACTTGGTAAGTGCATGTGCCTTACTAGAATCATGGAATTGTTGTGTGCATGCTTGTCTACAGCTGCTGCTAGATCCATTCACTAACTAACTGAGTACCCAATGCCCCAAAAAATATGGTGTTCCTTGAAATCTTGTTTGCCTAATTCTTCGAGGCAACATGAACTCATTTCGCCAACTAATTTAGTTCGCCTGAAGTGTCTTGGTTCCAGGAATAAGTTCGCCCCCTAAAAAGAAATTCCTACTATTAATTTGCCATATATTAATTTGGGAATTTCCTGGGATCGCCAGTTTAAAACTCCTCAAAACTAGCAGAAGTCGCCAGTTGAACTCTGACGAAGTATTCAATATCGCCTTTTCGTCCATTTCCAAAATCTGAAAAAACAAACCCTGTGGATCACGGAATTGGACAAATCAGCGTACACGTAGCTTATTATATTAGGTCACTATTTCGCAGAGAATCCGGAGATTCGAACGTAGCGCAGCTGCGACTCGGCGAACCCCGCGCTCGTTGTCCGCCCACCACCCCCGCGGCCCCGCCCTTCCTCAAATACGGTCCCAGTACGATTCTGTCAATACGATTCTGTCAGGGGAACAGGTGCGGTACCACCGCAGAATACATTCTGCTCTAGCGAGCATCTTCGCGATTTACTGGTGAGCTGCGGCACCCGAAATGCCTGTTTGGGAGTTCATGACTTTGTCTTCGTTTTGACGTCTTGCTTCGAGACTCCAGAACCAGATTCGTCTCCGTGAGCTCTGATTTGGCCCCGACCTGGAGTTTCGTTGCCCGATTTTCTGTCTGAATTGAGTCATTTCCTCTTGGGATTCACGTTCAGTGGTCTTCGGAAGCTTTAGGGGCTTCAATTCATCAGTGGCTTCGGTGGTTTCCAATCGTTCCATCCCAAGGGGGCACCTGCCTCAATTCAGCGTCTTGCCCACATCGGAATCACAGTCTCGCGGAAAGTCCAGACGTTCTTCTCTCAATCTTTCGATGATCGGAATTCTTGCTTGACGATACTGCAGTGCCCTTTTGAGCTTCCCTGCGTGGTCCAAATTTTAGGGTTCGTAACCAAATTTTGGTTTGGTAGTGGAAGGGTGGAGTGCTTGCGTTTTTGAGGTGGGTGATCACGAATTCAGTGACGATTCAGTGAAAGGAGCGGTTTTGGTTACTTATCGAAGTGTTTCGTACTGCTGAGTTTTGACAAGACTTTGGAGAGGTTCAGCAGGGATTAGGGTTCAGGGGCGGTTTGCCGACTGGAAGGATTGGTAGGTGGTAACGCAGTTGAAGGAGCCTTCAGTGGATATGAGAGTATTGGGTGTAGAAACGGAAATAATGGCAGTTTTGCACTGCCTGCTATGAGATGCAATGGGGTGTCGATCGTAATAATATGCTCAGAACTCTTTTTCTTATAAATTTTAGGGTTGAGGGTTTGAGTGGTCCAACTGCGGAGGGAGCTGTAAAGTATATTTAGTGTTGCATAAGTGCCTCTTGAGAAGGGAGGAGTTGTGTATTGAGAAGGAACTCAACGATGAGGAGAAACTGGAGCACGCACGCCGTTGTGCAGATTCTTCTTTTGCTGGCTTTGTGTTCAAGCGCTTTCGTTGCATCTGCTGTAAGTCACGTGCGCAATTTTCTGGTTATTCATCAGATATTCGTTACTTCTTCGATTCAATGGTAGAGACAATTGCCACTTTGTTGTAAATCTTAATTCTTTAGTTGTCAGGAGTTGTGCAGATAGATCATGATGTTACATATTACACGATACGGGCTTGTTTACAGACGCTTGCATATCCGGTGTTGATGCTTATCGTTGGGCATCATTTTTTATCACCTTGTGTGGATGTCCGAGTCGTCAAGTTGTGCTCTGGAGGTCTAGTATGTGTGTACTTGAAGGCTAATTTAAATTCTGTTTTGGCCATGCAGGGGATTTACAGGATAACAGAGGAAAGGTGCGTTTTGAGTGCTGTGATTCTTTTCTGCGCACGTTGTTTTGCTAGTAGGATGTGCATGCTGCTCTTAGTTCGATGACATGCGGTGAGAGTTGTTATGTGATGAGGACTCTGTTGATGTAATTGACGAGGTTCTTGGCATGTTAGGCAGAGGCAATTGCAGGAAGAGAAGGGTCGAGTTCATTGTTCTAGGTCACGGAGTAGGACAGTCCGAGCTATTGTTTCTGAGGTGTGCCTATCTTCCTTTGGCCTCTTGGGTTGATGATTTATTCACGGTCGTCTTGCATGAAACTCAGAGATTCAGAGGAACTTCTCAGTTGTCTATTTTGTTGTCTTGTTAATATATGAAGCAGCTCTGAATTATTTAATATTGAGTAATCCAGTTTTGGGGTTCAAAAAGGTGTCCAATCAGTAAGAATGTTTTGTCTAAGTTTGATCAACTGAGTCTTGTGAAATTTCAGTATTGCTTAGAAGTGGCATGTCTTGTAGTGCTGAATATGAGTAGACAGCCTTATTGTTAATTGCAGAAATTTGTAAACCTTAGTTCAGTCATGTTTTTCCTTTAGCGATTCGATCGGATGAGCCTACGATGAGGGCGAGAACTCAAGCAATATGATGAGATTGACTTTCTTGATATTTACCTGACATGCTTGGCGTCGAACTTGTGACAGTACTTAATGCCATTTGTGGAGTCTCAAAAGTATACCCTGCCTAAAAACTGTCGTCTTCACCCTGATAATGACGTTTTCCATGAGCAAGAGGAGAATGTAGATGAACTGCGGCCTATGCAATGGCAGTGTCGGTATTGCAAGAAAGTTTTCCGATCTCGAGACTTCTTGGACTTGCATTTTGATAACCGGCACTCCGAGAAGCTTGAAACGGTGAGTTTTTTTTCGAGTTAACGGTATGTTTTAAATTTTGTATTTGCTAACTTCGTAGTTGATGCTTCTTGGGATTTTTTTGTATGGAGACTGATTGCTACCATCGTTGTCTTGGTCACGAGTCTGACTGCTACGATTCTTACGCGGACTTTTGTTTTTGAGCCCTTCTTTTCTTGTCTTGAAAATATTTTTTGGGAATATGGTTTGCATTGCAGAGCTCAAATAGGTGTTTAGCAGATGCTTGTGGAGCTTTGCATTGTGACTATTTTAACAGTTTATCATCTGAGCTAAAGACGCAAAAGGCAACATGCAAGCCGGCTGTTGTCGAAAAGAATCGTCATTTTTGTGAGGTGGGTAGGTTCTTCCACAAGCTTTAGTTATGCACATTTGACCTGAACTGTTTTTGCAGCCTCATATTCACAGTTGAAATCGGAAGGTGATAGATGAACGGAGTACTCTCTTAAATAAATGAATGAAATGAAAGTGATCGAAACGAAGTAAATCTTCATTTTAGAACAAAGGCTTGTTGCATGTTAGATAGAATGTCTTTTGTAAGCGCAACTGTGGCTGAGGACTTGAGACTTTGAGACCTGCTCAAAGTAGTTGAATTGTTGAAAATGGAGTTGCATACTGAAAAATGGGCCATATTTTAGGAATGAAGTAGTACACTGTGACATGGTTTCATCCAATTGGCAGGTGTATGTTAGTCAAATACCTGACTGGTTTGTATATTGGTCTAATGACTGAGGTTGTTGCAACTGTGAATCGGGACAGATCTTGGCAAATACTTGCTTTCCAGCTGAGCAAAGCCCAGTTGCGCAGAGATTAAACGGTGTGAATCCTCTTACGCTTGTGTTATCAGTTGCGATTATTCTTGTCAGTCTTTTGTCCATCTGATATAATGGCAATGTCATTGTAAAACGAAGCAGACTCCTATGACGAGCAGCCAGTCTTTTGCACCGTTTTCTTAACTCAGATTCTTGATTTGGCAATTCAACTCAGATTTCTTCAAGCGGCAATTTTGTGATGCCCATACTTGTAAGAAGAAGCTGAAGATCTTTCCAAGGGGAAGTGGGGTATTTTCTCTTAACATTCTTGAACTACTACTGGTGGTGATTGCATTGCAATATTTTTTACTTGCTTAGAACCTCAGCATCTGTGTGCGCGAGTCACATTTGGATGGCTATTGTTCGCTCTATCTCAAACTTAATCTGTTTCTATGACACTGACCAAATTTAATAGATATGCCATATTCCACATTATCCTTGGGAATAAGGATACGTAAATGCAGTGCTTGTTTTACGACTGTTTGCTTTACAATCCTTCTGCAGGGATGCTCAGTATTGTTACTTTTGTTTTAACTGATGCAGATAAACAGGAACAAATCACTATTCTTTGCGTTATCATTGTTTACCCTTGTGGCGCTAGCAATCTTTTACTTAGTGGTATATTTGCATAAACGGTAAGTGATATTTCGTCACTTTGTCATCTTGATTCAGGCATGCTTAGCAAGATCATAAATTGACACTTTCTCATCGAATTGAACAAAATAACACTGAGAGTAATGAATTTTGTATGGTGGCCTTCTGTTTTGTGTTATTTTTATGTGTTTGATATGAATCTTATTAGTGCTTTAATTGTTACCGAGATTGAAGCTCTGCATAGGCACTTCAAATTTTCGATGCCTGAGCCCTTCTGAACTGACCTTACGTGGAACTGAATTTAATCCTGATACATTTTTTGTACTTGATCAGGGAAACTAGCCTATTGATTAAGGGTTTGCGACGAGCGTCAAGCAGACCTTCCTCAAAAGTGCAGAAGGATTGATCGGGGAATACAACTTAACTGAGTGGGGGTTGTGGCCAGCAGCAAGAATACCTACCTCTTTAATCTAGAAAGTCATCCTTAGCATTTCTGCCAGTTTTGGTTCGTCATACTTTGGATTGTCCCAGTAGCGGTTTTTGGTTGGGGTAGTTGTATCTGTAAATTAATTGTCAATGGTCTAAATCTGGCTGCACTCATGTGGCCAAGGCACACTCCCTATGTGCACACAGACATGCTATTACCGGTATGTCATCAAGGTTATAAATTTAAACGTTTACTATCAGCTGGGGTGTCGGTGTCTCCGAATTGGAGTTGTAACTTTGGTGGTTTGAAGTGGCTAAATTGATTGGTGTGAAACTCAAGGTGAGGTTGTATCCAGTTAATGATGAGTGGCTGGAGCAAGTCTTTTGCGTTTATTTTCCTCCAACACTCATTCGAGCCATGACATTGTTAACCATTCCAAACAATTACAAAACGCAGAAAACATCGTTACGTGAAGAACGCTGGCCCCCAATTGAATGATCGACAATTGAGAACTAAGTTCCGATACGCAAACACCTACGGTCACGTTATCGCTACATTGGTGATAAATGTCGGTGACTGAGCCAATATGTTCTAAAGCACTGCCCGCGTGGGACCGCACGCATCATGACCTCAATCCAAGTGCAAATCTACGATTCCAGGAATTTCCGATTTCTACCTTCGTAGATCTCTGGACAGATCTTGGCCTGTGCAGGATTTCAGGCCCAGGGCAGACTTCATGAAGGCGGTGTCGGCGTGGCGATGGCCCTAACTATGGTCTTCCCGTAGAATCAGAAACCCTCACTCCTCCCTTAATTACCGCCTGGGCCATCCTTCCCTCGCCAATTGTCGCCATATCAGCGTCATTCCACTCAAACAGTTTACTTTTTAATTTGAAACCAGCAGGATTGATTTGTTCCACCTAGGATTCGAGCTTTTGGGGTGCCATTTCTCCCATTTTTGGTGTCGGTGGGTGGCCCTGACGTACGACCGGGGTCAGTCAGTTGGTGGCAGCTCTATCTCAGTTCTACTTTTCCGAGATCGTGGTTCCGTGGCCAATTGCAAGTGATGCAGGGCGATGTATGCTAATAGTACTTGAATTGTGACTGTGTTCGCTACATTTGTGCTGTTTTCGTGGAAGAGGTGGAGCGAGGTTTGTGGTGAGCTTACTCGTTTGGATTGCGGCACTGGTCAGTGGAATGCTCAAGGTGGGGCCAGGGTCTCAGCAACCACAAGCATGCCGGGCGTCGATTGACGTGGATTCGGTAACGCGCTACTTGGGGTTCATCGACTTTGTGCCTTCTCTTTCAAAACATGAATTGCAGTGATTGGATCGGAGGACAATCGATGGGGCCATCTGTGGACTCCAGTGACTTTGTCGAAGAGGTCGACGATTCTCTTTCTTCTCAGGCAATCGCGCCCACAAAGACTTTCCAGGTAAATCTAAACCTCGAAATGGAAGAGAACAGTTGGACTTCTGTAATCAGCTTGTAGATCTTGAACTGAGAGTGGTGGTGTTCCAGGTTGGCTGTTTGTGAATTTAGATGTCGGACTTTGAGCGCACTCGCCATGAGTGAACAGTTTTGGTGGATACGCTAGAATAAGGGCACTTTGTGAAGTTTTGATAGTGCCGATATCCATTGTCTTAGCAGTTTGTGGCATTGGTAATGTCGGATGTAGTTCTTCGTCTGTCATTGATGGATCCGGTACGCAATCTCTGATTTCTTGAAAATTCTGAGCCGATTCTGAACTTCAGACATCTGCGTGCAAATATCTTCGTTTTCAGAGACTGCTGTAGCCCACATTCGGCGTTGCACGCTGATTCTGCTATTAGTTTGTCAACCCCCTTAATCTGTTATTCTTGTGGTATTTCTCTTATTGCGATTGGTGTGGGGAACAGTCACAACTCAGGCTGTTTGTCTTATGACTTTCACAGGGTGAAATCCCAGGAAGTGAGACAGGGAAGTCGGTGGTTGGAGATGGAGGTTTAGACTCGTGTGAAGTTGTTTTTATGAATGACAACGTCTTCCTGCACCCAGCTCGATATGCCTGTGAACGTATCAACGGTCTGCTTCGACTGACGAAACTGGGGCCTTCACTATTTCTGGTAGGGTTAGGAGCTACTCTTTGGTTTGACACACTCGCTTGAAGCTTGCCGTTGTATTTGAAGCCATTTTTTAAGATGCCTACATGTGATGCATTTAGTTCGAATTTGAAGGCAGAGGGCGGGTCTTGCAATCTGCCGTTGAAACGTGCTTGCAATTGTGTATGTTGCAGACATGGACCCCTCCTCCCCCTTTTGATGCCGGCGGGCGTCGTGGATCCACAGATTGGAGAACTGCAGAGAAAGGTGTGTGTAGGGCTTGAGGAGGTAACACTTCCGTGGTAATATGATATGCCTCATTCCATGCTGTCTGAAGTTCTGAAATGTACGTGTTCAGTCTCAAGTTGGTAGATGAAATTCTTCTGAAGAGTTGATTTTGTGCTTCACAGATAAAAAATCGCATACTATTCGTGCAGTTTCTCTGGCTGAGATCCTCTCAATTCGTCGTCATACCCCATCGGTTGGGTTGCAGTACATCATCATTGTTCTCATGTCAGGTATTTAGTTCTTGATCCTGTTGTCGAATTTCATATTTGTAAGTGGTGACTGAGGGATAATGTGGGATACCCAGGCTTTGACTCCAGCCGCTTTTTCATTCGCGTATGTAATCGATCTTTTATTATGACCATTTATACAAATTTAGCATTACGTAGTAGTGACTCTTTTGTGGAATACATCTTTTCAAGCTACGTTTCCTCTCCTGTTTTTTGAGGTTTAAAGTCTTGGACGAACATTGATGGGCATTCTCTCGCTGTACAGGTCTTTCATTCCCACCTTTATACTTCCATGCTGGTGGAGTTAACGAGTTTTTTGCAACACTCAGGAATCATGCTTTGCTTGTCAGGTACGTGAAGCACTTGATTGAAATAGTTTTCAGTTTGGCAACATGATCGTGGCCTAGATGAGATTTGTTCGGCTGCTTCCCGGGCTGCTTGTTTTTTGGAAGCAGCCATTGATTTTCTTGAGATTCTCCTGTGCTTCTAATCGTCTAACAGGTCTCTGCTTTTTAACTTTTTTTGTGGTTCACGTAATGAGAAGCAGGCTGGGGTTTGGATATTTCTGCTGGGTGTTCACTGACAGAAAGATGGATTTGGACATACTCAAGGGTGTGGGTTTTCATCTTCTAAGCTGTGAAGTCGTTCATCTCGAGTAGAATTATCTTATCAATTAAGTGTTACTGGCGTGTATACTAGAATTTGATAGAGACTTTTTGTTGTGGCATCCGAGTTTTGTTAATTTGGGTCTTTTGTAACGATGCAGATCAATCGAAGACCCAAGTGTATATTTCGTGAACAGTGTCCACGTGCAGGTTAGTTTTGCATCAGAATGACAAATTGACAAGCCAATTTGTTTCTACTATGACTTGTGAGGCATCAGTCATGAATATGAGGCACACCCGGATAATATCCGGGTCTCCCATCGATCACACCAAGTACTGAATCTTCTTGGGTTGACCCGTAAACTCTCGTGTCCTTCTATAGAGTATGTATGCTCCCTGTTCAGGACTGTTGAGGGCTATTGCTTGTGCTCTGGGGCTGAAGCAGCAGCGGGAAGCTTACTAGGGTTCATGTAACTCAAGTGTACCAACTTGTTATTGTTCTGGTTGCCCATTTCACTGTTTAATACAAGCGTTCCCACCTTTGGGCAGAATCGGGAGAAGCAGACTATGGAGACAACTGAGGAGGAGAGGGACAGAAACACTCAAAAGAATGAGAACAAAGAGGAGGAACATCAGAAGGAAAAAAAGGAGAAGGATCTTGAGCCAGAGCTGGAGGAGACCGAAACAAAGGATGATCAGGTCCAAGTACCTGATCCCACACCTGTTGGACGGCCGGATATGATTTATGGCAGCCCTCCCCCGGACCCCATGCGCCACCTGGATACCCCATCACGAAAACGTCTTCGTCGGTCCATACCGCAAGACATTCCTGGTCTGCCACCTCCCAATGAGGAGATCGTTTTGAAATACTTTTCATCCTTCCATCCGATTCGCAAGAAGGAAAAGGAGACAGAAATGAAAAGTGCAAAAGAAGAGGCCATCAACAAGGTAGGAGGAGCCTTTGAGCTTGGTGGCGGCATTCAGACATCCTTGTTGCACTAGATAAAATCTTGAATTACATATATTGATTGCACGACGTGTATTATGTTAGCTCAGTCTGTTCTTGTGTGAAGGTGGTTCATACGTGTTCTGCATGTTAGATATGGAATGTGAATGGTAACTTTGTGAGCATCTTCTTTATGTTGGCCCTTGTCAACTGCTCCGGCTTTGGTGCCGGGACAGGCCCAGCCATGACCTTTTGGTCAGGAAATGGTTTGTCCATTTCAATCGAACCTGCATGAAGTGTCAGGTATTCCATTTCTTATTGGTGGTTCCTGGGTAATGCCTTTACAATCTTCGAGCCACGAGGTTTTAAAAAAATGATCTATACTTCTTTCTAGATAAGCTCTAATTCATTCTTCGTTGGTGGGGTTGTTGGCACTGTGATTTGGATGTGTAGGAGGTGCAAGAGGTTGGTCCAAGTAGTCGGTCAGATGTGTGTGCCGGCTCTCCATCCACGGAATATCTGGATACCCCATCACGAAAGCGTCTTCGTCGGTCCATGCCGCAAGTTCTTCCTTCTCTGCCACCTCCCAAAGAGGAGATCGTTCTGAAATTCTCGACACCCTTTCATGGTAGAAATCCTCGAAAATATTTTGAGTTAGTCTTACCTCCGGTTGCAGGAGCCGACACCTCTGTTTGTAATCGGCAGCGGAAGACAGTTGATTTAGTCCTGTCTCCCGTTACTGCAGAATCTTCTCATGTTGATATCGCTCCAACCAGTCCACATTCCATTCCTGGGGTTGAGCCCGAGTGTCCGCCACAGCCTCGGACTTTAGAGGAGGCATCTCCTGCAGGTGCCCAGGACGGGGCTTTATTGCAGAGCCCACTGGTAGGAAAGCTATGTGACGATGCGGCTCCGTCCAACGCCTTAGAATATTTTTCCAGGATTTTTGGGAGCGGCGGATTTAGAGAGGGTGTGGCTTTACCGGTTGGTTGGCGTAATAGATTGCATCTTGCAGAATGGAGTAGTGAAGAATGTGCCTGGGCACGGAGGAGGAGGGAGTGGTGGTTAGGCATGCGTCTATCAGTCTCTGTGACCACTACTATTCCAAGTCATGTGATTTGTTCATTGTTCACCTCGGAGCTCTTCATACGTTCGATGGTAGACTCAGGCCTCACTTATAAGGCCTTGAATTCTCTAAAGAACATTGACAGGTTTGGAGTCTTGAAGCACGTGACCTGTGGAGATATCTGCCAATTTTTGAAGGTATGATATATGGGATAGTGTTGATATTATCCTGGCTGCCATGGCCACAGTTGTAGTCATCTTACAAATGTGAAATTTTGTTTCCTGGACCATGTGTACTTATTCTCTTCTACCAGACCTTTTTCAGCAAAGCCATTCGGAGCGGACTTCGGTGGGCGCGCGTGGGATGTGCTATTTCCGGAGGTGTGGTGGACAAGGGTATCGATGGGCAGCGATCTGTTGTTCAGCAGCTAGCCATTGAGGGAACTTTGGCTGTGTCCATCACTCTGCCTCTCCAGCAACCGCCTGGTGTTTCCCTGCCGAACGATAATCGGGAGGTAAGCTACCTGGGACGTACGAAGTCTTAGGGTCCTGTATGCCTGTGGTTTCGCTGAATTTAGGCCCGCCTTGGACTTGGCCTCATCCTTCTCATGGTACACGGTACCCATTGATTGTTTCAGAAACGTTCGAGACGCTGGATTCGGAGATCCGCTCGAGCGGCTCTGAGACAGGTGTTCGTGGAGTGGGGTTGTAGGCAGATTACTCTTGAGGAGACTGTTGCTTTAGCGGCCCGATTCCACGGCAACCCAGATGCGATGCAGATCATGCAGCTGTTTCGCAATTGGGCCAATCTCATACGTCGAAGTGACAAGCCTGCTGGGAGCTCCACTTCACATGCACAACCTACCGCGGTATGTATGTATATATATGTATGTATGTTCACTTATCATTTCCATCTTCAAGGCAATTAATGTAGAGGTTCCGTTGATCATACAGTACATTAGATGCTCTGTTGACCGTACAAAATAAATGTGCAAAATTGAAGATGGTGCAAGTTTCTAGATTGTTGTAGGTAATAGTTCAAAGTTCACCTGTATGGTGAATGGCCCTCAGTCTCCCTTACTGTATGTTGAATGGAGACTTTACGTTGCACCTTTGTGGTCTTATGATCGTTTGAACATTGTCGGGAGACTCTGACTCGACCTCTCCATATTTATTCACTTTATAGGGGGCCCGATCTCGGAAGCGTACAGAGTCTGCTAGTCCGGCACAGGATGCCCAACAGGCACTTCCTCCTACGAAGAATCCCTCCGTCCATTACAATAGTTCGCTTCAATCGGAGTCCCAACCTTCGGACATGGAGGAAAATGCTTTGATATTGGCTCGAGAGGTTTTGCTAGAGGCATTCCAGGATAAGGGTTACAGGGAGATCACTGTTGACGAAGCTATGGCTCTGGCGGTTGGATTCCGGGGCAGCCCAAATGCATCGCAGATCCAACTTCTGTTTGGCAAATGGGCCCAAGAGAAACGTCGGCGCGACAAGGTTGCCGAGGATGCGAAGAATTACCAGGAGCAACTTATGAAGGAACAACTGATTACGGTAAGCACGATTGTTGTGAATGATCATCTTGAAGTGATGTGCCGTCGTGAAGATTCCTTGGGTCGGCGGTTCTGTTCCATTTTCTTGGTAGATTCTAACATATAATATAAAGTCTCTATTCATATAATATAAAGTCTCTATTCATATAATATAAAGTCTATTCACCATACAGGAAGGGAGGGGTTCCATCATTCGCCTCACAGGGGAACCTGGAACCTTTCCCTACAACAATCTAGAAACTTGCACCACCATCTCAAAGTTTGTACATTTCTTTCAAGAGAAGCTGAATATCAATTGCCAAAAACGAAATGTCCATAGACGAAGTATTTTTAAATTTAGCACGAATTGCAACTCACCTATATGGTCAATGAAGCCTCTTCTAATGGACTGTATGGTTGATAGAGTCTCTCCCTTAATTCGTCTCGTATTCTCTTGTGATACTCTCTTATAATCTCTCTTATGATTCTCTTACATATCAGTATCGCCAAGTACTTCATCGCACGAGGCTAGCAGAGGCTGCTCGGCAGAGAGAAGAAGCCCCACATGCGCTCATACAGAAGCCCTCTGTCTTGACTTCTGTTTCTGGCTGCACTTCGCTTCAGTCAGGATTCCAGACCACAAGCATGGAGGATATCAAGGAGGCTCGTTCATGGCAGTGCTAAGTTCGAAGTGGGTGGCGTCAAAGTCGCCGCTGACACAGTGAGTTGATATGTGCACTTCTGTTCCTGTATATATGTGTGATGTACAATTTTGATCCTCGCTGCTTGCTTTGGAAGCCTCTGAATGTCAGAACGGCTTTGTATGAGTTGAAAAATTGTGAGCGGACAGTGGCAGTAATGCCGTCAAGTTGCAGCTTCGGAGGCAGGGAACAGTAAACCATTGGGATTGCAAGTGGGTTGGGACAAGCCGGTAGGTTCCACATTTTTTTTGGAATACTTGAATGAATGGGATGAATGTAAAGGAGTAGTATAATACGAACTATTGTTGATGATGAAATTCCAGCTCTGTTCCCCTCCCTGATGTGTTGGAATATTATTGTTAGTACCATTATTTTTATTTTCGATTAAGTGAACCCATATTATCAGCGCTGTTGATTAAACAGTTTTGTTGCAAGAAAAATGTAAAGAACAGATCAAGGCTATCATCTCTGTAAATTCTTCAATATCTGGCGTTTGATAAGAATCAAGTCGACATGAAGTTGGATACCTTGACGTCGAGGAGACTTGAAGGTAATTTACATGTGTACTGAGTATTTAGTTGACCCCTAAAGTTCTGCGGTGTGTTCATGCTCAAATGTCTTGGAAATGGCTCGTCTTGATAAATGATCCGTAAAATAAAAACCACTATTCTTCGATGATTTTCGACCATGTGATTTTTGACCATGAAATGATGCTCAGGACTGAAAGTGTCCTAAAATTTATAACTTTCATATGGTGTCCAAATAATGCATGTTGAAGTGCATTGAAATCCTCTTCCAATTGCCATTAACACCAAAGAAAAATTATGTTTAAGAATAGCAACTATGCTCAGTCGTAATAAGGGTCGATTGCAGGTGTACGTGCCTTGATTCTTTCGCAGTTGAAAGAAATTTCAATGTGTCCCCTTTCCCCACCCCAAATGTATGATTACAATGCGTTCAGAATGTATTTGAAGCGAGTCGCTTGAGGGCCATCATCTAAGAAGCATCATAATGTCACATGACTGGAAATTATTTAACAGTTTACAGTGTCTTAAATTTATTTATGGTAGTTGTGAGATAACTAAAGCATACCAAGACCTACACAGCATGTGCTCTAAAAGAATTCATTGGATATCTTGCAGTCTGTATAATGATATAACTTGGCCACAATTTTGTATCTTCAATGAACTGCTACAGGACGGCAAAAGTGGATGCTGACACTTGCGAAATAGGCAATTTTGAAAAAATGCGATGAATTTCGCTTACTCTGATCCCATCCAAATATGCACAAGGTTGTCTGAAAGAAACATGATTATACTCTAAACTACCATGTCATAATGTTGGTGCCTGATATACAGGCTCGAAAGTGAGATCACCAACCAGGGCTTTCGTGACGAAATCCTCAACCCCCTCAAATGTTAATGGACCCCTGTACAACGCCGACCTGCCTTTGCGAGGCTTGTAGGCCACCAGAACTGTGTCGATACTGGAGAGATCAATTGCAGAAAATGATTTCATAAAGGTTTCCCGCTTAGCTGCGTCAACCAGGCTGTATGACACAGGCTGTGATCCATGAGCTTTTCTAACAAGCGACTTTTGCGAGATCTGCACCAAACACTTCAAATCGATTGTTAGTCCCAACTTCTGAATGAGGGCCTTGCCTCAATCACACTTCTATAAGAGATGCCTGAAAATATTGCTATCATGAACCTCTGGAACATGTTTAAGGAAAGCGAACCTCGTGAAGAATCAGCTTGGCTTTTGCCTCTCCTTTGCTCGATTTTGAGGTGGCAATAATACACAAGGATGAATCTGGTCCACATACTTTCTTCATATTCTTTTGGGTCAAATAAGAAACAGGCTCAGAATCATTTTGGGTTCTTTCCAAATCACGGTCCTTCTTTTCGAGCTTCTCCATGAACGTTCTCAAAGCTCCGACAGATTTCGGAAGCGACTCGTCAGATATGATATTGTCAAAGTGAAGCTGCTCTCCAGCAGAAAGTAGTCCCACAACTGTTGGAAACTCTCTTGCTCCAAGTTTTTTAGCAATAGGATCCTCTTCGTTATTGACCTGCACGAATTAAAACTTGCAAGCATCAACAATAGTGATGCTTAAAGCTAAAGACCCAAATGTTACGAAAGATGCGAAATTCATCTATGAAATTTCGTTTAGAAGCAAAGGATATAAAGCTCAAACCAATGGCGCTAGCAATCATAGAGTATTATAATGATGTAATATAGTCTACTGGAGGATTCCCAGAGATTAATTCATTAAGGTAGAGAACAAACGAATTGAAATAGCACAGAAATTTCTTACCCGGATTTCATAACAATCAACCCGCCTTTCGAATTCTCCGCACATGGCAAGCCATGCAACTGGTAAATCCTTGTTCTTTCTGACCAAAATAGCCCAAGGTCGCTCCTGATTCTTCGACATAGCTTCCACAAAGTTTTGGTGAGTGAGTGAAGTTAACAGAGGGGAAAACTGCTGGTTGTAGAACTTCAACAAAGCTTTGGTTGTCCAATCTCCAAGGTGTGGCACTGGTTTAGACCTTCCTTCCGCTCTTAGGGGATACATCAGGAGCTTGGGAAATAATTGAACTTCTTGCTCTTTACAAAATTTACCATGGCTTTCACAGTCGATTGCACCAACCTGGAACAACATAGTCTGTTAATATACCCACTAAGATCCAGAACCCTTCAAAGAGATGTTCATAATACAATAATGAAAAAACCCAGATAACAGACCCGAAGATCTGCTCGGTACACCATGCAAACAAAACCGCTAAAAAAGGAAAGCATGACAAAAACTTGACATCTTATATATAAAAGGGCATGGCAAATACTGGCATTGATCTCACCTTGAGAATTCCCTTCATTTCTTCGGCAAAAGATGCCAGGAGCTTCAGGCGGTCATTGATTCCGGGATAATCTGGCACAAAATACAAGACAGCCCAAGAGATTTTGCTTGTCCCGAGCACCTGTGTTTTGAATTTTTTGGGGTTTAATTTTTCAATCCCCGGGGGTAAATCCACTGTCACCCGAGCATCACGGCTCTTCGCTTTAGGCTCTCGACTTCCTCCCACTTTCGTCTCTCCGCTTCCCTCTGAGAAGGAGCTAAAAAGATTATCAAACATTCCCCCCCCAAAGTTTCCAAAACTCCCAAAGTTCCCAAAGGCAGAGTCAGGGTTCCCTTCCTCATTCCCAGTGAACTTATTGTACATGTTTCTAGCCCAACCCATTTGTTCTCCAGATTTCCTTTTTGAATTCTGCCTTTGCCGTGATTGACGCTGCGATTGGGAATTGCCGAAAAATTGTGAAAATCTTTGGTGGCCTCCTTCTTCAGCCTGTTGGTTAGGACCGCCAAACGTGAAGGTAAACGTTCGACCACCTGGCCCGCCGGCTTGGAAAAAAGGACCACCGCTTTGAAACTGATGACCTGCATATTGCCCACCAAAATTCCTGCTTCCATAACCACCCTGGGATCCTCCAAATCCCTGGCCCTTTTCATCACCGGTCAGATCATACTGCTTTCTCTTCTCTGCGTCTGAGAGTACTTCATATGCTGCACCAAATGTAAAAACAAGAGTGAATACAAATTATACAAGTATGTGTAGTTATCATAGATATCTGTCTCCTAGGAAACTGCATACAGGTTTACCTGAATATCATTTACAAACGGATTTCGCCTCAAATTCTAGAGATACAGACGAATAACGTAATGTAAAACAAAAAACCTAAACCCCAAGTCCATACACGACCGAATGCATTAATCTAAACCAGGCGGGTTAGAAATCATACCGTGACTAATTTCCTCAAACTTTGATTGGGCGTTTTTTGCTTTGTTTTTGTCAGGATGATACTTCAATGATTGTCTGTATCAAGGAGGAAGGAGCATAATTATCAGAATGGTTCATATCATGATTCTTAACTGAACGGTATAATGCTGAAAATAATGATGAGGTGTAAAATCTGTCAACTACATGGTCAATCGGATCCTGTTCGGTTAGCTCACCATTGGCTCCCCACCTAATTGATACATAACATATTAATACGGCAAGTCCAAAAGAGATTTCGTAGCACACTATCAGCAGGCTTAAGAGGAGCTCACTTGTGAAATGCTTTCTTGATATCTCGTTCGCTGGCATTCTTATCAATTCCTAAAACCTGACATCCAATAACCAAAATTCCACGCAGACGGTAACAAATCATGAGTATTTCCAGAATCCAATTGTCAAGATATTGACATAAGTCAGAAGCCTGTCTTCGAAGCCATACGTAGAAAATTTGCTCTTCACCAATATTGAATCTAGAATTAGGTCAGATCATCCACAGAATTGCACGGTTTCTCAACTATTTAGAGAGTCGCGCTACGACAGTCAACCCTTGCAGATGAGACCTTCAGATACGTAAAATACGAGAAGTTTTTCAAATCTCCCGTGCGCAATTTCCTGTTTGGAGATTAATAGTCTTCACGGGTATTCAATTCAAAGAAATTCAAACAACGTGAAGGAAGAGATTGCTAACCTTATAGAGATCATTCGCATCCACCACCACCACAACGAGTACCAGGTAATAAACGAAAAAACGTAAGTTCAACTGCGATCTACTTGCCATGACGGGAGAGGAGCCGTCCCCGCAGCGCGACACCGCATGCGAAAACCTATTCGCATAACAGTCTAACCCTAATATGGCCTCCGCCTTCAGAAAAGGAGCTGCACGTATCCTACGCCGCAATTAGGGAATTGAAATTTCCGAGAAGACGGTGATTGAAAGCAGACCATAATCATCATTGGATTAACACCCAATCGAAGAAACATTGCATCTAAGCAAGTTATAGAACCTCGAACGAGACAGCATGAGGCGAAACTATCCTCACCGCCAAACCAAAAATTAGTCAATCACGCTACCAAGACGAAGCACGACTCACAAAAACTCAAATTCAATCGAAACAGCCTCAGAAATGACGCGAATCTCGAAAACTGTTCCAATTTTTCGCTCTTGCAGCCTTACAGGAATAATTACATTAAAGAAGAAGTGTGTTCAGAGTTCAGACTCTTAGCCCGTGTCCCTCCGACGCGACCTTGCTGCAGAAAGCTTCAACCAGTTCTCGAGCACCAATGATGTCAGAGCTTCAGGGAGATTGCACGGCCGAATTCACCCCTGACTTTGCGGACAGACCACGCATTCCACCTTCAATGAAATCGCAATCGAGCTTTCGTCAATGCTTCCACCTTTTGGCAATTGAGTAATTTAATATTCTTCGCCTCAATTACGGAGCTGCGTGCTGAATTCTAGTGCCAATTTGTCAGCTTCAGGAACGAGGGTGATGATTCCAGTCTGCAAAGCGAGATTCGGATGCTACGACCGTAATCAGCTACAGTACAAATCAATCTCTTCGAATGGCAAGTATATGAAGTTAACAAATAGAGGATTGGTCAAAAGAAGCGCTCACTGTTCCAGACAAAAGGACTAATCGCGTGGTCCAAAGAGAAGCAAGTAGAGTGGAAGACCAGGACCCTCAACAGCAAGCCCTAGTTCCACACCCGCAACTGGATACTGAATAAGAGGGGGGAAGAGAACGTGGGGAGAGAACAAGCGGGAACACCGTTGTTCGTGGCAGATTTGACTCAAACCCCAACTGTTAATGGAGCTGAAACTGGAGGACCTAAATAACCTCTCTCTATATAAAAGAATTTAAATATTCAAGAGAAAACTTTTCATTTTAATGTTTATCTATTGTGATGCAAAAGAAAATGGGGTTGAGGACCAAGGTTATGAATTGTGCTTGCAAAAACTTTAAGTGCAAACTTTGAGATTTTCCATATCACATTG
This sequence comes from Pseudoscleropodium purum, assembly GCA_963969395.1. Classification (NCBI taxonomy): domain Eukaryota; kingdom Viridiplantae; phylum Streptophyta; class Bryopsida; order Hypnales; family Brachytheciaceae; genus Pseudoscleropodium; species Pseudoscleropodium purum. The sequence goes on along the minus strand of OZ017803.1, from coordinate 11,459,696 downwards.
CAATCTTTGATTTTGTTTTGGAAGCAACCAAAGATAAACATATTTACCTATTTTAATTTCTTTGAAAACTCTCCAAAAATTATTGAAGTATTGTTAAGGCAATTAGGTCTATATCAATGTAGAGATCATTTTCCATTGCCTATAAACATTCATGTTACTTTGCAAGAAAACTTCAAAAGATTATTTTTATTTGCTTATATAATATAAAAATCAACACTAAAATTCATACAACCAATAGACCTAAAACAAGAAGCCCATCACAATGGTGAGAATCCTATCCATCCAATTATTCAGAGACCAAATATGTAATTACAAGAGATTTGCATGGTTGGGGGCACATTGTTACTATATATAATTTTTTCACTTTGGTTCCCTTCTTTTTGGAGTTGCTAAAGTACAAAATCAAGGCAATTGGCACATTGAGAGGGGATCAAAAGTATGTATCAAGAAATATGCGAAACATTGCAATAACTCAAAAAAAAGAATAGGGGTGGACAAATTGGTGAATATATTCTTTTGGAAGAATGTGTTTGTTTGTTTGGAAAGACAAAAAAACATTCTTCTACTTTTTTACTCAAGTGTGGTACTAAAAATAGGAATTGTGGGAAATTGTCTAGTTGTTTCCAAAAACCAAGGGAAAATTGGGGACTTCTTTGCACCTCTAATATTCATTGTTGTTACGTAGCATTTTTAGGTTCAATTCCAAGTGCAGTTGTATAATCAATGCAATGAAGCATGGAGTTCTTTAGAGGACTTTGTGAACAATGAACTAGCGGCAATTAGGAGTGTAGGTAGGATTTGACACATCTCTTTTAGCATTTAAATGAAGGACTTGCTACCCAATGGAGTATATTAAGTGGCACTATTCATTTGTGAACAATGTTTCTATAGGCCACTCGAGCAATGAAAGCTTCTACTTCTCCAACCAAAATTGAATTGCAAGCCTTGGTTTGCTTTACTATCTATAGATTTTTCTAATGTATGCCCCATGATTTGATTTGTTTTTATGAATCACTTAATGCTTTCTACATTTTTGCAAGTTCTATATCAAGTGGTTTGATGTTGCTCAAGGTCAATTTTTACACTTTGACGTTTTAAAAAAAAAAGTTGTTGGCCTCATCTATAATGAATCTATCTAATGAATGCGATTCATTTATTTGATGAAATTAAACAAGTAGTGTAGAAAAGCCCCTCACCTTCTCTTTAATATTAAATTAGAACCACCTATACCCAATTAGGGTGTCATGAGAGGTGCATGGGCTTGGATTCCACATCGGGTGGCGTTTGCAGAGTCATGGAGGTGTCAAAGGAGGTTTGGAGCACCTGAGACGTCCACAAAGTCGTGGCATCTCATTTGGGGACCTCAAACCCCTTGACCTCCTCAGATTTTTGTCTTAGCATGTACATATTCTTTAAGAATGATGTAGACTTGACTTTGTGGTATTTGTGAGGTTTTTCTAGCTTCTTTAGGAGCTTTTCTTCACCATTTATTACTTGAAAAAGATGAGTCCCAAATAACCCCAAATAACCCTCTAACACTTGGGAGTTCAAATTTAAACAAACTTCAAAGAAAAGTCCCTTTTTTTTATTTTGCAAAAAAGGGGGTTAAAAACTTCCTTCAACGCAGGCAACCATGTTAGCACCTCCATGTCGACGCTCGCCACGTTAGCACCCCGAAGCTCATCCTAACGTCCCTTGCATCAACCGCCTTTTCATTGATTAGAAAGAATGTTACGACGTCCTCAATTGCAGCTGACCACAAATTAATTGGTGATTTTGTCCTCCAGGCTCTAGCACGCCGATTAGGATTTCCACCACCACTTCTTAGTGTCAACAGTAGATTTCAAAATGAAGCTAGATTAGTGCATCGGCAATCTCAAAGGCAGTTTGAGGGGCAATTTGTAGATGTTTAGCCCAGTTGAGATTCACTCCAAATTTCAATCTATGTAGGTGTACCCCCAAAGTGGATTCAAGATGCTTTTCATGAGCAATTGCATGAATCAAGAAAGAGCTCGTCACGTCTCAAATGAAACCGGTTCACTTGATTAGTTCAGAAGCTTCATAATCATTTTTGACTAGCGAGAGCACAAACGGCTGCAAAGTGCATGGATTCAAGTATTAGCAAACAACCAAATTTGAGCCCCTTGCCTTTTCATGAAAACTATAGTCCTAGCCTTTGAGATATGTACATGACTAGGAAGGATATGCATACTAGGTTCCTCGTCAAGATCAATATATTGTCTACATCGACAGACTTGATCACCATGCACTTCGAACCAAAACTCTAGACAATCGGAATTCAGAGGTGATCGATTGATACAAGCTAGTACCTTGTAAATCTCAAGCTGTTAACCAAAGCTAATCACCAAACTTAATAATAAAAACACTTCTATCTTTTCCAACAATTGACAGAGCATCCACTTCTTAAAAAGGGATTCCATAATGTGGGAGCATCACAGAGATTTTGCACGTTAAGGTCTATTTACGAGTTTGAGCAAAACAGAATCACAAAGCTAACCTCTGGGTCGACACATAAATCTTTGACATGATCCTAAGCATGGTCACAACTACGGCTATGACCCAACGCACCGTCTCAAGATGACTCCATAACCTCCAACGTTTGAGCAATTCATGCCCAATGTACCACCACGGCAACGCTTTCTCAAAGCAAGAGATCCAATAGGGGCAACCGTTTGCCACAAAGAAGCTCCCAACGATGATGACGCAGACCCATTCACCACCAAGTCCAAGAGCTTTCTACACCTTTTCTATTATCAACTTTGGCTTGAGACCGCACGGGAGTTTAACCACAAAGAGTTCTAGGTACAAAGATATTAAGTGCCAAAGTTGTGAAGTTTTGGACTTAACAAGGCAATGTTTGCATTAATATTTGTGAGCATCGTCTTTAGAGACCCGTGATTGAGGCTCTATTGTGCTGAGCTAAAAGGAGAGTAGAAGCAGTTGACTTGGTCATTCCTTGTGTTGCCATGATATTGAGGAACGAAGGTCAACGACAAGGGGTCGTTAGGTACATCTTCTCTGGGCATGTTGACCTACCAAACTTTTCATTGATCTTTACGCAGTTTCAAGCCCAAGGATGTTTATTTCATACTAGTTGGTAGTGGAAACAAAGGTAGTAGTTGAAGAGGGCATTTAGTATTTGGGATGCATTAACTCTTAGCTTCATTGATTATGAAGTACCACGTACTATTTACTCTGATGCCATTACGAGTAAACACAAGGCGTAGCAATATTATTCATAAATCCAAATCTGGATTCACCTCAACGAACAGGGTATACTAGGAGTGGTGTACCATTTGCAAGTAATAATATTCCACAACCATTGGAGATTGGTGGAATTGTACGAATTCAACCTTGGAGCCAGTGGCCTTTCATTGGGACATGAAACTTCAATGAATTAGTATTGAAGTCAAGTGAAGAACAAGCAGATTAGGTAGAAGAGATTGCAAGTGACGACATTGAAGATTTTCACATCAATGCGGTGAACCATGGGGTAAGGCTTTCTTACTTTGAATTGGTTTTCAGTTGGGACGAGATGGTTTCACCTTATGGAGGTGCAGATCATGGGATATGACAATTTTCTGTGCCACTAGAACCATGAAGGTTGATGATTTTCGAAGAGAGTTCACCATGTGGTGTGAACTCCAAAAATCACATAGTACGAGTTTTAATCCATACATGGTGTGGAGGGCATTATTTGGGTGTCTTGAAAGGGCACCGCTTTCAAATTATGGGGAATTTGAGCTTACTTATTCCACGGAGATTCTAGCATGGTAGAATTATTATGCTCCAAATTATGCTGATATATGGAGAAGGGGGCCTAGCGTTGTGGTACCAGCTAGCAAAGGGAAGAAAAAAGAAGGGGGCACAAATACAGAAGGCTTTGAGCCACTGTGCCCTTGACCACTATACTAGTGGCAGAACCACCACCTTTCAACCCCATTGCACAATTTTTTATGTAGCTGCAGTGAGACTATCATGGCTAATGGGCGGACAAAATGAAGTTACTTCGCACATTTGCACATGGAAGTGAAGAGTCATTGTGAAAGGCTCATTTGAGACTAAGGCGATTAATTTCCGCTATGCATGGAGTGATTGAATAGCAAGCTGTTCAATACTAGTATAGTATTTTGGACAAAGAGTTGAAAACTCTTATCCATGGTGAAGCATTAAGGTTATGTGTACTACCAACCTTAAGGTATGTTTTTGAGACCTTTGAGAGAATTGAGATCAATCTCTTGGAGGAGAAGGCTGCCATAGGGTTCTTGCGCAAAGAAGAAAAATTGTTAGAGAAGACCAAGGCTGTTAAGGCTAGCATTCCAACTAATATAGAAGATGCAAATATCACATGTTTCAATTGTGGAGATGTTGGTCATCGTTGTCGGGATTGCAAAAAGACGGACAAAAAACCCCGACCAAAGTTGGTGGATTCTACTCTGGTTGCGGCATCAAAGGTCATGGGGAGGCTAGTTACTAGAAAATACAACTAGAACTTAAGCCCAAGGTGACCAAAGATGCCAACGGAAGTGAATCAAGGGAAACCAAGCCTACAGAAGGAGAGAAGAAATCGTAGAAGGCACGATTCATGGAGTTGGAAGCCAAAATGGTGGCAATGAGTGCTACCACTAAGGCAAAGGGGTTCTCTTCACAAAAGACTACGATGTCTTTTTATGTTGAAGAAAGTAACCACATGTTGTGTAATATGGTGGACCCCCATGGGACACTAGTGGATGCTTAGGCACTAACACAGAGTCAGACAGTGGTGCATGATGCACCACGAAGGGTGAGTTTGGGGTTGGATCCACAACAAGGAGAAGCCATTTGTCAAGCACAACTACCAGAATCATTTATAGTAGTAGATGTGGTGCTTACTTCATCTATAGTTTCACCAGTTCCAAACTCTAGTAGTCGTCATACTACTCAGGTCAACAATGTGGGTGGCCAAGGTACGGATACACTATTTAATGCAGCCACCGCAGTTTGGGAAGCTCCATTATTTTCTGCATCCATGATTTCGCACTCGCATTTTAGTGCAGCTATAGTGTTCCAATTGGTGGTCACTATGTCTGAGAGTGGCACTTCAACATCGATTGGCACCATGGAAACTATGCTTGAGCCGAACACAGCGGCTAGGAGGGATTGGATTGAGTCAGGGGGGCCTTTTATCAACAGTTGCTCGGTTGAAGACCGTGCTGGCACATCTAACAATAGAGCAATCATCTATCACTCTAAGAATAGTGGTTCTTGACAATTCTTAGGGCATTTTTCAATTAGTTGGGTCCAAAAGAAGAGTTTTTGCGCCTCGACAGGTACTATTCCAGTACACAACCTTTGATGCTAGGTGAATTAGTAATTGAAGGCTTGGGTTTGACCGAGGATACATTGGAAATGTGTCCGTGGACGATTAGTACTTCTATGGGAGGGATGGAACAAGCAAATGGCATTACAAAAAGTGAATTGACACTACAATTCTATTATGATGATGTTGAGGATGCTAGTTTCATGAAGGTGAAGGCTATAGTCATAGATGCCAAATCATATGATATATTGATAGGGGCTATGGTATTATATCCCATGGGTTTCACTTTAGACTTTTGGGAGGAGATGGCATCGTATAGACTGGGATGGCAAGTAGGTGATGGGCGAAAAGCTCAGCTACCAGCTCGTTTCATTCAAGTTCTTACTGGTAATTTGACAAATCTCTATTGCTTCTCTGGGCTGGTAGCGGAAGGTCAACTTTGGTTTGAAGAGTATTTTGAGAATCCTCCTATCATCGCCATAATTGCCAACATCAAGAAAGAAAGATATATCGACATTTTGGAAACTAGGGATGAAGTATTATATCAACCAAGGGTAGAATTGGCATGGAAGAGTACCGCCATGCTCTAACATACTGTAGAGACTATAATCCAAGAAGCGTGGCAACAATCTTTGCTACCACAAGATGAAGATAGAGGTGAGGAGGATGCCAGCCCACCTCTAGATACTTCCACGATTCATTGGAAGTTGCCAAATGAAGGTATTACACTTTGGAGTTGTTTGGTGGTATTGACACTAGATTGGCTACCATATTGCAGGTAGATATGAAGATGAAACATTATATCTATGTGGACAATGACGATATGGCACGGCAAGTAGCTAAGCATCATGCTCAGTGATTGCACCAAGCTTTTCCATTATTATTGAGCATCAATGCTATCAAGACAGCATTTTTACACAACTAAGCGACATTTCTTTGATTTCACATGATGACATTATATGGATGAGAACTGTGGATTTGGTAATTGCGGAGTGGCCATGTCAAGGTATGTCTATAGCAAGTAAGCAGAATGGCTTGAAGGACCATCGTTCTTCACGGTTTCATGACATTGTGCTAGTGATACAATCTATTCAAACATCTCAATCACATCCACTGAGGTACATTATTGAAAACGTACTTGTGGTAAGTACTTCACATACATGTACATGCACACTTAAGAGTATACACTACATCCATGGGATTTTTGGAATTCCAATGTTATTGGATGCTACTACAATGGGATCACGAGCTCATAGACCAAGGCTTTGGTGGACAAATATGGCACCACCAAAGTTATTAAATGCAGCAATTAAATGTATTCAATGACCCGACATTTATATGAAGGATATTTTGAATCCTCACCGTTCTTCAAGGCGCGTTTATTACAACGATCAAGCACCATTGGCGGTTGTCAATCGCAAGGGTGAACCAGAAGGGTGTTGTTGACTTTTGCAAGTTTCTCACGGTCATATGCCTTTGAAGACAACAGATCGGGTTTAGTGTGGGATTCTTGCACTAAAGAGATGGTTGAATCCAACGCCGATGAGCAGGAACATGCTATGGGATTTCAAACTGGAGTTACCAATGTTTCCAGCATCATGGAGTTTCAAAGGCAATATCTCATTGGCCAAGCTATGGATTTAAATTGTCTCTCTTGGGTGGTTTCACTTGTTGTAGTTGAACAAAAGCGCATAGCTTCAGCGCTTGCAGGCCACTTAGGTTTTTATGAGCTACAAGCAGCCATGAAACCATCAAGTTCTCATAGCTTAAACTTGGTGGTTGGGGACGAAGAGGCCTTCACAACTTACCCATAGGACTTATAGAAGGATACTCCATTTTTCTCGACTCCACAAACAAATTGGCCTAGTTGGGATCAATTGGCCAAACACAAAATTGAATTGGAGGAGCACGTGGAAAAGTTATTCTTTGAGGAGCATATAGAGGGCCAAACTGAATAATTATGGCGCTTCAGTGAAGTTGAAGAATAATATAGTATGGCTAAGATGGAGCAAGAGGACTCTACTTCAGGTAGGGTGCAATAGCAACCAAAAGTTGAAAAACCTGCTTCAAAGGAAGAAAGGAAGGAGACAGTGACTAAGGAAACTTGGCAACTATTAGTAGGCCTAGAAGATGAAGCAGAGATGAAGGAGGAAGAAAAGTTTCTCAAAGAGTATATGGAATGTTTTGCCTTTAGTCTCAAGGATTTGGAGTTATTAAAAGGGCAAGAAGTACGAATTGATTTGATAGATGATGTGCCAATTTATCGCAAGTTGTACAAATATAGCAAGGTAGAACACAAGATGATCCAAGCCCAGACCAAGGAGTTATTGGAGGTGAGATTGGTGGAGTTAGCACCTTCGGACTACGAGTATGCATCAACAACAGTTATACCATTCAAAAAGGATATTTTTGGTAATTGGACTGAGAAGAAGATGTGCGAGGATTATCAAAGAATTAATAAATTCACGAAGTCCAACCGTTATGCAATGCTGATACCAGAGGTGAACTTTGACACCATCGGCCATGCCAAAGTATTTAGTACTTTGGATCTCTGGTTAGGATACCAGTTATCACCAACTTGGTATTTGGGAGGTGATAAGGGAAAAACAGCATTCTAGGGGATCGATGATGATGGGAAGGACCGACTTTATCAATGGAGGTTCCTTCCCTTTAGCTTAAAAAATGCCCCTATTGGATTTCAGAGGGGCATGAATCACATATTTTTGGGCTTGGATTTTGTGAAATGCTACATTGATGACATCATAATCTATAGCATGAACCAAAATCAACATAGAGCTCACTTGAAGGAGGTTTTTGCTAGACTAAGACTCTATGGCTTAAAATTGCATCCGAACAAATTCAAGTTTTATTATGTTCGTGTAGAGTACTTGGGCCACATGATATACCCTAGTAGATTAGGTGTAGTAGCCAGTAAAGTGGAATTGATGGTTTCTATACCAAGGCCAAAGGATATGAGCAAATTGCAAGCATTTTTGGAATTGTGCAATTATTATCAAAAGTTTGTCAAGACATTTAGCGCTATTGCGAAGCCATTGACCATGCTGACAAGGAATGATCAACCTTGGATGTGGGGAGATGAATAGGAGGCCGCCTTTACACAATTAAAGGAATGTTTATCATCGACACCCATCTTGAGGAGGCCAATTTCTAGCAAAACATACCAATTGCACACAGATTGGCGCGGTGTTGATTCAAATGGACGACGATGGCAAGGAGTTTGTGGTAGCTTATGCCAGTTGTTCCAACAACAATATGAAGGCATAGTACAACTCATATGAGGGGGAATGTTTGGCAACAATTTAGGTCATTGCCCACTTTCGTTGTTATTTGTATGGCAACAAATTTCTATTGGTTACATACCATCAACCGTTGAAGTGGCTCATGGAGTCCGACAAGCTCATTGGCAAGCTTGCATGATGGGCCTTGATGCTAATGGAGTATGACTTTAAAGTTGTGCACCGTGTCGGTTTGGTGAACATGGATGTTGACGGCTTGAGCCGTAATCCAAGTCTTAGCCAAGTGGACTCTACAGGGGTTCAATGGCATGTAGAAGAGGGAGAAGATTCATTATCAAGGTGGCATTCTGCTACTTATTTGAGTATTATGGTGATGATTGGAGACACTACCAAGAAAGCCATTGTGGCCACAATGGATGCGGATGGAGGTGAAGAGTCTAGAGGTGCCAAGGATATTTTTGAGGATGTGGAAGTTATGAAGTACTTGAAGTATGGCAAATTGGTGACCATAGTGTCAAATAAGGAGAGAGACTAGATTCTACAATGAGTCAAGTGGTTCATGTGGGAGGGGGCCTATTTGCTTCAATTTTGGCCAGATGGCAATAAAAAGGTGTTACCGGTGCCTCAAAAGAGAGTGAAATTAATTATGCATGCGCATGAGGACTTGGGGCACTTTGGAGTGCGAAGGACTTATAGTTTGTTACAAATTCATTATTGGTGGGTGGGCTATGCAAATGCAAGTCCAACAATTGGTTGCTAGATGCATGATGTGTGATAGAGTGCAGACATCTTTTAATACCCCAATGCCCCAATTATAACCATTGTCAATCATGGGATTGGATTTTGGTGGAGTTTGGACTTTGCAGGGCCATTACCGGTGATATAATGACACAACAAGTATGTATTGGTGATAATTAAGCATTTTTCTAAATGGATTGAGTTGGTGGCATTGTCGGACAAGTTCAGCAAAGGGGCACCTTATTTCTTTTTAGACTGTGTGTTGAGTCGCTTTGGAATTCCAACAAAGGTGTTGATCGATTAAGGATGTGAGTTTCTTGGAGAGTTTCAAGTCTTATGTGAACAAACAATGATTGATCACTGCACTATTTCATGGGATCATCCCGAAGCAAATGGATTGGCAGAGCACATGGTGCAAACCATCAAGAAGGGGCTTCGGAAATATAGTTTGAAGAAGGGGCATCATGGAGATTGGGACTTGTAGCTTCCATGGATAGCAATGGGCTACTAGTTTAGTAAGCAAACATCTCTGGCTTCTTTTTTACCCTATTATTTATTGTTTGGGCGTCATCCGGATTTACCAATGGCAATCAAACAAGATGCAACAAGATATTGGATAATATGGATGATCTGGACACATAGGCAAGAGTATGCAAGCAACATGCGGAGCTATACAAGAGGGTGATGCCCATGGCTTTGGAGAACCTTTCTATTGTGTAACATAGAGACACCTTGCATTATGCCATGATACGAGGAAGAGGTTATCGACCTTAGGTGCGATGTTTCCTGCCTGGTAACTATGTTAACTTGTAGCAAACAACACCCACTATCCTTGATGTCACTGTAGGGCATATTGTTCTACAAGTGCATGAAGTACTCAAGTCTAGCGTGCTATTTTTGGAGGGACGTGATAGCAAAGTCTAGAAGAACCACACGTGCAATTGTGCGTCGTGTCATTTGCCACACATAGATGGACGGATTGATTGAAGCACTTCACGGATTTCGACTAGGTTGAAATGTGTATTGTGTAGGAACGCAAAGTACGCTACTACTATGGTTATATGTGATGTTTGTTCCATAGGGTGGCATACAAGTTGTTTGACCCTTCTTTTGGAAGAAATTCTAGCAGATCAATGGATTTGTCCTAAATGTGTGCTGGGGCGTGGACAAACATTCACATTTTAATACAGATTTTCCACTAGATTCTTGTTAGTACTTTGGAGAAGCCTACTAAGTTCACCAGTGTGAAAGGGGCTTCGACACCAACGAAGGGAGCAAATAAAGGGTTAGTTGTAAAACCACTTACCATGTACTAGTGTACTTGTGTATCATAGTTGTTTATTTTCTTTGTTCTACTATGAATGTCAGTGGTGTTTAGTGCTTATAGTGATAGGATGTTTTTCGCATTGCTATCATTGTTTGCAGGTTGTTATTGTAATTGTGACTCACAGTATAAGTTATGAGGCATTTTTCCTATGATCATGGTGTCTACCATTAGTCAAGAGCTATTGGACCTTGGTATAGTTAGGTTGCTAGCGAATTACAAGGTCTAGTGTTTACTTATTGCACGCTCTCTCTCATGTTGACTCAATATGATCTTGGCATGATGTGTTTGTACATGACAAGGGATTCAAACCCAACCTATAGCATGCATCTATTTCCAACCAAGGTTAGAATAAATTTCAAATCAAAGCTTTGAAAGTGTGTTTTTCGCCTTTTCAAGGTTGGAATTAATAAGATGATGACACATGTTCCAAAGTAGTGAATAAGAAAATAAGAAGTAGTGAGCAGGATTTAGTTCTTGAATGATCAGAATTGAAAAACTCTAAACATTGACTACTAGTGAAATGCACTTCTGGACTCCCCAAATTCCTAATGATTTCAATTTTGACAATAAAAGTATAGAAAAATTGCAATTCCTATATTCTTTATTTCTCTACAAAGAAAAAATATGTATCCCCTCATACTCCTCACATGTGTCGCACAATCACTTAAATGATCGGGTATAGGTGGTTCTACCTCCATGCTGAGACTTCCTTTGCTTGAAATAAGTGATGAAATCTTAGTACACGGTCATGGGTCATATTGGACCATTTGCCCACGGACAAGGGCCTGTCCTCACAGGGTTAACTTAGCGAAGAGTTGTTTTCGCTCACTCAGACTGAAACTAACTGTCACTCTAACATGGGGTGGACACATGGCGACTCTTGTGACGGTATGGGAACTGACTTGTGCAGGGAACGCCTTTCTAGGCTTACTTAACTTACTCTGGTATCCTACACGTTGAGTTTCAGAAGTGCTTAACGTAGTTCAGGATTGCTAGGACTGCATTGGGGCTCTCCAACTGCGGGTTGTACAGAGTTGCGCCCAGGAACTGGGTATGACTCCTTCTCTGTGTTTGCATTCAGCTTGTAAATTTGTGTTCGATCTTCGATAGGCTCCATCGCGTACAGTATCTCGTGTGTCAGGGGCGAAAATTCAAGAGCGCTCGTCACTTACTTCATGCCGAAAACATGACTCTGAGTGATTTCTTAATTGTGTAAATGAAGTGGGTTTTCTTTCGCCCTGTGAAGTGCAAATCATATCGTTTAATAAGCTAGCAAGCTTGCAATTCTGAATTGCCTACGGGTAAAAGTCACAACGTTCTTTTCAAAGCTTTGAGACCCGTCCGGCATTTTACCGATCGAGTCTCGTAGGATTATTGAGAGAAAGAGAATCAGTCACTGATGATGGAAAGATCACTTGCCACTTTGAAGATGAATTCTGGAGCTTCGAGTAGTAATACATTCGTCTATTTCTTTCGTGAATGAGGTTAGAGCCCATACCTTCGTGACTGCCGCCGTCCGGGATAGATGAAGGTTCCTCGTTGTCTGATGCGCAGGTTGAGCATTGAGGAAGTAGGGGCTGCTGGTGGCGATCGAAGATGAACGGGGAGGTATCAGAGTACATCGGAGTAGCGGAGTGGCGATGGACTACTCGGCAAGCAGCAGATATGCGTTGAAGCGGACCATCGACAATTGCGTCCGCCTAAATGATCACCTCATAGTGCTGGTGGTGAACAAGGATCAAGCACATCCGAGCAGAGCTTCCGGCCCCCGTAAGCGTCGTCTCTACGCGCAATCCTACTTTCCTCAATATCCCTGCTTAACAATAGCTAGTCTAGGCTCTTGCATTGCTACATATAGGATGCTGAAGCTTGATGTCGGGGTCTTTAATTTGATGGGTGTTGATTGTGCAGGGTTTATTCCGTTGGCGGTCGCTATGGACTAACAGAACCAGCTGAAGCTTGATGAAGAATTGACCAAAGCTCTCCACGAGGCCACAGCTAGCCAAGAAGGAAATTATGCAACCCCTCTTACTTGTCAGAGCCCCTCCGCAAATCGACTGCCTTATGCAGCGTTCATTTGGAATGTACCAAACCAGTGAGATAGAACTTCCCGTCTGCGTCGTGTAGGAGAAGCAGAAGCGTAAGCTAAGAGATTATATATTTATCATGGCCATGTCTGGTCGGGTGCAGATTGTCGTGGTGTTCAAGGTGTATTGGGGAGACCCCAAGGAGAAGCTATGCAGCGCTGCTGTGGATGCGCCTCTTGATTTCCTTGTTATGGGACGCCGAGGCCTCAGCGCCCAGAAAAGGTTTGATTAATTCCATTGCATTTCCATAACTTTCTTCAGGACTTCTTCGAGAAGTTGTTGACATGCCATGCATTAGTCTCCCTGCTCATCTTTCCCTTGTGTTTTTTGGCAGGACCATCCTGGGGAAGGTCAGCAACTATGCGACCAACAATGTGCCCTGCCCTGTCACCATTATTAAGTTGCCGCCCAGCCTCTGAGTAGTGATGAACAGTTGGTTGCCCGGCCCGGTACGAGATCAATTAGACTCCCCCTCCTGTTACCGCGGTCCTTCTTTCGATTTCTAAGTCGTTAAAATCGAGGTGCTGAGGTGTACATAGATCGCTAGTGACTCCTGCCTAAACTCTTTTTCATACTGACTGTGAGCATAGCAGGGACTCCTAATCGTCTCTTTCTGAACTACTTTCAATTGTGAGCATATTTCTTATCTCTCTGTTATTCAGGATTTGATGATGATAATTTTGTGATGCTTCCGAACCTGTTTCAAGCACTTGTTAGCTTGGAAAATACCATCAAAAGCGGTATGAATATGCTGTACATGATTGAGTTTTCTTAAAGTGTATGCACACTCCCGTAACTTAGTGCAACATGGAAAATCTGATTGAAAAACAAAAGTAAACGAGGATGCAGGGTGCATGGTGATATCATGTGATTGCTTTTTGAATCAGGGCCATTCACTAGCACAGAGTACGTAACCCGGGTAGGTAAGATCTTGCTACAAATAAAATTTTATTGAGAATTAAAACAAACTGTAAGCTCTTCATCTCGAGAGTACTTCCAAGTGCTGCTAATGTCTTCAGCATGACGCTGGTCTTCTCTTGTAATGGCATCACCATAATCCCTGCCCTTACAGTTTTTTAATTGTTGTAACGCTGTTATGCACCATTCAGTGACTGGTCTGTGGCAACTCGCGACGATTTTATCACTCTGTACTGGCTTAGATAAGCTCTATTAATAGCGTTCGAGTAGCTCTGAGTGCGATGGCTAATGTCTGATCACGTTGTGCCTTCTCGAAAACGGGAGACTGAAGGGAATCATGAATTAACCGGCTCTGCTAGGTTGTCACCATTGGAGAACATGCAGATCCTCCATCATCTGTTCATCATTAATGATTACTGGCTCAATAGGACCCAGAGGAAGCATGCAAGGGTTCCAGAGTTCAACCCCAACCAACGAGAGGAACATTTTATTCTACACACACGATGTGACCAGAATTTAGTAAGTTATCACAGAATGTTGTGTGAGCTGATACGGAGACCCTCACAAATCGCAAATACCACAAAGCACGGCGTGCATTGTGATATGGCCGCTAGTCAGTGTCGGACATTCCGATTGAATAAAACAAATTCTATAAGGGTCCCAGGGTTGATCACATTAATACATTGACCTTTGATTTTCATAAATACTCCAGGATCCGCTGTTCTACATGACACTTGTTAAAATTTCAAAGAAAAGAGAGGGGTATAAAGTTCAAAGGTAAAAACCTTGGTCGCCAAAGAAGTCTTTAAGCCATGAAGTCGTAATACCTGTCATAACGAATAATAAAGCATCAGTGATATTAAATTCGCAAGAGGGCCTGATAAATTTAATATGGCGACTCAAAGACAATTAGGTTAATATAATAGCCACAACTGGTTCATGTCTGTGCTAGAGCAGAAAAATATCTACGTTAAGACAGATACGCCAGAGGATATATTTGGCAGGGAATTTCGTAACGGTATCTGACCGATCTGAGCTGTGCGGTGGTGAAAAACTTGATATCACAATTCGGTTGCACGACGTTTCCTTTCCCATCGGTGAGACGGTTGAACACACGCATGTAATCCTCCAGGGAAATTGTAGCCAGTTTCACTCGTTTAGCGGACTCGGAAGCCTTGGTAGTCCTTTTAGACTGCTGGTTCTCCGTATCAGCTCCGAGCGGCTTCTGAAACGAGGATTCAGCTCCCTGCAGCATCTGTTGAGAAAATTCTGCGTTATAGTCCAGGAGAGCAGGAATGATAGCCGAGTTCCCGTCCAGGACGTTCTCTGCGCAGAAACGATTTCAGTTGAATTAGATTCCATCGATGCTGAGCTTTGGAATATCGGTATTGACTTCTCCTCACAAACCATGAAGCCACGAACAAAACTCCTCGTTCAAACACAATGCGAGCTGATCCTCAAATCATTTGATACACCTCTAGGTGAGCAAGCAGAAAAAAAAAAAATTCCGCAAACAACATAACATCTTCTTCACCGAAATTTACATCGTAACCAAAATCAGTACGTGAGGATCTTCCGTCCCAAAAGCCTGACAATGCTTCTGAACTCTTGTATTTGTAAGTTACACACTTACCCGAAGGAGTAGCCATGATATCGCACACTTTATTTTCCGCAGAGCAGAAGTTCCTTGTGCCTTCCAAGATTACTGCGTCGAAGGACTGTGGAGAACAGGATTCAAACTCTACTTCGCCACGCAATGGCGTCATGTGATCTTCCCATTCAATTTAAGGCGCCACGAGCCAGATAAGGAGGCGAGAGCTAAAACAGAGCGGACGGTGACGGGTGGAAGGAATCGACGGACGATGAAGCAATTCTCATTCATCCGTCTCAGCTGACGCACACATATTTCATCCACACAAGTCGATCGTCAATAGTTACTGAAGCACTCATCGATATCGATGAACAAATTTGGAACTGTGTTGGACAACCGACTGCGGTAACTTAACCCTAGCCTGCCCAAGAGGACAAAAAGTGTCCTCACATAGTTTTAAGTTCAATTCAAAGTACTGTAACTTTTGCATCCCATGTCCAAATTCAATAAAACTTGTTGGAAATTTTTTGTCTATTCTTCAAGTTTGTGTGGTAAAATTTTCAGATCAATCCAAGAGGTAATGATTTTCTGGAAGTCAATCGAAGTTCACAGGTTCAATTTGATTCACCAAAGTACACTTCATGGCTGCAACTTCGGGGGCTTGTATCTCCTTCATCCAATGTTCGATTTCAATGAAATTTATTGGATTATATTTCCCTTGAAGTCTAGTTATTGTGGTAAAATTTTCATGTCAATCCAAGTTGTTTTGAATGTTTGGGAGCAATTCGAAATTCAAAATCCCACCATTTATGGACTACAGTGAACTTCAGCGGCTTGTATCTTCTTCATACAGTGTTCGTTTCCAATAAATTTTTTTGAAAAAGTTGCGCATACTGATCTAGTTTGTATGGATAAAATTTTATATCAATCCAAGAAGTAATGAATTACTGAAAAGCATTTTAGTAGAAGGAGGTTCGGCCCTAGATGTGTTTTTTGCAACTTTTCTTGCCTATTTTTTGACATTTGCAAGCCATTTTGCAAACACATTGAGTCAAATGAATGATATTTTTTTTCACCAATGTGTTTGTATGTTGGATTTAAATCACTTTGTAGTTTAAAGTTTTTTCATTTGATTAGGTTTAGAAATCAAATTTCGCCTCTAAATGTGTTTTTTCAGAAAATTTCAGCATTCTTTTTCAACATTAAAACATTATAATCTCGCAATCTATGCGGTCAAATGACTTCAAATTTGATACACATCATTAACATGTACACTACAAGATTGTACGGCTAAGATCTCTATAGCTTAGTGACATTTAGATCTATATCACTTCAAAAGCAACGATGTTTTTAACCCCGAAACGGCCTTGGGCCTTCTAGGGTTAATCAGAAGTAAGAAGAAGGATAAGACCAATATGAATCATCTATTGGGAATGGCTCAACTATCTAGGCCTTGTGGAGCATTCCAATGTCCATTTTTTGGACAATGAAGAGATTGAAGTTCTTGTTTCTATCTTGTTCTTGTTTGGATGAAAGTCATCCTAATTTTTGGTGATACTTTATTAAATTCTTGTCTTATCTAATGGTTGGATTTGGTTATCAGAATACAAATTTTTCTAAAATTACAAATGTGGAAGTGTGTCACGTGGTCAAATTGCATTGACTCTAGTTCAAAACTAAATTAGCAAAAATGAGGTCTAAGATGTAAAGAACAAAAAAAATTCAAAAAATCACCATGTCAAGAGAACCTCATTTTGAATCCATTCTAGTAAGTTTTGCTCAAAAAATGATAATGTTTTGCATGTAATCAAATTTTGAAGGAATTTTGAAATTTTCCTTTCCAAATTTATAGAAAAATATTGGTGACAGCATTGGTGAATCTAACTATATAGATGGAATCTAAAATTCAAAACATGCAACTTTACTTTGTATATCACTTCAAAAATATTCTTCCAAATAGCACTTTATAATGATTTTTTCCAAATTGTCAATTTTGGAGAAGAATCCAGACACTCCAGGGTTAATAGGAAGTACACTAAATTATATTGAAATTAATTTAGATGTGAAATTATAAGGTTACAAATATTGTATAGTTGCAACTATTTTGAATTTTAAAGATTTAAAAATTTCCTTTCACATACAATATCCAAATATTTTTGTTGAATGATTCTTTGTAATCAGAATAATAGTTAATTCAATTAGTGCAATATTAGCACAGAATTGCATTAATTTGAGAATTAGGGAAAGTATAAGAATTTGCATATTTTAGACAACATGTTGAAAATTTTATATTCATTTTATATAAAAAAATATGAAATGAAAGATATTAACTATTAAACGATAAAAAAAATATTAAATCAACAATTACTTTGACTTCAATTTAAGAAATGTTAATCTCAATGTTGAAAATAATGCAGTAAGTAATACATGTCTTAATTTTTGGTTTTTGATTGTTGAACCCTAAAGTTCCTTGATTATGTTTTCACCAAAAACACTCCAAAATTGTCATTTTAAGGACAAGTACCAAAATAAATTTTAAAAACATTTTTGAACAATCACATCCAATTATAGAATTTTGTAGTATGGTAATTTGAGAAGATGTGGAAAAAAATTTAGAAATTTCTACTGTGTAGATTGCAATATACAAGCGTTTGATTTGACAAAAAGTCTTTTTTCGGCCTTGCAAAAACCCGAATAGGTACACTTGACAAGGTTACATTTGTATGAAAAAATGTCCAAAATAGTTGCAACTCTTTGAATTCATTCTTTAAGGTAAGTTGGTTGAATGCCTAAAAATTTTTAGATAATTTGGAATTGTACAACATAAATATGGAAATCTTCGCTCACCTGCACTTGCCTCCAAAAGTTATGTTGCCAAAAAATGTAGCTTAGTTCTTTAGGGGTTCAAAATTAGTACCTACAATTTGAAAAGACTATTTAAAGGTATTCATGCTACTATTGCCGTAACATAGACCATAAAACACAATTCCTAGAAGCTTTTGTCTCATTAATCATAGAACAAATAGAATGACTTGAAAAGATAAAAATATGAATATAAAAATTCATTATTCTTAGCTCAAAATATTGAGGTTGAAATTGGAAACAACCTTTTAGTCTTTGCAATACTTTTTGCATTGGTATGAAACAAAATGCAATAGCTAAACCATAATAATTCAAATTTTTAAAATATATATATATATGCAAAATTTAAAAAATATGAGGTCTCTACAATCTATCAGAATTAATTTTGCAACTACCCAAAGTATGCTATTTAAGACTTTTAGAATCAAAATACTTGAGTATATTCATTAACATCACATTCAAAACCAAATATGAATATATTTTTGGTCTTAATTTCTTTATAATTAGTAATAAATTAATACATAATTTACTACCAAATGCAAAAATGCAAAAATGATTTGAACCATGTAGCCAATGTTTGTACAAATGATTCTATTATTGAAATTCATGAAAAATTACAAAACCATTTTTGTAATGGAGGTGACTAAAAACTTGACTCATCCCTTGATGGATACAAATGAAGATGTGATTGATTTCGTAGCACTTGATTGTTGCAATGTTGCAATGCATACAATATGTAGATAAATTGAAGCTTAAGTAGTTGATCCATTCCTAATTGATGCTTCATTCAAACTTCAATTAATCCCTCTCCACACAAAATATCTTAAAATACTCTAGAAAAGGGACGTATTTTGTTCTGTTTGGTGGTTAGAGGTTATCAATATGAATTGCAAGCTACTCCGTATATGAAATGAAATGCAAAAGAGAGCTAAGTGTAGCTAGCTATCCATTCCGCAAAGAAGAACTGCCACCTGGGTTGCTTGCGTGTCAACCTACCTACCTTCCGACCGACCAAGTAATCGACTCGGTCGGCCCGTCGTCGGAGCAGTAGTGGATGATCATGGCTTGCCTGCGCTCTTGAAACTCCGTCGCCATAGCCACAGCTCCTTCATTTCAATTCGATCATCGACAACATCGTTGCTTTGGTTGTGGAAGGAAGGGTTTATCTTCTTCGGCATCGCTATGGCCGCCTGTACCGCCATCCTCGTACGCACCTACCCTGTGGTTCTAGTTCGAGCTATGATACTACTCTTGTGGTTGCCCTGCGTGAAAGGAATGTGGCAGAGACTAACCCATTTCGTCTGCAGGGCAATGTTGCTTCCCAAGGGTGGTCTTCTTCGCTGCCGAGGAGCAATGGCGAAATGGCTTCCTCCGTCACCAACTCGGTTGCTGGGAGTGGCCGGCGACATGCCACTTTGGGATTCTCCTCCAGCAGCTTCGGCGCTTCCTGCAAGCAATTGCGCATGGATTCGTCGCTAGCATCGTCTGTCAGCAGGAAGCCGTTCGCCGTGAAGGTGCGCCTGGACTTACATTTTCATGTTGGGTTTGTTGGTTTCTTCGGAACTGGACTTTGGGGGCCGACGTCCTGATTCAATTACGGTATGGACTCTTCTAGGAATGCCACGTTTTCTAGTGTGGAGATTCTGACAGGCGATGTGCTGAGCAGTCTGAAGTGAAGACTCAAGCTAAGGTGACGAAGAAATGTTATTTTGATATCACGATTGATGGCAAGCCAGCGGGTCGTATTGTTCTGGGACTTTTCGGTGATGACGTTCCGAAAACGGCCGAGAATTTCCGTGCTCTCTGCACAGGTTTGATGCTCTTCATTCTCCTGACGATTCCAGTTACTATTCCGCAGCATCTTGTGTTCGAGCGTCTGGCCGCAGAGTCTGGGTGTCTTTTGTCTGAATTATTTGTATCAAGAATGCAATCAGGAACCCAATCGATAATCCAATGGTGTCACGGGCGCGCCAACATACAGAATTTCAAATGGAGTCGAATTGATGTCCCTTCTTTGTGTGATTCATCAAGTTCTGATCTTTTTACATTCCAGTTGCTGATATTCGTTGCCATTCATCCATTGGTTTTGCTGTGACGTCCAAGTTTTGTTGATACGCATTATTTCAATACTGTTTTTCAGGTGAGAAGGGGTTCGGGTACAAGGGTTCGGCTTTCCATCGCGTTATCAAGCAGTTCATGATCCAGGGTGGTGATTTTGACAAGGGCAATGTATGTTGTTGATCCTCGTTCATTTATCTTTCTTTGTCCTAATTTTTTTTTCTCTTCTGGAAATGTATCAGGGTTGAAGCACATGATGTGCCTTTTGAGAGGAGTGTTTACCTGTAGTTGTGGTTAGCATGTACAAATCAGGCTCGCTCTCGTTGACTCCTTTTAACCCCTTTTGGATATTTGTATGCAGGGCACTGGTGGATACAGTATCTATGGCAACAAGTTCAAGGATGAGAACTTCAAGTGTAAGTTGATTCAGTATAGTTTGTGGTTTGCCTTCCATTCTTCACTGTTGACCTCTGTTGAATTAGGATTGATTGCACTTAACCGATTTGCGGATTTGATGTACAGTGAAGCATACTGGTGAAGGGATTTTGAGTATGGCAAATGCTGGGCCTAACACCAATGGAAGCCAGTTTTTCCTTTGCACTGTAGAGGTATGCTAAGGGAGAATTACTTCTGTACCTTAATTGTGCAACTCGATAACGTCTGTTTCAAGGGTGGTGGCGAAGGAAAAAAATTGATTCTAATCTAAATCCTCATTCTGTAATGTTTGAATTGGATGTTTTGTGTATTGGGAGTCAGTGGGGAGGGAACATTGACTCGTGTTCTGGCTTACTCTGAGGAGCTCATGGCAGTGCTTGAGTTTCTGGATGGTCTGCTTTTGACAATAGAACGATTTCTTTAGTCTCATTGACGAAGTTTTATTTTGTTTCCTTGCAGACCCCGTGGCTTGATGGGCGACATGTTGTATTCGGACAAGTGATTGAAGGTATGGACGTGGTGAAGAAAATTGAGGGTCTAGACACTGATCGAAGGGACAATCCCAAGAAGAAGTGTGTCATTGCTGCTTCTGGCGAGTTGTAGGTTCCCAAGAGGTACTTTTAGGAGCTTGTCTTAGTGTAATTTCAGTTACAGTGAGCCTGCTTCTGCGGATGTTCTTAGTTGAGCTTGAGGGAGGTATGAGCAGAAGTATCACCATTAGGCCCCATTGTTAGGATACTTTCTTCTGTGCACTATTCAACATGGATTGGCTTCGCTACTTTCTTGAGACACTGGTCTGATTTGCAACAATTTTTTTGAAAGATCAGTTTATGCACAGATGTTTTGAGCCGAAGGAGATATTAAAAGCGTTTGTTCAAGGAGTTGCAAGTGTGTTGATAAATTAGCCCTTATCTTTGCCTATTAAACGAGTGAATTACTTTGTGAACTCAGACTGAATAAGAAATAATCTCTGCGTGCAAGCAATATGCAGGTGCAGTGAGAGAATGCTTCTCAAGCACTGCACGCATTCGTACAGAGTTCAGTATTATTGTGTGCATGCTCGGCCCCACGCAATCACTCAGGCCACAGAATCAGGAAAGAGTTAAAGATAAACTCTGTGCTTGTACTTCTACTCACATGCAAAGTCGCTAAGCTTGACATCGTGGGTTCTTGAAGGCATTGTTCGTTGCTTCTACTCAGTGTTGGTTTTTAATATGGAGAAAGAACAAGTATAATCTCGGGATACAGATGTCGATAAGTTCGACGGAGTCGTGATGTTGAGAATGTTTTTATCGCGACTAGCAGTCAATGGAGACTTTGAATGGGCAATGGTAGTTTCATGAGAATGAGGTTTTGTTAGGGTTTGAGTGCTATGGGGGAGAATCGCAAGGGTTGGCCGCTTTCTTTCCACGAGCTTGATGCGGCTTGAGTTCCATCCGAGAGTAGAATTTCTCCGGTCCGTCCGAGCACCTTCCATCGCGGTTTCTTTGCTCTTGTCAAACCCAAGGACGTATCCTAACTCGCTCAAGATACTAACACGTTCAATGGCGCGGTGCCAATTGCTGTGGACGACAACTTTGTGAAACGAGGGTTGTAGGGTACAGGGAAGCCCGTTCTTTGAAGAGTGAGCTAGTGAGCGCTTCGTGTGGGCTTATACTTTCGAAGATGAGGGGATGGGAATCCAACAATGGGAACTCGAGCGGCAGTGAAGGGGAGGGAAAGGAAATAACGATCGGGGAAGAAGAGGCGCGATTGTTTTGCATCAGCATCAATGTTTGCAGCTTCAAAGCCACCCAACACTTGCCCATGCGTTCCGTCAATTTGTTTGTGCGAGTTGTGCTGCCGGAGATCGTGCGAGCTGCCGTGGAGGCGAGTGATCTGCCCTCGAAGATTACGGCGTCGCTGCGGACTCACCCTCCTGTGCTTGTTGAGCGCAGTACTGAAGTCAATATTTCCAATGGGTAAGCTCATTCTTGGAGACCTTGATCTGCTCTCCTGCATTCTATCTCTCGCGTCTGTCATACTTTCTGCCATTCTTCCTCGTGTATGCGGGAATGAATGGGTACCGTGCAGGAAGAGGATTCTTCCGGTATTGACCTAGGTCTCTTGCTGAGCATCCCTTGCTCACCATCAGAATGCAGGGGTTGTACTGCTTAATCACAACAAATTTGAGATCGTTTAATGTAATCAGAGTGTTGTAATGCCTTCCTTTATGTACTTTGCTAAAAAATAGAGTTTATATCCTTTGTGTAATTGCATCCCCTTAATATTTAGTGCCTTCTTTACTCTATTTGTACATGAGATATTTGATGGAATTTATGCTCTTTTAAGCAGCTTTCCTACTTTGAAGGGCCGAAAACATGTAGCAGTGTTGATTGTATGGAGGATCGTTCTTGGGTGGGACTGTCCAGACAGAGGTTTCTCCGCGAAAGCAAAGAAAGATGGGCTGATTGATGATGGCTGGGTGTGGGGGTTGCTGGATGATCACATTGTGCTTCACAGCTATGTTACATTGAAACTTCCTGCTTCGCCAATTGCCATGACTGCAATGCTGGCGTTAGGACCCGAGGTTAAAGCTTATATTCTTCATCGAGACAAGTAAGATATTATGCCTGTTTCTTCTTCTCTTTTCGTTTGAATTCTCGAAATTAGTAGTATTTGATTCTTAAAGATTGGAGAAATACTGTGTTATGGCTGTATTTGCAGATATGCAGCAGATTCTGTACTTGGTGTCGCCAATTTACCTATGAAGCTTCTCATGGAGCAACCTGTGATAGATGGATATGCCTCCGTGCAGGGTCCTGGTACCGTTGGGGGAAAGGTTGAAGACGTAAGCATGCTGGTCTATCACCGTGAATTCTTTATTGCCGAATCTTTAGCCACATTGCTAAACCTTTACAATGAATCCTGGACAGCTTTATTCCTGTCAAATGTAATTTTTTTTCCCGGTACTGAAGTAAAATTCGGTTCTCTTAAAGCAGAGATATATCTTGAAATGCAGGTAAAAATTGGAACACTACGAGTTGTTCTCGCTATTGAAGACATTGGTCCTGTGGTTAGCACCGAGCCTGTAAAATTCAGGATAGGAGCATCTCCTGGCCCTGCACGGCAGCCACGATCAGATGACATTGCTGCTGCAAAACGCAATGTCTTGTTTTCTGCTGATTGTAGCCATATGAAAGGAGAGCCAGACATTGTGCAGAATCCAGGTGAGGCAGAGCCAGGGGAAGTGCTGATGCAGGCATTGAATAGTAGTAGTGAGACTCCTTGTAATAAAAGAAGGAAGAGCGTATCCGCTAGTTGGAAAACTACATCTCCGAAGAAGGGTCCTTCAATGAGTGATGCTGATGGACATATGAAGACCAGAGATGGGGCGAGCGATGAAGATATTCGCAGACTACCAGAATACGAGATGGCATGGGAGTTTGAGATGTGGCGAAGATCAGAGGAAGCTAGATGGCTCGAGGAATTGAAACAGCGGGAAGCAGATAGGATGAGTGAGCTTGAAGCAGACTGGAGGAAAAAAGAGAACCAACGTGTTGCTGGAATGCGCAATTTCCAAGCAGTGCAAGCTGAGCTGGAGGCCAAGTTACGGTAGGATCTATCTCTTGTGCAAGTCTCTTATCATGTATCTGGATGATTCGAGGTAAAAAAATATGAACACCAAATTTGTCGACAAAACCTTTGTTCCTTATAACATACCAGGCTTATTTTTTATGCCCTGGTTTCTGAATTTAACAACAATCTAGAATTTCTTTGACACAACAGGGCAACGCTTTCGAAATTGGAAAAACGAGAGAGAATTGTAAATGTTGCAGAAGAAGGTCTCGAACGTCGTACTGAAGCATTGGAACGAGCATATGCAAATCGCACTTCTGATGCTCAGGTTTCATGCTTGAAGAGCAGTATACATGCTGAATTATCGACTTCCTGCAATACACTGAAGCTCAAGAGCCAATTTTGTTTAATAATTTTAGAAACCCACTCATCATAATAAGAGGACGAATTTGTTCACCGTGCTCAAAGATTATGTCTTTTTTGCTAGATGTCAAAAATTAGGGCGCATATCAATCAGAGTATTTTTATGGTGCTTCTACCAGGTTGCAGTTAAGAGGCTGGAGGCTGAATGCGAGCATCGTCTGGAGCTTGAGCGGAGCAAGCTCACTTCTTTGCAAGAGCAGTATGGAGTGCTTGAGCAGAGGTTGGCAACCTCGAATGGCTCACTAGCAAATTTGGAGAAACAGTTTCAAGATTATAAATCTGCATTAAGAAATACCAAGGAGTCTGACCTTTTGGGGCAGATCTTTGGTCTGAAACAGCAGTGTTGTAATCTGGAGCGGAAATGTGAGCTAGCGATCCATTCTAGAGATGATTATAAATCCCAGGTACGTCATTTGTGTTGAGTGTCGATGATGAGTTCTGTTCTGATGAATCTGTAACATGGTTGTTGTTGGTCTTAGACCTTGCCCAGCTGAACACATTGAAAAGCTTTTACTTTATAAACTCTCAGGTGATGAAGATGGCGAAGGAACTGGCTAAGTTACATCGTGTACGGGAGGTTCAGCGGCACCAGGCTACTGAAGACAAGCTTCGACTAGAGTCCCGAGCCGTTGCTGCGATTGTGAAATCCCAGTGCCAGAAGGCAAGAGAGGATCGGTTGGAGCTGCAAAGCCTTAAGAAGCAGCTAAATCTTCTTCAGCTCCGGGAACAAAAATCATCGACTGCACCTCAGGAATATGAAATCTCTCCGAGGAGACTGAATCCCACAGTCATTGACCAATCTTCATCTCCTGCAAGGAAGAGTGGTCTGCCCAATCTTGCTCTGCCTGGAGTTGCCAAGTGTAAGGATGGAGCACAACCGCCATCTGGTCTCCAAATATTTCAGGTGTGTTTTATGTTGTATTTTTGCTCCGCCCACTGCAAACTGCTACCCTAGTCATTCTAGAAGTAGTCCACGCGCTCACAACCCGCAAGTGCTTAAATGGCCAAAAGTGACCACTAGGAGTGGCTTCAAGACGGTAACCAAATAAACGAATAATAGCAAGAAATCATGTTCTACATTTTGAATGGTAAAAATATGTTTTAGATGTTACTGTAATTATTAATAAGACGCCCAAGTGGATTTTATATTTGTAGTTCAGGCACTGAAGAAGATAAACATTTGCATTGCAGAAATATGAATGTAATTATCTGGCAATTCATGTCACTTCTGAATTTGAGGATAGGCTGCATTGACGACGACAGGATTCACAAATTCCTTGGACGTAAAGGGTGGTTTTATGCATTACAGATGCTAATCCGTAACGGTGATGACTGCTTGTTCTCGCAGGATTCGTCAGATATATTAAAACGCGGAGAATCTGCTCCCAATACTCTCTGGTCCACGCAACAGATTCAAATCCCTACTGAACAAGGTGGTGCAATCACGAAGCCCTGTCACGGTGGTTTCGGACATAAAGACTCTACTTCTCATGACTTTGAGCTGATTTCGAAAGCAAACAAAAGTAAGCTTGAGAAACTTCAGAAGCAGAGAGCTTATTTACTTGGAACGGGGGTTTATAATGCAGGTGATCGCGTCATCAAAGGATTGGACCAGGAGATCCAGATGCTAATGACTGGTGCCGTTAATTAAGTAGAAAACAGTGCTCTGCGCGTGGCATGTTGCCTTGATAGCAGGATTTGTCGGTGTTTCTGTCCCAATGATTTTGGAATTTGGGATCAATTTTGGCTGAGCTCTACACTGAACAGGAATTAAACTGTCAGCCTGGCATTGCTGTTGGTGTTGGCATAGGAGGTAGATCTACTCAAAATTTTGCATAGAGCAAAAGCAATGGAATGTCATATTTATGGATTTTGATTTTCCATCAACATCAGCTCTTACACATGTTCCCAGCAACAATTCTGTGACATGTGACTTTCACGGAAACATAAAATTTGAATTGCTGCATTTGCTAAGGTAGTGTAGTATGATAGTTACCAGATTGTCCCTGCAGCATTGGCTCAAGTAAGGTTCTACTCAAACTTTGTCATATTCATTGTAGATGTAGCTTCTGTCAATGCATTGTGTCTTTCCTCAACGTGCTTGAGAGCCAATAAAGATGGGATGGCCTAGCCATCGAAAAGGCCATGGTTGTGAAGTCCTCACCCAATCCAATTCCATGACCTTAAACAATTGGAAGATGTCTTCTTTACAAGAAATTCCAATTGATCAAAATTAAAATATGAGACCTCAAACATAACATTATTTAGCAATGGTAGTAGGGTATTTTCAAAAAAAGTTTTTATGGAGAATATTAATTTATTCACTAATATTGAGAATCTAATTAGTGAAAAAGACCATGACAACTTGTATCTGCTTCAATATATATATATTTTCTTTAATGTAGTTGTTTATCTTGCATGCTCTTTCATTGCATTAAATCTTTGTTTCTTTGTCTATTATTTTTTTTGTTGAGTCTTTAACCTTCAACAATTGCGATATATTCAGTTGTTATTGCTTTTTGCTACTACCTTTTATAAACTCCTAAGTATTCCAACATCCGTCTTTGGTATGATGAACAAATTACTTCAAGACAAAATTTTAGTGTACATATACTTTCAATTTCATCCCAAACAATTCTTGAATTTTTAAAAGATGGCATTTTCTATGACCAATTTGGTGAAATTGAGGTAAATAATATATTTGTACAAAAATATAAGCAAAAATGAGCAAAAATCCAATCAGTTAATGGTTTAGGCATTAAATGGATGGAGGGAATCAAAAACCCTCTTATATATGGCAATACATTATAGCTTCATAGCAATTTGGGCAACTTTTTGCCTTATAATTAATTAAAGTGCAAAAAATAGTTAGGTAGTTGAAAAAATAATATATTAAAATGGAAAAATGGAAAAATATAATTGAAATAAGTTAAGCATTCATCCAAGTTATTCTTACAATTTTTGAATGGTTGCTACTACTTTCATTTTAAGGTGGCTATGTTCACCTAAACACTTGTCTTGACCTCCCAATCCTAAACATTAACAAACCTTATATATTAAGGTTTCAATAAGTGCTAGGATTTATTGCATTCAAGAGATATGCTTTTTTTATTTGAGATTGTGCTTTAGAATATATAGTCAAAATGGCAAAGCAATCAATTTTACTATGTATGTTTATGTACTTATGTATAATGCAAGATTGTGTACAGTGAATTGAATTTTTACAAATTAGGCAATCCTTTAATATAAATATATTACTTTAGAATAAAATAAGTCAATAATTTTCCAAAATTTAGAAACCCATTCAATTTTTTTAATTTTCTAACCAAGTTGCTAGGAAACTATAGTAATTATGAAAAGAAAAATATGAATTATAAATCCCTCCCACCGATTCATATTCCTTCTTGTTTTTCAAACCACTATTTGTGCATATGGCATAGTGCTAATCCAAAGCCCCTCCAAGCATTTGCATTATAAGGATCACATGAGGCTAATGCCAAATCATTTGCAAGACTTATCAAATGTTTTGTAAATTTGTTGTATATAAATGAGATGAAATAAAATGTATTCTATTATGAGTCACAAAAATTTGAAATCTCTGTGAAAATTCAAAAGGTCCGTAAATTTTTCAATAAAAAGTGAAAAAAAAGTTATATCGTATACAAAATTCAGAATTTTTTTACAATAGGTGTACTGGTCCATATTATAGTGTAGGACATCTCAGTCCAAATCAAGTTACTGAAGTTCCTCTTTAAAAACTAGAAAAGTAGTAGACCATGGTTTTAGGCCTCAAGTTGAAATTGCAATTAAATATTGAATTTTGATTCATTTTGAAAATTTCCATATTATTAGAAGTAGAAATTGACTTTGACAAGCTTCATATCATGAATGGAATCAGATTAAAAAAAAATCTTAATTTTTATGGCAAAATTTAAGATGAAGAATGAGAAACATGATATTATTAGAATTTTGTATGTAGCAAAGACAAAGATAGGATAGATACTATAAGTGGTCTAAATAAATATGGGTTTTAAGGTCTTATATTTTAGAGTCTGGATTGGAATAAATATTATTGGTCATTTGTGATTTATTATTCTTAGATGAATTTATTAAATGAAATCTACTATTAGAAATATTAGATATATGGCATAGGCCTTTTAATTTGGTGTAGAATTCTATGTTGAAAATAGACATAGATGAATAGATTGCATTGTGAACACCAAGTGTATAGAAAATGAATGCCAACGACTATGACACTAACGAGTAAAGAGACTAGATAGGTGCTAATGGGTGAATAGGGGTGTCAACAAATAAAGAGGATAGACGCCAATGGCTAAGAAAGGTTGGTGATGGGTGCTAACAAGTGAACCCAATGATTGGTGCTTGTCTCTTGGCGCCACCTCTCCAAGTAGAATTAAGATTTAAATTAAGCAACTTTAATTGAAAAGACATGCAATATGTCTCTAAATGTAATGGAATAACCTAGTGATCTCACTAGAAACTTCTACCTTTTAGGTATAAAAATATCATATATAGTATTTATATTAGATGAAATTTTGGGGCAATGGAGGGCTTTTTTAGGCCTTTTCACCTCGTTGTTCTTCCAACAATGATAGAATGTTCGTGGTACTATTAGAATTTTTTTTCCAAAAAAAAGAAGAGAAAAAATTTGAAAATAATAATAATAATTTTTTGGGAAAATGATGTGGCACTCTCTCAACCATGTCAGAGTGTACAACTGGCATTGTTCCCAATGTTTTCAATGTTCCTAATGTTTTCAAAGCCTCCAAATTTCATCTAATGATTTAAAAACTCAACATTGTCATCATGTAAGAAAATACTATGATTATTTTGGATAAGCATTCTTGGAGGCATTGTACTAGAAGAAATTTGCATTATTCTAGATGATGTTTTTGTTCAATTTAATAGAACTTTGTTGGAAATAATCTATCACAGTTGTGTTGTAGACTTACAAAATTGTGACTAAAAATAATCCTGAAATTATCTTCATTGTTTTAAACACTATTGTGTTGATTGAACAAAAAACACGTAGAATAATGTAGATTTCTTTTAACATGTCTATTTTGGGTGCACTTTGTGCAAGTGTGCTAGGATCTATAAGAGTTGTCATTGGCTATAAGAATTGACAAGCTTATATAACTCGAATGCACAAGGATAGGCTTGCTAATGGGTGGATAGTATATGCTTTGCACACCTATGCAAAGTACAACTCTACTTTGCATAAACCTATCATTCATACAAACTTCTATGTTGGATTGGTAGAGACAAAATGACTTATTTACCAACATTCTTCAAACGTTCTTCACATGTCTGTAATAAATTCATACCTTTTCAAAAGAATAAAATATCAACTCAATTGCTAATCCCTTTCTCCCTTTGAACGATAGAAGCCTACAGTAGAAATACTTTGTCAATGAACCCCCATGCGGACCAAGCAGCCAACCAAACTCTCTCTCCCTCGTGCTCACTTTCCTCAAGCGTGCTTGGAATGTGGGCCTCCCTGCGAGGGGGACGGCGTCTGGCGTGGATGCCTGTCGAATGATGAAACCGCCTGGCAGCAGGCGAGCATCATTTCAGGAGATGGCGCAGACTCGGCGCCGATGATGCCGCCATAGCTGCGCCTCTGCTGACTGCATTTGTCCTGCAGTCGGGGAATGAGCTTACTCCCAGAATCTCATCCCACAAGACCTTCCTGACAGGAGAAGTCTAACGTAGTTGCAGCAGGGCAAGCAAGCGCATCCCAGCACGCCTTCCGTACGCAGTCGCCCACTGACGCCTCGCCACCCACCCTCCCTCTCGCAGACAGAAAGAAAGCGTGCTGCTCCTGCCTTCTCCAAGACCCATCATCACGCGCACTGTCGTCGAACCCACATCTGCATGGATGGACTCAACAAGACCTCATAACTGGGGATACTCGTCGTGGCTTTCTGTTTCTGCGGGCTAGGGGCCACTTGGGGGGATCACGTGCTTCTTTTTTCATGGGCGGACGACGTCGGACGACGTGGGATTCGTCATTTGGGGTCTCCTCGGGAGGGATCTGATGCTGGACTCGATGGAAGGACACTATTGCAGCCACGTTGGGGAGGAAGGTAGGGTCCTGGGGCAGAGACGACGGACAATTGGGATGAAGCCGTGAGAGGCAGCGGCGTTGGACATGGGGGGAGTTACTTTTGTTGGACTGACATTGGGAGGAGGGCGGTTCTTGATGAGGCATTGGCCGTTGGGAGATGGATGTCGATAGTTTCGACGCGTTGTGATCTTGGCGGTGGAGACTTTGAATGAAAGCGCGTTGGTGAGGACTAGGGGGTTGTTAGGGTTGGGTGGCCGTAGAAGAGAAGCACAAGGGTTGGACTAGTAACTGAGAGAAGAAATTGCACTTCAGGGATGTGGTGAGCCCTACGTCCATGAATTAAATAAGACTTAGAAACGGAGATCGGTGTCAGCAAGCTTCAATTACCCTGTTGGAGGGCGAGTGTGGTCATAGTGGTAGGGAAGGAGGACGATGGGTCCTTCCGAGGAGAATCACGTTTGGTTACTGGGCTGCAATGTGAGCTCCAAGCCCAGGTGGATGCAGCTGCTTATCTGCGGAGGAGGGTTCTTCTTCGGATACATGATCAACGGCGTCTGTGAGGTAAGTGTGCATCAGGAGCTTCAATTGGCGGAGGGGGAGGGGGAGGCTCTTCATCTTTTGGGCCTCCCATGAATTATGCAGCTTCATTGGAAGGAATGGCAACGATTCTTGTGTTTGACTGAGAGGTGTGCAGCACTGCCAGTTTGAGAGCTTGCTTTCTGTGTCTGTCACCTTTTGCACATTAGTTTAGCATATACGTGTGTTTGAGTTCACTTTCTTGGCACACTGCTGCAAACGGCATTCGAAGAAGAGCACCAATAAGCAGCATCATCTCTGATGACTTAGTGTAACAGAGGACCCCTTTTCTTGATATGACCTTGTTTGCACTGGGTGGCTGCCTTTGTACGAATTGATCTTTGTGATTGGTCTCGTGCCTTAGTTCTTTTAATCGTTGGAGATTCTGAAGTGGAATTTGCGATATTGTCGTTTAACGTATCCGCTATTGCTAATTCAGAATCTGGGTGCAGGAATATGTGTACAACAGGCTTCAATTCAGGTTAGTGGTACTTGGTGCACCTACAGCATTTCTTCGTTTTTTCATTTTTGAGATTCAGTTTCTGTGAATCGGTAGAGTGACGATATTCGTATTTGGTGTTCAGCTATGGATGGTATTTTACGTTTGTTCAAGGCTTCGTCTATTTGGGTCTCATTTCGTGGTACGGCTTTCGACCCAAGCACATCGTCAACCCCTGGAAGACCTACATCAAGCTGTCAGCTGTCTTGATGGGTTCTCAAGGGCTCACCAAAGGTTCTCTAATGTTCCTCAATTATCCTGCACAAATCATGTTCAAATCCACTAAGGTACTTCACTAACTAAACAATTTCTTGACTTTTGCTCTAGCCTTGCTCTACTCATTGCTAAAGATCCCAACAATGCGACATGTCTAGTTAGTAAGCAAGCTATATACGTTGGATCTGTAATCCACGCATTCTATTTCTTTAACCGTCCCTAATTGCTTGATCGTTCGAGTTTACAACGTGAATGTCGTGTTGAATGTCTCTTTTTCAACGTCTCATTGGATGACTGAACAGGTCTTGCCAGTTATGATAATGGGTGCATTTGTACCTGGACTGAGACGGCGCTACTCCATAGTGGAATATGTTTCTGCAATTATGTTGGTGTTGGGGCTGGTGACTTTTACACTTGCAGACGCCCAAACTTCACCGAACTTCAGCATCATGGGTGTAGTGATGGTGGTGGGAGCACTCGTTCTGGACGCCTTTGTTGGTAACCTACAGGAGGTTATCTTCACTGTTAATCCTGCGACCACTCAGGCAAGGCTTGTTAGACAATGCTTCTTGTCTATGCATGAAAATTTAATGTTAACCTAGGGGCTATGATTGCAGTCTTCTGAGCGGTGCAGAGAGGTGTCTGCTTCTTACCTGCTGAATCGATCTTCATAACGTTGTTTGTTTCGGAAAGAGATTTTGAGGAGCCAATGTTAGTTTATAAAATGCTACACCTTTCTTCCTGACTGCGTATCAAATATTTGTGTCTAAAGCTATTCTTGCGTGCTTCGTGTGCCACAGTTGGAAATGTTATTCTGTACAACAGCTGTGGGGCTACCATTCCTTATCCCGCCAATGCTCATAACAGGCGAATTGTTCCGTGCTTGGTCCAAGTGCTTTCAGGCAAGAACATTATTCTATCTTACTGCCTATCATACACAACGGGAAAATTTTAGGATATTGTATCCGTTGTTTACACGCGCCATGACATGCTTTCTAATTTTGCTTTACATAATCTCAGCCTCTGTGAACTAATTGCTGAAATCGAAGTAAAAAAGGGTCTGGCCTGTGAAAATAAGTCTTTGGAAATCAGATTCCTGAAGCTCAGGACGATACATTTGGTTTATTGAAATTTGCTTTCAATAATTTTGAGCCACTTTAGATTGAATGCGACACGACAGTTAGCCGGGTTTGTGCCAGGAGAAGCTTCTGGATTGTATTTTAAAATTTCAGGAAACTGAGTGCAAGAACCGCGTTAACGAGGGCATGTTCATTGTTGCAGAATCCTTATATTTACATTGTGCTTATATTTGAGGCTTGTGCGACATTCATTGGGCAATTATCTGTCCTTTGCCTCATTGCCTTGTTTGGGGCTGCTACAACAGCTATGGTGAGTATCCACAGTTTCCGTGTCTTCATAATTTCGGATATCCCTCTCCTTTTGAAAAGATCCATTGCATGACTTCTAAAGATCATGGCTTCTGTGAATGCAAATTGATGTGATTAAGGTTGCGATCAATGTCCGTCGAAATCGGAACTTTATTCATGCTTTAATTCATTGTTATGGATGCAGGTCACAACCGCCCGAAAGGCAGTCACCCTTCTTCTTTCTTATATCATTTTTACTAAGCCACTTTTAGGGCAGCATTGCACGGGTCTGCTTCTCATTGCAATGGGAATTGCCCTCAAGTCGATGCCAGACAATTGTCAACACAGGATTATGGCCTCCCATGCATACTCCCCCATACAATCGGAAGCTTCAACGTCACGGTCGGATCCGGCAGATGTGACTTCCAAACTAGAGGAGGGTGAGATCAAGCGTCATCTTTCTCGTTAGTCATATGTTAGTGTACATGAGATTTTTCCTTTAGATACATGAAACGCTTCAGTGTTTGGAGCACTGAACCAGAAGACCCTTTACACAATCACAATGATATGCAAAGTTTACGATGTTATACATGTGATTCTGAGGAGGCATGCATGAGGTGGAAATTTCTACCTTGAAATGGAGAAGTTTCTTTGAATTTTTATTTCAGGTTAATTAGGCCAATCCTCATTGACAACTTTGAGCATGACCAGCATCCTTGTTTGTTGAAATTGACATGCTCAAATTTCACTTCCATATTTGAAGAGCCCTCCAACTTACAGATGCATCTGTGCCCTTGCACCCCGAATATATGCTCAAACACCTAGTGCTGTATGTGCTGAAAACAACCGACGGAAGTAGGATGGCGCTGATTAACACTTGAGCCCATTCAATCTGTCATGAATTGATGGTATTTTCAGATTATAAATGTAAGTTATTCAGTATTGGAATTGTGAAGCCGAAAATTTGATTGACGGAGTTGCAGAAGTGGGTTCACTTTGAAAGAATGCGTTTACAGATGTAAAAATATTCCAAAAATTACTGTATGAGATTATTTCATTTTAAATCTATTTCAAAGGAATTCATTGAAAAGGATTACTATTTTGCCTGCAATTAACTAAATTTTTAAATTTATCTTAGTTTCATATTGTATATTATAATATATTAATGACTGCAACAGTATATATGTTTAACCATCAGGATACAATTCAATATTCAAAGTCTACGGCTTCTAATTCCCATTGTCCAAGATCAATTCCAAAGGTACAGTATTATCCACAATATTGAGATCGATTAATTA
Organism: Pseudoscleropodium purum; assembly: GCA_963969395.1. Lineage (NCBI taxonomy): Eukaryota > Viridiplantae > Streptophyta > Bryopsida > Hypnales > Brachytheciaceae > Pseudoscleropodium > Pseudoscleropodium purum. The sequence goes on along the minus strand of OZ017803.1, from coordinate 11,425,075 downwards.
TACTAGGCTTTGCTGTTCAACTGTTCATCTTCTTTCTTTCTGTCGGTCCTCGGTACAATGAAAATCTCTCAATCAATGAGGTGCTGGGGGGCAAGTTCACAAGGTACTCTTGGAAGTCAAATCACTTAAAAAAGTGTGCATCGCAATTTGGGACTTTGGACTTCAGTTCTAAAAGAAGAATCCCAGCAGCTGCTTCATTCCATCTTTGGGCTGGTCTTTGGGACAGTGTGCACTGCCGTAATCTTCTACTTCTCTTATTCGGGACTGGGAAAAACAGGAATATACAATATTAATAATAAATCATTTTTCTTTCCAAATCAACAATGAGTGACTACGCAGAAATTTACCCTTGCCATACCCCTTTTTTTCAGTCGCAAAGATGCTTAATTAAATCGAAAATAATAGGGGAAAATTTTCATGCAAGAGTTTCAGTATATGCAAGCATTTGGATACCTTTAGCAGATCATCGATAAGCAGATTAAGGGTTAGAATGTTAAAGGATTAAGCAGCTTACACAAAAAAGGATTGATTATGCAACCAAATCGATTTTTTACATGACAGGAATAGTCGGTATTTGTGCAACAGTACTTTCTTGGTTTACGGTTAAAGTAGTTGGCAATATTTCCTTAGATGGAGCATCCTCCATGTGAAGCTTCCTTGTTCTGCTTTTGTGAGTGGTACGTCGTATGTAATGAGTATTGCCTGATTTCTCCGCATTCTCCACACGTTTAGAGTCTCTCTCAAGTCTAGGAACAGTCCGCACACTCTGATCCAAATCACACGCTAGTCGCAAGTCAGAGTTCACTGCACTCCAATCTGGGGTTAATCAAGGAGTTCTGGAGAATTACTTAAAACATACTCCGTAATTACTAATAATCGTTTCTGTTCACAAATAAACAGTTACAATTCAGCTGGGATGGTACCTCCACAAAGAATAAGAAACTACACAAACTGACATCAACGTCAATGATCTCAAAGGTTACATCCCCAGTGAAGTCTAGCATGTGAAACGGGCACACGCACCTGACCTTGCATAGCCAAAGTCATTCGAAATCTCTCACAGTAAAACGAAGAATTGAAAATTGTCCTTGTTCATTGATCGTCAATTTCATGTGATTTAGGGCATATAATTGCAGACAGTGCAGTTTGAAAGCCTTGGACGGTCATTAACCAACAACACTCGTTCTGAGTAATGACCACAGCATTCTCAGGGTTCTATGGTTCTACGTTCATAATTCACAAATGCATGAAACTCTTCCACCAGAGCTGTAAAGCATAGAACTGTCCAACAAGTTACTTGAATACACATCCAGCCCTCAAGGAATGCCAGACGTCCATTCAAGCATCGATCAGATATTCAAAGGGAGGATTGACAAATCATATCCTTCTACTAACTTTCAAAATCACTAGACTACAGGATGTGTAAAAAGGGTTGTATACAACGTTACTATTCCTACATACCTGTCTTTTCTAATGTCACTACAGAGTTCTGGTTCTAAAATTACTGAACCTTAGACTTCGATGGTTGCTTCCTCCTGATCTGTCGATACGTGGAGTTCCTCATCCCCAAGAAAAACAGAAGAGCACCAAAAAGCGCCAAGTTCTGCATTCCAGCCACAAATGCCAATGCGAGTGGACCCCCTTTAGTATAAGGACCATAGAAATCATAAAACGATGTGGAACAAAATATGCAATAGAAGCACCCAAAAGATACACTTTAACAAGGGCCCCGTGATCCATCAAATACAAAGACAAACGTTCTAAAATTAATACAAAGTAAGACAACCCAATTACCTTCAGAAATTGGTTGAACTGGTGAACATACTCTGGGCTTGCGAGATCATAGTTGTAGAAGTCATGAACGATTGGGGTAACAGCCGCCAAAAAGATAAGCTGGGACACCACGAACAACAGCATTAACAGTCATGCCCTAGTCTGAAGTTTACTACCTAGGTTCAAATTATTCATTCGCCACAAAGAAAACATTCACAACAAGTGTGTCTACAATAGTGTCTACATTCACAACAACGAAAAAATAAAATTTCCAGGGGAACGTCAGACCAGCAAGTACGCGCCAACGCTGCTGCCCACTGTGAAGAGCAGGCCACCAAAACCCTCCAACGCAATTGCTCCCATCAACAAATGCTTAGTCTGCACCGAAAAGAAAATCTTGTCATCCCGAAAAGGAAAGATAGAACTTAACGAGATGAACTCTTTAAAAATGTAGACACTATTGTGAAAGACTGCGATGGGACTCAACTGAAAGGTGTCAATTGGACAGGTGGGATGAATTAGGAGGTACGTCAAAGAGGATACACAGAAAAAGAAAGAAAAGAAAAATAATTTCAAAAATAGAACAGAGAAAGTGCCCATAAAAAGTACCTCGACAGGAGGAACCTTGAAATGAAGTGTCTCAAAAATGTGACTCTTGAATAAATCCAATTTAGGTTCCAATGTCTTCAAGGTAGAGCCTCCATCATCTCCGAAGTCCTGGATCCTAGAATACGACACCCAAATTTTAGCACCATTCACTAAACAGATTGCGACGATGGCCAAGTAATAGTCTTTCAAGTTCCATCTCGGACACAATAGTTTCACTAGATGTCCACACAAGATATTTCAAAAGACCGCAAGCAGCTGGAGAAAATATGCTGACAAGATAAAGCCACTTACTTCTGCCAGGCAGCCAAAATGAAGATCGCAGAAAAAGTGACCCTTCCGATGAAAGAGATAAACCCCATGGCTGTCTGCACACACAGAGAATATAGAACACAACATCAAATTGCCAAAACACTCAGAAAATCGAGAATAGAGGATTTTTTTTTAAAAGCAGCTCCGACCTCCGACCACCGACAAGTGTAAAAAACCTCAACCAGGAAATCTAAGCATAAGACAAGCTTGTCACAACACTCCAAATACATATCTTCAACCACTCTAACCTGTAACACATCGAAATACGCGTCGCATCACAAAAAAAAGAAGGAAACATCGGATAAGCAATAAAAAATTTAACACGGAAAAATGAAAGCGAACTGCTCAAAATGGCGCATCGGAATCAGTTCGCTTTGCATGAACAATCAAAAAAACAGGACGCAACCTTGCACAACGAAGAAGCAGGCAACCCCTGCAAAGACCACAAGGGAGAAACCACGATACGGGACCAAATGAAACGAGGAGAGACTCAAAGTGAAGGCGGAGGCAGAACTTACCAGACACGGAAGACGCGGAGACGAGGAGGTTGGCAGCAGCGCCGCGATCGAGAAGGGGGTGATCGCGGACACTCGGCAGTGCTCCGGTGCGGCGGGAAAACAAACGGCAACTCCGAAGCTCGGCAAAACCACGACGACGACGACGAAGAAAGCAGTGTCGGAGAAAGGAGTTTAGGGTGACCGGACCCGGTACTGTTGATGCCCTCCTTGGTAACGATGCCCTGGTAGGATCTGGCGAATGGAGGGGAGGGTATCGTATTGTCGGTGTCCTCGCCGGTTATGTCCCGTAGTCATTGAGGCCATTGACATTGTATCCGTCATAAGAGGATTTTTAGGCCCTATTAGGCCCTCGGGAGGGCTGTGAGTTTCCAAACTACGGGAACAGTCCTGCAGAGGGCCATGGCAGCTCGTTGATGTGGTATAGTGACTGCTACATTCGAAAAAAATAAAAATAAATTTTTAGAAAAAAAAAGGAAATTTTTTTTTCAATTTTTTTTTTCATTTCAAGATTTATTTATTTTTTAAATTATGTTGGTTGGGAACAATTATTCTTCAAAAATCACAAGGGAGAAGTTTGCAACGCACCTACTTGAAATTGCCCTCCCAAGGGCCTAGAAATCTTCTAATGGCCCTTTTTTCTTTGACACCGACCATAGGGCCAAATTGGGCTATTCAAAATAAATATTTATTTTTTCCATTAAAAACAATAAATTTCCAATTAAAATGTTTCCATTTTAAATTAAAACATGGATGAAATCATCAAATATTGAATGAAAAAATACATGAATATAGTTGAAAAATATTTTTTGGTTCAAACAATGGATGATTGTAAAAACAAAGTGTTTATAAATGGTTGACATCTTGGTACATTCTCATAAGGTAAAAATGAACTTGCATAGAATTCGGCTTATATGCAAAAAAATTAAAATTAAAGTACAATGCTATAAATAAAAATTTCATAAAAAATGAGTTTTGTTGCATAATATTGATTCTAGTCTTTCTCCCATAGTCAAGAATTATAAAATGTTCATTCATTTCATAAACTTTTGCAGATACATTACTTCTAAGAATGTCCTACCATCATGGGGCATTTTTGAAAATTAAAACCCAGCCCTTGAGATTCACCCTTCTCACAAGGCCTTTTATTTTTGAGAATGTCCTTTTTAAAGGGCACTCCCTTATGAACATACAAGTACTTTGAAATAAATGGCATTACAATTTATATTTATCCCAAGTAATAAAAAAAATTATTTTCAACAAAAATTTGTCAAATAGAATAAGACTATAAAATGTTATAGTTGAGCATGTTAAAAAGCTCATATTTATATCTATCATAACAAAATTTAAATTTATAATTTAAAATATTTGATGTTTGTTGATAGACTATCTACCTATCTACTGAAAAGAAAGGTACCACCTCCCGATTTGTATTAGTTGTCCCCCCTTCTTTCAAAAAATTTAAAGGCCATTGATTTTTCTTTTTTAAAAATGTTTACCTTCAAAATTGTCGTTGATTTCTCAAAAAATCACAAGCCATTGATCTTGTGAGATTTAATTTGAGCTGTTGAAATGAATACTGGATATGGATGTAGTACCGCATACAAATATGTACTAAATATTGAATATGAATATTGGATATAAATACAATACTGGATACAAATATAGTACCGGATATGAATATGATATTGGATACGAATACAAGATGAATTGTCCCATATTGATTGTCAATAAGTTGGTTTCTGAAAAATTACAAGAAGGGGGAGGAGGAGGAATGAAAACATTAAAATTCTATAACCCTAAATTTAAATCTTAGTGAAACTCAAAACACAACAAATTGAGACCACTCAATGTCACTATCTGCCCAAAAGATAGGGTAACTCTTGATACATTCTTTTAGAAAATGAGCAAGCTAAAAATTCAAGACAATTTCTAAGAAGTAATATTAAGTAATTAGTTTTTTCATTTGGAACATGATAAAGAAGTCATGGCTAGTCTCTAGGGGTCTTAAAAATGTAAGGTGACTCCAAATATAGGCTTCTATTTATACTTGACAATCAAAAATTAAAAACATTATAAGTAACCTAAGTGCTTCAAGAATCTTATGAAAGTATTTTGAACATTCTAACATTTAAGTATAATTTGGAATATGATATTTCTATTTTAAGCATGTTACCCATAGCCCTCTAATATACCATCTTGGATAGGAATGGCTATCAAAAAACAAAAGTAGTACCACTTCTCCCTTGTATGTTGAAAGATATACATGTTGCAATTTTAAGATATCAAAGGTATACATATTGCAATTTTATCAATAGTCTAATTTTCATTACAAAATGTAAATTGATTTATATTGAAGCTATATGCACATATATAGTACGCACCAAATCAATAAACTTTACCCTTCAAATTGCCTTGAGTTCACAAACTAACACCCTTATTAAGCATATTTTCTCTTTGTGATTTATTCATGTCATATTAGCTCATATAGTGTCTACATGGCAATAAATTACAATATGGTATACTACATGGAGAATGACTAGGGAAACAACCTAGAAGAAAATTGATTTATATTTACAATACATTATGAGCATGCCCTAAGCAACCCACGTGCACATAATTGCATATAAATTTGGACATGGGTTTATATAGGTTTAGGATTTAGGTGACAATATACATTAATAAATATCTATTCTACAAGAATCTCTCTCTACAACACTAACTTACTTTTTGAATAGCATCCTATTCAAACTTCCTCACATCTAACTAGTATCATTGCAAAACTAAAAATTTAGACCTTCAACATTGAAATTTTATTTTTCAAGGTTTAATAAGACTCTTAGAATATATCCACCTATGCCCCCAAAAGGTGTGACACATGCCAAACGAGCATGGATGATAAGTGCTTTAGGCCATTTCATATATCCTTTTGACCCTCAATCCTAACGTATTAAGTATTGGCCCATCAAATCACTTTTCATCTAAATTTACTTGCTTTATATTGTATTCTACTTGATAATTGTTCACTTGACTATATATGGAACACAATTAGTGAGCAAGGTTGAAAGAGAAGTAGTTTGAGGGCCCTTCAAAAATAAATGTAAAATTTAAGTGTGCCAAGTTTGGCAAGCAAAGGTGGAGATGCTCTTAGCCATTGGCAACATGGCACATGGCACATGGCACTTACAGCATTAGACATCACATGTTTGAAGTAACAATGTACTAAACTGACAACCACACATGGTAGATACAATAGTGGAGATACCACACAAAAATTATCATTGACCAAAATCAGATTCAAAAAATGATTTTTTGCCCCTTTTTGGTAAAACAGTTTCCTGCTGTAACATCTCAGAGTCATCGACTTCTGCATTTAACTTAAATGCTAAATTTCCTCAACTAAAATTTCAACTAGAATTATACTTTGATACATAATAAATGCAACATCTGCTATTCACATTATATATACTATTTACATCTGCTATCTCCTTTAGGAAATATTGACAGAAAGAAATTCTCTAAAAAGCTGTAGGTCCAAGTCACGACTATCACACTACATGTACGTACAGATTAAGGAAAGCACAAGACTTCGAAAGAATTAGTTCAATTCTGAAGGCCACGGCAGTATGAGAATCCTGATAGTTTGGAGCGCACCACTCTCATGCACCTTCAGCCAAAATCATATTCACAGCATCTCTAAATGCATAATAATCCTCAAGTTTATTGTAGACCTGATGAGATATTCGAGCATAGGCCACCACTTTGGAGCCGTCCATTGATTGCGACATTGATTCACCTGCGTAGTGTAAAGGTACTTCCACATGAAACTCCTCTCGAAGACGTGAGCGCATCTTCAAAGCATCGTCCTGAAAATGCACTTGAAGTGTCAAAAAATGCTACATTGATAAAGGCAGACACTGTGGACAACAGAAAGGTATTTACACCCAAATTGTCACATTTTCTCGATTGTCCATCTCGGTGACCAAATAAAAGTTTCACTTACTTTGCTGGGATCATTAGCAACTTCAAGAGAAATCCACCCCAAGTCGGTTCAAAATCTTCAGACCCTCCGGATGATTCAACAAATTTCCAAAGTTGAAACCAAAGGATATCTACACATGATGATAGACTCCTGTAGGTTGCCTCAAAGACCTCTTCAACTACACTTGACAATAGACCTTTTGAAAACTTGCGGGGATTATGGATCATATCCGTATCCATTCAAATGTGCTCTTAGATGTTGGAGAGTAAAAAGTTCCAATTGAGTGTACATAATTTATGCTTATACTTCGATGAGAATTAGTATCCACAGTATGACACCAATCAATCAATGCAGAACGGCAAACACGCAGAGGTCACAGTAATCTTCAATCCACCGAAATTTCACGTCCATCTAGTAAACTCTATAATAACTGGCATTAAAACATTCTAAAATGTTTTAGATAAGGTACAAGTTTGTAAATTGAAACAAGAGCTCCTAACAGTTACCAGTAACAACAGCCTGTTTCAAGAACTTCTAGGCAGCATCATAAAGAGATTCTTTGCCATAAATTGTGATTATCTTTACTTAGCTGTCTAAAACTTCTCGAAACAGTGTAAATTTTCAGAAAACAGCGTCCACTGGATGATTCAAAATTGCTGATACGGCAGTTCAGAGAAAGTTTACAAGTGCACCTGAGAAAGAATGTTGAGTCCTGGAGGCAGACCAACCATAGCCATCGAAGCAAAGAGGTCAGGGGGTGCCCCTAAACACGTTCCCCACGATCGAGCGAGCATCTCGCCCATCTCCACCACCCTCTCATGATTGCTCTTTATATAGAACTCCAAATTTCCGAAAAACTCCTTCATGAACTGTATTGCCTTGGGTACAGACAGAAGAGCACTGTAATCGCGAGTGCCCGCCCAGTTCGATTCACTAAGGAGTCCGGTGCCAAAGTTGTGCGACACGACAGGGTGATGCAGACGAGCCAGGTGGTGAGGCTTGGCGTGGAAGAAGGCGGCCACCGGAGGCGCGAACAACCATTTATGAACATTCGCCATGTAGAAATCTGCATCAATGTCGTGGACGTTGATGTCCACGCTTCCAATTGCGTGCGCTCCGTCGACGAATACCTGCTCCACTCCATGGGTGCGACATAAACGAACGAGTTCACGAATTGGTAAAACGATGGATGGCATTGACGTGACGTGGTCCAGAACGGCAAGCCTAATGGTCCGAGCTGGATTCTCGGCCTTTTCCTTGCAAAGAAACTGCTCGAAGGTGCTTAGAATCTCTTCGTTTGACCTCACTGGAAACGGCATTTTGTATTCGAGGAGATGCGCCCCAGCCCGAGCACAATAGCCCTGGAATCACAACAAGCCTGAATTAAGAATTTAATATGCGAATCCTGAACTCTAGGTTTTGTCACCACAATCCAACTGTTGCAAAACGACGCTGCATAATTGAGCGGAATTCTTTCTTACACGAATTCCTTTACCTGGAAGCATTTCTTCACGGCGCCATATGCTGAATCAAACATAACAATGGCGTCCCCTCGCGCATACCGTCCCTCCAGGAACCCCCACATCCAATCCACCGCGATGACTGACGCGCCAGTGGTTACATTCTCCAGCAAAACGACCTCCTCCACATCAGGATCACCGATCAACTCCACCAATTCTTCACGGGCTGCCAGAAACCCGTGGGACAGAGGCTCCCAGCAGAAAGCGTCGGGATGGCGCAACCACTGCAAGTTCCATTGCGCCTGCTCCTCCAGCACCCGTTTTGGCGCACTACCGAAGGAGCCGTTGTTCAATCGCGCCACTCCTGGATGATGATGGGCAAATTCCCGCTGGAGGATCACTTCTCGTGACTCCACGGCACAGTTTACCGCGCCAGGTGCCGCGGGGTCGTCAAGCTCCGCAGCAAGTGCACCTCGGGGAATCGTGGTGTCAGAGCTTTCTGTTGCGTCCGGGGTGGGCACGCCGAAGAAAGGCGCAGGAGACGAAACAGGCTCATGAGCTCGTCCGCGCGTGGCGTGATCGACTGCGTTCTGGCCTTGCTCACATGAGGCTTGTATCCCCACAGCACAGGCGTCGTCACTTCGCCTGGGCTCACCATGCGCTTGGGACGAAACCCTAATCCGCCCATTCTCCAATCCTGCACCCTGAGAAACCTCGGCGGGGCCTTGCGCACGGCAGTCGTCACGCCCTCCATTCGCAGGAGACGCCGGGGCGTCCGCTTGCCGTGATCCGCCATGGCTGCCCTGCAATGGCTCCGAGGACATGGACAATCGACGAAGGACGTCGGCAAATTGCTGCAACCGACTCTGTGCAGTCCAACGTTGCAATTCCCTGCACTTGCGCCTTAACTCCGAATGATTGCATTCGGCGATGCCGCAATCGAAAGTGCCCCAATCAGATTTTCCTCCTCGAAGGAGCGAGGAATCTGTTGCAAAGTTCTTATGTTTTTTTCAGTCGGGGGACGCTTACGCTCCCCTGACATGACAAGGGAACTTCGGCGCCGGGCCTCGTCACTAAGGGCGGGACATATTGAGATTACAATATGAGAAGGATGAAAGGCTTTACTTAGATGGTAGGATAATAATCAAGGCCCATGCATGGGCTGAACATAAAAGGGAAAAGCCTTTCCCTAGTTATCCACAAACCATGTGGGATAACTAAACACCATGGGCTGCCTTTGACTACAAGCAATACCCATTAGACTCTAAGCCTAACTAAGAGGCTAATACTACTCCTAGGGCTGAATGTACATAATCTACACTAATATGTACATGTTCTTCAACACTCCCACTTTGAGAGTGGTCAAAGGCTCCAAGGCCCATCTTCCCTATCAAGTTGTGGTGTTGTGGCTTCCCAAGGGCCTTAGTCAGCACATCAGCAACCATAGCTTGGGTAGGCACATACTTGAGCTCAATCACCTCAGCCTCCACTCGTTCACGAATGAAATGGTGTTGCACATCAATGTGCTTGGTACGAGAGTGGTGGGTGGGATTTTTGGCCAAAGCAATGGCCCCTTGGTTGTCACACCAAATGGGTGTGCTCCCCTCTTGGACAAGACCAACATCAGCCAAGAGTTGCCTCAACCAAATGGCCTCCTTGGTGCATTGGCTCATGGCCATGTATTCAGCCTCCGTTGTAGAGAGAGCTATGGTGGGCTGCCTCTTGGAATTCCAAGTAATGGCATCCAATCCAAGCTTAAACATGTAGCCGGTGGTGGATCTCCTATCCCCCTCATCACCCGCCCAATCCGCATCACAATACCCATGCAAAGTCACATGGGCACCTCCAAGTTGCAACTCCATGCCAAGTGTGCCTTGAAGGTACCTCATCACCCTCTTCACCGCTGCCCAATGCATTGGGCCATACTTGGACATGTGTTGACTCACAACACTCACCGGAAAGGCCAAATCTGGCCTTGTGGCTACCATGGCATACATCAAGCACCCAACCGCTGCCTTGTAAGGCACACCTTGCATTTCAGCCCTCACCTCTCCAAATTCAGCATCCGTGAGCTTGGGCAACTTCACATGAGTGTCAAGGGGTGTACCTATGGCTTTGCACTCCTCCATGTTGAAGCGCTTGAGGATTTCTTCAAGGTACTTGCGTTGGCTCATGGTGATGGTGCGGGCAGCCCTATCCCTCTTGAACTCCACTCCAAGGCAATAGCTTAGCTCTCCAAGATCCGTCATCTCATACTCCTCCTTGAGCATAGCCTTCACCTCAAGCATCTTGGTCATGCTACTTGCAAGGAGGATCAGATCATCCACATATAAGATCACAATCACCAAAAACTCACCACTTTGCATGGTGTACAAAGACTGATCAGCATGGCTTCTTAGGAAGCCCTTCCTCACAAACATGGCATCAATATCTTGGTACCATGCCCTCCCCGATTGCTTCAACCCGGGAAGGGCTTTCCTCAACTTGCACTTGAGGTGCTCCTTGCCTTCTTGCACAAAACCTTGGGACTGATCCATGTAGATGACCTCCTTGAGCTTGGGGTTGAGAAAAGCCGTCTTCACATCCATTTGGTGCATCTCCAAGTCCATGGCTGCCCCAAGACTCACAACACACCGGATGGTGCTAAACTTGGCAACGGGAGCAAAAGTCTCATTAAAATCCACACCCTCCACTTGGGAGAATCCCCTAGCAACCAGCCTTGCCTTGTACCTCACAACATGACCCAAAGCATCCCTTTTGGTGGAGAAAACCCACTTACAACCCACACTTGATCTCTTGGAAGGAAGGGGTGCAAGCTCCCATGTCCCCTTGGTAATGAGGGCCGTGTACTCCTCTTCCATGGCCAACTCCCACTTGCTTGCATCTTCACAACGCAACACCTCTCCAAGTGTGGAGGGATCTCCAAGGAAAGCCACATTGGCTTGTTCTTCATTTTGTGGGGGAAGAATGTGATTCAGCCACCAATCTCCAAGTGGCTTGCGGGTCCTTGTTGGATAACGTGGCTCCTCTTGCTCCTCCAAGGGCTGGTCTTGCTCCTCCAAAGGCTGATCTTTCTCTTCCAAGGGCTGATCACGCTCTTGCCCCCTTGGTAAAGATCTTGGAGAAGGGGCTGATGGCCTCTTCCCTTGGGGTGTGGCCACCTTCTTCTTGGGCTCCGCCAACTCTTCATCTTCTTCATCTTCTTCATCTTCATCTCCTTCATCTTCCATGTGCACTCTTGGAGTTGTGCCCACCTTTTGGGCTGGTCCTCCACTACTCCCACTTGGGCTCACCTCCAAGAGCTTAGGATCAGCACCTCCATCCTCCAAGAAGGTCACATCTCGACTCTTGATGATGGCCTTGCTCTCCACACACATCAGCCTATAAGCCTTGGTTCCCTCACAATAACCAAGGAAAAGACACTTGATGCCCTTGGCATCCAACTTGGTCCTCTTGGCACTTGGAACCAATGCGTAGGCAATGCACCCGAAGATGCGCATGTGAGACACATGAGGTCTGATCCCACTCCAAGCTTCTTGGGGTGTCTTGCTTGTCAAGGCTTGCGTAGGGCACCGATTCCTTGTATAAACCGCATTGGACACGGCCTCCCCCCAAAGCTCATACTTCAGCCCTTGGCCATGAATCATGGCCCTTGCCATCTCCACAATGGTGCGATTGGCACGCTCCGCTACGCCGTTTTGTTGAGGAGTGTAAGGGGCTGAAGTGTGGTGCTCAATGCCATGAGCCTTCAAGTACCCCTCAAAGGCCTTGGACACATACTCCCCTCCATTATCCGATCGCAACACCTTCACCTTGCACTCGAATTGGGCCTCCACAAGGGCCTTCCAAGTCTCAAAACGCCCAAACACCTCACTCTTGCACTTCAGCATGTACACCCAAACCTTACGAGAGAAATCATCAATGAAGGTCACGAAATACCTTGCTCCTCCAATGGATGTGGTCTTCATTGGCCCGCACACATCGGAATGCACAAGCTCCAATAGCTTGCTCGCCCTTGTGGCCCCATCCTTGGGGAAGGGCTGCCTTGCTTGCTTGCCTTCAATGCACCCCTTGCACACCATAGAACTCCAATCATGCTTGCAAGAAGAGAGGTTCAGCCCCTTCACAATGTGTTGGAGGCTCTTCATGCTCTTCACATTCAAGTGCCCAAGCCTCCTATGCCAAAGCTCCACAAGGTCTTCATGGGCTGATCCTTGGGCCACACACGCCAAGGAAGTGCCATTCACCTTGGTGAAATGGAGGAGGTACAAGTTGCCCTCACGAGGGGCTGATGCAATCAAGACTCCACTTGGTGAACGCACAACACACCCCACCATGTTGAAATGCACTTTCAAACCTCCCAAAGACAATTTGCTTACCGAAAGCAAGTTGGCATGCAACTTGGGGACATGAAGGACCTCATGGATTTGGATCCTCTTGGGCTGACCCTTCACCATCACCTCCACAAGGATCTCCCCCTTGCCAAGGGCCTCCACCATGCCATTGTCTCCCAAATAAATCTTCTTCCCCGAAATGGGCTGATACGTGTGGAAGGCATCACGATGGCTGGTCATATGTTGGGTGGCTCCCGAGTCCACAATCCAAGTAAACATGTTGGCCTTCTCCCCTCCTCCATTGGCTGCAAAGGCGAAATCCTCCTCTTCCTCCTCTTTGGAAGCTTGGTGTGCACTCTCCTTGCCTTTGTCTTGGCTGATCTTGCAATGCCTAGCAATGTGGCCTGGTTTGCCACACTTGAAGCATGTCCTTGTCTCCTTGAAAGCCTTGGTGTTGCCTCCCTTGCCATGTCTTGAAACTAGGGCTGATCCCTCCCCTTGGGGCTCATTCTCCTTGCGCTTGGTCACCTCATGCATCAAGCGGGCCGTCACAAACTCCAAGGTCAGCTCCTTGGTGGGCCTTGTCTCCAATGCGGTGATGAGGAACTCATAAGATGATGGCAAGCTTGCCAACAAGGTCATCACCACATCTCCCTCCGTCACGGGCGCATCCAAACAAGCCAACTCATCTGCAAGAGCCTTGACCTTGTTCACGTGATCCAACAAATCGTCCTCCTCTTCCATCTTGCTAGTGAAGAACTTTCGGCGAAGAAATAGGAGGTTGGAGAGGCTCTTGGTCTCATGGATGTTACAAAGGGTGGTCCACGCTTGGGCTGGTCCCTTGCAATGGCGGATGTGTGCAATTTGCCGGTCCGCAAGGTTGATGGCAATGAGAGCAAAGGCCTTCTTCTCCTTCCTCTCAAACCCCTTCTTGGTCTTTGGATCCGCATCTTCACTTGGAGGCTCCTCACTCCCATCCACCACGTCCCACAAGTCCTTCTCCGCAAGGATCATCTCCATCTTGAACTTCCACATGCCAAAGTTCTCCCCATTGAACTTGTCAATGATGCGCACGCCCTCTCCTCCACTTGATGACATGATGAAGCACCTCCTACTTGTTGGCAGCACCCAAAGTGTCTCCAAGTCAATTCAGCCTCCAAACACTCCCTTGGAAGCCAATTGGGCTGAAACGACAACAATCAGCCCTTCCAAGGACACCTCCCACTTGTTGGCAGCACCCTAAGTGTCTCCAAGTCAATTCAGCCTCCAAACACTCCTTTGGAAGCCAATTGGGCTGAAACGACAACAATCAGCCCTTCCAAGATCCTCACAACCTTATAAAGGACAAAACACTCCTCACAAGTGCCTCACCTCCTCTCAACACGAATTCAGACCCTAATGGAGCTCAAATCCACCACATGGACATGATGGGCTAGTGCTACTTCAATTCAGCAAGCCAACTCACAATGCTCCTCACAAATAGGGTACTCCACACTCCAAGGCACTCAAGCCTTCCAATCAGCCCTCAATGGATCACCAATCCACCCAAACACCCTAATTGGCCCTCAATGGCTCACATGGCCACAAATCAGCCCTCTTGGGTTCACAAAGTCCATGAATTGCCTCACACACTCACAAGGGCACTAATCAGCCCTCCATGCATGGCAAAAACCTCAAGCAACTCAAATATGCTTCCAAGGCTCACAAAGACTCTCAATAGATGGCAATTGGCACCATTACAATCCACAATGCACCTAAGTGCAAAATCAGCCACAATGGGCTCCCAATGTACTTTTCTAAGCACAAACTCAAACTAGGAGCATGCAACCAGCCCACTCTAGGTCTGATTACTACCATAAGCAATGTCCCACCCAAAATGTACTCCAAACCTCACAAACCAGCCAACAAAAGCTCAAAAAAAATTTCCTCCTTTTTTTAAAAAAATGCACTCCAAAGTTTTTGTTTTTGAAAAATGACTCACACCATATGGTTTGTAGGTGACAAGTGACAAAGGGCTGATTACTCCTCCAAGCTCCAAGACCTCCTCCAAATGCTTTGAATTCCTCCCTCAAACGCAACTCCAAGTGCGTGGGCCCATAACCTATTGAGATTACAATATGAGAAGGATGAAAGGCTTTACTTAGATGGTAGGATAATAATCAAGGCCCATGCATGGGCTGAACATAAAAGGGAAAAGCCTTTCCCTAGTTATCCACAAACCATGTGGGATAACTAAACACCATGGGCTGCCTTTGACTACAAGCAATACCCATTAGACTCTAAGCCTAACTAAGAGGCTAATACTACTCCTAGGGCTGAATGTACATAATCTACACTAATATGTACATGTTCTTCAACAGGACAGTGGGGGGAGAAGGCACCCCTGCCCACTGCCCGCCCTCCAGCCCGAGGGCAGCCAACCCGCAGCCAAAAACCGCCCCGTCAGCGCCCCAGCACAGCCCCGCAGCTCTAGATCGGTCGCCGTGGCGCACTCGAGCTGTGACTCCTGATCGAAGCTTTGCTGCGTTTGAGTGCATTTTCTTGATGCTTTGGAGTTTTTTAAGCGCAGATTTTTTATGCACATAATCTTGAAGCTCAGATTTTAGGGTTTAGGGAAACCAGATCTGGATTTTCGGGTTTCAAGTTTCGGTTCAGAAATCCAAATCTCCCCATCTTCTACCCTCAAATTACTCCACATGCTCACACACACAAGTTCCTCAATATTCCTCAAATCCCTCACAAAAAGAGTGATGTTGGTGACGATGATGCTCACTGTGGTTGCCGCTACTCACGCAATCCCATCTTTAATACCTTTCTCAATGCTTCGCAAAATGAGACGCAGTACACTGCACCAGCTAAAGTCGTGCCAATCGTTGCTTTGTACCCTGGGTTCTAAGGAAATTGGGCAATTCCGGGTCGTGTGGTGCACAAAATCGAGGTGCGATCGTATGATAACAAGAACGGCATTGGCATGTACTTCTGGTTCGTGATGAAGGACGATACTGGCGGCGAAGTTCGTGTGGTTTGTTTCACAAGAGAAGTTGCCATGTTTTATAAGAAAGTAGTGGAAGGGATGGAGCTTGTTTTGAGCAGAGGTCATTTGCAATGACCCAATGACGATTTTAATCCTGAGGGCAGGAGATGTGAGATTATTTTGAAGTATAATTCTACTATTAAAGCGATTCCTGGCACAGGTAGTAGTCCTCAAGGCAAAGCTAATGTTACTCCTCCAACACCTAATTGGAAAGCTCCTGTCACAGGATTGCAAAGCAACTCCTAAAGAAGAGATGAAAAGAAAAAAGCGACCTGTGGAGAATCCAGTGCAGGATGAAACCCTGGCAGTGAAAGTACAAAATGAGCTTCTCCTAAAGAAAGTGGCAGGTCTTGAGAAGAATTACGAAGTGGTAAGTAGTCAAGCGCTGGAGTCCAGTACACAACTTCAGGACTGTAAAGCCCGACTTGAGGAGCTGGAGACATGGGTAAAAGACGGATCTAGAGCTGCGGGCGGGAGACGGAGAAGAGCTGGAGACGAAGAAGAGCTGCGGGGCTGTGCTGCGGGGCTGTGCTGGGGCGCTGACGGGGCGGTTTTTGGCTGCGGGCTGGCTGCCCTCGGGCTGGAGGGCGGGCAGTGGGCAGGGGTGCCTTCTCCCCCCACTATCCCGCCCTTAGTGACGAGGGGCGCCGGGGAACGTATTCGCATGCGTCTGAATCTATAATTAAGTGCAGTCTTCTCATGTTGTTTGTGTTTTTTCATTTTTCATCGCAAATTTTATGCAATTCCCATAATGCTGCTACTTGATTTGGGTGACGAAGCTTCATCCCATTGGCTAATTTTCTCGTGTTCACAAGTGGTCATATATTAATTTTTCATCATCGAAATGCAGTGCAAAGGATCGATCCAATGTATAATGATACCAAGGATACAGAAAATAGATCACCACCTTGAACCTTATTAAGGTTATACTTCGATTCCAATACTTTAAATTGACGGTGTCAAGGGAGTGATGAACTGTTGGGTGTTTCCTAACATCTTACTGACATGAACTGCAGACTCAAGAAAAAAGGCCTTGAGAAACGATTCTGCACCGTGAGTTTGCCCAAGCAGTAACTTTAAGATTTTCTAAATTCAATTCTTTTTGAGCCGAGACTGATCTTAATTTTATACATTGGGATTATCACAAGTAGTCGAAGAGGTCCAGACTATTGTACGTTACTGTTTATGTTCTAACTCGGAAGTCTTTGTCATTCGAGTATGTCCTTTTGATGATGGTATATCTTGCTGTGTTTGTTTGATTTTTCAAAGGAGAATAGCTTACCTTACAACTCACTCTTGACTACTTTTGCAGTATGATGACAAACGTGATTGCTGTCTTGGGAAAAGTAGCCAATGATACCCTGGATCTTACTGTACCGACATGTATTACAATGATAATGAGCCGAAAAGAGATGTACTAGCCTTGGCCAATTAATTAATCAACCCCCATCCATGCAAAAAAACGAGAGCTGTTGATTTATTTATTTTAATTACGAACCTCCTCTAACCGTTGATCTCCAAAAAAAACAAGAGATACGGTTACAATACTCTAATATGGATATAGATATTTTGATACAAATATACATATAGTATTGCAATACAAAAATGTGTATACAATACGAATACGGATACATATATGTACTGAGATACATACAGAGATATACACTTGGAAAACATATGTCCCATATTCATTGGCAAGCAACCTAACTTTTAAAATTACAAAGAGGGGGAGGGGAGGGAGGGATTATTAAAAATTAATTAATTTAAATTATTTTTGAATTGATTGTAGGGTGGAGGGGGGGTTGTAAATAAAAGGAATTAAAAAGAACAAATTTTGAGCTCATTGTGATAGTTTATCATATACACTTAGTGTCTCATAAGGTGTTTGTGTTCATAGACTCACAAACTACTTACATTCTATTGTATATATGCCCTATTGTGGACAAGAAGGAAATGTACTATTTGTTGTAAAAGATTCATTGTTTGTACCTTCTTGTCCATTCATCTCTCTTCCTTTTTGGCCTAGGGAAAAATGCCAAAGCTAACCATAATAGATGAGTCTATGAAACTAGAATGGGTCCAAATGAAAAATTCACAATTAAATTCAATAAAATATTCATTTTTGGAGGAAAATAAAAAAAATTTGCATACTTTCTCAACCTTATTTATGCACGCATTGAAGTTAGTTTCTCTACAACTTTCCCATATTGTACAAGTTGAAATGCTTAAGTTATCCAAAATAGGTACTTCTACCCTAGTAGTTGACCCAATTCTAATCACCCCCTATTTTGATCACTCTTGCAACCAACCTTTGGTCAATTTTGCAATTAGTCTAAAGTCACAAATAGAAAGGTCCATATTACTATTATAGGTCCAAGAGAATCTTCCACTAAAAAATTCATAGTAATCATGTTTTATATAATAAAATTCTTGGAAAATAAGAATCCTTCCAAATTCTATTTCTATACATGAAAAAATTCCACATGAGAAAAATTCCACATGAGAAAAATTCCACATTAAAAAAAACTACACTCCAAATATGCATAATTGCTTGAATGGTTGGAAATGGGTGAACTACCTTATTTCCCTAATTTAGGATATTTTGGATAGTGGCTCTTCACTCATTGTTGGCATGTATTTATCACTATGCAATGAACTTGTATCTTCAACAACAGCAGAAGTTTCTAAAAATCGTGACTGGAAAAGGGAGCACAAGTTCCAAAGTAGGGTGCTTAGAACAAATTGTATCAAGTGGGTTTCAAACAGAGAAACTTGCTTAGGATGAATGAGTACCAGATGTGTAGCGCACTACAGACAACGTGGTTATGGCAGTTGAGTGGGATCCCATGCTTGAAAGAGCTAGAAGAAATGGTATGAATTGAACACATTAATTTTAACCTTGTGAGCCTTCTCCATAATTATCTTCATATGAATATCCCTTGATGTTGGCAAGAAACAATTTTCTCATCCATATTGGTGTTCTTTAACGTAGGGATTTTATGACATTGACATGAACCATTGTCTCATGTTCAAGAACAATGGGAGTGTGAAATGTGTTGTAAGGGAGCTTGTATAGGTGCACAAGGATCCCAAGGGCAAGGAATAGATTTAAATTAACTTTGAAGGCATTTGGAGTTGGTCTCTACATTTTGGAGTTTTGGCCCTCGAAGCTCCAACTAGAGGACATTGATCTAAATTACTCCAAGAATCTTTTGGTATATAATGCAGTTAGAATAAATGGTTGCGGTTGTAGCTTTAAGTTTGTTCATCCTTGAGGCTCAAATCTTGAATGTTTTGGTGTTTCTCATCTTTTGAGACTTTCTCTTGAGACATTGTTGTTTTGGAGTGTACAAAAACAGATTTTGGTTTGCACTCTTTTCCATTTTCATGAAGAAGAATATTTATAAAAGTGTGGATTCGAGGTCTGGTTGAACTTTTAGCACTTTTAGCAAGCTCAGGTCTGAATGACACATTCCAGTGGGGAGTTGTTTATACAAACATCTAAGAAAAGGTATTGTTGGCAATTTGCTAACCACTTTGTGTGGTCTTTTGAAATAAAATTGGCAATTGTTTTAAATGTAAAATATTATATGTGTACATGATACAAATGATCTAATCTTTTGATAGATGTTTATTCTTTTGTGAAATTTGTTTTCATCCTGCACAAATCTAAAAATCTGTTGCGTGGCAAATTAGATTCCTTGTCAAGTTGTGGACTTCTATGACAATTTTTCTATGAGGTTGAGTATAGACTTTTTCCTTTCAATCCCTTACTTGTACCTTCTTGATTGATATTTGGTGTAAATCAATCTCATATTTCTTGAAATTTCTTGATTTATGAAATAAGTGCTTTTGATAATTCAATTAAGTGAATCCTATCCTACTAGACTAATTATACCCCTCAAATCTTCAATTTAATCATGCAAGCATTGGAGTCATAAAACAAGAGATAGAAGAGTTGAAAACATGTGTAAAACTCAAACTTGCAGTAAAGTGGTTTTACACAACAATCCTCAGGAATACAAACATTTGCCTCATACAAGACTTGTAACCCAAACTCAGACACTACCAAAGACACTAATGGAGACATCGTCAAAGACATGTAGAAGGTAAACACAATTTGGAAGAGATAAAAGGAGAGATAGTGGAGGAGACCGAGGACCAAGCCTTCAGCGAAAAGGCTGACACAACCTAGGACATGTGCATTAACAAGCGTGACTTCCAAAAGAGTGGAATTGAAAAGAAGACCAGCGCTTTGGTAGGATTGTTTCAAAGCATTACAAAAATCACAAGCAATCATCAGTCATCACGCACCAATTGCTCCGATAGAGTCCAAAAGTAGATGGCAGCATCAGGCTGCTTAATCATTCATAAGTCATTTGGACGCCGTGAGGCTTGTCTATATTGTTAAGTAAACATGATACAAATGTCACGCTGTTTGGAACTAGATTGGTGTTCGATACTTGCTCTACACTTGCAAGAAAACCAATGCGAGCTTGCATCTTCAATTCCTCAGAGGGACTTTTGTGTTCCAACAACAGACCTGGATGAGAAGATGCTCACGTTCACGACATAATCGCATTCTAGGCACCAGAATTTTTTGGTCCAGCTATCCGTCTATAAATGGCTTTATATGTCGAACCTCCATTCCGTTCCACCTGCACAACAGAAGAGACACAGTTATCAAATGCTTCATGACAACTTTAGAGCATGCACGGGTTGGCCTTGAAATGATTCCACTCTCTAGATATTCACTCTTATCGACCTATCTCACGTGACTACGTCTCTTACTGGAACTACAATTAATGCATATTAGAAGACTGATTGGACATTTACAAACATGAGGGTAGAAGAACAAATAAAGGAGACGCATTGAAGGACCAGTTGCTGTACCTTTTGACCTTCTTCAGTTGCAGTCGTCAAAAGTGCGATACAGACATCCTTCTCCTGCAACCATATTATACAATTAGATTGCTAATCAGGCTCTGCCTACAAGTCAAGTCTAATTCTATGTCAAACAGGCCACCTTGAAAAAAAGGGATGAGGAAGTTACCAGCTCCTCATCAGTTAATGGTTGAAAGAGGGGATGCGCATCTAAAGTTGTCTTCATCCACTCTCCTAATTCTTGCACGTCCGTTACTGTGTACAAAATGCCTGCCAAATACAATCCACAATAATTCGCACAACATAAAGCATGAGAAATCTCACAAAGCGAGCAAGTCTACATTGACGATCACAAAATGAAACTAAATCCTAGTCACTTTATTAAAGAGCTTATATTCTCCGAAGAAGATGCACGTAGCCACAACAAGCTGATAGTCCTATACTTCCTTTCAACACCATAGTACAAAATAATCGTACCTCCAACAGCCATGATGTATGCATACTCAGCGAGCAAAGCGGTGCTGCACACAATTACCATTTGGGTGAAATCAAAAGCGGGACAAGCTACCTGCCTCTCACTCCGACGTTCAGCATTAAAAATCAGAAAATGGCAATAAACACCTCCGCCGATCATAAGGCATGACAAGTCGAAATACCTGATAATCCGTCGTCGGTGATTCTTTTCTTTAAAGTGAGGATCAGGAAATAAGAAAAACATCTTTTGGAGCTGCGAAATATACAAAACATAATTTCAGTGCTAAAACTCTTGTGCCATAGAGTCAATGACCCGAAGAAGATGGAAGAAGACGCTTCACGTATTCTAGACAAGTGGGTTTTGTAGCACAGCATACCTGGCCTTTCTCAAAGTAATTTGGCAAGTATTTCATAGCATTTGTCCTCAAAACTGATATATTTTTATACTGCACAACAAAAGTTCCAATGATCCCTAAGATGCAGAATCCTTAATCTCTTCCTCATGAAGAAAATGCTAGCGTCACAGATCCAGAACGGCTACAAGTTTAAAAACAAGAGTTTGCATTGTATTACACATGATCAAAATATTCACCAACAATATGAATCTTCTAAGGAAATGACTACCAAACACTAAGCATCAAATTGTCAACACATACCAGCCCTGAATGTTGCTCACGTAATGCAGTGATCCTTTCTTTAACATACTCGCTCACCTGACATTTGCGATTTTATCCGTAGTTAATAAGAAAAAAAGTCCTCATAACACAAAGTAACGAAAATCCTCAAAAATCCAAATTGTTTGTGTCCAAAGGCAACACCACTCAGTAAGAAATATAGTCCCACTTCAGTAATGAGAACCAATACCTCAAGTATAGGTAGTGACATATTTGAACCTCAGGAATTTAGGGATTAAACGCAATACGGATTATATTGAACATAGAAGCAAACCTTGTCTCTTAACTCCATCCCCACCATCAAAGATTCAGGGAACAGTGGCGACATTTGGACTGCAAGTTTAACGAAGCAATTGTCAGAAACTACATTCACACCGCGTGACCACCAGAGCCAGGCCGAAAGAAAATGAAATGAATGATAGTAGTATCTATTAAAACACCAAACAGAAAGCCCACAGACAATGCTGAAGGAGCGTCAGGGAACAGGTGGGGCAACGAGACGACAACCATTGGCGCGTTCAGATAGAGGCATCTGAACCTAGAACTCGATATGAAGAAAAAGAAAACAGAGACAAATTAGTCATCGTAGACACGTACCAATTAGACCACCAAAACCGCAACCAATATCAGCAAATCGAACCTTCAGATCTTTGCCCTCTGCGCACGGCATGACGTCCAACACAGTAAGTAATTTCATCTGAGAGGTCTACTGACCTTGGAGAGCCCCACCAAACATTGCCACATCTCCAGTCACAACAAAAGCGAGGGTGGATTAAGCCTCACCAATCTGAAAGACTGCAACACTAATCCCTCCAAAATCACAATAACCTTCATCTAGTTAAGCTCATACGCAGTAGAACTCATCACATTGCAATTGAGCAATAATAGCACCCACTCCACATCTAATGCACTACCACTTGAAGAAACAGGAGAACATTCCTCACCTGACACTTCTTCTTGGGAGAAAAACTCTGGAAAGCTCTCTGACCAATCAAATTCACTGGGCATTGTAGGCCTGCCAAATAACGCCGTATCATAGAATCGACTTTCAATAAGAGCCCAAAAGAAAAAAATTGAAAAGAAAACATAAACCAGGTACAGCAGAGAATTTCTTCAAGAAATGCAGGTCGGACTCCCTTTCAAATCAATACTTGGACTTCAGACCAATATCCAATTGGCCAACGCATCAACAACCCGTGGCGAAGTATTAAGAAACTGATAGAAATTATAGCACAGAGTTGACAAGACATACACAGCGAATTGGCAATCACTGAGAGGATTACTATGCGCCCGGGCCCTGAAAAACCTCTTTCTCGGTAACTGCCCTTTCTGCTTTCCTGCCTTGCCTTGCGTCTCTTGCTCCGACCTCCTCTTGCCTTTTAGAAAAGTCTTCGGTTCAGCTTCACCAGCGACATTCTTCTCATCGACTGCAGTTTCCTCCTGAGCGACAGCTGCATTCGCATTATCAGGCGCGTCTTCGCTGGCCATGACAACAATTCCTCTGCACTTCTCCGTAATACAAAAATTAGAGTACATCTAAACCCTAAACCCTAGCATCACGACACTTTGCCTTCTAATTGTCCCGGTGCGAAATTTGAAACCAGATTACCGAATGATCAGTTTAGGATTTCGGGCTGTAGGAGAGCGATGGACGTCACTCACCAGACACAAGAACGAGAATGCAAGGTCAGATAAGGCTATGGGGACTCTGCAATTATGATTCCGAGAAGGAGAGTGACAGCTGAAGTAAGAACCCCTAAAAGCAACACTATTTCTTGTCCCAAATTAGGGCTGTCACACCTTCTCCGAAAATCCACTTGTGTCAGTAGCTGCACCTCTTTCAATCCTGCATGCTCAATGGCTACCAAACTCCAAACCCTAAGTAAGCCCCAAGTCTTGTGGATTTAAGCAAATGAGCAGGAATCCCAATGCTTTTCGATGAAGGAACTAAAGAAAAAGACTGTACAGAGGAACGACACCAGCAACAAGCGCAAGTCATCGAACGCGAGAGATTCTGTAGAGGAATGACAACGGCAACAGGAGTAGTGCAGCGCAAATCCACTTGTGTCAGTAGCTACACCTCTTTCAATCCTGCATGCTCAATCGCTACCAAACTCCAAACCCTAAGTAAACCCCAAATCTTGTGGATTTCAGAAAATGAGCAGAAATTCCAATGCTTTTCGATGAAGGAACTCAAGAAAAAGGCTGTACTGAGGAACGACACCGGCAACAAAAGCAAGACAGCGAACGCGAGAGATTCTGGAGAGGAATGACAACGGCAGCAGGAGTACCAGTAGTACAGCGCATCGAGGATCACCTGAGAGAAAACGTGAAATTCTCGGGATGCAGAATACCAGAAATGCGGCAGCTTCAATTACAAGAGCGATGCCTTCTTTAGTAGAATTGAACCTACTGTACAGTACAAATAATCCAAATCATGCATGAATTCTACGTAGTAATAAACAAGGTAATTGATCACGTTAATCCAATGCTCTTTTTTCTCACATTCCGGTGATTAAGAATGTGGGACAAGACTGAAAGGGTTGCTTTTACGTGTTCTTAACTTGAAGTTAACTTAGCACGATTTCGAATCAAGGCTACTAAAGGAGAAGAGTTCAGGACTAAAGGCTTCTTGTTGTGTATCGGTCATCGGGGAAACTTCACACGTGTGCTACAGTTGAAAAGTAGCCATTGTACTTTCATGTGGATCTAGTAGGTGGAGACTGGTGAGGGATACAATTAGAAATCCACACGTATTAGATTCTATCAAGATGACTAGTCTTCACTAATGGGAATGTCCATTGACATTGGTGAAACTTCAACTCCTCCTTTAGTGCTTGCACACTCAACCCTAGCAAGACAATCAATGAAGTTTGTTTTGTCTTGTTGCTTGAATTAGTACAAAACTTGCTCGCCCAGCTCATATGGCAAGAGGCCCTTACTACCATGTGTAAGTTGAGTGGGCAATGTTGGTAGGGGAGTTACAGTATTCAATTTGCAATTACACTATCATATAGGCCACCTAGTGGGTAGGAAGAGATTGAATAGGATTAGTACACGTAATGATTCTTTTCAAAATAGAACAATCTCTGTCCATGGGATTACTCATCAACTTTGATAAAACATAAAATCCTTCTTTTTTTCTCACTAAGGCCAACAAGACAATCGGTATTCGTTTTTTTTGTCTTCTAGCACTTTTTTGGCCCCCCTAGCTCACATGGCAAGAAACTCGAAGGGCCTTCTTTCATGTATCAATCATTAGGGAAACTTCATAGGAGGGTGCTATAGGCAAAAATAGTTATTTCACTTTCATATGATTCTAGTGGGTGAGAAAGGATATAAGGAGAAATCCACATATGTTAAATTCCCTCAAAAGTGACTAGTCTCTACTAGTGGAATTGTCCTCTAATATCAGTGAAGCCTATGTCTTTAGTTTGGCTTATAGAGGCATTTCTTAATTGCCCATCGGGCTTACATATAAGCTAGCCCTAAGCTTTGGGCACCTCTTGCACATTGACAAAAAGATTCTAGTAAATTCCATTTATAGCTTGAAACAAGTTGAAATAATATTTTGGAATAGATGGAATAGTAATTATTTAGCAAGGTTAGAAGTTATTGGAAATAGAATACAAGAAGATATTTTTCTATTTTCAAGTCTAAAAGATCTAACAAATAAATCAAGAATGAAAGAAATAGCACAACCTTAATTTCTAGAAGTTTAAACTGGTTGAATGGATTTGAAGAATTTGGATTGGTTTCTTTAATGTCAAATTTCATACTATTTTTTTACTATTTTTTTCAATTAAGGGAACGTAGTAGTTTTCATGGAATATAGATTTTTTTTCCAACTAGTGCTTAGAAGAAAAATTATGACCACCTAACCAAAAAATTTTGAAGACCAACAACAAAAAACAATAGAAAAAATTGAAATCAATTTTTTTAAATTTACCTTTTTTCATAGATTATATTTATATTTGCATAAAAAACTTTATTTTATTTCCTTTAGATTAGAGATGCAAAAGTTATGAAGAGAAAATCATGGCATCTTCTTCAAAAGTAACATATAGGATTTGTTCTTAAACTCAATTTTCTCTATTTTTTATAACAAAAAATTTCATAAGACATAGACTACATGCTAAAACAATCTCACTATAATTAAGATTGACATGTTTCAATTTTATCTTAGAATTATTAAGAATTCAATTTTTCTTCCATTTTATATCTACTTTTACCTAACAATATTTTCAAGAATGAAAATCAATATGTTTTTGTTATGAATTCAAATTTCTAGATCTTCAATTCAATTCAAAAAACTCAAAGTTTTAAATTTCTATAATCCAAATATTTTAAATTGAAAAGATTTAGAATTTGAAAACCTAGTATAGCAAGTTACAAAAAAAAATTTGGCTTCTCACTTTACATACAATTATCTTATAATCTTCTACATCAAAGTTTTTAAACTATTTTTGATACATTCTCATACAAGTCTAATGGAATCCGAAAGGTAAAGTTAGATATGCAAAAAAATGTTTTTTTCATTGTAGATCTTGGCACTAAGAATGACAATATTGGAAAAATTTTCAATAAAATAGAGCCTTGATCTTTTAGGGTTCAAACCCTAGGAATCCAATAGACCATTTGTGATTTGAATTTTTTTTCCATAGGAACCCTAGCAAATAAAATGTGGTTTTTTGACATGAAATTTTTTTTTTAATCTTCAAGTTTTCTCTTCATTGAAAAAATGAAATATTGATTTAAGAAAAAAAACCCAATCTTTAGTAAATTTTCTAAGTCATATATTGTAGTTAATAGATGCACAGTCCAAATTGCTTCCACTTCAAGGATACTTCCACCTATAGTCTACAATGGAAAACTATGTGTTTTTATTTAGACCATATATAACATAACTAGGCTAAATGTTTATAAAATATTCTTCAATTTTTTTTACTAGCCAATCTAAATATGCAACAAAAAATAGTGACTTAAGGATGAATAGAAGATAAATAAATTCTTGAGATTAATTTCTATATTTGTAATTTTCTTAAATTTATAAATTATATAGTAGATTTATAAATGTATAATACAATTAAATTTTAAGTTGGCCATTCTATAATTGAAAATATTATTATAGGCTCTCAACTTTGAATTGCAAAAAAAATTCATTTTTAGAACTCTTAGAACTTTTAAGTAGAACAATGACTAAAATGAAACATCATTGTTGACATCATGATGTTTTATTGAACATCATTGTTGACATAAAAACAAGGGTTGTTACATTAATTGTTCATAAAAATGCATCAAGAAAAATATTGAAAACATCCCCCAGAACATGAGGTTCTTATAGTGCTAGCTCTTTACTCTTCATTTTGACCCCTAAATGCCCAACCAACCATATATGGTCAATTTGAAATTCCATGCTCATTTTGATATAGGCAATTATACTCCTTTGACCATTTAAAAAAAACCTCAGGCAATATTGAAGATTAACTATTGAAATTTTTTATTTTTCATTGGAAAAAGTAAACATTTTATTTTTGAGAGGTTCTCAAAGCCATGTATGTCCACTAGTTTAATTGTAAAACTTACTAATTTTACTTCATTTGAATCATTTCCCAACTTTGAGCAAAGTTTACCAATTTCACTTGATTTGAGATTAAAAACTTGTACTTATCCATTTACTTTGAAAATGGTCCCAATAGAAAGAGTAAAGTATTTTCATGATTTTCACTATTGAAAATTTAAACATGCAAGTGTTGATTTGGAATTATTTGCAATTTATACATATATAAAAATTGCATTTCAACAATTGCAAGGTGGATTGTGCAATGAATTTGATAGCTTTTTATGTGAAATTGAGTTTTTTGAAAGTGACTTTTAATGTGCTAACACAATTTGTAATTATTAATGTCACCTCCAATTCCCAAAAAGTTTTATGTGCAAATTTTTGAAACATTGTGGGGAAGGACAACCTACTAAAAGTAAAAAATGTCCATATTTCTTCATATAATCTCACAACTCCTATGCAATTTTGCACTCAAAATTGACGTACATACTAATAATAGAGCTCTTTAAACATCAATATGTTCATATTTGGAAAAAAATATTTGTTTCATTGGAGATAGCTAGAAGCCTGTGTTCTTTTTGTTTATTCAAAACACATTTGAAAAGGCTTAGGCATTTAGGAGTTAACTTTAGCCATAAAAATGATTTGTTTGAATTTATGCCTAACTATTAAAATGAAAGTTTTGAAGTTTAGTTTCTACTCAAATTTGAAAATTTGAAAATTTCTTAAAATTCAATATCTTATTTAATTTGAACTTTTGTTCTATATAACCATAGTAGTTTGTTGATATTCTAATTGTTGAGATTGAAATATAGAAATGTGGTATACTTCAATTATTTCTTCAATAAAATATTTTTTTGTGATGAATTTTTAAGATTTTCTAAGGGTATTTTGTATTTAATGTGAATTTTTTCACTTATTTACTTAATGAAAAATTCATGGTAATTTCAATTAGTCATAGAAACATTTGAAATTTCTAAGTGTTATAGAAGGTATGTGATTACATATATATGAAAATATAGAATTTAAAATATACAAAGTTCTAGAATAGAAGCACACAAAGTAAACTTTGGAACACATTGTCTACTTTGCCAATTAATTAATTCACTTGTGAAATGAATGAATTATTTAATTGTGCTTGTAAAATACATTTTGTATCGTCCACATTAGATAAAATTTTTTTTTGAAAGCTATTGTGAATGTAGTTGATATGGGATATATATTTTTAGTATTAGTATTCCGCATTCTATAAAAATCTCCACATGTACATCATATTATATTAATATTCCATATAGACTATTCCATATATGCTACATATACTATATTAGATGTATATCATATTCTGAAAATTATTTGTATTATATCTATAAATCCTAATCTTGATGGCTAAGATTATTTCCTAGGATGGCGTGATCAATGTTGACAATTTTTTTTCCAATAATGTAGACCAATGGCATTTGAAGGGGGGGACATTTTTTTAATATGCAAATCAATGGAGCTTTGTTAGGGGGTTCATTCTCAAGGAGGCTTTGGGGGTTGGTCCGGTTGCATTTTTTCGACTCATTGTTATTATCATTGTAAAGTATTTGAATGTTGAAGAAGTGATCATAAGTCCATTTTTAAAGGTTATACCTCCAAAATTTTGGCATCTAACTAGTATTAGGTGGATTATGAATGCCTTCAAGAATTCTCTATGGGAGCTATAGGTAATAGATGAAGTACATCCAAGTATGTCAAAATTGCTATTTTCCTCTACTCTTACAATGTGACTAGCGTGGTCATATGTGGCTTTATAATTTTAGTTCCAAGTTTTAAATCCGTTCATATGGGAATGGGAAGAAAAAAAAAAACTTGCAAAAAACAAAGATCACTTGTCTAAATTCTTATCAAATTCCTATTTGTTTTGTTCCAAAGTTTCTAGTCTACATTGGGAGTGTAAAACAAATAAGGTAAAACAATCTTAGTTATGGACAAAAGACCATGAATTTGGATACTTAGCAAATGACCCATTATAATTTATTTTTTCAATAAACAAGATTTGGATCACAATCAATGTGGCTATTATAGGTGATGATAATTGCATGATTACTAATTATAATAAGAGTTTCTACCTTTTGAGCATAAGTTTGATAGATGAAGTGACTTTTTAGGGCTTTTATGTGTGGCCATGTTAAAAGAGATTGTGACTACTTTAGGTAAACAAGATGATCATTACATAATATACTTTTGTTGATTTTGGGAGTAGTTTAGAGACTCTTTAAGGCCATGATGGACAAAGCACTTCAAAAACTCTTAACAAATTCATACTTTGCTGAAAAAATACAATTTCAATTGTTGTCACCATTTCTCACACTAGTCTCTATGTGGGAAAAAAAATTAAAAATATTCAGCAATGGCACGAGGGCAAACTCCTAAATATGCCCATGATGGGCTGTTCTACCTTGTTTACAATTGCTGAAGGGACGAGGATGGGCCTTCCTACTTGAATTCTATCACATGCCTCATTCGTGTGGTTGAGATTGCAAATCCTGCAACTCCATCTGCTACCCTTCCCCAGGGTTTAAGCTCAGCTTAGAGTGAGTGTGGAAAGCCCTACAAACCTCCCGCTCTCCCAACTCTGCCAAGTGGCCATGTCGAAGAAGAACACAGGGTCCCATGCCACTCGAAGTCTACAGGACGTTCCGAAAGCAAAGGCAAAGCGCAGGCACGGCATTGGAGCGGCAAGAGCCAGGGAATCCGAAAAGATTCATTCATCGGAGGAACCGAATTGCATCCGACCGAAGAGCCTTGCGGAGCCAGTGGGGATCCGGGGAGCTCACTCGGATGGAGCCCCAAGTGTCGCCCCGCAATCCATCGATCTCCCTCTTCCCTTCACTGCTGGCGCCATTTGGCCTCCGTCGTCACGTCAGGGTACTTCTTCCCAATCCTGAACTAACGTAACACACAGTAAGCTTTCCTTTGGCAGTCGTGCTCGCAATTCCCCGTCGTGGCGTCGTCCTCGGACTTAATTCTTCGATTGAACTTCAAGGGCACGAGGATTCCATGGAAGGTTTGTAGCTCTTGCTGTTTTGTATTCACTCTGCATTTCCAGCACTCGAAGTAGTGGTGGTGGTTCCGAATTCGGAGAGTCGCGGGCAGTGTTGGTTGCGTTTTGGTGTTCTTGAGCTAGAATTGTAGTGCCAATGCCTTGGCGTGGCGTCGTTTCTCGAGTTTTGATTTTTTTTGCTGGATTGGGAGTCTCTCTATGGGTAATGGTGTTGGTCACTCGATGAGTGGTTGCCAACGGGTATGGGAGTGGATTGTTTGGGGAATGGGCTGATGGTTTTGCAATTTGAATCGGTGAATGGATGCGTTTTTTTCCCGGTGAGCTTGTGTGTAGCGTTTGCGGTGGTGTTGTGTGGCGAGGTAGGGTTTGGGATTTAGGTGAGCAGTAGAAATTCGAAATTTGAAATATCTGGCCGTCGGTGTGGGCGATTTCGTGCGTGGATGAATTGAAGATGGTGGGTTGACGTTGATTATTGGATAATTTAATGCGTTTCAAATTGCGGTGATGGTGGAGAACGTTTGGTATTGAATGGGTAGGTCCTTGGTTTGGGTTTAAAGATGCAGGCGCGGTGTGAGAAGGAATTATGCTGGTGATGCCGAGGACTTGTGGAGCTTGTTCGAGGCCGTGACAAGAGTCTGCTGCTATGGGTTTGCTCAATCGACTTGAGCGGGAGGTGGTGAAGAGATTGAAACCATGGCTTGCACCTGGCCACGATGCGGATCTCAAGGTCTCACCCTCCGCCAGCCAATTACTCGTGCAGCTTCGTGACATCAGTCTAGACGTGGCCGCTCTCAACGAAGCGGCCATGTCCACGTCGTCCTTGCTGATTCACGAGGTCGTGATACAAGAGGCGGATCTCAAGCTGTCTCTTCTGAGCTTTCCTGTTGTGACAGTCGTCTTTCGTGGTGTTCATGTTGTGATGAAGCCCAGGTACTCTCTTTTCACCTTCTCCTGTCTTGAAGGTCCATAAACTATGACAGTCAGCTTGCAGTTGTGTCTGTGATGGAGTACTGCTCTTCAGTATCTTCAATGCTGTAACTTTAATTACCAGGAAGCGCTATACTTTGTCTCCGGTTCGTATCAGTCCATATTAACACTCGGAATATGACACTCTAACTCAGAGATTGTAGTTCACCGACTCTACCGAAGAATTTTACTAGGAAATGTGACCTTCATTCATGTGCTTATAGGACTGCAAGTGGAGCTCATGCATCTTCCAATCAAATGGCGAAAGGTCGGAAAACTGAAACGGTTCGTGAGGTAGGTTTTAGTGAAGAGTGGTGTAAGAATTCAGGTTTGGAAGTAGTAGCTCATGTCAATTTGACAAAGGTTTTGAATTTCTCTTGTGCAGTAGCTTATTTTCGATGCTTACAGTATACGGGCATTAATTGGGGGGCACAGGATTCTACGAAACCAAAAGGTGAAGCGAAACAGCAGAAAGGGGCTTCTGCGTCAAGTTTTATTGTAAACTCTTTGACAAATTTCGCACTGTCCTCCCTCAGGGTTGAAGTTCATGATTGCTCAGTGAAGTTTGTTTCTTACTCCTTGAAACCTTGGAGTTACGTCTGCTCTGCAACGTTGGAGTCCTTCATTTTGGAAGAAGGATCCGCTGGTGGTGATAAAACTGCAGATGGGCTAATTCGAGCTTCCGTCGACGCTGTGCGTAGTAGGTGGAAGCAAAAAGTCGGCTCAGTGAAGAAAATGTGCATTTTCCAAGGCCTGGCGTTGAATCTTGAAACTGTGTCGAACCACTCAAAGGATCGTACGATGGACTCGAGAGGAAGCTCCGGAAATTTTGATAGGCGTCATAGATACTCCAGCATTAGTAAAGGGAGGCAGAACAGGCAAAGTGCAGTGCAGGGTGGCGTTGGTGAGAAACGGGTCCAATTACTGCTATTTGAGGTTGTCTCCATGGGTGTTAGATTACAAGGAGTAGATTTTTTAGGTTTAGTGGTGGAAGTTCCGGAAGTGTTTGTTGGATTGGACGCTAGGGAACTCGACGTGCTTATGGCACTTGCTGCTCAAGCAAATGGTGCTGGGGTACGGGAGACAGACAAGACTCTAGACATGGCATTGTTCAAAGTTAGAAGAAGCCGGTTAGAATCCACACGAAATGGGTTGTCATACAGTGAGTTCAGCTCAGATTTGGACACTGAATCGAATAGGTTAGCGGAGATAGTTGATTCTGGTGATGAAGATAGAAGTGCCAAGGGATCGCATCAGAAAGGATTTAGTGCTGATGGGGAGCCAGAAGTTGTCCGAGTACCTGCTCATCGTGTTTTCCATGTGCTGGCATGGCGGCTTTGGGTGCACAATTTATCTGAGGTGATTGGTTTTGCGATCCAGATTATTTTCGTCATCTTGCTCTTGCTTCGTTCTATTCCTGCGCTCTTGAAAGAGGCGTGGCAGTTGAATACTGGCGCGGAACGTAGTGTATCTGATCTACCAGAAGAAAAGCGAGGCATTTCAGAAGAGCCAGGAGAGAATCCAACCACTGCTACCTCAGATGACAATGAGAGTTCGCTCTTTAAGGTGGTCCCCAACCGTGGGCCAACTTTTGAAATTTATTTTAGTAGAGGGTTATTCACATTAGTTTCTGCCGCAGATGATGATTCAGATCAGGCTGCTGAAGACAGTAATAAATCGGGAGAAACGCTGTATGTAAGAGGAGTACCTCTGCCTGGAGTACATATGACACTCGAAAGGGTTTCATTTGAGTACGGTTTAGATCATATTGGAAGTGGGGGACGATTTGGAGTTGGTCATTGGCAGGTTGATCTTATCTCTGCAGTTGCTTCTCAATCGCTGCATGAGGACATGCTCACGTTGCGGCACGGTAGATGGAAGAAAAAACTTTCGGATACTCTGCAATTACTGAGAAGCATGCCGTATAAAGCCCCAATGAAGACGATCGACAGATTGAAAGATCTGCAGGACACAGGAGACGTGCCACAGACGGCCTCAGCTCGTAAGAGACATTGTGATTGGCAGGAGAACGTCGCTAACGCTTGGGGTCACCATGAATGGAAGTGTCCAGCGAATTTGAAAGGGGACGCAAGTGACGTGGCTAGTCTTTCCTTCAAAGGAGATGTCTCCAGGGCATTCTTGATCTTAGAATTTGGAACTGCTGATGTTGACAACGACGGTGTGAAGGTTTTAGGAGGCTTGATGACGTGTGCTTTGAGCATGGGTTGCTTAGACTTTTACAGCGACAGCACGACAAGCTATCGGATCAGGCCACTGATAGACCAACTATCGACAGCAAAGATTTCTGGCCAAAATGCGGAGTCTTACAAGGCTCCTGCTGATCCAAAAGAATTTGAGATTTCTTATGAAGAAAAGATGCTGAATTATCTAAATCTTTGTAGGCACTACGTTGGGCTGACTGTTCCGAAGAGTCGGGTTGAGCTTTCTGTTGTGATTGAAAGCTCAAAGTTTACATTTGCAGCAACAATGGGACAGTTTGAAATTGACCACCATGCGAAGCTATCAGAGAATGACGGGACTACTCAAGCTAGTCGAGGCTCATCTCTTGTCGTTGAGATTGGTTCATTACAGTTACTGACATGGCCTGCCAGCAGTAAGGAATCTCTATTAGAACTTGAGGCCAGAGTACCCGTAAAGGACGCCGCACCGTTAGGATGGTGGGATGACTGTGTTCGCGAGAAGTTGTGGCTAAAGAGACCTCCTACACCAAGTTTTCCAGAAGACACCTTGGGTTCAGAAGAAGAGCAAATCGGAAACAACCTATACTTTGCTCTTGAGAATGCTGGTGTGATGCTTCGGACGGATCGCAACAGACAATCCATTGTGCCGGTTCTAGGGCCAATTTCTTGTGTTGTGCAGTCATCATTTTGCAGGTACCTATTTCTATTAACTTTTAAATTATTCTGCTTGAGCCGGCGAGGCTTTAGGCTCTTCTAATACCATTTATACAAATTCGTTTGAAGTGTCTATCTTCTACGCCTCCTTTGCGAGCTCCTTCGATATTACTCGTTTGTGTTGACGAGGAGGGATGTTTCTTTTCTCGATTGAATCCGTTTCATACGTTTTCGACAGTAAGATTTTGTTGTACTTTGAAAGTGACCAAAAATGCTTATCATTTGATCTCTTTCTATTCACAAGCTAATAGACCATTTTGACGTGTGGTAATTGCGCGATGCTGTGGCTTTTGATGGGTAGGGATGATTTGTCCTCACCGGAAGGAATCATCAAGTCTGCTTCAGTGTCACTGGAAGGGAAGTTGGCACCATTTGCACTTCACCTTTACTTGGCGGAGATGGCAATATTTCAAGAGGTATTTTCCTTGTATTACCTATCGAAACACCTTCTAATACTCAGCATGACTTGTCATTGGGACTTCGTATTCCAGATTTGATCTCATGCAATAGTTTGACCCATTGATATTGGTTGATACGTGGTTG
Source organism: Pseudoscleropodium purum (assembly GCA_963969395.1). NCBI lineage: Eukaryota > Viridiplantae > Streptophyta > Bryopsida > Hypnales > Brachytheciaceae > Pseudoscleropodium > Pseudoscleropodium purum. The sequence continues at coordinate 11,389,994 of OZ017803.1, read as the reverse complement.
AAACTGAGCAGATCATTGACTTTGGTAATGCTCTTATGGAGGGGTTTGGGTCATCTGATGTTGCGGATGAAGACGTGCCCGACATTAACGGGACCTCCTCAGTGGAATTCTTAAGAAATACTTCGACTGGACGGCAGACAACCGATGCGAATGTTACTGCAGATGTTCCTCCCAAGATCTTGTTCGTTTTGTTTCTAAGGCTTCAGCTAGAAGCTTTTCAGGTTGTTCTAGGCGATCGTAGAATTGGTGAAGGCATCGAGGGACAGAAGAGCACTGTGGATAGCCGTGTGAGATCTTCGCTTGGGCGACAAGCCCCAAATCAAGATGATAGTCACGTTGTTGATAAAGCTCGCTTTCCAGGCCAAGGGAGATATTGCTACTTCGCAACCCTCCCAACTTCACTTGACATGTCATTGGGTGACGGATATGAGACTCAAATTTCGCTTGATCTAAATGGAGCTCATATGGGTGTCGTTCAAAAGCAGCATCAGAAGGCGGAACAAGAGCAGTCCCTGTACCAGAGTCTTCTAGATGGTACTGTACTTGATGTTATAAAATTATTCCAGATAGCTATGACTGGGTTTGCTTTGGAACGTTCTAAGATAGCCATTTGTGGACCAAGACTCATCGGACAAGTGGAGAGACAGTCAAGCATGGATCTTGGGCGTGCTGATGCTGAAACTCAATTGGTTAGTTTAACAAGATCCTCGTTTAATTTTTGTTTGATTTACTTGTATTTTCAATATGGAGCTTTCGGCAAGTCATGATTGTCGCCTTAAGAAAATTTTGAATTATGCATGCGTGTGAAATTCTACCGCTACTTATCAGTTTCAGACGGTACTAATCCATGAAGGTGAACCCAGTAGTTCTCATCTGTGTCTTTTTCTGATTGCTGCGAGCATGTTTTTTTTGGTTGGGAGCTATTGTTTGTGCCGTGGCATTAATTCGACGAGCCATCTATTTTCTGTAGGATACTTCATTATCTCCTGTTGATGGAATGACAACCTCTAGTGGAAAAGATCCAGCCTTCCACGAACAAATGCCAGAACATGGACGCAGTAATAATGGATCCCTTCCCCTTGACGAGGAGTCAGATATTGAATTATCAGGTCAGATGTGAACTAACTCATGGGTATCCGTACTGACTGGGTGTAAACTATTAGTAGGTCTTTGCTATCAGTAGATTTTCAATTTTTCTTTTGCATTGTTTAGCTTGAATATTGTTCAATTTCATTTTTATTACATTTCAAAATAGTCTTGGTTTGCTATTGATCAATGCTCAAGGTTACCTAAAATGGCATTTTTTTGTTCTTTCAGGACATGATCAAGTTGATAAGCTGTATTGGCTGGCTGTGAACGTGGACATTGGAAGTATCTCAGTCACTGATGATTTGAGGGAAGCTCTAATTGATAAGATCATGCTTCTTGTTTCTGGAAGCAGTACAGTCCACATTGAGCTGAAGCTTGGCAAGGATTCCGAAAATGTCACCATGGATGTTGAGGCAAGTTGAATCTCCTTGTTTAGGGTTATGTATCTTCAGTGTTCTGTACAAATTCCATTGTTGTTAAGTATCACTTTTTTTCTTAATGCACCTTTTCTTTCCTGAGAAACAATGATTCGATGCGTTCAGAAGAATCTCTTATATCGTAAAATTTTATTGCCTGAAGCTTTACTGATAAAGATCATCAGCTAAGGCAAACATGGTCACTAGTCTTCTCGTGGAGTTCATTTACCCGTTCTAACAAGATCTTGTATGTCGGTGATGGGAATGAGCAGGGAGGGTTGGCAATCATTCAAACAGCTGCTCTACACAGTCTTGTCGAATATGTTAACGAGCACGTGAAACTGCTTAGTGAGATGGCAAGTTCATCCCATTCCAGTACTCAGGGATTTTCTGAGAAAGTCTCGCTTCAGAGTTATTATAACGCAGACGGTCCAACTTCTTTGCTGAAGAATACTGGACGGTCAGTGTCACTTCCACCAGGGGCTGGAGCTAAGAACTCCACAAGGATGCGACGAATGGCTTCCGCTCCTCGACGCTTACAGGCTGCTACCGAACGTATGCCTGAATTGGTGCCTAAGAAAGGTTATGACGGTAACTTGAGTGCAAATCTCGTTGGTTTGTCTCTTGTCCTTGTCGAACGTGGATCGACTACTTCTGGTACGTGAACGCATCTCAGTCTTTTCATCTTTTTCTGTATTTGGTTAGAAGTCCCACTCAGGTCCTGCGTTCTAGAATCACTACTCTCGCATTATAGCTCTTTAGAATTGACGAGCTTATTGTTTGGTCTACAGCTCCAGTTGAGGGTTTTATTATTGAGGTGGATACCAAAGGACAAGCGAAAGTCAAGAATGGGAACATATTACAAGTTTCAGCAGCTGTTTCTCGTGCCTCTATCCTTGGACTCCAAGGTCGTACATTTGGTCGTATGAACACCAGAAGTGGCCGAACTCCACAATTTCGAAACAATTTTATTGGAGCAAATAATGATGAGCCCGGGCAAGGTTCTCTTAAGTCTCAGCATAGCCATCATACATTATCACCTTCTTCTTCTGGTATGTCAGAAGATTGTAACGATTATCAGGAATGGAATGAGCAGCCCATCGAGGATGACAGTGTTTGGAAAGCTTTGGATGAATCCCATTCATATATTCTGGAACGATTATCAGTTACGGTCTCTATGGAGAAGGTCCCAGCAGATAAGCATCCCGACTTTTGGAAATGGAGAAATTCCTGGAAAGGTAGTTGCTCGGTGGTAGGCTTTGATTTTGCTATCACCACTTCAGAAGTCCAGGTACTACGTTTGACTATCATTGGAATTTATCTTCGTTGTTTGAGCTCAAACTTCTTACAATGTACATTTCAGTCTTGTGATTTTATCTTCTTTTGTAATACTAAACTTTACATCGCACTGTCTATCCCACCTGCATTGTACTCTTGCACTGACATAGTACTCTCCAATTTGGTCATTATATTTGTTGTAACTGTTTGATTAGATTTTCTCTGACTAGTCTTATTCTTGGCCATGCACAAAGTTGCTGCTATCTGTCACAGCACCGTTGTCGGGACTCTCGGGCTCTTCCAGCTCTTCCAGCTCATCTAGCTTATCTGAGCCAGAGTTTGAGTATGCAATGGACCAGAATGGAGAACCTGAAGCAGAAGAACCGGACACAGACTCATATCTTCCGGATGGTAGGACTTCCGTTTAAAAGGACCCACTGATTGTATGCCAGGAAGCTGATTCCATCTGAACCCTGGGCATCTACGTCTGCGTATGTCAAATTGACAGTTTTGAGTTCATACTAAGTTTGTGTCCGCTGGTTTAGTGTACGAATACTGTAATCAATACTGCAACAGGGATAGGCTTTACGCATGACAGGATTTTTTCGAGTACTGGTCGCGAGATAGTGTTTAGTAATGAACCTTCTTCAACTTTGAGCTTGTCCTGAAGGAAGGGTTTTGCGCATAGTTTGTAGGAAGTTACCTACCTCATTGCTGTTATGTCAGAATGCTTTAATAGGGGATGGATTTGAGGAACATCAAAGAGTTGCGTCTTTCTCTGACAACTGGCTCTCTTGCAGGTGCCGTTGTAGCCATTAAGGATATGAATGAGCACTATTACTTAGCTGTGGAGGAAAAAGGCACCAATACTGGCACTTTCCGGCTCATGGGTGTCTTGCATTTCTCCCTCGTTGGGGACAGAGCTCTTTTTAAGGTACACTATCGTGCAAGTGATTGGAGAATTTCTCTCATAAACGAATGAAGTAGATGAGTACCTGTGCATTTACAATTGATGAGGTAATGTACGGCTAGAAATAGATTTTAGTTCCTGGTGTCAAGCTTGGTGTTGAATTATGTGTAGAATATTTGTTGATTCAAAAATTCTTGATCATTCAGTACTTTTAAATTTTTTTTCTAGAGTTGCGTATTTTGGCAATCCATGAAATTCTAAAGAACTTCTCTTTTGTAGGTGAAATATCAAAGAAATAAGAATGGGAAGACGAAGTGGTTCTCCTTGTTGTCTCTTCATGCGAGCGACAGCAATGGTGAGCCTTATCGAGTTCACTTTCTCCCTGGGTCTGGACTGGCAGAGGTTACCACCACCCGTGAAAACTCTTGGGAGCTTTGGGAATGCATTGAAAGCATCGAAGAGAAGTCTGAAGGGAGTGAAGAGCTCGGAATTCAAACATCTCGCCGTGCTTTTCACTTGGTCAACCAGAAAAGTAAATGTGGCCTATCACTTTCCGAAGGTTTCCCAATGTTGGTCAAGCGACCGGGTAATTCGTTCAAGCTGCGGATACTAGCACGAGATAAAGAGGATCCTGAAGCTGCGAAGCTTGTGTCCTTAGAGCATGGGGATAAAGAAGAGGTGGACCATGGTCATGAGCATGACACTAGTCAACAACTGAAGGACACCGCTGTAGCTGCTACGGTGATCCCAGATGTCACATGTGATATACATGATGTCACCTTCACGTTGTTGCACGAAGCCTCTGGAGGCATACATCTACTCCCTCTGGTTAGATTGTGTATGCAAGACATTGGTGCTGTGTTACAGATGGGATCTGGCAAGATGAGGGTGCTGTTTGGGTGCAGTATATCCCTTGACTATTTTCAAGCTCAGAACAGCTGCTGGTACATTACCTTCACATCCCTTATTCTGTACTAGTCTCTTTTTCTCAATAATGTTCGTTTTGGTACCTGTGATGTCGTGTTTGGTGACTGGAACAAATTTCTGTAATTTTCTGTCGTTGTACCGATACCAGCTTGTGTTCGATGAAGTTTGGATTGCCTGAACAAATTTGGAGAGGTATTTATTTGTCATCTAATCCTTCCAGAAAGATACAGTTCTGATGTATACGGTTCTTGAAGGGTGAGCTTTGAGCCCAGTTACTGAGCACTCTAATAATTTTGACGATTAAAGTAGATAGTCTCTGGGGAAGATTTGGTCCTGGAATGTCGCAAACGACCACTTGTTTGGAAGCATTAATATTTGTTTTGGAATTATTGCTTGCAGGGTAGCTATGATCAATCCAATTGGGGTAGAATTACTATACCGTGCACGGAATGAGAAGCAATTTGCGGGAGTTGTCAGCAATAAGACACCTGTTTCTTTGTTCTGTCGGCTGCGGAAGGTTTGTACTGTTCTTGTAACACCTGGTCGTTAGTATTCCAGGGCCCTACTACTGTTCTCGTTGCAGTTACTTATTTCAGCCATCACTCTTTCCTGCTGAGTTGCTTTATCTGTTGGAATTTAAGGTACAATACTCACAGGCAAGTACTGATTCTACTGTATAAAGGAATATATCCTAGAGTCAAGTGGGAATGCAGGTGGTGTTGATTGGCTACTGATTTGATCCAATGTTTAACTTGTTTTGAAAAATCACTCCTTCCAATGACTAGAATGTGTAGTGGGTGCTCGGAAGCCAAATTAGGTAGTTTCAATGAGACTGCGTTAGTTACTTGAATAATGATATATTTGGTACTCTACCATGCAAAAAGATTTGTATGCTCATATTCTGATCGTTTATTATCTATACTGGACAGGTTGATATTATTATAAGCGAGTTGTCGTTGGATACATTGCTGTTTCTTATAGGAACTCTTGATCTGGCCGGTCCTTACACCTTAGGACAGTCTCCGGTATTAGCAAATCGCTGCCAGGTACTGTTTTTACTTTAACAAAATTCTGTTTTGCTGCCAGGTCTCTTCGTTCTATGAAGGACGAAAACCTCTTTTTTCTCATCTAGACGAAATATGTAGAAAGACTCTTTAGGGATTTTTTTGACAAATCCTTGCTTTGTTTTTTATTTTCAAGTTAGATCTCGATTTTATTTAATCAATAAGAATGATTTAATGATTGAGTTTGTTTTTTCTGTGCAGGTAGAGAATCGGACAGGATTAGATTTGGTATGTCGTTTTGATCACGGGCATGCAAGGCAAGAGGAAATAATTGAATCTTGGGAGACAGATGCGTTTCTCATCAGGTACATGGAACAGATGTTATTGAAGTCAGGAAGTTTACTGTTTCGAGATAGTTTTTTGAATATTTTTTTTCTGTTATCGATACCTAGATTTATTGTCAAGAAAATAAAGATACACGTGTTGATACAGTTTAGGGCACTGATGATCTGCCTGTAGTAGGAGAGTTAAAAATTATTGACTGCTCTGATCATGGTCTGCATTTGAAGGCATACAACTTCTCGGCGGGACTTATCATCAGCTGAGGTGGCGTCATCAGCTGAGGTTTATTTGCAAAAGCAGAGTGGTGGACACTCGTCATCTGTCCAGGTGTCTTTGTTAGAGCCTGGTGTGAAAGCAATGCGAACTCGATTGAAGTTGGGTGAAGGTACAGCTCCCATTAGCATTCTCTCAAGAAATTTTGGTGGTTTTGATATTCTGTGAAATCTGAGTAAAGTGCTTATCTCTATTTGCAGGGCGTAGGAATGTTGGCCCTGGGCCAATCTTAGTTGTGGATGTCTTGCGGCAAAGCCAGGTAATGCGCGTTGAGAGGCATTTTGAATTGCATGCTTCTTTTTTGTTCAGCACTAATTATTCAGCACAATGTGAACCTGACATGGAGTCCCTTTTTATGTGGTAACTTCGAAGGACCAAGAGTACATATTCGTAGATACTGTTTGCTTGCTCCTGGAGTCCAATTAATTTCAAGGACTTCTATTAACCTCTGTGATTGTGATAGTTTGAGGAACAAGAAACTTGGAGATTGTATGATTAGTCTTGAATATTATGTTTTCTCTGCTTGTTGTCCTCGAGTGCTAGGATCTATTTCTGAAGCGTGTGCATCTCTAGGGTGGAGTATCTTTGATAGTTTCTCCGATGGTTCGGATACGTAATGCAACCGGGCTATTTTTGGAACTTCAATGCCGACGACCAAGGCAGGAAGGGGATGGTGCTGTGGTCCTACTTGAAGATGGTGACACTATTGACGATTGCATGGGATCTTTTGACTCCCTAAAACTCGAAGGAGAGCTACGGAAAGCTCTTTCCTCTTTCAATGTTGGTAAGGGTAGCTGAACCTTTTAGTAGTTTGCATATGATTATAATGTTGACGGCTTTTCATTCTCGTTCATGTTGATCGCATGTTGTTTTTATCATTTTCTTTTACGCAAAGAATATCCCTTTATGCAGCGTTCTTGCGTTAACTTTTCTTTAAATGTGTTTCTGGTTTGAAGGAAACTTTCTGCTCTCTATAAGGCCTGCCAGTGGCTCAGATTCAGGCGAAAGTGGGAAAGAAGAAGAATCCTCCAGTGCTTATGATTGGTCAGATGACGTGAAGGGAGCCAAGGCTGTGCGGGTTTCGAATTTGTTTGAGAAGTTTCAGTTTGATTTTAAAAGGAAGATTGGTGGTCGCAATTCTGATGTTGCTTTTGGAACAGGTTGGCTTTCTGTATCACTTGGTGTGTTGCCAAGCATATTTTGTGTATGATCATCTTAGATCGTTCCATTGTATCAGCAATTTCAAGAAGATCAAGTCTATCATGCATGATTGAATTGTTGTTTGCCTTCGTTAATGAATACGAGATCACCTTGACTTACCGCTCACAGAGAACAGGTCATGAAATTCTTAAGTTCAGGGAATGAGACGTTTTGAAACGGTCACTCGTTTGATAGCTTCAATTCTGGAATTCTTTATTCCCGTGGAATTAAGATGTTAAAAAGATTACTTTACGTCTTGACGGTGCATTGTAACTGATTGCCTTCCGAAAATTCTTTTATGTTCAGTGTTTTGCCCAGAGAAAAGTCCAGAGAACAAAGACGATGGCCTCTTTTTTCTGATCAGAACAACGAAGAGACAGGTTCCAGTGGTGAGGCTCGACAAAGAACCAGTAGGGGGCAAGCCACCTGTTGCATCATGGCAGGAACAGCAGGAACTTCTCCTCCTCCCAACTATTCGAATCTTTAATCTCTTCACATCCAACATCAGTGCCAAGCTATTCGCACTGCCTCCAGGTAGCATCTCAAGAATCCACTGGTTCTTGCACTAGAACGTCTATATCTGTGTTGCAGTATTGACAAAAACTATTACGAATTGCAGGTAGGGCTAGTGGTAAAGCTGGAAGTCAACTGCACCCCAAAAATGAAGTCATCGTCAAAGCAGGGAAGATGGAACTAATGTATGCAGATCTAGGTGTGTTGTCACTGGTCATTAAGCACCTAAAATCTGACCTCACAAGCAAGCAGATACCAATATTTGGCCGGGATAAGAAATCACTTGATGCTTCAATCGAAGGAGGTAGTTCGCGTGAAACGGAGCTAGATGTGGATTTCGGTGATGGTGCCCATTATGGAAAGATGAAAGTTCGTCAAGACGACGACGGTGTTCTTGAGGCAAGTCTACGGTGGCGAGTTTTATTTTGTTGATGTGTATCGTTTGCATTTTTAGCATGAGTCGCGATCCTTTTTTCGCTTGTTTGCACGCTATATTACGTTGCATAAATTGAATGATACAGCCTTTGCCGTGTTTGCTAACGAAGACTGATGTGGCGTGGTAATTGCTATGAACGCCTGGCTTTCAATATTCTGTGAACCACATGCCTGGTATGTGGGAACCTAGCGAGTAGAGGTCAACGAATTCTTATCCACCTGACATGGCATTCAATGATTTTGATATTAGGTGGTAATTTACACCAAGTATGCAATTTTTAACGACAGCCACGTTCCACTTCTTTACTGTGCTCCAAGACAGAAAAGCTCTTATCTCTGGTGGGTATTAATGAATTTAAGAAATTTTGTTTCTTTGATGACTGCACTTGCCCTGACTGAAAATTTTCGCCTTTTGGTTTTGAAATAGCATGACTTTCGAAAGATGCTGTTGCACCAGTAAATTTAGTTTCACAGTTATTGTGGGGCATTTTTAACTTCCGAATGTTATTATTGAAAGTGTCATGCTGCTATGATCTATTTCTTTGAGATGAACTGTTGTGTTTCATCGTGGGAGCAAATTCTTAGTTATTTTCTCGACGTGAATATTTGCATGCATGGTTTCAGGAGGAGAGGATCAAAGAACGATAACAATTTGGAGTGGCCTTCAGAAGAAACAGTATCCACCCTTCGTCCTGGCTCGAGAATTTCTTGGTTCAATAAGTGCGTGATTTTCAGAGCTTCTCAGCATCTTCCTTTACTTTTGAAAATCTTTATGATAGTTTAAGTCCTTTACTATAGAAACCATTTAGCTGAATTTCTTACTTATTGAACTTGTACATAGTGATTGTGTATATTGTGATTGTATTTTATTGTTTTCAATATATTAAATATGCCATGTGGGCTGAAATAGTTTGAAGTGTCAGAGATATATTATTAATGAGTTAGGGACTTTGCTCAACGATTGTCACAGGTCAAGTAAAGTGATGATGAAACAAGCTCTACCAGAGGCTCAACCTGCTTTACTGGATCTAGACAATTTGGCGGGATCAACAGAGATTAGTCTCAAAGTTTCAAACAAAGAGGACGCAGATCCACGAGTCCAGTTGGGGGTCGATCTGCAGCTTCCAGCTACTGGAGATAAGAACCCGACGGGCACAGTTCACCTTGCTCCTCGCTACATCGTCGTAAATAAGTCAAATGATGTAATCTGCGTTTGTCAAGATGGCTTTCAGGTTAGTCTTTCTGTATAACGCAGTTGTCATCATCCTTGACAATCACGAACTCCATAGCATCGTTCAGAAATGGTAGCAAGGTGAGTTTGGATCTATGCAGAAAAAACTTCAATTTTTTCTCAAACATGGAGAAAATAATTGGTGAAGAGGATCATTACAACTTGTGTCTCCTTCTGTGTAGATGGATTTTTTCACTGTAGATGTTTCTCCTCACTGTAGATGCTTGTCGCACATGCTCCGCTGACTGCATGATGCCTGTTCTTCTTACCCCATTACTTCACTTATTGGATCTTCAACCTCTGTTTAACTACTGAATCTTCTTGGACGGTGTTGATATCTCTGATGGTCTTTGTGGTTGTTCACATGATACCTTCCTGCAGAATGATAATTCCTCAGTCATGGAGCTTAGCCCTGGAGAGAAAACAGCTCTAAATTGCCGAGTTTCACCAGGGGAAGGTGGTGAAGAGAGTAAGAGTGATGAGCAGAACCCCTTCCAGGCGCCACTCTCAGTTCGGTTTAAACCACGGGGACCTGAGTGGGACTGGTCTGGACCTGTTTGTGCGGCTGCGTTAGGTTCCTTCTGGATCAAGATACGACGGCAAGGACAGTTGGGATTTGCTAGTTCTAATAAGCAAGCGAAGGGGAGGATGTTGTTCGCCCTGGCAGAGGTACAGGAAGACAGCCCATCTCTTTCAATGTGCTTTCGTCGGCATTCAGCTGATGCTATCCCGTATCGAATTGAGAATGCATTGCGTTCAGGCGCTCTACTCTACAGTCAAAAGGCAAGAGTTTTGCAACTCCTCTTTTGTATTGCAGTTAACGGCAATCGTATGTTTACTTCAGTACTGCTGCTCTGTTCGGAGTACTCTGTCTACTTCATTCTTCAATGGTGATCGTCAATAGCAGTGTCTTCTTTGATCAGTTCATAGCCTTGGGTATGTGCTGCACGCCTGTACATTCGTGCTATATTTTTATTTCGTCTTTTGTTTTCTTTTATGGTCACAGGGCTTGACGCAAACAGAAGTGCTCCAAGCAGGGGCTTCAGTCAATTATGTCTGGGACGACTTGGGCCTAACTCATAAGCTTGTTGTGACGATACAAGGTGATTTGATTTTTGATTCTCAAAATGTGCACATCTACTTTGAGAAGGTTCACTTCTGCGTGCCCTGAGTGTCTGTTTGATCTTGCTCACCGCTGACTACCTGTTTAATTTTAAGTGAGATAATTTTTTGTTTCAGATTGAATTTCTATAGGATTCGACACATGGAATTTGCTCAAGCGGATTGTAAATTTCCATTATTAATTCTTAGGTTTTAATTATTTAAAACTCTGAGATGCTGAACTTCCAGTCTAATAGATAATATTAAATTTCAAAGGTCAAATCTGTTTTGAGTCTGATATGGTTATAATCTGTTGTTTCATTAGTTATTTTCATTATCCACAAACTTTCGAAGTGCTTTTGGAATCTAATTGTCGTACTGAAAACGGGAGATTTTTTGGAAAAGAAGTTTTTATGTTGAATCCAACCACTTTATTACAATTATGAGGTCTTAGTTTTGTTGACCTCTGGACTGTGGATTCTTTCATTCTTTTCTATGACTTTCCTGAACTCTATCAATGGGGATAAACAGCATTCTATGATTAAGAGAAGTTGATAGACTTCACGACTTCTCGTCTATCAACACTTCATGACATGTTGATAGACTTCACTTCTTTCAAGGTTGACATATATCTTTTTGTGCAGGAACTCAACTCTGTCAAGTCATCAATATGGACAAAATCAGGGAGTGGAAGCGTTTTGGTGCTACAAGGAGCGGTAAAGGTTTCTCCTTTCAACTTCCTTTCACGGACGATTCAAAAGATTCCGACAACGAAGGCGATGAAAGTGCCGCTGGCACCATGTTTCTGAACGTAGGTTACGAAGTTGTTGCCGATGGACCCACTCGAGTTTTGCGTATATGTATCGACAGTGATTCAAATAAACAATCTGGGTGGCAATCGACTATGAGAAGACCGAAGACGGAGATGGAAGTGAAGATTCCACTTTTCTTTTTCAGCATTGTTGAACCAATTAAACAGGTATCTAGTATCAACACAGGATTTTTTTGTTGGAATTTAAGCTTTTGTAATTATGTGGTGGTTGTTTGCTTCTCGATTCAGGAGAATGTTCGGCTGTAGACCCATGTTTGTTTAACATCATCCAATACATAATCTAGAGAAATATTTAGAGACGCAACGATTTACAAGTCGGCCCAAACTTGAAGTCGTTTTTGTTTGAGGGCAACATACTTTTTGCAGTCTCTTCTGAGCACCCTCTTGAGCAACGATTTGTGGAATATACAAGTCGTGAATTCTCTCGTCATAACTTTTATTAGACAACCCTTTGCCTATTGCGATGTGAGGCTATTCTGAACTTACAGTTACACTATTTTGCTGCACAGAAGAACGATGCTTCTGAGGTCGAAAAAGATGCTGGAGACCAAACGACTGAAAAACGTGTCCTCTATGCACCAATTGTTGTTGCCCGTGCAACTAATCTACTTATCGAGGGTCTAGTAACTGACGAGTGCACGTTGTGTCAACTCAAAGTTGAGGTGAGTTGACATTTCAAACTCCTGTCGCTTAAATTGACTTCTTTCTCAAATGTTTTTTTTATCGAGTATGTGTGGGCATGTCGTAAGACGGTAGCTTGTTGACTCTTCGGTGAAGATTCTACGTATTCCGACTTGGTACAGTTCTGCAGTTCTGCATGTGTCTTTCTTGTTTTCCAACTCATGTGTTTCCCTCTATCTTTCGGCGCATCGATGACTGTTGACTCACATTCTGGACTGGGCAGCGTTTGGATATGGACGTGAAGTGGCAGGGGTCCACGGTTGTGCATATGGTGCGTGTTCATGGACAGAGTGGAGATGACAAGCCGGGGAAGACGGTGTTGCATATGGCATGTGTGGTTGCACACAGAGGATCCAATCCCATTCAGCTTCACTATGCGTCCCTTCTCTTGCAGGTTCTTTTCATTTCATTCGCACTGAATATGGGTATTCTAAGATTTAAGACTTTTGGCTAGTCTCTTTCTACATATTGAGATTTTTTGGCAGTTGGAGTTAAGACCAGCTCCCTAGATTAGGAATTTCATTTTATGTCGGTTGACTAGAACTGAATATTTGCCATGAATCTGGCTATCTTTAATGGATAGAAGCTTCACAACTCCAACAGTTCTTTGTAGTGACTATCGATGCGTGCGGAAATCTCATTGCGAAAAGCAGAAGCAGATCATCTTATAGGTGTATCTTGTTATTCGAATACCTGCGTTACAAGTAGCAATATGAATTACGCTGAATACAAGATACAAAGGGATTAAGTGAACACATCATGTCTAATCGTCACGTGGTCAGAGTCCATTCCATGGAATCTTGCAGGCTACACTTTCCTTGAGTCCATGAGGACAGCAGGCAGCTGTATTTGTTAGACAAGCGTACCCAGGTAACTTGGTTTACAAGGCCTTTACTGTGCTCACTAGAGGAAAAATACCTTGATTTTTTTGTCAGGCTGTGGATCTCAACATTGACGAAGATACTTTGATGAAATTGGCACCATTTTATCGCACTTCACTTGCACCGTCAACTGGGCCCAGTCGGCTTATTTATTATGAACGATTCGAGATACATCCTATCAAGGTAAGTCTGTGCTTGGAGCTAGGTTTATTTCGATAGTCTGAGATTTATTTGCCTGTTTGTAAATTCAGAAAGCTACTTCGTATTCACATAAAAGATGGAGGACATGCATGGCATTTTACAAGTTTACAAGTTTAGGACGTTGCTTGAATTTTTTCATGCAAAGTCGTATTTAAGGCAGGGTATTCTTTTACAGATTTTGGCAAGCTACACACCTGGAAACCCTCGAGCTGACTACACTTCAGCGCAAGAGACACTGCGAGCCCTTCTACATACAGTGATCAAGGTAAAAGCTGTACTTTGTTGGTTTTTTAACTTTCAGATGTAAGTTACTCTAGCAAGTGTGTGACTACATTGCTGTTTTACTTCGCACGTGACAGCACTATCTATTACACTAAAGCAGAGCATAATGCTAGGGAACCTGATTTTGAGTGTCGGCAAGAACTGTTCAGGTACCTGCTGTTCGAGGCTTTAAGGTCGAGCTCAATGGAGTGCTTTTATCCAACGCATTGCTTACCTACGCACAGCTTGCTGTTAAATGCGCCCAGCATTATTCCTGGTAAGACACTCTCTGCTCTTTGACTGTTCTATTTATGTGATTCATAATTGTTTACCAGTAGAAACCCACTGTATGATAATCATCCGAAGCAGTGTGGGCTATGATTGATCCCATCTGGACAACAGTTGATATGGTCGTGCGGACAGGTAACAAGTCAGAAGAAACAAATTTCTCTTGTTTTCGTGCAGGTATGCAATGCGAGCCATCTATATTGCAAGGGGAAGCTCGCTATTACCGCCTGGATTTGCTTCATTGTTTGATGACTCCGCTGCCTCCAGTCTTGATGTGTTCTTTGATCCATCAAGCGGCTCAGTCGATGTCCAGGGTCTTACACTAGGTGCGCATTATGTCCGATCAATATTTCTATTATCTAGTGGATCGTTGATCTATGTGAGTCTTTAGTACCTGTGGACTTTTAGTGAGCTATTCCTTGAAGCATGGATCTGTTTTGCCTTTAAATTGATTGACCTTTTTTATTTTTCAGGAATGTTCAATATTCTTAGCAAAGGCATGCGAAAGAAAGGGCAAGGAGGAACAAGTCGCCTTTTGGGAGATGTTGAGCACACGGTATGGCTTCAGAATATTCTTGGATTTTGGCATACCATGGTGTTCAAAAGGTATAAGAAGTCAGAAGATGTTCTTTCAGTCTCTTAGAGGCAGCTTGTGTAGGCTGTATTAACTCTCAAGGTGGTTTGATAGGTAAAAGCGGCAGGATCAAACATTCTTTTCGCGGTTGTTACAGAAGTCTCAGATAGCGTGCTCAAGGGGGCTGAGACGAGTGGTTTGGATGGCCTGGTATTCTCTCATATTCTAGTGATTACTTTATTAGTATTCTATTGCGTCTTGCAAGTGGTCGCCAGTATGCATTTTCTGAAGCGTATGCATTTTCTTTCTGTTATGTGTTTTCCATCCAGACTCTTTTTTGCCCTTCTAGGGGGTTACCTAGTTTATTTGCATTGTCTCGCTCAACTATTCTATGATGTGAGAGTTGTCTTCACATGGGTTTTCCAACTAATATGGCTGCAGTTAAGCGGCTTCAGACGAGGCATTTTGAATGTGGCCATGCGCCCCGCAGTGCTTCGCAGTGCTGTTGCGCAGGGGGGTTCTACAAGGCGCATAAAACTGGATCACAGTGTTGGTATGGATGAGGTATGTGTTTTCTTCTCACCGACTTACCGACCCTTGTATGTGAGTGAGAACTAATTCTGACTTAAGAGTTCTTATATGAAGGTTTACAGGTTGTCGATTCAAGTGTCGTAGTCGATTTATAAACAGGATCTTTGTTTGGTCTGACCATAAGAAAATAAAATGTGCAGGTTTACATTGAGGGCTACTTGCAGGCAATGTTAGATTCTCAGTTCAGACAAGACTACTTGAAGGTGAAAGTTACCGACGAAGAGGTACCCTATCGCAGACTGCTATCACCTTTTTAATATTCACCTTTGGGTAAGATTCAGCTGTCTGATCATTTTGTTTGTGATCCCAGGTTTTGCTAAGAAATTTGCCTCCAAACACATCTCTTATGGAAGAGATAATGAGTGCTGTGAAGAAGTTTCTGATAGCAGAAGGCCTTCTTACTGGAGAATCATCACTTGGCACTGCTCGACCAACACGGCGACTTTTAGGCGACAATGTAAGTCCCACGCTCCTTATTGACATGCATTTATATTTTGTGTATTTCCAGACGATTGGAAGTTTTCCCAGTGTGGGTAGCATTTTCTGAAATATCTGAATAGACAATTGATCATCACGTGGTGGATGCTGCTGCAGGAGAGACGACTGGGGCCTGCGATGATTGCACTCAGTGAGCAGCTCTTAGTAGTCATTGCCGTGCAGGGCTTACGAAAGCAGGTGTCCAAATATTTGCATTTCCCAAGAGGAGGGGAGGAGGAGAAGCCCGTAGCAGCTCAGGAAAAAATGGTCGTGCCTGTGGAGGAGCCCAGCCAACCCCAAGAGGGGATGCTCCCACGCGTTCGTCATGCTGCTACCAACTTCGTGCTCTCCAGTGGGCTTGCCTACTTGGATGGTCGCTTGTGCCGCCACATCCCCAACACTTTGGTTCGCCGCATCGTCAGCGGCTTTCTTCTCAGCTTTGTGGAGTAGTAGTACAGTCACTCAAACCCTTTCCAATCACACTTCCAAATAGGCTCTAGTCACATGTGTTCGCAGGCTGGTATGCGGAAGTAATCCAATCAGACATGTCCACAACATGACAGATTCTTAGGACATGTATCCCGTGGGACTGTTCGATTAAAGAGGGTTCAGTGTAGACAGTCTATAAAACTAGTGAGAGTTCCCTCCTAGTTTACCTGTGAGGAAGCATGTGTTTTTCATTGAGATTTGAAGTCTGACAATTAGATTCACTGTACAGTACAGTTTTTACTTTTTAGGTAGTGGGCTGTCTATACACAAGCAAACGAATCCATCCATGAAGTCGATCTGCGAGGAGGGCAGACTGGAGCCTAAAGGCCGGTTGCAGGCGACCACAGCATCTAGAGCTTTGTGGCGAGTGGGGCACCAATTTGCTTGAACCTACGCAAGTCTGGTTTGAGCATTGTATGTGGAGAGTGTATTTTAGTTCAGTGATTTCTGCACATCAATTTTGTGAGACTAATTAGGAAACGTTTTGCTCCCGACGTGTTTAATTTGCTGGTCATTTCTGAGTGAGGCGTGTTGTAGCATGTATTCCACCTCCAGGTTGGTCGTATGTCGTGCAATTTTTCGATCCCTGTGAATAATAATAATATTGAAAATGTCAAGATGACTACTTCGATTATGTGGTTTGGTTTGGTTTGCTACGCGTTTGATTGACTTATTATGAGACTTTGGCATGAAGGCACAGGAGGTCGAAAACTCTTCACCATGGCCAAGTTGGCAAGCTGGTTGGGGAATTACAGTATGTGTCGACTCTGTCAGAAACAGCACATCTCTCAAGACCAATTCCATCACATCTTGCTGCTGAGTAGTAAAATTACAACGCAGATTCATCCACCGGATAGTTTGATGTAAGACGTTGACCCTGAACCCCTAAATGGCCGAGGCACCAAATTTTGGTGTTGACAATACTTTGAAGTTCAATATGTGATGACTTTTCAAGATCTGATTTCGTATGTATTTAGGAAACACCATTGTTCACATTTTTCATATAACAAAAGATTGACACTATATAGGTAAAACTTTCCTCTATGTGGCTTGAATGTATTTTGCAATTTTCTTTCAACAAGTAGAGAACGCAGGCTGAAAAAAATTCCAAATTTTTTTTTGGCTAGCAAACTGTAAGGCTCAATTAGTGCAGGACAATTCAATTATAATATTTTTAAATATTACAAAAAATATTAAAAATTAATATTAAAATTAAAACAAAATTACAAAATTTTCAAATCTGACATGGCATGAGTGCAACCACCTCAAACTGTTTTTTTTCCAGATTATTATTTTAATATTGAATTAATTATTTTTTAATATTTTTCAATATTTTAATATTTTAAGTATTTTTTAAGATTAATTTTAATGCTGAATTTTGGCTACTATTCCTTATAGCTTCAAGTTCAATTGTTGGAAATTCCTCAAAGGGAAGCAGCCCCTTTGAGGGCTGATGTTATTCCTAATGTCAGGAACTCATGAAGGCGGCAGCACACCCCCACCCCCCACCCCCACCCCTTGATTTGCATGGAGATATGTCAGTTAATGAATGAATTGAATTCATCTGTAAACATCCAAATTGTAAAATTGTCCAAGACACATGGACAAGACTGTACAAAATTGGGGTGCTTTGATAGTACTATAGAATACTACAGAGTATGTTGCACTACAATCGGCAACCAAAGCCACAGTTTTCCACTAAAAAATGACATGTTTGGTTTTAATTTATTAAAAAAAATTAGAATGAAAAAAAAATTAAAAATTGATAATTTGCATCAACTTAGCAGTCATCATATTTCACAGGGGACATGATGTGAAAACCTTCTCTATTGACCTAATTTGTGCGTGTAAAGGACCCCTATTTGTCCACACGTGGATTGTGGGCAATTAATTTTTTCTCAATGTCCTTTGGATTGACCACGACCCTAAAGTTTGGAAATAGCCTATAGAAATTTCAACTCAATATCAGGAAATCTAGATGCTCTACAATACTAAAAAAATCCTAAACTGCTAAGTGTGACAAATTCAAAATTAAATGGATGCCTCATTTTTATAATTTTTTGAAAAATATGTGCTGTAGTTGTTGCCCTAGTACCAAAAATTTCAAGTTCATAGGCTTCTATATGCAAAAGTTAAGGCCTATGACAACTCAACCTTATGAAGTGTGATTCAAAATAGTACTAGTGTTTCTTGCATTCACCCCTCAATCCAAATTGTTCCTTCC
Source organism: Pseudoscleropodium purum (assembly GCA_963969395.1). NCBI lineage: Eukaryota > Viridiplantae > Streptophyta > Bryopsida > Hypnales > Brachytheciaceae > Pseudoscleropodium > Pseudoscleropodium purum. Next base: position 11,371,776 of record OZ017803.1, on the reverse strand, counting down.
AAAACTTTTATGCATTACTATGATGTACTTGGGCACCATCTTCCATCAAACTGAGTTGCACATGGTGATCATAGTACCAATAATAATGTTCCAGTGCTCCTTTGTATATTATCTCTACAAAGTCTATAGTAGTGCATTTGTCATGAGGGAATAACACCAAGTAACTCTTAGTAGAGCTAGTAAAAGGATACCATTATTGAAGCCCTTCTGGATTTGAATGTAGGTGCTAAATAATTCCAATTGTAGTGTTTGTAAGCTTCTGTCACACTCAAATTTGACATGATTGTTTTTTTACTTCAAGGGATGACTTGTCAATCTAAATCACATTGTTCCAATTGTCAAATGTTGTGTGCAAGTACTCTTTCACAAGGGCCACACTCTTAGCCTTATGTCATTCAAAAATGGTTTCTAACCACAATGCAATTGTGAATGCCAAGCTCATGGATCTCTTTACAAAAAGTCCCCACATAAAGGAGAGGTGTTACATTCTCACAAAGTTCTACAAGAAGAGCACAACAATTACAATTAAGATCTCTCTCGAGCCTTCTTCTAATTCAACTTTTGTGGCATATTGGGCTTACTTGTTGGCATCACAAAGCCACATTCATTGTATCTCTTCAAGATATATGAAATTGTTAATTTTGGTCTTCTTACAATGTCTCCAATTTTGCTCAATGACAAACCAAGTTTTCTCATACCAACTATCATATTTCACACATCATTTGGCACATAACTTCCTATCATAGTGCAACGTTAACTAACACTACACAAAACTTCACATTCACAAAGTTTGCTTATTGAATTCCTAAGAATTTCATTTACACAATATCTTTGACAAAAATCAATGTTTCCTCACAAACCTTCTAAGCTAGTCTACCAACACAAATCTCTACACATAATAATGTGGATCCTCTGAACTTTGAAGTTGCTTGCATTGAACTGAATTCAATACTTCAGATCAAATGCAATGAAATTTTGATGTGCAACATTGTGTTTTAAAATTGAGCTAAGTGTTTCCTAAATGAACCAACTGTCATAGAAGAGAGAGATTTTTAAAAATTGTGTTGAATCATAACAGGGTCACTGACTTGCCTGCAAAGAGGTAAAAAAATCTCATTACAATATTTCAAATAATTCATCAGCATTACATTTTGAAATTAGACTACTTGCTTGAAAACCAGATAGAGGTTGCAAAAGTATTTGGAGGATATACCTTAAAGAATTATCCAAAAGTTAATTTCTACAATGCCAAACCAAATGGAAGCTATAATAGCAACTCAAGGTAGTTGTACTTGTTATTAGTAGATTTATGACTTTGATGCAAGGTAGTTGCTAATGACCAAGACATAATGTAAAATTCATATTATAGTAGGTTGCTAAAATACTATAGATTTTTAATGATACCCTATTTGACAATGTTTGTTCAAATTTTATTTTAATACATGACCATATTTACCTTTGATTTGAATTTATATGAAAAAAAATTGCAAAGTACATTAAAGCCTCATAGAGAAAAATTTTACCTACATAGTGTAAGCCTTTGTAACATGATGTAAACAATGATGTTTCCTAAAAACACGTGCGCTCGGATCCTAACCCCTAATGTCCCAAAGCCATTTTCTAGCCAAAAACCACTAAATATTGCCATTTTTGTTGCATCCATCCAAAAAAATCCAAAAAATATTTTTTTCAAAAGTCTAACTATAAGATGTTGTACTCAACTTGACAAAGATCATGTGGTAAAAGTCTCATCAAGTTTGACTGTGTAGATTGGAAAATACTTGCATTCAAAGTTTGGAGAATTTTTTTTTTGGTGTTGTTCTGAAATTTCAGATGACTTTGACTGCCATTGGTTGAATTTTTTTGCACTACAAAATTTAAATTTAAAAATCTATCACATTCTACATAATATTAGAAACACATCCACCAATTTTCAAATGATTTGAGACTTACAACACTCCCAAGAAAATCCTACAATGCGACTATGTTGTGAAAAATGACAAAACAAACCTTTTTTTGCTATGAGATTAACTACCTTTTTTTTTTAAATTTCACAAATTCCAATGGTAAATTGAAAGATGAAATCATTATTCACAAGATCCAAAAGAAAAAAAATTGGAAAAAACAACATTTCCTAAAGTTTGTGCAATTTCTAAGGCCTATAGTATTAGCTCAATGGAAAATGCTATTGGGCAATTCAAAAAATAGGTCCATTTTGTTCCATCTAAAACCCAGCATGTTCCCATCTAAGTTCCCAACATTGAGAATGTCATAGCTCCCCGCCTTCACAAAAATTCCATTTATTTGATTCAACTAGCAGTTGTGATGTTTGACCATAAATTTCATGATATCATGCATGTGGAGTTGGGGGTCTTACATGGGTCATTACAAGCATGGCTAGCCTCCGCAATTTTGATCCATTGTCCACTTCCACAGTTAAATTCACTTTGGAGACCCTGCCTTCTTCCAAAATCAAGGAAAAAGTGCTTGACTAGCTTACCTCTCAAGTTTGGTTTTACCAAAAAAAATTATAACTTCTTTATTTGGCATTGGATTCAATTAAAAAATTTACATCCTTGAACTTCTCAAAAAATTACATGTCTTGAAAAAGTTGCAAAAAATCCTAATATAAATTGAGCTCATAGGAACCTACCCGAACTCCAAATTATCTCTCCAAGGGACAATAGGACTTTAGGGGTTAAAAAGTCATGACATATTTTTCAATTAATTATTATGTGAAATTGTGAAAAACAAAGAAATAATTCACCACAAATGGAGTTTCTAATTTTTTGGACATTGAAATTTCATACATTGGTTAAGGTTCCGTAAAGCAATAGATTTAATAGAATAGTTTTGATAGGATATTCTTAAAATGGAGTTAAAAAGGAAAAGTTTGAAGGACTTCTTAGTGGGGATGCAAGACTTCTGGAAGGTACCAGCACACAGAATGATTGTAGAATGTGCAACTGAAAGGGAACAAGGGCGCTGGACACTTGCTCTACTAGCCTAGTGACATGCTTACACTTCATTGCCTTTCCCTCAGTGAACAGATTTTAATTATAAGGTCATACAAAGAGCTGAACAGATCCTGGAATCACCAAGTCTCCGAAGAACCATTGCAGAACGAAAGAGTCCGTGCTTAGCTTCTTCAGAGTGTTGCAGGACTTCGATACAGCAAAGTAAGTCCTTCACAGATTCCTTCACATCGCAGTGTCCAAGAGATTCAAGGTCCACACCTCAGCTAACTATCTGGTACAAAAATGCAACTTCGACCTTGACATGATCTTATTGAATCGTCTGGACTAATCGTCTGAATCAGCCTTTACTCCGACCATCTTTGGCGAAGCCAAGGTGTGTTTTACATTCTTGCAGAAACTCCATCAGAACACCATGCTTACCGCAATGTATGTACAACTAGACTACTGCGATCTAAAGAGGACCCGGAGAAGGAAATTCAGCAAACTACAGGGTTTCTTCCTCCAAGCCTAATGCTTTGAAGACCCCTCGCACAAACGACCCCATCCCACCTTTACGGTGTTCTTCAAAGACCCTCATAAATCACAATCCTACAGAATTCAAGTGAAAGTCTATTTAATCCGCTCTGTAAGCTTGGTGAAAAGGCCAAATCAGCTGCTAAGCCGTGCAGACCATCCCCATACCCCAGCTCTCCTGGTGCAGGACATTATAGAATATGATCCTGCTTAAGAAATTCCTACATGATAACTCTATGGTACAGAAGAAAGAGGCGCCAGAGAGTTGATAGAGAAGGTCAATGGCAGACCAACTCTAACAACGATCAGGTGCAAAGAATGGGTGCCCTAACGGCGAGGTAGCAGAAGATCCGAAGCAAAACTGTCCGTGGCATTATTGGGCGCGGGAGTGAGTCCGAGGATGGAAGTCATGAGATGATAGAGCTCCACATTCTCGAAAGAAGGAATCTTGCGGCCTTGGGGGAGTTCCGGGCCACAAGCAATGAAGATGGTGCGCATAGACAGGTGCGCATTGTCGTAGCCGTGTGTCCCTCCGCATGTAATGGGCTTGTCCGTTCTCGAATGGGTCAGAGTGTACCCCTCGGCGACCAACCCTACAATGGGCGCAATGCGGGGGCTCTCCGAATAGTGCAACCGCGGCGGCAACTGCTCCTTCAAGTAGATATTAAGGAACTCAGCGTTCGGCACAGAGCCTGAAGCAAGTGTACGCGCCATCTCGCGGTGCAAAACAGTCACATCCACATCAGGCGGAGGTCGAATCTGCAGCACGGGGCTGTAATCCATCACCCAGTCTCGCGGAATTGTCACCCCGGGCGCTAGATCCTCAAGATAAATCACACGAGTCCCGCAACTGGGAGCCATGCCGTGGTCCCCAACCAAGATCACGGTCACATCCTCCGCCATTCGCCTCTTCTTCAGTCCCTCGAACAGCCGCCCCATCATGTCGTCAATGCGCACGACAGCGGAGGTAATCTGCGGCGTGTCGGGGCCCGTTTCATGCCCTGGCGTGTCAGGAGATTCGAAGTAGAGCGTGATGAGCCTCGGCCGCTTCTTCGGAGGCAAATCCAGAAACCCTAACACGGCATCCACGCGCTCTTCGTAGGGTACCGAAGAGTTGTAATCCTGGCAAAAACGCGGATCGCACGTCCAATTCCCGCGCTTCACTTGAGATCCCGGCCAGAAATACGTCGCCGCTTGCAAACCCTGATTCACGGCCGTCTCCCAGATCGGCTCGCCCAGCCACCACTTGGGATCCAGGTTTCCAGGGTAAAAGGAATCGTTCGAATCAGGGTCCCGGAAGGCATTTCCCACGATGCCATGGTACGCGGGGTACAGACCCGTCGCAATGCTGTAGTGATTCGGAAACGTCTTCGACGGGAAGACGGGAATCATCCCCAGCTCGGCCTCAACACCTGCCAACCTCATCATATCAATACTGGGAGTGGCTGCCTTCCAGTTGTACCCGAACCGGAATCCGTCGGAGGAGACGAGAATGACCACGGGCTTGTCCAGCGTCCGAAGCGGGCGGGCGATCTCGTGCGAATGCTTGATGGCCTCCCAGCGGAGAACGCCAATGCTGACGACAGCGGAAGAAAGGATCATGGCGAGCAGCACGCAAGCCGCGGCTGCCACATAAGAATGCCATCGCCCGTGCTGGCAGCGAGAAAACCAAGAGGGGTGCGAGACGGCTACGGGATCGTCCGGGTGGGAAGCCCCAGAATGCAAGAGCAAGTTCTGATTCTCTTCAAACCTGGGCAACAACTCCGTGGACGGCCGCGCCTCGTCCTCTGGCTTCGCCATGGAGCAAGCTCACGTACATCTGGACGAGAAGCAAAGTAGAGGCCGAAGAGAGCATCGCGCAAGCTGCAAGCGGCACGACGTGTGCAGGCCCGCCATAGCCACGGCGCCACCGACACGCCAGGATTCACGACTATGCCGCGGAGACGTGCAGGACTGCAGCAATTCGCTTGCTACGGTACCCCTCAACAGGCAGACTTCCACATACAAAATTGCAAACTTTGCAGAAAGACAAAGATTTTTCGGAGTACTTGGTAAAGTAGAACCTCTCTAACTTTATACTCTCTAACTCAATAAACCTCTACAAACCAATAGGGTCGGGCGGTCCCAACTCAGGGAATAAAGAAACTAGTGTTGTATAGTGGTTATAATTATGAGCTCCATTGTTGTTTGGTTGAGAAAACCTACACATTCTTGAAGACAGATTCCATCAGTAGCACAAAACCTTTGTGATGATCAAAATATTGTTTATGATTTTCTGTAATGAATGAGGGTGAGAATATTCTCAGAAAATTGAAATGACAATGATCACATTTCAAGAATTTACACATTCCAATTCAATGATCTTTTGAAAGCTAATAACAAAGTGAATTTGCAAGCTAATAACAAAGTTTGAAAGTCCTTACTCATCTTGAGTGTCAAGTTGAGAAGGTTGACAATGTTGTGCAAGTATTTCTTCTTCAGTTAGAACATCAACTACTTCATCCTCTCCTGGATAGTCAAGGAAGTCACCAATGTGCATGGGGTTTGTGTAGCATAGTTGCTATATTTGGGACTATAGGTCTTCAATGACATTGTAGTCAACCACACTATTAGTTTGAGTTGTAACATCTCCTTGTACATGCGTTCTAATGCTGCAGTGACTAAAGTAATTTTGTAATGTTTGAGGTTTCACATCTTCGTTCCACACAAGAATTACCATTTGCAAGGCTTGCAAAACATCAATCTTCTGTGGATCCTTCACCTTGTCATCCATGCGCTACAAGAGGAAACAATTGAAACGTCTATGGTAGTACGCCTGGAGGTTTCGGATGATTCCTGCATCACAAGGTTGTATCTTTGATGTTGTGTTATGAGGGAGGTACAACATTGTAATATTTTGAAGAGTGACGATGTTAGGAATTGAGAGAAGAGGAATGTGGGCACTACAATTATCAAGAATGAGGAGGACCTTCCATCCTCTCACATGCACATCAAATCCCTACAGCCACTTAGTAAAGAAGGTTTGTGTCATCCAAGCTTTCTTATTGCTCCGATACGAACAACTAAGGTCTCCGCAATTCACATTTTTAAAGCAACAGGGATTTTCATACTTCCCAATAATCAAAAGTAGGAGCTTATTAAAGCCATCACCATTGGCACAAACAACCAAAGTAATGCGCTCCTTGTTTTGCTTCTTCCCCTCCAACTACTTCGAAGCCAAAGAATGGTCAATGTGTTTGCACAATAATCAAAAGCAAAGAAATTCTCCATGTCAATGCCAATCATGAACTATGTGTACTATTTTCATCCCATTCCTATCCATGCGAAGCTTTCTTTTTTGATTGGTGTGTTCGATCAATCAAGGTTTACTTCTAAAGTTTAGTTCATAAATTATGCAATGTAGTTATGAATTACACTATACAATAAGTTATAAGCTAAGCCATGTTGTTCAGTTTCTCAATTCATGTATCAAAATGTGAACTTCAACACGCATTTATCAATGTGCAAACATACATTTTTGAACATGGAAACGTAATCCATTGAAGTTTTAGTTTTGTGAAACACATATGCATCTGAAGAGTATGATTGACAATTGAGTAAACAGATTGTAAGTTGAGCTATAGGATACTTTCTTTATTGGCACTACAAGTTAGATTATAAGGTTGAAATGACTCCAGATCAAAAGTCACAAAAATAAAACACTAACATACATGGTCAATTTCATTAAAATAGCGGTATTCCATTAAAATGGTGCATCTGATCATTACAATGGCAAGGCATTCCATTCAAATGACATCAAATATGTCAAAAATTGACACCACATTCCAATAAAATGGCATGGGGGTATCAAAATGGCGAACAAACACCACCAATTGAACAAAATTAACCATATATAGAAGCTAAGAAAAAGTACTTGCATTCTAAAGAATAGTCCAATCTCGTCCATATTGTAGATGTTCTTCCACTCGAATTAGTCCAAAGTTTCTCAAAGGCTTGGAAGTGCATGCTCAATGACAGCCTCATTCATTGAGCCAGACTCTCCAAAATGATGGAAGGATTTGATGTTGTGGTGACTTTTGAACTTCTCCAACCAACCATTTGAGAAAAAGAAAGGGGAATGACTTGGATGCAATTGTTTGAGGAAGAAGGCAACTTTTTCTTTAATGAGATCTCTAGTAATGTTCAACCTATTCTGATGTGCTTGGAACCATTCAATGAGAGTATATTCCATGTTTGGATACTTGACAATTTTCTGACGTTTAGCTTCAAGATTTGTCTTTGCACACCTATGTAAGAGTTCATTTGTCTGCCGAAAGGTACTACAGACGATGGGTTGACTCACATGAATGATATGAGGCTCTCTCAACCATGCACCAAATTGTGTTGGGACAATTGTGGATGGTCCTGCTTATACTCATACAGTGCTATACGTTGCCTCAATGTCATATATGCACCACCTCTTGGCATTGTGTACGATTCTATTGCTTTACTTGTACTACAATATTTGGAGACTAAGTTTATCGTTTGTAGTATGAGCGAAGACAAAAGTGGTGGTCTCATCTCTCCGTCCTACTTTGTTGTTCGTGTACATGCACTGTGTGCATCAAAGAATGTCTTGGCCCACTGCAAGTTGATTCTCATCTTTTCCAATTGCCATTTGTCTTCAAACCATGGGACCGCACAAAGAATGACTGCATTGTTGATGCTCTGACTACATCATTAAAGAATCAATAATGAATGTACGGAACCTCTCTAACTCAATAGAACTCCCAAAACCAATATGTCAAACTAATTTGGGACCATTCGAGTTAGAGAGGTTCTACTATACAGAGATCTATGAAAGCATCCTGTAACGCAGAGGTACAATTTTCTTCCTCAACAATTTATAAGTAGTGTACATTTCAAGAGATGGACTTCATTAGTGACCACTACATTTCAACTTCAAAAATTCAGAATTATTTCTATAAAACTCTCCAAAGTATGAAACGACATGGGTTAGATGTCAATTTCATTTGCCTTTCAAAGAAAATTTACTAAAAAATATTTCAAGAAGTTTCACCTCTCAAAATTAATTTCCAATTCTTGAATGGGTGCTTTTGGAACTTCCTACTTCACATGGAATAGTCAATGTTTGCTAGACTTTGGGATTGCTTTCAATTTGACAACAAGGCAAAACTACTCCTACAATGCAATTTCTCTCTACTCACAAAAGTGAAAACATTATGAAACTTGACCAAGGGAATTTTGACCATGCAAATCTCATTAGTCAATTTCCATTCTACCATAGTGGATAGGTTCACTTTAAATTGAAGCATCATCATTTCATACTACTAAAATCATAACTCCCTCTATAATATTACAAATGCTACCATTAATACTAGGGGCTCATGTTTACTATGCTATGCATTCATTATATCACATATTAGTAAGATTTTGATATATTTGAATAGAATGCATGATAATGATTTCAATAAGTCTTTAAAATAATTATTTTAAATATTTTGTAAAAATATTTTCAATCATGCACACATAGAAATCATATTTTCACACAATGTGATATTACAGAAATAGAGTAACAATTTGCAATCACTTCTGGAATATCACTTTTTACAAAAGATGATATTATAGAAATAATATAGTTGTTGCAATTAAGGTAATATTAAAGAGGATCCATAGGATGACATTATAGATGTAGCAAATCCATTGCTTCTCTTGGCTTTATATTTCTTTGTACTTCTATGATTTTGTACTTTTGTAAGCTTTGAGCTTTCATGATTTTAATTTTCTATTGCTACTACCAAATGATTTTGAGAAATTTATTCAATTGAAGCAATTTTGGATTCCTCAACAATTAAGTTGTTTACAAAGTTTTTGAGATTTATAAGTTTTTCTTTTCAATTCTTCAATTTGAGTTGCCATTTTTGTGACAATGGAGTTACATTTCTAATGCATTCTAATGTATGTGTATCTTTTATAGTATTCACCATTGCATATGTTTCATTCGTCATTCAATAAATTTCTATTGTACATTTCAATATATGCTTACTTATAAAAAAAATTATACCAAGATTTTAGTCATTTTTATTTGAAGATTTATTGAAATTTTTGTTCTGCATTCTATCTAATATATAAAAATTCTTATAAAATTCTAATGATGAATATGTCACATAGCAAGCACCAACCGCTAGTTTATACTAAAAAACCATCTTAATGTAGTAAAGGCGGTCTTATATGTTTGTTGATTTTAGTCCAAAGGGGAGGAGGCTTTGCATTAACAATATCCTACTTTTAGAAAGTTTGAAGAGCATGTTAGTTGAAAACCAAGTCACTTCAAAGAACAAATAACTATACAATGAGAAGCTCTATCTAGAAGGTCTCTCCTTGCAATAGTGACTTGATTTTTGAGTGAAATAGCTACTTAAATTTCCTCTCAAACAATCAAAAACCTCCCTCCTTATAATTGAGAGACTAAAAAAAATGAAAAGAGAGCTACCATTTTCCTTCATCATTCCATATTTCATATTTCTAGTACTACAATATGTGGATGAAGCCTCTTACAATGTAGCTACTTGTTTGTTTGTGATCACCAAGTTTTTTTGTGGAATTGCTTTCAATCAATTAAGAGATACTACTTGTTTTCTAAACTTAAATATTTTTTACTTATTTTATAAATGGGTAATTTTCTTTCTTATATTGATCAGCAAGGTTGGTGACCTTGCTATTACTTGGGTTTTATGTTTACATTCTTTTAGTTCATGGGAGGAAACTTATTTTCAGCCAAGGAGGATTAACCCCTCTATTGCCCCAAGTTTTACCCTTGTAGAAAACACTGAAATTTTTTATTTGTCACACATTGTAAAATCTGTAAATTATATTTGCAATCAGACACCCCAAGTTAATGAGTGGACGTGATGAAATACAATATTTGAGCGGCACAAAATAGGGGGCAATTTTGACATTTACCCTCTGGCGGGGCGTCAATCCTCCCTGGCCAATCACAGACAGGTCCAGCTAAGAAGTTACTACCGAACTGGGCTCCCAGAATTGAACCAGACAGGATGGTTCCTATTCACACGATTGCTTTTTCTCCGATCAACCAGGCTCAAGATTCAGCTTACGGGAAACCATTATTATGACGGTACCACTGCATCTGAGTCCGAATACCAAGTGGTTTCTGGTGGTTCGATGGTTCCATTTTCTCGTGTAGCTGAGAATTTTGTGGAATTTAAGCAGCGGTACCATGAGGGAATCGCTTTCTTTTGAGAACTCAAATGCAGGTGCCAAAACTTGGAATTGCTTTGAGCTCTCTCCCTGGTAAAGGCTTAAGAGGGCATGATTTATGTGTTCTTGAAATCCGCAGATTTTAGGTTTTGTTGTGGAGTGCAGCGAGTAAAATTGGACCTGCAGTGGAAGATTTAGGGTTTCGGACAAGGACGAGTTAAGGGTGAGTAGGGCGAACAAGGACTTGTAAGAGCGTGTGGGAGAATCGGATCGGGGCAATCATGTTTCCGCAGTTTGCAAGCACAGCGGCCTCGTTCACGCGAGCGACGTCGTTGATGAACCGAGTGGGCACCGACGCTTATTTGTACGATGATCCGGAGGACGGGAACATCGCAATGCTGTTGGATAGCAAATTCGAGGCGGAGAAAGTGGAGGGCATGAAGCGCTTGATTTCTTTACTGTCTCAAGGTCGTGATGTATCCCAATTCTTTCCCCAGGTTGGTGTGCTCTGTATTTTCTGCTGCTGCTGCTCGATTTCTATTAATATTGCGAATCTCAATTCCCGAATATTGCTGAATAGGAGTGTCGGATTTGCTCGGGGAAGGTGATTCGTTCTGAGTCTGTTTACGTACGACAGGAGCTTGCACTGAGGCCACGTGCTTGACCCGTGAATTGTGATTTTCAATTTGCACATTAGAACACCAAGTGCTCAGCTCGTTTCTCTCAACCGGTGATTTGAATGTAGAGCGTTTTTTCTGAGCTGTGTGTCATTAATTCAAATCATTGTTGTACCTCATCAAGCTCAATATGGAAGACAAAATTGGGCCAGAGCAATTTTGTCTTGATTGTGCTATGTTCCTTTTGGCTTGGAAGCGCTCATGTCTGAAAGGACAATCGTGCTTGTTGGCAGGTAGTGAAGAATGTTGCAACAACATCGTTGGAGGTGAAGAAACTGGTGTACATCTACCTTGTACATTATGCTGAAAAGTAAGAGGGCGTTGCACTTAGATTTTGTGCGTTGTGCCTATCCTTCTTTGTTTTTGTGTTTTTATCTGCAGAAACCAAAACACAGTCTAGGTGAACTTTCGTCTATCTGCTTCACTCGGTTTGGATGAATTGTTCATTTTCAAATTTACTTGCAGTAAGGTCGATTGGTGCAAACATCGGGGTTTTCTTTGATCGGTATCTCACTTGGTTTTGTGCTTCTTGCCAGACGCCCGGATGAAGCATTGCTTTCTATTAATAGCTTTCAGAAAGATCTGTCAGATCTGAATCCTCTGGTTAGGGCATGGTCTCTTCGAGCCATGTCTGGAATTCGAGTTCGAGTCGTTATGCCTCTTGTTGTGATGGCTGTGACCAAGTGTTCTCGAGATCCATCACCGTATGTTCGGCGGTGTTCAGCTCATGCTATTCCAAAGATTTATGCCATGGAACGTGATTCACACAGAGAAGTTCTGGAAGAGGTACTTCCTCCTCCTACGTCATGACCACTTTCGTCACTCCAAATCTGGATCATATAAACGTCTTCTGGTGTTGGCAGTCAATTTCTTGAGAATCTTCATTGATAAGAATTGCAGTGTAAATTATAAAATCAGCCTGCCCACTACTATGCGTGTGCAGCATTATGGGGACTTAGTGAATCCACAGTACATCTTGATTGTGAAAATCTCTTCCTGAAACATTTTTTGACAAGGGTTGAGTGTTTGGTGACTAACTCTGCAAAGGTTGCAGCTGGTGGGTTTGCTATTGAGTGATAACTCTCCCAGCGTCATTGGCGCTGCAGCATCAGCTTTCCTGGTCATATGTCCAGAAAATCTTACCCTTGTGGGTTCAAGATTCCGAAAACTTTGTGAGATGCTTCCTGATGTTGATGAATGGGGTCAAGTGGTTTTGCTGGACATTCTCATGCGCTATGCTGTTGCCAGGTATGTCAGCATAGTATTTTGGGTGACGTCATTGACATATATTAGTCGATAGTTTGAACATTACTGGTCATATTTTAATGTCATCTGGGAGATGTTTCTATGTATGTGCTGGAAAATTGTATTCTTCTTATGTGACTTGCATTACACTTTTAGACGTAATTGCCGATTTTGAGAGAGAGCTGGTTTCCTAGAGTGGATTGCCATGTGCGCTGATATTTTTAATGCCTTTCCCAGGTATAACTGTCTGAGAGGCGCTGGCTACTATTCCTTCCCTTCAAGGACAAATTCACAGGACAAAGTGCAGGAGGGGGTCAAAAAGGAAAATTCTGGTCATTCTGAAGGAGAGACCAGTGAAATGGAACTTCCAGCCGACATACGAGGTTTACTTCACTGGTCATCTCCACTACTGCGAAGTCAAAATGGTGCGGTGGTCATGGCAGTTGCTGGTGTATATTGGTTGTTCGCGCCTAGCAAGGCCTTGAAGAACATTGTGAAACCTCTCCTCTTTTTACTCCGATCATCATATGATTCACAGTACGTGGTAAGGTAGCAAAGCTCAAGGGTGATCGTCTTCAATGTGTGTGAAGGTCATTGCTCACCTTTTTTTAGGATTGTTAATTGGTGTTATCCATCCAACCTGATCGTTCCTTCTTGTAAAGTCAAATCAAGTGACAATAAATACAGGTGCCATAATTGTTTCTGTTTTGCAGGTGTTGGCAAATATCGTAACTTTCGCCCTTCAAGAACCGTCTCTGTTTGCGAGCTACTTTGAGGAGTTTTTTGTGCGCTCTTGCGACACTGACCCGATCCGGGCATTGAAGCTGGACGTTCTGACTACAATCGCCACTGAATCCTCCATCCATACAATCCTAAATGAATTCCAGGTTGGCCGTTTTGTCCTATCGTGGAGGCTCTTGAGAATTGTGTGGGATTGGTCGTGTGTATTTGCACTAAATTAAACCATGTCAAAGTCTTTTATTTTTTGACTTGGAGTCCAAGAAGTATTCACTACTAAGGCTGGAGGTTTGTGTTTCCTTGTGTTGAATCGTTGTGAATGTTGAACGCTAAGATTTCTTGACTTTTAGTTAAGTACTTTTCAGCTAGCTGATACTTGCAAGTTACTATTTAAAGCGTCTAGAAATCTTATGCACTCCTCGTGAATTGTTTCTTTTGTCCTTGGTGATGTTATGCTGCTTGCAAATTTCATTTATGGAGACGTATTGGAGGCTGAAAGTTTATTTTAATAAACGGAGATACAAATTTTAACCTATTTCAGGCTTATGTGAGGGATACAAATCGCCAATTTGCTGCAAACACTGTGAGCGCCATAGGCAGGTGTGCAGTACGGTTACCAGCTGTCCGTTCTGCATGCGTCGAAGGCCTGCTAATGCTTGCTAAGGGGGTCTTAGTTGGAGATGGAGCATCCCACATCAAAGAAGAGACTGATCAATCGTCCAGCCAAGGAAGTCTTAGTATGTCAGCAAACGAGAAGTCAATTCAGGAGGCTGGAGTTGTTGCTCAAGCTGTCTTGGCACTTCGGTCTATTGTGCAACAGAATCCCTCAGAGCAAGAACAGGTAGAGGATCTTCTGCTAATCACAAGTTTATTTTGAATGTATATGCTTAAAGTCAATCTTGGAGTGGGTACTCACAGTAGTATGATTCACAGAAATGGCTGCCAGGGTGCTTCAAAGTTTGAAGTGAATGTTTCGGCATTTGACTTCTTGTTTTAAAGTCAGGTGCTTCTTAAGTTTTTCCGTTTCCTCCGTTTTACTTAGCTGGATGACATCTGCTCAGCTTGCAATGATTTTGAAACTACTTGACATTATTATTTTTTACATAAAGTGCAAGAATGTGATGGCTGATTCAGGTTTTTGCTCGCCTAGTCCGTCTCCTTGATCACATGAAAGTTCCTGAGGCTCGGGCTGTGGTAGTCTGGATGGTGGGTGAAGAGGGTTTGAGCAGCAAGTGCATTTCGCAAATGCTACCAGTTGTGTTGAGATATCTGGCTGGCTCCTTCACAAAAGAAGCCGATCAAACTAAACTTCAAATCCTTAATTGCTCTGCAAAGGTATTTCCTTGGCATTGTGGTGTATTGGCCAAGCTGATTGGAGCTGGGAAAATTTCGTATTCAAGAGTGAGGTTATGTTTATAATATCTCTGTAATGTTCTGGGCATATTTCGCAGTTAACCGTATAAGAATGCTAGAATTTTCGAAGATCTCGTTTTTCGGCCTACCTTTGATTTTATTGATCAGCTGTGACAGTTTCGAGGGTTGATAATTATCTTCTTTGAAGGATCTCTCATTTTCTTGTGATGCCGCCAGGTTGTATTGCGGTTAGAGGAGCCGTCTGTATCTTCATTGAAAGAGACTGCTTCATTAGTTTTGGAACATACCCTCAATTTAGGAGACCAAGATACGAATAACGACATTCGTGATCGTGCACGGTTGCTGCGACAACTTGTTCTTTCTCAGTCACTTCCCGATCCGTCGGGTGAGAAGAGAAGTCATTCTGATTTGGCTCAGAGATTGCAATCTTTGGAAGTCGATGATCAGGCCACGGATTTCCTAACTCAAGAAAAAACTCAGGAAACATTAGGTTCAAACGGCCATGCTCCATTCCAACTGAGCAAGGCAGAAAAGCTTGCAAAGCAACTACTTCTTATGCCCAAATCTCCTCCATTGTTGCCTGCTCTAGCCCCTGACAGGTCATCGTTTCTGCCCGGTACAATGTCCCATATAGTAAATCATATTGCTCCGGGTTACATGGCTCTGCCAGAGCCTCACAGTCTGGATGGACTTGCTGATTACAATTCTAGGGACTCAAGACCCCACACCCATGACCGGATGCCGAATAGTGATTTCACAGAAAGTGGAGGAAGTGAGGAGTCTACGGAGTTTAGGGATAGTTATTCAGATGGAGGAAGTGAAGACAGTGGAAGTGACGACAGTAGAAGTAATGACGAGAGGGATTCAAGGCAAAAGAGCCCTTTGATTAAGGCCACACAGTCTCCATTGCAAGGTGCCACTAATCTGGCACCTCTCATTTTAATGGATGAAGAGTCTCCGGGAAATGGCTCTCTTGATTACAACCTGGGCATAAAATCGAGTAGGGATTTGAATTCTTGGTTAGACTCTCCGGATATAATAGCTCAAGGTTCTTCTCAATCTGCCGAGTCCTCAAACTTGCTGGGCTATGCCTCCTTATCTCTAGGCCCCTTGAATCCTACTTCAAACAAATTAATGCTCTTAGACTTTACAAACGGAGATGGATTAGACGTAAAATATTCCTTCACAAGAGCGCCTGCAAGTCGTTCACAGGACATGGTAATTGTTCGGTTTCATTTTTTGAACCGCTCTGCAGAACCTATGTTGAAAATATCCGTGAAGGCCATGGATGGGTTAGCAACGGCTGATAAATCGTAAGTCGTCTCTTTCCAGAATTTTTTGTTTGCTCCATCATGAATCTGATTATATCGTGCAGATACGCTGCAATACCGCACTTGAATTTGACTGTGTTCTGGCAATTGTTTTAGGAATCAAGCAGGAACATCTACGGAGGTGTCTCCTTTCGAGGAGATAGCTGAATTGGCTCCTGGTAATACTACTGAAAGGGATCTTGAAGTTGAGTTCAAGCATCAGCTTACACCTATCAAGCTTGCTATCGTTATGAATGGAAAAACATACCCTGTGAAGCTTGCTCCGGAAGTCGGTGCACTTCTTCGTCCTTCCCAAATGACTCGAACTGAATTCATGACTGCCCAATCTTGCATCTCAGGAATGCATGAAGCATCTCGCAGGTGTGCACTAATCCCTGTCTGCTCATTTCATGACTCTTTTATGAAATAACTTTGAGGTTTTACAGTAAAGAAATTCACATCTTAGATGATCCTTTGCGTCCTCGCTATTCAGTGTCATGTTCAAGTCTGAAAACTGGACTCATATTATTAATTCTTGTAGAACCTGAGAGAATCGTCCTCATTTTGGAGTTAAAACTTATTTAGGATCGGGCTGAACTTATTGCCATCCTTGTTTGTAGGTGCGTATTGGGTACATCCTACTCACAGCCCAGCAATACTGGAGAAGACAAAGTCCTTTTCATTTCTCGAGCGATTGCTTCTGGTGTTCTGAGAGTTGCCCATGTGGCAGTAGTTTCTGCAACTCTTCCAATCTCTGATGCCACAGGCCTCAGTGGTTTGCAATTATGTTTTGCTGGTGAGACTTTGACTGAGGGTCTCAAGTGCCTCATCTCTACAACATATGACATCGAATCCGACACCCCAGCGCTTTGGATCAAGGTGAACTGTGAGGATACAGTTTTTGGGCTGAATCTGCTCAAGCAGCTGGAGACCGTCCTCAACTCATAGCAAGATGGACAGAAGCCAGATTTGTTTCACGTTCTTGGGCCTTTCATTTTTGAGTCTTGTGTCTTGTTAATTGAGTTCTGCATGGCGTTGTGCGTATACATGCATCGGAAGCCCTTGCATTGTGGTCGACCTTATGGTCGGTTTGGGTATTAGCTTTTCCTGTGAGGTACGCAACCCAGCGTGGTCTGCGACCCTATGTCTTTGCGGAAGGTAGGCCTGCATTAAGTTGGATGACCCATTGTCATCCCTGCGGTCGTTGTGTGCATTTATACTTCTTGGATTTAAAATTAAAATGGAAATAGCTAGAATGGCAGATTAGAGAATTTTCCACATGTACTTCAATCAACTCATGTTTGAGAAAAGAAGTCTCCACATTCTAAGTGGGCAAAGTAAGAGCATATTGTTGTTCCTGGGGGTGTGGGGGTGGGGAACATTTTTGCACATTTAGATGCTAAACACATTCATAGCGTACACTTGCAATTCTGGTGTTCATTGAATTCATAAAATTCAATCCAATTCCAACCCTTTCAACCCCAATTCCACATTGACTCACTTATTATAATGCAATCCTTTCTATAGTTTTGAGTGTATTAAGATGTAATAAGGGAAAATTAGATTGCAATTATGCTTAGGCAATTTTGAATTGAAATTGTATTAAGCCTTGAAAGGTTCACATAGTCATTTGGGCACTCCAATAGCATTATGTGAACAATTGAAGTTGGAAACATATTGAAGGTCCTTGTGTATGATATTAAACTTTCCTTTAATTGACATCTTGGATGTGCAAAGTTGTGATGGTTACCTCAAAATTTATTCTAGTCCCATTGTTGTTTTTTAAAACTTGTAGCCTTTCAAGGTCCACATGACTACACGTCATTTACATCTACATTTACAAGGCAAAATGTAGTGTTGACCATTCAAGGCCAAATCAGTTTTCCCGATTCAGGTACCGATTCAGGGCTCAGAGATTGGGTGCTGGAACGTCACACCAACTTTTGCCAATTTAGCGTGGCCGCTAACGATGTCCTAACGAAACACAACCTGCAACCTTCAATTCCAGCTGCGAGAGTGCCGATGCTCCTGCACCTCTCGGAGCAGCGAAATTGCAGAAGAATCATCAGTCGAAATCGCAAAGTTCGTGCTGCGGACTCCATTGTTGCACAGGTTTTAGTTGCTGCGCAAGTGTGCATCGGCAACACACATTATTCTCCATTCTCTTTGACGGAATTTGAGCTTCATATCTCCACAAAATGCCGCACAGTCACAGTGCTTTCTGCACCAAGCCGCGAGTAGTAGAAGCACCACTGCAATTAGGATTTCTCTTTTCACAAGCGGTTCCTCGCCGGTTGCAGCAGCATTGTGAGCTCCGAGTTTCGCTTGCCAGTCCTGGATTCTTCCCGGTGCCTGCCAAGTGAGTAGTCGATTGGCTGTTGAGAATGAAAGCAATTCCGTCATAATTCAACCCTAAAACAGAACTTTAATGTAAGCGATTGTTCAGGTTGGTTTGTCGATGCTTGTCAAGTAATGGGAGTGATACTACTTCCGCAAGAGAGTCCAGAACCTCCAGTGACACGAAGGTGGAGAGGCTCCGCAAGTGGCTCACAACGTTGAACCACGACAATTGCAACCTGCAAGTGGAGCGATGTAATCAGGGAAGCTCAGGTTCTGGCTACGGCGCTTTTGCAGGTGCAGGCGGTGTTGCCAAGGGCAGTGTGGTCGTCAAGGTGCCAAGAAAAGCTCTCATGACTGAAGAGGTAATGTAAACTGATTTTGTTAGGTTTAGAAATCGCTTTGGAAATTATTTGGACGTTTTCTTATCTTGAGGGTTGAAATTGCAGACTGCTATGCAATGTGAGCATATTGGACCCCTGGTGAAGAAGGGCAACTTGTCCCCATGGCAGGCCATGTGCTTGCATCTGCTGTTTGAGCGGGCCTGTGGCGAAGCCAGTTTTTGGTATCCCTACATTGCACTGCTTCCTACGGATCTGGAGCTTGTTGGTACACATCCCATGCTTTGGCCTCAGGTTAGAACTTCTCTGCATCTGTTGCCGTTGGTCATACAGCTGCTCTTGACAAATCTTATTGGACTTGGTAATTGAAATCACGGACATCATTTATCAAAAACAATTTGCAAGTTATTACCAGCGGTGAGGTAGGTACGAATTTGCGATGATTTGTGATAACTTTCGCCTTGACTGCTATTACCAAGGGATATTTTTAACTTTCACCCAGAATCTGACTTTTCAAAGTTGATTTTTGGTACGTAATTTACGACATTCAAATATAGAATTTTAAGGATCACATTGTATTTGCAGTCAATGATCGGAACAATCAAAGTAAACTTCGACCTACCCTGAATTTAAGTAAGTGATGCTGGTTATCTTTTTCTATGTCAAACAAATGCTATCAGCACAGACTGCGTATACCTTGAGAGTAAGTTTGTTCAATTCAATCTCATTGGTTGCAAGAAAAATGGGCTATCATTATGGGTTTTATTCTTCCTGTCAGCCATTGAGACTGCCACATCCGCTTCAAAATCTTGCATTGGCATTATGCATATGTCTGTGCATGTGTTGATGGTGAATCTTGGTTTTGAGCAGAAAATGAGACGGGAGTGGCTGGAAGGGTCCCCCATGCTGGAAGTCACTGAGAGACGGCTTGCCATCTGCAGGTACTTGCAATTTCCATTTCCCTATGTTTCTTGTTCCGGGGTTAAATTTTATTCGCTGTGTGATTTTTCTCATGGTAGCATAGAAACACGTCACTTGGGATGTCGGCCGTGCTTCTTGTTAAAATTTCAGAGCTGGATGGAGTTGCATGTGGCCAACGTTATTAGTGCAAAGGACTAAGTAGTTGATTGCAGTCTTTAGGGAGGACCATGAAGCCATGCTTCTGGCAGGTGCGGGAAGATTAGTCCCGAGGGGACATGGGAGCAAGCTCATTTCTATCACAGAGACTGCTGTTCATTGGGCAGCCAGCATATTGCTGAGTCGGTCATTTTCCTTAACCCTCCAAGATCAGGTGCACACACTTCTTTGAATGCGGTATTTGGTAGCAATCTTTGCTTCCCCATCTTCCTTCATAGTTAGCGTCCTTACTCCAGAGATCACTATGTAATATTTGCAGAAGTTGCGGGCAGGCAGCATTGCAGAAGAAACAGTTGCACTAGTCCCATGGGCAGACATGCTGAATCATAGCAGCGCAGCTGGAAGGGAATCATGTCTGGTATATGACCACAGGTCAGGTGTGGCTACTTTACAAGCTCATTGCACATATTCAGAAGGTGATCAAGTATTCGATTCATATGGACCCAGTTGTTCACCTTCGAGATTACTTGTTGACTATGGATTTGTAGACGAAGAGAATTCGAACCACTCCGTCGACCTACCGGTAATAAAATACTCTCTAAGTCTTTTGATTGGGGCATACCCTCGCATAAAATCTCAAGTATTTAATCTCTCCTCTGTTTTGGAAGTGATGGTGTAAACCCTTTTTTGTTGCAGGCCTCCGTATTAGGGCCTGTAAATAGCAATGCCAACGAGTCATTGTTGCAGGCATCGGGACTTCCTTTTGGTAAGCTTGTTGCGCACGGAAGCGCATATGATATAGATGTCGCATATTGTGATGGCATTTCCCTGAGACCGAATGGGAAAGCTTCAACTTGTATGGGCCTCAGTTTGACTCGGTGATGTAGATGGAGCAGTTTTCTCTTTAAGTTGTGCTGGAGTTGATGAAAGCGTGATGGCGTGGACAAGGGCTGCTGTTGCCACAAGGCAAGAGCTTTACGATGCAGGCTGGAGAGAGGGTATTCGTGAAAGAGCGGCTGGTTATCCCAGTGCAGCCACAGTGATGTTTCGATTCTCAAAGCCAATTAATCGCGCTAACGAGAGTGAGGTTAGTGGTCCTACACCTCCAAGATTTTCATGGGCAAAGCTATCTACCTAAGGTAGTGGATATCTTTCGTCACTATAAGTATCCCAACCAATATGTAGAAGTGTGATTCCTGGGATACGTATGCAGCTGCGGATTGACGAATTTGAGAATAGGGGCCAAATCTACTGAGATCAAAAAAATTATCATAATGTATGAATTTCTCTTAAAATTTCAAAGTGGGAGGTTTTAGATCACTGTGACAGTAGATTTCATTGAAAGATTCGTGGCCTTATACATTTAGCCAAGTCATGCTTGCACCACTTGCTAATAAATCCAACCACTTTTATGATTAGGTGATTTATTGTTGGTAACAAGAGACAGGATCAGGTCCCCCACGGTTTAGTATCCTCTACTTTAATTGTTGCATGTTCACTACGTCTTTTCACAACAATGTTTTTTGGTGTGTCGTGTAGGTGTTAAGAAGATTGTTGGCAACATGTGACTACCTTTTGAAGAAATACCCCACTACTTATGAACAGGACGTGGATATGCTGGCATCTTCTGGCACACAAATTCCTAAGGTCATCCAAATTCTCATCCTGACTATTGATGGAATGGCACATTCGCTACTCTTCTATGTGAGATGCTTGATGAATATTGCTTTTGAAGAGGAAGTCGTTGTTTGCAGCTTTGTTGGTAACTCTTGGGTTACGCTTTTTACAGTGTTGATTGATTCTGTGGTAGGTGATACCGTGGGGAAGAAAGCAAGCAATCAGAGCTCTTCTGTCGGAGAAGAGAGCCTTAAAGGAAGCCCAGGACAACTTTGGAAAAGCTCTAAACAAGCTGCGTTCGGGCTCTTCACTTGACTCTTTGTATCATTGAATGTTGTCAATTGGAGATAGTCAAATGTCATGACTAGGGAAGGCTCGTTCAATATGATTTCATAAGTGATTGAATAATCAAAATGCCTTCCGAAATCGAAGCCTATCAGTGTTCGTCGTCTGTAATTCACAATTGTGTGTGACCCTTTCAATGATCTCATTTTGACATTGACTGGTTTGTTTCAAATTAAGGAGTCAAATTCTCAAAATGGATTCATGTAGTCCTAGTATTTTATTGCATTCACAGTGCAGTGCAAGCCGGCCTACAATAATGTGAACTCCCCAAAATTGTGAAGAATTTACTAATTACACAGAATAACACCACTAATTTCAAAGAAGTTATTCTTTGTAGGATGAAATTGCATTGAGAGAAGTTTATTTTTTTATCATTTGAAAATTATACATACTATGGTATGATTGAACTGTCACTAATTCTCACATATTCATGTTGTAATGTATTATGTGCATATTTTATGCAATGATACAATTTTTTAGTGTTTTGGCAAACTTTTGTGGAATGAGTGGGAATTGTCCAAAAGGGAATATTAGTTTTCATTCTTCAAAAAAATAAGTACAAGTAGGTAGTAGATTGAAGGAAAAAATAAATCAATAATAATGTTATGATGACTTGAAGCATGCAAATTCATAGTGTGACTATTTCAACAAGCAAACTAAATTTAGTACAAACATTTTTCTTGAAAATTGCAAAAGTTGAGTTAAAAAATGAATCCAAAATTTATTTTTTAAGAAGATGCTATAATTGCATGCAAAAGCAAATACTCTACCACTTTCACATTACCAATCCAATTGAAATTAATTTCTCTATATATAGACAAAAATACAATCTATAAAAAATAATTCTTTTTAAATATTATTTCAAGTTTCCTTAATTTTTATTTATTACTATGCTTGACTATTTTAAGCTTAATATGGCATAACTTTTGCTCTTGCATATTGAATTGAATAAAAATTATATTTCCTGAAAGTTAATTATATTTCTTTTCTTAAATTTTTTTTTAAATGCCAAAAAATAAAATCATAGGAATCCAATCAAACCTTCAATTTAACCCATTAAAATTCATGGTGTTTGGACAAATACAAATATAGTTTTAAAAAAAAAATTTATAATTTTTTTGAAATTTGCATCAATGAAGGCAATGTAAACACAAATTGTAGAAAATATCCATATGGTCAAAATTATAAAATTATTTTTAGATTCTCTTCAAATGAATTTTGAATATGTGTCTGTGTGTATATATATATATAACTTGAAAAATTCACCAAAAATGTAATTTCTTTCTTTAGCAATTGAATTTCTTCCTAATTGGTCAAAATTGCAATTTCTATTGATTTGTGGAAAAATGCATAAGATTTAGTAATGAAGACACCAATACTTTTTTCAAATGGTAAATATTTCAATAGGAGGTAAATTCTAAATACTTTGTGCTATTTCTCTTACAATTTTTGGTTGACAATAACAATCTTAGTTTTGAATATAAATATTGAAAGACAACTCAATATTTTAAAATTAAAAGATTAAAAATAGTATTTTTTGTCTAAGAATGTTGCGTGAAGTCAAGCAATGACTACAAAATGGTTGGTTGACCGCTTAGGGGTAGAGCCTACAAGATGATTTCAAGCCATTTTCTACTTAGAGGAGGCCTTGTCCAGTGTAATATTTGTTAAATTCTAATGTGTGAAATATTAACTAGAGGTGTCAGTTTCATTACAAGCTTGATGCCAAGAAAAATGAATAAATGTCCATTGAAGTATAATATTTTAATCACAACTTCAATTGATTTGAAATTTTTTAGGCATCAAGTTAGTAGTGAAATACACCTCTAGTAAAAAATTCACAAGAATCCAGCAAATATTGCATTGGAGAGGACTTGTCCAAAAGTACAAAATGGCCTAGAATCATGCATCAAGACTTTAAGGATTTCTTTAGGAATGAGGAATGCACCTAGTGGTTCAAAAATTGAATCATTTGTGGCAAAATATTTTAATAATAGATCTTGTCTTTTCAAGATCAAACAAAATTCAAGGCAAGATTGTACAAATATAAAGGATATTGTTTAAATGCACTAAATGAGATTGGAGTTTGAAAAACTCATTCTAATATAGAGTTTAAATGTAATTCCAATGTTATTTGAAATCACACAAATTTTGTATCATCAATATAAAATAATATTCTATATATGCCTATAACATGGGAGTTTGTACTATAGACAAAGAGATTTCAATTCAATTTGTATGTTTGACTAATTAATTCAATGAATGAATTTCTATTTTGTGTTACATACAATTATTTTTAATGGTTTTTCAATAGTAACAATTTTATCTATAATTTTCACAAACTCACACATGATAAACTAAAATCTTCTATACATATATTTTATGTTGGATTCAATTATAAATGACCTCCATTTGAATTAATTATGTATTGTATATGACCTTCATGTATTGTAGCTAAAGTCCCTTCAATTATTCACATTCAAATATAAATAGAAAAAGTCTTTTATAAAAACATCCCTAATAATATAAATAGAATGTAGGTATATTTCTAAAATATATTATATTCCTATTTTGAGTATCAAAACTAAAAAGTTAAAAGATTTCTAATTTTTTTTTTTTAAATTGACATTTTATAATAAATGAAATATTTTTAGGTTCACTTCAGAACAAAATGTACATGTCGGGTACATAACGGCAGAATTAGAGTTTACAGCTCACCTCTTGAGTTACACTTGAGTTCTCACGAATTAGGGTTCGATTTAGGGTTTAGGGTGCGTTGCCGAAACCCTATAAGTGCCGTCATCGCCCCGCACCGATCATCTTATTCCTCTGCTTCTCCAGAGTTCTATCGAAGTTTATCAGTGTTGTCTGCGCTTGTGTTTGTTTTTGCTGTCTTATGTAGCGGTTGCGTGTCCAGGGTGGTTTGTTTCAGGTTCTTTTGTAGTCTTCATTTCTTATCAGTGATGCTAGAGACTGCGGTGATGATTCGATAATCCCAGCTCGCTTTTAGCTTTCGCAAGAAGGCGTTGAAGAGAAATCATCGTTTCCAACACAATTTTAACCTGAGCAGTGTCGTCGTCTCTTACTATCAAGTCCTGTGGAGTCTTTCCGCAATGATTAGAATTGATAATCAGCCGTCTGGTTGAAACTATCACAAACTTATACAGAACATCTAAGGGTCTGAGCGGAGGTTTTTCTTTTTGATATTCTGAGTCGGGAGGCAAATTGACTAGAGTCACTCGTGTGCTTGCAACTGGTAGCACATAGAGCGCTGAAAATTGCCGAGAGGAAGGATCATGGGCAGCTGTTCTACCTGGCCCTGAAGAATCTACCTGGGCAGGAGGAAGCTTCCATGAACAGATTGGTTCTGTTCTCGGAGATGTTGTCAGTGATGAATATATGTCATGCACCACACTTAGTACCCCGTGCTGATATGACCTAACACCATAGATGTTCTGAGACAACCTCATGTTGTTTTTAATTATGCACAGTGCTCTCCCTATGATTAATATCAATATTAGCTCTATCTGAAACTCAGTGTGGAAAAGAATGGATCGACTATATGAGGGATGAGTTTACATGTTTTTATTCACTCCGTTGTGCACCGTGATGATAACAAAGTGTTTCGGACTAGAGTTTCTGATCTGGGGTAGTAGCCAGTTTTGAAGAAACCACTCTTGGCTGTCTGAGTGCATATTCTGTCTGAAAAGTTTCTGTGAATGACATTTTGGTGACACAGGGCAATAAGACGGATTTCATCCAGGCCGGATTTACGGGAAATGGGACTGGCCTCATCCCTCATACAGAACTTGACATCTAGAACAAATATGCTGCCGTCCGGAATCGTAAATGAACCAAAAACACAGGCTGTGATGCCAAATCGGTACTTCAAGTTATCATTATTTAAAGTTGTTGAAACATTAAAGAAAGCCCAGTGTTAAACCACTGTGATTCAGACTGCCCTGTATCTTACGAGCTCACAAGCGACATACAATTCGAATGAAATCTCTTCCCTCGCGGCATTCAAGTGCAGAGACTCTTCATGACATGCAGACCCACTGCATTATATTGGCAGAAGTGCACCCTCATGCTGAATTTCGTATTGTCTTTCGGCATAGATAAGTGCAATGCATCATGGAGAGCTACGATCAACTGCATTCACCTAGAGCAGTTGGTTCTTTTTGCCTCTAGCACCTTCATCCTGATGCGGCATCGCAATGGTAAAGAGTAACTAGGAAGTATCGAATTTCAATGCGCAAACTGGAAGGCAACTCTTGAAATCAACCTCAGGTAGTGCGGTATGCTGGGTTAGGGTTTGTGTTGGGAAGTCCAAGTTCAATTCCCCCAGTTTGAGGCTTGACTTGCTCCGCCCAGTCGAGGTCGATGCGGGAGACGGCCAGGTAGTAAGTGGTCCCTGCCACAGTGCTGAGGAGGGCTATGAGTGCCCCTCCCGCAAACACCCCGGCGTTGATGGCGTAGCCGCAGGAGGCGGATGTTGCTGCTGGGAGAGGCTTGGCATTCTCTCGCGCATGGTGGTTGCTGCTCACTCCTGCTCCGTAAAAGAAAAAAATCACCGCCACGATACAAGATGCCCTGCATCAACAGTATTTGGAGTTGTAAAGCAACTGTGAAGATATAATTTACCCTAATCAGAAACTTTAGCTCAATGATGGAATTTTGTCCATTGCGAAACTATCGCAGGAGGCAGAACCACACATTGGAATTAGGAGAGTTTGCTGCCATTAGTGCCGGTAAATTCAAATGAAACCACAAAAAAAACATTTTTATCAAAGCAACGCATTTGTGGCCTCATGTAAGGGCACTTCCTTTCCATATAGTCGGTGTCCTGAGTTCTTATTGTCAAGTTTTCGCTACTGTTTGCAGATTTGCGATGGGTGCAGCCTGCTAAGTTTTGTGTGCAACCAGACACCCGTTCTTTTCGGAATTTAAAAACCTCCTCAGTATGAAATCCTTTTTAAATGTGAAACTCTTTGCTCGAGGGAATTCTTAATTCAGATCTGTCAATTTCTGAGCAGAGAGTTGAGACATATACCGGTACCTGACTTCTGTGGCGTACCTCAAAGCAGCCATGACGTAGTGATTTTAACGATAGTGTGATGACAGTTGAGGCATGCACCTTGACTGCCCGGGACACAACGACACAACTTCGACATAGCTAGGTTTAATGAAATGATTATTGTGCAGTAAATTCCAGAATATAGTTTTGTACCGAGAAAGTCTACCGACAAGGACGAGGTGTGAGTGGAATACCAAGAAACGATGAGGCTCTTGAGTGCGAGGGGTGCCGGGCCAGTGAACTTGCTGATCTTGCGATTGCAGCAGACACAGCCTCCAGCAACAGTGAGCCCCACTTGCGACAGCAGGAGAAGCAGGCCTGCCATGATGGACAGTGACACGGTTTGGTTGGGAGGCACGTAGCACCGATTCTTCCCATCTACCCATAACAGCTTATCAGCCTGCACAGCAACAATTTTGATCGACGCATCATCACAAACAAACTCTCGACATCTTGACCTTTGTGAACAAGTTTTTCAACTCTATTCCTTCATCATGATCATACCAAGATTGGAACTGCTGGTTCCATGAGTGTTGATAGAAATGAGCAGTTGACACAGAACCTATTCATACCTTATCATAAGCTCATTTACATGACATTTCATATACTCATGTATGGCAAGACTCATAGAACCCACAGAATTAAATAAGCTTCTGAAATAGAACCAGTGGAAGATGAAACATGGTGAGCAACTTACAGTGATGCGCTTTCGCTCCGCAGAGAAGCCCATGATGGCCGCGAGAACACCGACCATGACCCCCACAGCGGCGATAATGGTCACTTTGAGAGGGTAAATAGTTCCCAGGGCCATGGAGCTTCTAGTAATAGGACCACCAAACTAACACCTGTGCTGCTGCTGCTGCTGCTATCTCACAATTGATCAACTAATGCTGATGATATACAGCATGCAGCATTTGAAAGATGATGACCTTGTCACACCAACTTGGGCAGCTTGTCGAGCTGTCCAAGCAAGTAAACACAAAAGAATACCGCAACCACGAAGGCTACGAGCTTCCAGCAGCAGAGGCACATTCCTTCAATAGACGACTGGGCCTAAAATTGAGAGCGGGGAGACAAGATAGCCTACATTGCTGTTGGATACAAAGCTTGTAGAGATGGCATTCCAAGCTCATCAACAACACTAGAGGGGGGAGGAGTGGATGCATGCAAGCAAACAGGGAATTGTAGATCAAAGTGGTGGAGGAAGTGGGGAAGAGAAACTGTGGGTTGGTTGTGTCATGGTTCGGGGATCTTGATCAAGAATCCATTGAGAGCAGCCTTGCCAGGTCACCATCCGCTGTAACCGATTGCTGCTGCCATCATATTTTGAGAAGCTGCTGCTCTTCCACTGGCATATGGTTTGCGACTTTGGGTGACGAATGTCATGTAGACTGAGCGATTTCTTTACTTATAATCTCGACCAAAAAATTCTTGCTTTAGAGGAAATATGTGAGGAAACATGGTGTGGGAAGATCAGGTAAATTATCACAACGAGACCCACTACTGGTTATGACTTTTGGGTGTTCTTGTGGATTTCGTCCTTGGGTTGCGCAGACCTTGTTTCCTCTAGTGCTGCGGTTGATGCAACGTACACGAAGATCGTTGCGTGATGGGCCGTCGAATTTGAAGTATTATGAACAGACGTACAATTAGGTTGTTTGTGTCGGTCTGCTCCAAGATTTCCTGCAACTTCATTGGTGCAGAGGTCTTCTGCAACAGCCTCTTCATGACACCATTCCTACCATTTCCTGCGGGAAAATCTTGATTTTTAAACAGTGGAGGAGTGGAATTTTTCAATGGAAAGTGGTTGATCCCTCCTTAAATTGCCTTGCTACATGGCAGAGTTAATCAGCTGTGGTATACTTACACACTTACACAGCAAGAGCGGTAGCCTCCGCTACTTGGTTTGTACAAAAAATCTGAATGTGCACTATTGATTTTTCTTTAGCTTGTGATAGCATCCTCGAAGGACTGCAATAAATTCAAACTTGATTCACATCAGAGGGTTCCGCTCCATAGAAGCCGGGCATTAATTACCAACTCTTTGGTTAATCTTTTTTTTAAGCTGTGCAAATTGAGGTACAAAATGAATCTGATAAAATAGTTTTTCCAAGAGATACTCTCATTGCACACAAAACAAGATGCTTCATAATTGTCTCATCAATTATCCTAAAAGAATGAATCAAATGTTTCAATGTAGACAAAAATATTTTCTATTCAATATTTTATTTTGAGCATTAATTTATGATTTCTTTTGTTACTTAGGGAAGAGCGTTTAGACCAAAGTGTGGCATAATTTTTGCTCCTTTACATCAATTGAAAGAAAAGTTATATTTCCATAAAGCTAACTTGTTTTTCTATCTTCCAAATAGTTTCAAAAATCATACCAAAATTTGGGATTACAAGAACCCACCCAAATTTTTGTTTGTACCCTAGGGAACACTTGGTCTTTCAGGGGTTAACATATAAACCTCATGAAGGTCAAATACTACACCCCATACAAGTAAATATTCATGTCCATTATACAGCTTCTTTAATATGTATGAGGCACAATCATGATCTAAATTAGGAATGCCATGTGTCATTGAATCCAACTTAGCATGAAGACCAAATCATGTCATTGTTGTATACATCCATTCATACACCTTCTGGGTCAAATATACAAACAAAAACCATGATGTAAGTCTACAATCAAGGTTGAGCTTCCCAAACTTTTAAGAATTATGGCCTAGACCACATCTTGAACTTGAAAATTCATCTCCAAAACAATTCTACGAGCTATGGAAAATACAAGAAGTTGATACTCATCAAGGGTGATAAAATATGGTAAACTTGAATTTATATTTTGAATGACAAATGCTTGGATCAAACCAACACTCACGAACATCTCCAACAATTGACAACTGAATTGTTTATTATTTTTTTTCTATGAAGGAAGCATAGCAAAAAGCCACAAGTGATTTGCAAAAAAAACACTTCTTGAGTGTGTGGAAAAGACTTGTGTTTCCTTTGTGCTTTGCAAAAAAAATATGGGTCTTTTAGAGAAAGAGAGATAGTATTTTTTTGCTACAGCTTTGTTTTGAAACATTGCAAGGTCAAACCTAATGACCCCAAAAAGAACTAAAGAAATTTAACCCCTAAATGCCTAAGTTCTTTTTTGAGCTTCTATGAATTTGTTCTAAATTGAACAATAAGCCAACATTTTGATAAGTTCTATCATTTTTTTTTTAATTGTAATTGTACAAATTGAAACTAGCTATATATTAAAGAATGCATAAGAAAAAAAAACAATATAACTTACAGTTTGAAAGATTATAATTTTTGATTACGATGGTATGAAAATTATGAAAATGATTGGAAGTTTTTCAATGCTCTTTTTACATATCAAATCTAAAAACTTAAGGTGGTCACCAAAAAAATATGAGATTAAAGGACATAACATACATAACTTCAATCAATTTATGGCTTCTCAAAATCTTTTCAACAATTTTTTTAAATGAATTTCTAATGTGCATTTTCGTCTGAGATCTAGTGTATTTGAGGCTCATTTCCAAGAGCTCTTAACACTATGAAAAGTTAGGATTGCAATGGATATCCTTGTACAAAATCTTGAATAGAAAAATCATAACCAAACATCTTCAAAATTAGATTTTGATGCTAAAATTAGACTTCAAAAAGACTTATTCAAAAATAGCAACTACTAAAAATAGCAACTTGGTGAAGTTTTATTTAACTTCAAAATATTGTCAACACCAGAATTTGGTGCCTTGGACATTTAGGAGTTAAGATCCAACAATGAAGTTTCAAAGATGGAACCTAGTATCCAACAATGCAAAAGGTGTCTGCACAAAGAACACACAAAGAACACATTGTAAGCCTATTGATCCCAAGTTGCGGCATGTCTAGACAACTCCTACGCATAACATTGCGTACCAGTGATAAAGGGTCCCTTTACTTACGATTGTTGAAAAGGAGACTCCTACAGTAAACAAAATTATCTTCTATGACCCCTCAGCCAACCCCAGTCACCGAGGACCATTGCCCGGTGACTTCCAGGATGCCCTCTCATTCCTCCCATTAGTTACCGCGTGACCGCGCGGGGAACGCGTTCAGAAGCACATGCCTGGTCGCTTCTAACGAGGGTTGTTATGGTCTCTCGTCCACACGCGTTTGAGTGCTCGTGCTCACTGCTGGAGCTTATCGTCCTTCGTTGGCGCTCGTGTGGGGCTCGGTGGAATTGGAAGCGCCGAATTAATTCCTGTCATGGATTTTGCGGTGTTGTTTGGAGTTTGTCGGTAAGCTGGGTGATCGGTGACTGCTTCACTTGCTGGACAATTGAATTCGGGTGCACGAGGAGGAGATGTCGAGCGCCGCTTGCATTTCCAGGTACAGTACCAAATTACAAGTTTCTCTCTGGGATTGCTGAGCATGCACTTGTTCCCTGGCATCTCCTTCTTTGAATCGATCGTTCGTGGGTGGGATCCTCATGGCTTGCCTGGTAAACAGATATCCCTCGACTGCTTGTAGCGAGAGTTCTGACTTGAATGAAGTTGGGGTTTCTATGATGATTTGAACAATCTTCTGGTCTTAATTTGTGTCTTGGGCTTCATTTTGGTTGGATGTTTCAATCGTTATAAACTTTCGTGGTCTGCACTTGTACATGAAATGGGTTCGGGTATATATATATATTGAGTTTGGATCATTACCGCCAAAGGTGTCATGCCTCACAGAAGTTGCAATACATGAGCTCTTGTTACTGCATCTCTCTAGAGGCCTAAAATTTGTTCGCTGTGGGCACAGTGAGGCGAGAAGCTAGTGAGCTTTTGAGCACGTGGGCATTTACAAGCGACTTCAACGTCCAAGTGAAAGCAGACGGATGATTGCTTTTGTTGTTGAAAGAGTTGTGCTAAGGCTCCTCTTCTTGTGCGTGCGATGGGGGAATCAAGCGGCTCAAGCAAACTTGCAATTGAAAACAAGCATGATATCACCACTCTTTCACCGCCAATCTTTTGTGGCCGCCGTGAGAGCTCCGTGAAGCGGATGGAGGGTGGAAGCTTCGCCAGTTGTATTGAGGAATGTATTGAAAAGTCCAAGAGGCATTGGACCCAAGTGGTGGAGATTGATTCTGACAAGGAAGTGGCAGAAGTGAGCAATATGGAGTTTTTTCGGACTTTGCAAAGGCATCCCACATGGGGTACTTTCTTTATGACTTTTGGTGAAGGTGATAGGAGTTACGGTAAATTGGTGATGGGCAAGAAGTTTGCAGAGGGTGGACAAGCAGAGCTTTTTGAAGTACAAATAGAGTGGAATGGTCGAAGCCAACAGGATAGGATTCAAAAGTATTCAACTCAATTTGTCTTGAAGGTGTTCAAGAAGGGGACTTTCTTACGACATTTGAAAGCACATTGGCCGGAAGGAATGTTGCATTTCCATGCAGAGAAAATCAGACGTAGAAGGCTTCGATTACCACAACCACTAAGATTCCATACTGATATTGTGGGTGGAACTTTGCTAAGAGATGGGAGGTTTGCCTTTTTAATGGTAAAAGAAGAAGGAGATCTACGGAGTTTCATAGACCACCTAATGTTGACAAGGCCGAAGGACAAGGGACCATTTTCAAAAAACAATGCTGAGCTCATCATATATGAAATTGCACATGGCATGGAACAATTGCATAATAGTGGCATTGTTCACAGGGACATCAAAGCTTCAAATGTGCTAATCTCAAAGAATTTTACTTGTTATATAGCAGATTTTGAATGTTCAGTTGGAGTTGTAGGGACAGGGTTTTTCAGAGCCCCTGAAGTATTGGAAGCTTGCAAAAATGGGAATGTGACTACAGAGGCAGAGTTATTCACTAAAGCGGTGGATGTTTATAGTTTTGGAATGACATGCTATGAGATCTTGACAGGCAAACTTCCATTTGAAGGTCATTTATGGAATGACTATGATCTTGTACTCAAGGGGCAAAGGCCAGAGCTTCCAGAATATGTTGATGATTGGATTCGCAAGCTATTGAAACGATGTTGGCGAAGAAATCCTGTCTCTCGACCAACATTTAAAGAAATATTAAATGTACTTGTAGCTAATTCAACAACATTTTGGAATCGAGAATCAATCTTAGATAGAGAAGAAAAAAATTTAGAAATTAGTAATGTTTTGGAAATGGATTCCAAAATGGCAAAGTTGAGACGATCATGGAAGATAGTGAAAGAGCACATGATGTCTTGGGTTGGAGGGAATACATCTCCCTAGATTGTATAACTATTTGGTAGTGGAATAGAGTAGAAGGAAGCATAGGAAAGGATAAATAGAATCATGCAATTGGTTGAAGAAAACAAGTATAGCAATATACAAAAAAGAATTCTAAATTATTCAAATTGCTAGAATTTTGGATGGTACATTGATTTTAAAAATTGAAGGTGTGAAATTTAATTGCTACAAAAAACTTAATATTTTATATATGTGTCAATTTTTGAAATTTAACAATTGATATTATTAGCAAATTGTTTGGAATATCCTCAAGATCAATTAGAATCATTCTAATTATATGGTATTCTTAATCCCACCAAATTGAACTTTATATTTTTTAAATTGCTAAAACTACAAATTTGAAATTTTCTTTCTCCAAACCCAACTTGTTTGTGCGGAGTAAAGACTAGAAATATCAAAGAGAATATTTTTTTTCCATCCTTTCTATTCCTTTCATTGTAAAAGACTTATATTTGCTCCTTTTTTTCTATTAAATTATATTTCCTATATAAAATTTTAAATACTTTTCATATTCAATTTTGAAAATTAGAAAATGCAATGAATATGTCAACTTGTTGTTCTATGAGATCCTACTTTATAAAATGTTGAGATTTTTTTCACCCTACCAAGAATTTGCCATAGAAAATTTGAAAAAAAATGATTGTGTCCTTGAGGGGTTAATCCCTACAAGTCTTCAATGTTTAAAGGCCCAAACTACTTCAAAATACTCATCTCCAAAGCATGGCAAAAATCTTCATTTATATTTATTATTTAATAAATGCAACCATAATGTCCTTTGATTAATCCCTAACCACCTAAACAACCATGTATAGTTAGGATAAAATTTTATATTCATTTTTGTGTCATTAGGCATTAAATTCCTTTGATTGTATTAAAAAAAATTACAAGCAATTTTAAAGGTTAACTATTGGAAAATTTTATTTCTCACTAAAAAGGTTAAATATTTGATTTTTGAGAGTCCACAATGGCATATATACTATAGTAGTAAAGGAAGTGTGAAGCTTGCCAATTTTACTTTATTGCTTGGCTTTGAGCAAAGTTTGCCAATTTTGATCACTTGAATTGAAATTTACAAAATTGTACTTATCCATTTTCTTTGAAAACAATCCTAGTGGAAAGTAGTAAAGTGTTTTCATGATTTTTAGTGTTGATTTGAAGTTATTTACAATTTCTTATTAAAAAAATAACATTTCAACCAATTTTGCAAAATAGATTGTGTAATGATTTTGATAGCTCTTCATTTGAACTTAAAGTTTTTGGAAGTGCTTTTCAGCTTGAAGTTAGCTATCACAATTTTTAGTAGTTCATGTCTCCTCTAATTCCAAAAATTCTTAAATGCAAATTTCTCAAATATTGTAGGGAAAGACAACGTACTAAAAATAGGAAATATACATTTTCTTTTGTTATAATATCACAACTCCTATGCAATTTTACACTCAAAACTAGTATGCAAACTATGAAGCAAGCTCTTTAAGAATCTACATGGTTGGATTTTGAAAAAAGAATGCGCTTCATTGGAGATAACTATAACCCATATTCTTTTTTCATGGAAAAAACATACTTTGAAATGCTTAAGCACATAGGAGCTAATTTGTTCAAGTATATTGTTCCAAATTTTTTAAATAAATATCCCCACTAATTGCAATGTGCCTAACATGGCTTTTTTTCATTTTTATGAAGTAGCAATATAAAATATTATAGTGATGCTCCAAATTATAGCATTCATCCACATATTAGATAGAAAATATCCTATTAGCACATATCACATGTTTGTAATTCTATTTTCATCCACAATCTAGCAATTTCATCCACAAAATTTTTTTATTTGAAATTTTCACGCAAAATACTCCACGTTTTGTTACCATGTTTTAACCAAATTGTTATTTTTTGGTGCAATTTGGTACCAAAAAGCTATAAAAAAAAGCCCCAATGCCTATACTTTAAAATGTAGGCTTTCCTAATCTTTCCTAAAGGTGAAGTTTTATCTTTCAATATTTCCAAAAACAACACTTATATCCTATAACATGTGTGTTTTAGTCAATATTTTAAAAATGGGTTGAGATTATATATAGAGAGAGAGATTTATATATATAATTTAAGCAAAAACACTTTCATATTCATCTTTATAAAAAATTTATAAAGTGGAAGGTAGTATTCAATGATAAAAACTCAATTGCTAATAATTTTTACAAAAATTTTATAATTGTTAATCATAATGGTGAGAACGTTCCAACAAACCATCAATATCTTTGATTTTCTTATTTCATTTAAAACTTTTCAAAACCGAGTGCAAAATAACTAAAGGTGTTATATGTTTTTTCTACCTTCATTGCCCACAAAATAAAACTCCTCATATTTTTTTCCGCATCAATTAGAATTGAATGTTTCAAATATTTGTGGATAAGTATGAATCTATGCAATACATTTTAATATATGTTTTTTGTTGCATGATTTAACATGGAAATCAAAATAATCCTTCTTACTTTTGCAATATATATCTAAATAATGTGAAATAAAGCTTCACACGTATGTTAGAATGATTAGCATCCATCCTAAGAAATTCTTGGAAATATTCCAAATTATATAGTCAATAGAGCCTATAAGAGGCCTCAAATAAAACAATGTAGGCTCCTTGGTTCTTTTGGGCTAATGTCAAATTAAATTTAATAAATGTATCAAAAGTTACAATTAAATTTGACAAAAGGCATTTAGATTTTGGATGCAAGCCTTTTTGAGAATTAAGACATGTTCAATTTTCATTCAACTTTATGAATTTTAAACTTTCAAAGTAAAACATTATATATTTTGTTTTGTATTCACCATCTAACACGTCTTAGATATAGACATAAGCTCGCCTATGCCAAATAACCAAAGTTTTAGAATAAAATATTTGATGATATTCAAGCTTATTGTACAAGAATGTCTAGTATATTAGAAAAATATCCAACAAGATACTATTCGACGCATGTCTTCTATAATTAACATGATCTATAACATATTTGACAAGATAACCTTGATATTTATGTTACAAATCTCAAGAGTATACAATTGTAAATTGCATGCAATATATATAGTTATGATGTTTTGAAATATATCTTCAATTTTTTTAATAATATGAATATATGATATATTCTTGTTTAGTGGGATATTAAAAACATCATATGTTTAGAAACCTTTTCTTCTACACAAACATGAAACATTCCATAAATTTCTATTTGCAAATTTATTCATTTTTTACACCATTGCAATCATACACAATCTCAATCAAGTATACTAAATTCTAATTTTCAAAAACAATGTCTAATTTTGATCAATTATTTAATTTAGTTAAATTTCATGATTATACTTGATAATTAATTGAAAACCGTCACTAATAGATTCCAAATTCAATTGCATACATATTTTGGAAATTTCTATTGGCACATCTTTCTTCTTAGAAAAAATCTGAAAAATTAAATGAAGAAGGCAAATATCCTACAACGAGTGTTAGTATAAGCATGTGTGATTTGGATTCTTATATTAAAACCTAAATGCCAAGGGATTTTTGGACACAACTGTTAAAAATGAACACCTATATACAAGCACATTCAAAAGAAATTGTTTTCATATAATGCAATGAAGCAAGTGGGAACAATGCACAAAGTTTCATCAAAATCTAATAGTTCAATTCCAAAATTGTGACGATGAGAGTAGGCGATAATTGTCTAAATGAACTTTTCAAAAGGGAATCAATATGAAGCTAGCACTTATTTTCTCCTGTTATTTATTCTCCAAGAAAGATGATGTGGTACTCTTCAAAGTAGCAACATGTGCAAAATAATGAATAAATGTGAGTGTGGGAATAATTAATGAATCTATAAAGACAAAAAGAAGGAAAGCCAAGTAATTAACCTTTAAAGGATGGACCTATTACCTAGATTTAAATAGTTATGTAGAACATTATGGTGCGATTTTTTGGCCATGACATTCTAAAATCAAGAAATCAACACTCCATAGTTGTAGACCTAAAGTTCAAACTACAATAAAATATTTAATTTTAGGATTTTGTCAAATTTTCAAATTGGAATAGAAACTAAACTTGATAAGATTCATTTCATTAGTTGAACTCAAATTCAAAAAAATATCCTTCTTTGAGGCTAAAATTCAAATAAAGAGAAAAAAGCAAAAGCTACCAATATACACTACATGATGAACCATGAATTATTCATTTTATTATGTTTGAAGTCAAAAAATAGCACTAGAAGGGTACATTCAAAATCATTCTTTGAAATTGAATTCTAGCAACTCCCCAAAAATATTTGGATGAAAAAGCCTTTTTTCCATCCCAGAGGCTTCCTTGAAATTATCTAAAAAACACAAAACATCCACCCAAAACATCCTGCCAAGCATTTCAAAGTTAAGTTTTTTGGTGGAAAGAAAGTGTGATCGGTGAGGCTCGTTGAGTACATGAAGAGTTACACTCGTATAAAAGGTTCAGCTATTGTTTTGTTATATGATGAGCAGGCTTACTATAATCGAAGAAAAACTGAGTACAAAACTTGGGTCCGTACCGTACTGCCACAATATTATCAATAATTCACATAGCAAAACTTCCTTACAAAACGTATTTGTTGCCAGAATAATTTTACATAGCCCAAGAAATATTGTTCCCAAATTTTGCAGACACTGCGTAGGCTGCTATCATTTTTCAATTTTCGGTTTTCAAATAGTCAATGCAGTTCCCCTGGAAACATGAAAAAAAATGAAAAAATGAACAAAAAGCACGGTACAGTAGTTGCAATGAGTCTGGAACTCTGCTGAAGTGGTGGTCTTTGCACTGTTTGCAGTAAACTTACTGACAGACATTGCTCGCATGTTTGACTCCGAAGGTTCGGCAACAGTGGATACAGTTCTTTTTTTTTTTCTGAAACAAATGAAACGGATTCCATTGCAAAATAAAAGGGAACAAGCCCTCCAGCCCAGTGGATACAGTTCTATTAATGATTGACGCTGCCGGTAATACCTTTATTGACAAAGTTTTACTCATCAACGCTTGATCTCCAGCGATTCCAGAGTACAGTATTAGTATAGATATAATTGGGGAGTACGTTGACCGAACCTGCAGTATATATGGACTTATCGAGTAACTAATGGAGTGTAGCTCAACAGTGCATCTCTCCAGTGCAATCCCGCTTACATACAAGCAGGTACAAAGAGGGAACAGTTGACAAGTAAACTCGAACAAGCAATCGTAGATTGGGATAAGTGCTAACGTAGAAGTACCTGAATGTAGCACTGATCTAATTGCAACACAGAAAAAGCGGTATGAAAATTTCGGAATCCAAATGAACAAGGCTCTTTGATGTATCGCAAATAGGTCAGGAGACCTTTCAAAGTGTTCAAAAAGAGCCGTAGTTACCTTCATTGTAATTGAAAGTGAAAGGAATCACCCTCCTTCCACAATAATAATACTATACATTTACGCGAACCTCCTCATGCTCAATTTCCCAGCTCGTCAACTGCCCTTCGATAAAATCATAATGCATACCATAAATGTGCAATTTCCCAGCCTTGACACGCTCTTCAATGAAAGGAAAGGTCAACAAATTAGCGAGAGAAACATTCACCGCTTCCTGCATTTCATATGATGAAAATGTTCAAAAGACCTTGAACCTCGCAAATTTTAAACCAAATGTAAGAGCATTGCTTGTAACTACTGCACTTGTGCTGTCGGGTTCTCAGATCTAACTGTGAACTCGGAGGCCCCCAAAATACATTAGTCTCAATTTCGATGCTGATTCTAGGTTTGAGTACGCACATAAATCATTTCAAAAAGGTTCTCTCACAACTTTGACACAAGAGGACCTGTACAAGACTGATAAGTTCGAAGCGTCTCTATACTGCTCACCAAGGTAGATAATCTCTTGATGAATAAGGCACCTGTCAGGTAGGTGCTCTCATTCTAGATACTGACCCGACATCATATGATGATAAGAAAGTAGGTGGAGAGAACAACCTTACCTGCTCACAAAACTTGCATTGTTCATCAAATGGCTTCCCTGCCATCAATGAAAGAGCTTTCTTCTTGGCAGGAAGTCCGATTCTAACCCAGCTTCCTACGAAGTCACTGCAAGGTAGACAAAACATGAGAACAGAACCAAAATGCGATCTGCAGTGACTACTAAATTGGCCCCATACTTTGAAAGCTGCTGTTGTTTAGCCACTGCACAATGAGGATTAAGCTTACGTAACGAAGATTTCTTAAAACCGATCGTATTATCCTCCAGAGAGTTTCATGACCTTCCATCAACTTGTACTATCAAGAACAATTAAGATTAACTCACAATTGACATATGGTCGGTATTGGACAGTACCGGGTTGAAGGATCGAATCGCAAAGAAGTGGTGGATAAATACCCTGAATAGACATCTCGCGTCATTAGCGCTCTTATACCTCCACAATTGCTGTGTCCCATGACCACAATTCGATCCACCTGCACAAGGAGGAAAGGGTGTAAATCTAAAACTCTTCCAGTACACAATTATATCGAGGAAGAAAATAAGCAAACTCTAGACTCCCAATATTAACGACAGATTCCAGGCATGGCATCTGTAAAAGAGTCGATACATAAAAGGACAAAGAGGGAATAAGTTAAATCATCAGATTCTCCTCCTGTCCACGTACCTGAAGAACAGTTACAGCAAACTCAATAGCAGCGCTTGTACCATGATGCTCACCCTGCACACATTGATTCGAGTCAAGTCATCAGATGATAGTCCACATGAAGGAACAATACCCACCAAGAGAAAAATAGCACTAAATCTTTTCGAAACCAATCTTGTCTTTAAACAAGTATACAGGTTGGAAACAGCACTTACGGATCCTCCACAAGGGGGAACCAAATTCGCAACATTTCGGACTATGAACGCTTCACCAGCCTCCAGACCGTGGAGCATTGTAGGACACACCCGAGAGTCTGCGCATGTGATCATCATCACCTACATACCAATCAATGCAATTTATACAGCAGCTTATGACAATTTAATAATAACTTGTCAGCTTTTTGAAAGTGCACATGACTATTCATAAATGCTCGTAAAGCATAAAATTTTATCAAGCGATTTTTGCACAAAAGTTATCATCAAAGATATTCTGAAAGGGGGTAGATGGCCGTCTACCCCAGCCAGCTTCAATTACCATATTAGAAGCACAGTGGATGTAATATTGAAGTCGTATATATAAGTGGAACGGGACAACAAGGCAGAAACAAATGCACATGGCTTTGTGCACTTTTTAACGACGAACACCAAACACATCCAATTTCAACGTACCTTCGGCTCTTGCCCTTCCGCTAGCTTGGCATACAGATCTGGTTTCTGACTGCGCAAAAGGGATCATCAAATTAGTACTCCATCACCATCACCTCTGATGGTGGTATGCCCACAAGCACGGAAAATTCAACACAAATGGGATCACAGGAAAGGACACAGGTACACACTTGTATTCCGTTTCCTTGAAATTCTTGAATCCCTTCTTGAGCTTCTCGATGACATCGCCCGTCCTTTCCACCGCCGTATGCTCGTCCACAATTCCATGGTTGCGCAGCACGTAGCCTTCCTTGAGCAAGCCTCCCAATCCGCGCAGCAGCGAAGCTCGCGTGGTCACCGATCGAGATGCACGCTCTCGCCCTCTCTCAGTTTCAGCAACGCGGTGCCATACTAACCTCCGAGATTCACTTCTCACAAGCAATGATCCCCTTCTCGACCCTGAACACGACGACGAAGTCGAAGACGATGATGGGTCACCAAGTCCTCCGGGTGCAAAATCGCTCCTTCCCAGAAGCACGCCCCGAGCTCGCTGCAATATCTCTATTGCCATTGAACCCCCCACACGTCTCCGCTCAATAGCAGCAGCTGGGTTTCCATATAACAATAGAAACCCAAATCCAAAAGTCGACCTCAGCTCGACCTACTTACCACGCCACCTCAGAGCCCCTGCCGCACACCTCCTCCTTACGCCAAATTCAAAATCCCCTGCTGCTGCTGCATCCCCACCAACCCCGCAACCATCCTCCACTCCCAAATTCGCTGCTTCTCTCCCTTGATAAATCACAAGACGGAAAGGATCATCGACCGAGTCTCCAAGACAGGGGAGGCCTGTCCCAAAAAATTAATGCTGCAGGCCGGCGGAGTCTCCAAGAGAACAAGAGAATCGGGGACGGACAGGGAAGATGCATATGGAATTCAAATCAAGCTCTGCAGTTTACGAATTATTACGGTAATCGACTCCACGTTGAAAAGCCAGCTCTGGACCTTGTTGCGTGAAATTAAGTGACGGGTGTGCCTTCTATTTTGAAAAGTGGGATTAGTGCAGCTAAGCGAAAGAAGCTTGCTGGTTAATTGGCGAATGCGCTGTGCTGGGGATTGGCGTGTGCAGCTGGGTTTGGAGGAATGTGAAGCTGGCCTTGAAGAGATCGTCGTCGTCGTCGTTGCCGAAGATGCCCGGATTTGCACGACGCTGCATCTGCTGCTGACGAGCCTGGAAAGAGAACTGAGTTGGCGCTGTGTTGGACGACCTTGGCGAGACATGTACTCAGCGTGAAGATTTGGAATAGGAGGGATTTCGCGATCTGTATCGGAAGAACGGATCGGAGGGCACCGGGCTATACCTGTGTTGGGCGGGTATATTCGTCGAGGGTATATGGTAGGCGGGTATAAGGGTAACACGATCGCCCGCCATCTCAATCCCACCCCTGAGGAATAACACTGACGTGACTAATTTGAGAATTATGTGAATTTGTAAGGTAGATTCAAATGTCTACTCACAGTATTCTGGATAAATTCAATATAATATGTAGTTTATATTATTTTCATAATTACTATGTCAAATAGTATAATTGTCATCCAATTTCATCCCTAAGTATGTTTAAATAATTATTCCAACTTCATCAAACATTCATCCAAATTAGTATGAAGGAATCACACACTATTCAAACTTTTGCACTAAGAGAAAAATGTGCCTAACTCAAACCATCTAGAGCAACAAAGAATGTCCAAATCAACACAATTTACACCCAAATTAACACAATTATTGTGATGTTTCATGTCTAAATCAAAACATTTGGAGCAACAAAACATATTGATTGGACATTGTTCACTACTAGTAATTGGGTTATCTTGTGTAGGAATTATTTACTATTAATGATAGATGCATTTTGATATACAATATTTTCATTTCTCTAACCCTCACCCCCCAAAGTTCATTATTTGCTTCAAGTCAAAAAAATATCAAATCATTGTTTGTCAAAACAATGATAAATTTTTCATCTTTATTGGATTTTTTTTAGGTAATTATAGGTTTTGTTTAGTTAAATATGAAATTGTTTTTTGAAAACTTTGATTATATAGAATACGCAATTATCACATTTGAATTTAGAAGGAAATATTTATTTGCCCTACCTAACAATGTTAGAAATGTAATCAAATCTACAAGTGAGATTTT
This sequence comes from Pseudoscleropodium purum, assembly GCA_963969395.1. NCBI lineage: Eukaryota > Viridiplantae > Streptophyta > Bryopsida > Hypnales > Brachytheciaceae > Pseudoscleropodium > Pseudoscleropodium purum. Next base: position 11,329,173 of record OZ017803.1, on the reverse strand, counting down.
TGCACTATAAATTTTTTTGCCATTGCATACTATTGTTAGGTTAGTTATATACTTTTCAAATTTTAAAAGTAGAAGAAGATATAAACTTGAACATCTTCACCCCTATAAGGCCACTGCGGACATTAAGTGTCCGATGAATGACGGAGAATTCTTCTATACAAGACAAAAGTACAACTATTCATCCTCCATGTTTGTTGTAAAAAGGGAACTTCTTCTACAGTAGTTTGGCTTCCAATAAATACTTTTCCATTTTTTTAAGTGATTGATCCTCACAGTATTAGAAAATGACAATTTTAGTAGAGACCAGCCCGTTCTTACATGAATATACTTGAACATCAAGGCAGACGTTTTGTGTCTATTGGATGACACGGAATCAAGCTGTATAGGACAAAAGTGCAACTATTCATCCTCAAAATTGGTTTTGGAAAGGGAAGATCTTCTACAGTAGTTTGACTTGCAATGACTACTTTTACAATTTTGGAAACTCGTGATTCACACAATAATAGAAAAGGATGATTTCAAAAGTCACCCCTATGGCGTTTAAGGGTTAAAGATTAGAAGATAGTCCCAATTTCCAAAATTGTGAAGATATATTATAAAATGTCATACACCATAATAATTTAATAGTGACTTACAAATATTAAGAGTTGTATAATATGATTTAAAAAAATATATTTATATGGTTACATTTACTACCACACAAAATGATAATTTTCAATAAATTTCAATGCAAAATATTAAAATGTCCTATTGAAGTTGATCTAATAGATTGTGTATTAGTAATTTCCACAAGTATTTTTTTAATTTTGAAAGCTAAGTTTTTACTGTGCTCATGTTTTAAGATTTTTATTTCACTCATTCATTCAAGGGGATTTATAAATCATTTTAAAAAATGAAATAGAGAGTTTGGAAAGTGAAATACATGTGTTCTTTGAACATTACAATATTTGTGAAGAATTTTTTTTTAAATGTATATTGTACCATTGTCAGCCCCTAAAGTTTTTTGATGTTTAGAGGTCTAAATTTGCTTCAAAACACTTGTATATAAAATAAGGATAAGTCTTCACCTATATTTATTTTCTAACAAATCCAATTGCAGGATCTTTTGGTTAACTTGTTCAATTACATCCTCCCAAATTTTTAGAGTGAATATCCCTACTAATTGCAAGTTCAATGAATCCCAATTTCAAAATGTAGGTTTTTTTTAGTTCTTCCAAAAGGTAAGGTTTTGGCTTCCAACATCCTTAAAATAAAAACGTCTATGTTCCTTAACCCCTGAAGTTCCTTGACTATGTTTTCACCAAAAACGCTCCAAAACTGCCATTTTTAGGACAGTATAAAAAAAAAATTTAACATTTTTGGACACATTCAACCATAGGATCTTGTAGTATGATATTTTTAGAAGATTTGGAAAAAAATTCTGAAATTTTCACAGTGTAGATTGCAAAATATTAGCGTTTGAATTGACAAAAAGCGTTTTTTTGGCCGTGCAAAAAACTGAGCAGTTGCACTTCACAAGGTCACATTTGTATGAAAAAATGTCCAAAATGGTTGCAACTCTTTGAATTCATTCTTCAAAGCAAGTTGGCTACATGTTTGAAAATTTTCAAGTCATTTAGAATTGTACAACATATAGGAAAAAAATAGTAAGTAGAAAGAAGTAGAGAATGAATCAAATCACTAAATTGTTAATAATTTAGTTATGGAATTGAAAAATGCCAATCCCAATGGTGGTTATATTGTAAGAAATAGTCTTCACCTAATATTTTTATTTTTTCAAAAATATTAAAACTGAGTTTAATAAAGAATTTCAATTCTTCAAAGTTTGTTTTGGAGTAGAGAATCCCCAACTGCTTGCAAACTAAAACACCTCATAACTTTTGACTCATTGATCAAAATAGAATGATTCAAAGCTTTCTATGTATATATAAATCTAGAAAATTAATTTCAAAATTTTGTTTTTGAAAAAGAAATTTTTTCAAGATCTACTTGGACTGCTTGAGTTGAGAAATAAACTACATATTAGACCATCATTTTTGACTCATATTTCCAAATGTCTTGAAATTTAGTGCTCATGAAAAAAATTCCTCATCCACACCTTCTATTAAAATTTGGACCAAAAATTTAGAAATTTCCATTCACATGCACCTACCCCAAAAAATTATGATACCAAAAAATGTTCCTTGGTCCTTTAGGGTTTAACTTGTGGAATTTAGTCAATATGTTGGAAAATAAATTGTATATACATAAAAAAATTTAATGACAAAAACTTTCATATTTGTCTTAAAAGAAAATTATAATATAAAAGGTAGTACTTATTGAAAGAAATAACTCAACCACTAATAATTTTAACAAGAAATGTGATAAATTATCATTCCAACAAAGAATGAGTTCAAAATTTGATTTTATAATTTTTTTTTCTAACCCTCATTGCTTGTAAAATATATAAAACTCTTTATAACTTTCATCTTAAAATTTGAAATTGAATGGTTCAAAGTTTTCATGCAGGTATCAATCTAGACAACTAAATAAACTTTATTAATATATTTTCAGAATATATCTTTAGCTACATGCTTTGGCATTGAAATCAAAAGAATACTTTTTACTTTTGCAATATTCTCAGAATGATATAAAAGAAAGCTTCACATGCATATTAAGATTATTCTAAAAATTTAATGCTAAATTCAAAACTTTGAAGTCAATAGAGCCTCTCTAAATTCTCAAGATACCTAAAGTGGCCTAAGTAGTCCCTTAGGATTAAAGAACTATTACAAAAATTTACAAATATGTGGATGGACAAAAAAAATATTGAAGGCCATGTTTACACTTAGATTGAGGAGCCTTAAAGAAAACTTCTCAATGTCCATGAATTGTCTTTGAAAAGCTAGATTTTAGAGGTTATAGCTTTTGTAGATAGTGTAAGTGAGATAAGGACACAAAAGTGCCAATCTAATGTTAATTAGTGTGTTTTTAAACTATGGCACCTCATAATGTGAGTTCTTTTGAAATGATTGTTTGTGAATTTTTTAGCCTAAAGGCCCTCCGATATTATAGCAAATCTCAATTTTTTAATATGCACTTAACTACAATTCTAGGGTACTCAAAACTTGTGCAATTTTTTGCCACATACCCAAAATGTTGTCCACATCATTCTCTCTTTTCAACTTAAATTTTTGTGTACAAAGTTACATTTCTTCGTCTTCTCAATTTTGGAAGTTTTCATTGGTTGAAAGCTTATTCTCAACAACTTCTCATCTCTAGTGTAAGGAGGCCCTAAGGATCTGGCTTTCAAATTTTGAAGAATTGATTAATTAGAGTAAAGATGTCATTATCATTCAAAATCTAGGTTGTAGATTTAAGCATTAGTTTTCTCAAATTATACCATGTAGATTTTAAAAACTTTCTTTGCAAATATTATATTGCTTAAGAATAAATGTGTATTTTATTTCAAATATTTACTTTTGTAATTGATGAATTGACTCTTCAACAACAATTTGAATTTTTTAGTAAATAAAAATATATGATAATCACCATAAAGTTAGAAATTATTGTTTTGAATTTTTTGAATTGTGAAAACTATATATATTTTCTACAATCAATTTTAAAAGGAATTTTTAGTTTCCTAATTTAAATTGTATTGAAAACATTGTATTGTAAACTAAATAATAAATCTAATTATATGAATATATATATATATACACATACATACATACTATGGATAATATTTTGCAATTCTTATTCTTATTTGTTTTTAAATTCATAAAATATTCTTCTAATTTGCATTTTATAATTTATCTCGACAATTTTGAAAATTCAAACTATTACTTTATGCTTATTAGTCAAGGACATGTTGCCTTCAAATGTTGTCCAATTTGGTTTGTACTATTTTCTTTTAGAGGGTAGTAAAACTTTTCTTTCAAGTACTTGAGAAAAGAAAAAATTTACTTTATGGGAGGTAAATATATTCATACCATCATTAAAAAAATTGAATTTTTACAACATGTCTATCAAGTACAAGACAATGATGTCTATTTATTTTACTTTTACCTTTATTGATCCATTTGGATTATGCAATTTATTGTGATTAAAAAAGATTGACAAATCTCCAACCTTAGATTGAATTGAACTGGTGAAAAGATGATTGAAAAACATAAAATATTCTATATGCTTGTTGTTGAAGTATAGCTCCAATTGATTCTTGGTAATAAATTGTCAAAAAAATATATCATAATTCATGCCTAGTTGCATTTCCTATCCATACGGCTATAAAAATTTAAGATTTTATCCCATAAATTTGTAACAAAAGAGATGCTTTTAGATGTGTTTTAACTTTATTTAATAAAACTAAAGTCCTCTACTATACAATCCAATAGATAGAATGTTTTATTATTATTAAACGCTAAACTTCAACAAAGAGGTAAAAATTGAAAAAGATAAGTTTGTTTATAAATTTATTCAATTAAAAAAACTCAAAGAAGATAGTGAAACCCTAATCTTCAATATAAGCATTGCAGTTCCTTTGATATAGTTATTTGGTAAAAACATTATTCAACCATAATAGCAAATTTTAATGAAAAATCTTACAAGTAGAATTTTTACTACTATGAGAATTATAAGTTCTCAAAAGCAACACATTGTAGGCCCCTACTATGGGTCATAGACTCAATAAGAAATAAGGTACAATTTGAACACTGAAGCAATAAAAGTAATGAATGAATAGTGGGATCCTTATAGCCACTTTGATAATTTAGATGGAGATTTGTAGTTTCACATGTGAATTCAATTTGCTACAAGGACAAAATTGGAGTTAGTCTCAGGTATTTAGCAACTAAAAGATTCAACCAATTGAACAATATTTTAATCTTTCATCAAATATGTGACAATATAAAGTTCTTTCCTATTCATTAATACAAATGATAGTCTTCAATGTTTTCAAGCTACAATGAAGCAATTTTGTATTCAAATACTCAAAGTTGAAATTTTGTATTTAGATATTCAAAATTGAAATTTGTCAATTTTTTCTTTATGATTTTTTTACTTTTGAACCCATTAACCTCTAAAGTTCTTTCATGCCTTTAATGGCCAAAATTGCTTCAAAATACTAGTCTTCAAAGGAAGGCTAAAATCTTCAATCATATATTTAAATTTAGCAAATATAATTGTTATATCCTTTAGTTAACTTATTAGAGTTATCCTTCTAAAATCTTAGAATAAAAAACCTTATCAATTGCAAAATTATGATTTCTTTGGATTTCCAAAGAAAGAATTCACAACTCTTTCCAAAGAAATAGATTTCATCTTTCAAACATTTTACTCCAAAATGCGTAGATCATATAACTTGCAACTCCGCATAGTATGTTGAAGAAATAAGTTGGAAATACATAAAAATTTAAAAAATAAATCACATTCATGCTTGAAAAACATAGTAAGTAGAAAATAGAGAATGGTTAAAATACCAAGTTGTTAAATATTTTGTTATGGAATTAAAAAAAATGACAATTTCAATGGTGGTAATGTTGTAATAGACAATCTACATCTTGTGGTTTTATTTTCCCAAAAATATTGAAAATTGAATTAAATAAAGGACTTCAATGTTCTTATAAAATAGAAATTCTATAACTACTTGCAAACTAAAACATCTCACACTTTCATCTCATTGATCAATATGGAATGTTTCAAAGCTTTCCACATATACACATAGTCACATATCTAAAAAAACAATTTTGAATTTTTGTTTCTTAAAATGAGTGATTTTTTCTAAGTTCCCAAGGTTGCTCAAGTTTTTTTGCCGAAAAACATTGTTTGGTCCTTTAGAAATTAAAATTGTTGCATGTTTCAATGAATTTAGCATGACTATACATATATATATATATATATATAATGTTTTTTTAATTTTTTAATTTTTTAATGATTTTGTTCTTCTTCATGAGATTACATTTTCCATACATCATGTCTATTCTATTCAATAAATGTACTAAGTTAGCAATGAGCAGAGTGCAATTTTGAATTTGTATTTTGCTTACAAAATCCTATACAAACTTTTACATTTTAGTTATAGGAAGCATCCATAAAACCTTCTTTGGATAATTTTAGGCATTGTTACTTCAATCTTAGTGTTGATTAAACATTCTATTTTTGAAATAAGGTAGGATGATCCATTTCATTTCTTTGGTTGTTACATATGTTTAGATTGACTAGATTTACAATTTTTTTGCAATAAAATGGAAAATTAGTGAAATTTTCACATATATTCCAGACGGGCACTATTCATGTCCATTTAGATTCTAATGCAATTCTTTAAATTCCTTATATGAATGCAATGGTAATTCAAAAGCATCCATCAAAGACTGTGCAATAATAAACAAATCTACAGCCATAAGTAGAAAAAATAAGGCAATGTGCATTGGGGTTATAAAATATTGACTTTCAAATCCAATTCCAATCCTACAATTCCCAATTCTACATTGAAGTTATCATAATTTCAATTCTTTATAGTTTTCACTATATAAAGATGGAATACGGCCCAATTGAACCTCCAAATAGGGATCCCTATTGGTCTAGAGCAATGTTGGGTTTGAATACCTTATATGCATTAAATTTCAATCAATTTTTTAATCAAGATTTTTTGCAATTTTATTGTAGCCAAAAGATGTTGGACATTTTATGTTTTATGGAAAAGAAATTTCATTTATTTATGTCAATACAATGGTCAAATTTCACCTAGGTATCTACTTGCCATGCATCACTTGAGTGTTGAAAAAATAGCTGGCTTCTTCTCTTCAATGATAAAAAAACAACCAACTTCGATGTACTTTTTTAATTCCTCAATACCTCAATCCTTTTTTGAATTTTTTTTCACATTCTTGCTTATATTATTTGGATAGAAATATCAGTTATTGCAATTTCATGGAATTGGTCATTAAGGAAGGTTGTATTTTCAAGATTCAAGTATTATATTGAATGAACAAGAAGTTGGTTTAACAAAACAATGCCTACAAGCCCTATGTTCATCACTAAGGCCACAAAACGTCCAGTGAACAGTTTGAAAAACAAAGAACAATACAAAAAAATGCACCAATTGGTCCAATATTTTGATGACTACCGTAGTCTAAGGGGTGCGTGCTTCAAAGGTCAACCCTTAAATGTCGACATGAATGTTTGGCATGGATGACAGGGAATTCATCCTCAAAATTTTGTTATAAAAGGGAGGTCTTCTACAATAGTTTGCCTTCCAATGAGTGTTTTTGTCAATTTTTGAAGCCAGTGATACACATAGTAATGAAAAAAATGATTTCTAAGGGCACACATTCATCCTTTAACCCCCAAAATGCCTGAGGCACCAAAATTTGGTGTTTGTAAAACTTTGAAGTTAAATAAAACCTAACCAAGTTGCTATTTTTAGTAATTTATATTTTTGAAAGATTCTTCTTGAAGTCTAGTTTTAGCATCAAAAATCTGATGTTGAAAATAAATGATAATGATTTTTCTATTCAAGATTTTGTGCAAGAATACCCATTGCAATCTTGACTTCCCGTAGTGTTGAGATCTCTTGTACATGAGCCTCAAATACACTAGGACTTGAAGCAAAAATCACATTCAAAACTCATTTAAAAGAATTGTAGAGTAGATTTTGAAAGCCCATAAATTGATTGGAGTTATTCATGTTAGGCCCTTAAACCTCATATTTTTTTGGGTCACCAACTTCCTAGGTTTGACTTGTGAAAAATGAATTGAAAATTTTCCATAGTTTTAATACCCTCATGGTCAAACGTTATAATCTTCCAACTTATAAGTGATATTGTTGCGGTTTTTTTCTTCCTATGTAATCTGTAACATGTCTAGTTTGAATTGTACAATTACAATTCAAAAAAAGTTGATACAACTTATCAAAATATTGGCTTTTTGTTCAATTTAGAGCAAATTTCTAGAGGCTCGAAACAGGCGTAGGGCATTTAGGGGTTAAGGTTTAAGGGTTCATTCCCTTGCGCCTTCTTTCCTTTCTTCTCCAGTGCAACCCAAACTGCGGATCCATTTTTTTCTCTTCGCCAAGTGAGTTCTGCCCCAGAGGGATGAGTGCCTGTTTTTCTTCATTGCAGCTTGAATTTGGTAAGGTAAGGTCAGGCAGGTTTTCCTTTGCAGGGGACTGAGCAGAGGGAGTGATTCCAGTTAGTAATGGTCCACTCCATGTCAAAATGTGGGCCCTGATTGAGAGAGAGAGAGGTGTAATAAGATCGTACATGTCAAGTGTAAGGTACGTTAAATGAAGGCTCCCAAGGTCAAATCCGTGATCCCTGTAAACCTTTCTTTGTGTCAAAAACATAAAATAAAAAAATAAAAACCTGTGATCCATCCCCGCCCCCACGGGTTCATTTATTGTTGTCCTCAGTTGATGTGAAAAAGCAAGGGTGTACGGGTGTAAGATACTGACCACTTGCCATGGTTTTTTTTAGGCAATGAAATGCCCAATTTCCTAAAAAAAATAGGCAGCTTCAAGCCTGTAGAAAAAAAAGGAGAAAAATGTGTTAAAAAATGCCAAACTCTAATGATGGCCCTACACAATGTTGCCACAATGTTTTCAAAACCTCATTTCATCCATTGCGTAGAGCCAGCACATACAAAAATTGCATACAAAAATTTTATAGTCAAATTTTACATTCAAAATTGGCCTCCTTCAATTCAAACCCCCAAAATGAAAAAGCCATGAACTTAAAACCTTCTTGAAAGAGAGGCCACATAACTATTTGTCCAAAAATAAAAATAAAACCCTTGCATGGAAGTGAGAGTGTATTTTCAAAGAGGTAAGTTGGAGGATCTTTATGGAACCCAACCACTTGGTTCTAGGAAAGCAACACTAATAGGATGTTATTGAACTTAAGCTTATCTTGCTTCTTACTAGAGTGCCCCATGGCGATGCCATGGTCAAAATAAAATAAGCTTAATTTTTTTAATTTTTTAATTCATAAAAAAACTCGAAATTCAATAACTTTCATATCGTATGTGTAAACGTCGCAAAACCAAGTCCTTGCACCTCTCCTCACCAAGAGCTTTCTGACGGTACCAAGAACATGACTAGAAGACACATGGTTGCAAAAATCTCTAATAACAAATAAACAAAACAAACAACCTACCTTAAGGTATGGATAGTTGTAAAGGAAATGGAGAGAATTTCCACATGGCACAAACAACTATAGTCTAGCTCACAAAATTTGAAAAGGGGCCAAGCCCATGCAAAGAAATAACAACTAGGTAGATTAATAACCATTAGGCCTAACTAGTCAATAGTGGTAGCTAATCGGGGTAAAACGCCCCCCCTTGCTCATCCCTAGATTTATCCCAAGGAAAATAACATGACCATTGTATCTATCACACATGAAAAAATTTGGAAATTTCAAATTCATATTTGCAATCAAAGGTCTCAAAGGAACTAGATGTGGATTAGAAAATAGATTAATCTAGCACAAACTAGAAGGTCTTTTTTTATATGCACCTTTTTTTTTAAAAAGGCGAGGATTTTGAAAAGACAAGCAAGAGATTGGTTCACCTAGGCCGTAGTGACCAAAGTAAACCTTTTAGCCCTTCAAGACCAAAAACTCTATAGCATCTAACATAACAGTGTCCCAATGAGGCAAAGGGCCTTGTGCATTCTTGAAAAGGGGCCCCCTTTAGAGAACAAAATGGTCTTGTAGGACTCCTTAGAGTCAAATCCAATCCTTGAATAATACAGAATAATAGAAAAGTTCCATCAATGTATCTAACAAATCATAGAACCATCCCAACATGGAAAAGACATTGCTTGGTTATACAATGTTACTATGAACCTTTTCATTAGGAAATATTTAGACTTTAGACTTCTTGAAATTGGTTGTCTACTCAAAAATTGGGCATGCTAGTCCATAAAGAACTTGCATGTTTAAAGCAAAAGACTCAGTATTTGTGTCATGGGATTGTTTACATCACTTTGTAGTCACCATGTGTGAATCGATAGAATACATTTGAAATTTAAATTATTAATATATTGTGGCACATATAGAGGCTCTTAGCTTACATCTTAAATACAAATATTAGGGGGAATTTCCAACAAATATTTTGAAATGCTACTCTGCCTTCAGAGCAAGTACAAAATCTTTTAGCAAGTTTGTTAAAACTCTCATGACCACATACCATATGCATTATGAGTAAACTTGTTGAACCTCCTTTCATCAACTATGACTCCCTTTACTATTTAGTGTTTACCAAAAAGATATTTCTGTGATTTTTTAGTTCTTTTCACATGCTTGAATAATGGATGGCTCAACAAAGTGTAAGGTTACAATGGCATGATAGCCCTCACTATTTAGCCACAATGGTTAACAAATTTTTCAAAAAACCTCACATATACTCAAATAGTATGCAAAGTCATAGGATTTGAAATTGTAATTTTTAGACAAAGACTAAATTAGTTATGAGCTTTTGAAGGAATATGCCCTAAAGCTTGTAGTGCTACCTAGCCCTTTACTAACTGACAGAATGTAAATTCATAATGGTCATCCTACTCATCTTAAATAGGGACAATATTTACTCTAAAATAGTCATAACATCAAAGTCTTAGCTACATTCTTTGGCTATACTAAAACCTAAAAGTACATGATCCTATTGCTTACACTAAAACATTCCAAAACAAATTGTCACATCCCCAAATGCTTGTTGTTTCACTTATTGCCTCTTTTTTATTCAAACATGCACATCAACTCAGCTTTTAGAATTTTAGCCTAAGATAAGGGGCTTTCATAGGACGGTTTCTAAAGTAGAGAAATTAGTTAAGTGCCCTCAATATTGTGGCTTACCTTATACCTAAAATTGACCTTATGAGAATGTCTCCCTGTGATTTGGAATAGCAAATGTGCAAAGACAATAACTAAGATAGTGAACACTTTAAAAACATTCCAAAGCAAACATTGCAACATCTTAAAATGCTTGTTCCTTCATTTATTACCTCTAACTCTTTTATTCAAATATGCACATCAATCTAGCTTTTGAAGACAAGGCTGGGACAGGGAGGTTATAATAGGACTATCACCAAAGTGAAGGAATTAGTCAAGTGGCCTCAATATTGTGGCTTACCTTATACATGAAATTGACCTTATCAAAACGTCTTGTTGTGATTTGAAAAAGCAAATGTGCAAGGAGAATAAATAAGATAACTAAGATTTTGAGTGGCTATCTTTTGAGTAGATAGTGAGAGAACATAGTTTCAAACAATTAGTTTAATTCAATAGACTATATTTTATTACCCCCTACTAGAACATAATTTTAAAAAAATTCCCAATCCCAATTCAAACCCAAACCTAAACCAAATTCAAACCGACCCACCTATCCTATTTATAATTCTAGAGTAAAAATGGGATCTACAATTGGTATAGGATTTCTATTCCATGTATCCATATTCATATTGGATATTAGTATACGTCTTCTATATTTGTATTTATATCCCATATCCATACCTATATTCATATTCCATATCTATATTTGTAACCTATATCTATATCCCAAATTGATGACTTGAAGATTGGTTTCAATTTTTTTTTTGTAAATAGATTAATGGTCTATGGTTTTCAAAAATTGCAAGTGGGGGGATGAATCAAAACATTTTGTTTGCATCTTTTCATTGGATAGTGGATAGTGAATAGGAGAAGGACAACAACAAGGTCAAATTCGAGACCATTTTGGATAATGAAAAGGATTCTTTTACAATTCCATGACAATAGCTACTCTTTTGAAAGGACAACTTTGGGCAAAAAGCATGACCTTTTATTTGGTGTTGAATCCTTGAAGGTTCCTATATCACAAACTTTAAGTACAACTTTCAAAATATCCATTTTTTATATTTGATTTAAACTGTGAAAATAATAAGTAATGACACATTTAACTACTTTTAGACTATTCAATGAATTATGGACTATACATCAACAAATCTCCTAGTGTTAACATCGGAAGATCTCCCGATGATTGTATAGATCTTTGAATGTTTTGGACTGATTTCTCGATGTTTTGGATTATCTCCTGATGAACATTTTTTTTCCTTGTGGTCATTATTATTAATTTTGGACTTTCAAAAGTCCAAAAGTAGTTAAATGTGGCATAGCAATAACTTTTTCTTATTCTCCAATATGAAATTATGAAAACATCCAAATATCAATTAATTATTGCAATTATGAGCTCTAAATGTTAGAGAATACAAATTATCCAATATTGTAACTTTTTTCATTCATCTTTTTTTAATTTGTTTAAAAATTTGAAATAAAAAAATACTATTTCTCATTTAAATATTTGTTTGTTGTAGAGAATCCTAGAATATTCTAATATATATTCTAATTAATATAGATTCTATTGACATATAGAACTTTGTTAAACTACAATAATTGTGTTTTACTCCAATTTTTTGTAAATCAATATTTCTTTAAAGATAAAAATATCAAAACCTTTATAATCAATTACATAAAGGTTAAATTTAGCTTGATAGTATTTCATTCCTATGTGCTCCCAATGTAGAGTAAAATGTGCATTGGTACCTATGATTTGCCAAGATCATTCACTCTAAATCTTGTCTTTTAGCTAGCTTTTGAAGTACTATTTTGTTTTCTTTATCTAATGTCTAAATTTGAATTTTTAGGTATCTATTCAAAGTATGTTTGAATTTTCTTTTAATATTAAAAATTTAAAGTTCTTATTCTAATTTCAAAATAGTGAAATGTTATTTGCTAGTCTAAAATTCTATTTGACTCCTACAAATGCCTTTATTTCTAGGACAAAAACTAGTGGCACTTGAATTATATACCTTTCCTCTATTAGAAAGGAGACTCTATGCTAACTCAATTTAATTTGCATAAAAAAACTCATGATTATAGTGAGATTGACAAACATGTTTTGATGTATTAACAAGTGTTTTTTATAAAAAGAAGTCCCTAATTTAGTTGCAAGTAAATTAGGGATATGATGTAACTTAACTTACATCTTCTTGATGATGCAATATAAACTATATAAAGTGCTCACTTTCAATGTAAACTATAAGACCCTACAATTACATTCTATCCAATTTCAAGAAAAAATGAGAAAACAAATTGCTTAAGTACTTGGCAATTTTGTCCTATTTTGAAATTACACCCTCCTTAGGTCATTAGTGATTGAGGAAAAAACCTATTTGTGTCATGTGAATATGTGAGCTATTTTGTAGTCACTATATATCAATATTTGGAATTGTACTACACATCAAGGCTCTTAGCTTATATTTTATATGCAAACATGATGAAGAGTTACAATAGGGTTTAGATCGACCTTTTGGTAAATTAGTTGAATTGTTTTTTTTAATTGAAATGTTACTTTGCTTTGAGGACAAGTATGAATTTTTTTAGCAAGTTTGGTAAAATTTTCCTAATTGCAAACCATGTGCAACCACATTGCATTGTAAGAAAACTTACCAAACTTCCCTTCATGAACTATGATTTTCTTTATTATTCAATGCTTATCACTAAAGATGTTTGTATGATTTTTTGAGCCTTTTTCATAATTGTAAGGTAATAATGGCATGCCAACCCTTACTATTTTAGCCACAATTTTTTCTTTTTCTTCCTTAAATAGTTGAAGGATTGTCCAAAAAAAAACTCACATGTACTCAAATAGAATGAAAAATCATAGGGTTTGAAACTTTATATTTTGGACAAAGAATGAATTAGTTATGAGTTTTTGAAGGGATATGCCCTAAAGTCTATAAATGCTACTTAGCCCCTTCTTCCAAATTGACAAAATGTAAATTCATAATGGTCATCCTTCTCTAAATCTAAGATTCTAAGATTACAACATTCACCCATTTCTTTTAGGAGGATTATCACTTTTTTTTCCAAGTCATCATTTAATTACCCAAACTTTAATTCTAACCTAATTTGGGCAATGCTTCCACGCTTGCCTTAAACCTTGAAAAATTAGACCCCTACCCACACATCATTTCACTATAAAAAAAACAAAGTTTATAAATGTCAAAATGAATGGATTTTAGCTGACATCAAAAAAAAAATCCCATGTTTTTATGTCAACAATGATGTTCAATATAACATCAATGGACATCATTGTTGACATAAAAACATGCATTGTTTTTTTTTATGTCACCTAAAATCAGTTCCTTTTGATGCCAATTTGTCACCTAAAACAAGGTTTTCTTATAGTGTTTTTAGGCATCCAGTCATGCCAAATTGTGCCCTAATTTCTCTCCAATAAGAATTCCATACTTGCTAATTAAGACCACTCAACCATTGTTGCAAGACCAAAATAGGTCTTAAATAGCATTACAATAATTTCAACATAGTATTCAAATAGCCTACCAAGCAAAAAGAAAAAAAACAAGAGTCACTTAATCACCGCAACTGTGGCAACAAACAACATCTCACTAGGTCGACTTCCATAGTCTCAATTTTTGTCCAAACAGCTAAAAACTAAACTTATTGGAAGCTTGACTTGACCTTGCACTTGCTCACCAAAATTCAGTTTCAAAATCCTAGTGAAGCTCCGGATATGCTTCCTCAAAGTTGCCGCTTCCAATTGCCGCAGCAACAGATCCTCCTTGCACAAAATCAGTCAATCCAACTTTGTCCTTGCTCCAAATTGGGCAAGCTGTAGCTTTTCAGAAAGCTTACTTTGAAACGCACCATCTCTAGAAAATTTAGTTCTATCCAATTTTTCATGCTCTAGCAATTGCCCGTCAAAGTTGGCAATCCAATTTCACTCAAAATTCTCTTCCATCTCAAGTCAATTTCAATCCGACCTAAGAATTCTCCATTTTTTCACCCATTTTTTTCCCTATCTTAGTAAAAACCTACTCAAGAATTGTTTTATTCTACCCACTAACTCATTTCCCTACTTCTTCTAACCTTTTTGCTTCAATTTTCACCACATATCTCCACTCACTTTCCAAAAACACTTCAAAAATACAAAAGTTGAGAGACATGGCTTCAAACCCTGATTTTGTATATATCAAATTCACTAACAAACTAATTTTGCCTAAATATTTTCATCTTGCATTAATTTACTATCAATTTGCTAAATTAATGTAAAATGTGTCAAATTAGTGGTAATCGCACTCAATTACTATAAATATGCTAATTTAGTATAAATTGCATTAATTCAATACTAACCCCCCCTAAATTATTGTAAAATCCATATTTTTAGTATTTATAGCACTACTTTTGTATTTTATTCACTATACTAGTATTTTAGTATTAATTTTAGTTTTAGTTTCCTTACTTCTTTTATGTTCTTTATTATTTATTTATTTTTGTGGTTTTCAATTTACTTTATATTGAAGTTCATTTCCTACTCTTAGCCTTTTATTTTAAATTTTCTTTCGTATTTTTTGTACTTTTAATTTTTTGGTTTGCAATTTGATCCTAGTTTCATTTTCTACTTGGAATGTTTTGTTGTTATTTTATTTTTTGTACATTTTCTTTTTCATTTTGTCCTCATTTTGCCATTAGTCTAATTTAGTAACTCTACCAAATCTTACTTAACATCTTTTTAGTCCTAAATCCCAAGTTTTTCCTTAGAATTTTCCCAAATTTTTTCCTGACTGCATTTTTTAGCTTCTTGTCCTAACCTCCTAAAGTTTCCATTGCTATCTAATAAAAAAAACTCTAATTGATAGTTGTGGCGTAATCTGTAGAATTAACACTTCCAGACTTGCAATTTGATGCCTAATGTTATATTATCATCTTTTTCAAAGATGAATCAATCTACTGGTTCACAAATAGGGACAATATTATTCTAAAATAGTCACAATGTCAAAGTCATATATATATATATATATATATATATATATATATATATATATATATATATATTAGCTACATTTTTTGGTTGTATTAAAACCTAAAAGTACATAATCCTATTGTATACACTAAAATATTCCAAAGCAAATTGTCACATCCCAAAATGCTTGTTGCTTCCCTTATTGCTTTTTTTTTTTATTCAAACATACACATCAATTGAGCTTTTGAAGATATGCCTAGGACAATGGGTTGTGATAAGAACATTACTAAAATAGAGAGATTAGTCACATGGCCTCAATACTTTGGCTTACCTTATACCTAAAATTGATCTTACCAAAATGTCCCCCAACGATTTGGACTAGCAAATGTACAAGGAGAATAACTAAGATAGTGAACACTTTAAAAACATTACATTCCAAAGCAAACATAGTGACATCTAAAAATACTTGCTGCTTCTTTATTGCCTCTCTTTTATTCAAACATGCACATTTAGCTTTTGAAGACATGGTTGGGACAAGGGTTGTGATAGGACCATTACTAAAGTAGAGAAATGATTAAAGTGACCTCAATATTGTGGCTTATATTATACTTGAAATTGAAGTTATTAGAATGTCTCCCTATGATTTGGAATAGCAAATGTACAAGGAGAATAACTATACAGTGAACATCACTAAAACATTCCAAAGCAATTTGTCACATCCAAAATTGCTTGCTGCTTCACTTATCGCCTCGGACTCTTTTATTCATACATACACATCAATTGGGCTTTTGAAGA
Source organism: Pseudoscleropodium purum (assembly GCA_963969395.1). Classification (NCBI taxonomy): domain Eukaryota; kingdom Viridiplantae; phylum Streptophyta; class Bryopsida; order Hypnales; family Brachytheciaceae; genus Pseudoscleropodium; species Pseudoscleropodium purum. The sequence goes on along the minus strand of OZ017803.1, from coordinate 11,312,607 downwards.
CATGGCAAGGACAAAGGGCTATGATAGGACCATTACCAAAGTAGAAGGATTAGTCCAATAGCCTCAATATTGTAGCTTACCTTATACCTAAAATTGACCTTACTAGAATGTCCTTTTGTAATTTGGAATAGCAAATGTGCAAGGAGAATAACTAAGATAGTGAAGACTTTGAAAACATTCCAGAGTAAACACTGTAACATTTCAAAATGTTTGCTCCTTCACTTATTACCTCTAACTCTTTTATTCAAATATGCACATCAATTTGGCTTTTGAAAACAAGGATGGGACGGGGAGGTCACAATAGGACTATTACCAAAGTGAAGGGATTAGTCAAGTGGCCTCAATATTGTGGCTTACCTTATACATGAAATTGATCTTATTAGAATGTCTCCTTGTGATTTGGAATAGCAAATGCGCAAGGAGAATAACTAAGACAATGAATAGTAGAAGGATAACAACAAGGTGAAGTTTGAGACCATTTTGGATAATGAAAGGGATCCTTTTACAATTCCATGATGATGGGGACTTTGGAATTTTTAACAGGACAATTTTGGGGAAAAAAACATGACGTCTTGCTTGGTGTTGAATCCTTGAGGGTCTCTACATCACAAACTTTAAGTGCAACTTGTAAAATATCAATTTTTTATATTTGATTTAACCCCTAAAGTTCCTTGATATGTTTTTGCTGAAAATGCTCAAAAACTGTCATTTCTTGTACAAGTTTCAAACTTTAGAAAAACAACATTTTTGAACACATATAACCATAGGATCTTCTAGTATGTTGGTTTGAAAAGATGTAGAAAAAATTTCAAAAATTTCCACTATGTAGATTGCAAGATATTAGCATTTGAAGTAGCAAAAATTATTTTTTTGGCCCTACCAAAAACCAGATAGCAGCACTTCACAAGGTCACATTTGTATGAAAAATGTTCAAAATGGTGGTGCTTCTTTGGATTTATTCTTCAAGGCATGTTGGCTACAAACTTGAAATCTTTTAGATCATTTGGAATTGTACAACATATAGGAAAAAAAATAGTAAGTAGAAAGATATAGAGAATGATTCAAAATATTAAATTATTAACAATTTATTAATGCAATTGAAAAATGACAATTCCAATGGTTGCAATGTTGTAATAAACAATCTTCACCTAATGTTTTTATTTTTTTCCAAAAATATTGAAAACTGACTTCAATAAAAGACTTCGAAGTTTATTTTGGAGTTGAAACTAAAACACCTTGCAACTTTTGACTCATTGATCAAAATGGAATGATTCAAAGCTTTCTATGTATATATAAATCTAGAAATTCAATTTCAAATTTGGATTTTTGAAAAAAACTATCTTTTCAAATCTGCCCATACCACGCATGTTGAGAAGCAAACTACATACTAGGCCATAGCTTTTGACTCATACTTCCAAATGTCCTGGGATTTAGTGCACATGAAAGACATTCTTTGTCTACACCTTCTATAAAAAAAATTGGACCAAAAATATGGAAATCTTTAGTCACATGCACCTACTTAAAAACTTTGTGTTGCCAAAAAACACAGCTTGATTCTTTAAGGGTTAAACTATGAAAATAATAAGCAACAATTTTTATTTGTTCTTCAATTTGAAATTCTAAAAGCATCCAAATATCAACAAGTTATTGCAATTATGATCTCTCTAATTATTAAAATCCAAAATTTCAAATTCTAATTGTAATCACAAAGCAATGAAATGTAATTTGGTAGTCTACAATTCTAACAAACTATTGCAAATGTCCTCATTTCCAAAACAAGAATGAGTGACACCCAAACTACATACCCTCCCTTTGTTAGAAAGGAGACCATATGCTAACTAAACTTTAACGTACATCAAGAAATTTGTGACTCTAATGAGGGTGAGAAATAGGTTTTGATGTATGAACAAGTAGTTTTTGGACGACAGAGGAAGTCCCTAACTAAATTGTAAGTAAATTAAAGACATGACATAATTTAACAAACATCTTTTTGATGATACCACCAGCTTTGATGGGACACCGGATCCGAAGCCCACCTTTGTCATCATGCATGTTGGTGGAATTGGCCCTATATATATATATATTTAAATATTTCCGGGGTGGGCTCCAAAGTCCAGTCCTTCCTCCCTGCCCTTCTCCATCTTGGAGGACAAGCAGCAATAGTACTTGATATTGTAGCCATTTCTTTTGTTTTTTGTTTTTTGTTTTTAATTCTTAAATGAAAACAATGATTAAAAAAAAATCTACGAGGACCGAGGAGGTGGGGTGGTGGCTCAGGATTCCTGAACAGATGAACACCACCTTCAGTTATTGTCTGTTGCGTGACGCTGGAATCCGGTTGCGGGCTGATGTTGCGTGATGGAACATGACAAGTTTGCAGTAATTTGGTTGTCAGTCTTCATCTGCTGGGCCACGGTAAGATAAGTGAAGGTAAAGCTTAGAAACACCTACAAGTGTCATTTCCTTGTTCTACAACACCCTTAAAAAATGGACTGAAATGAAAATGCTCCTTGACTCAAAACCAACACAACTTTTCTGAGATGCAACCAATGAGAACTGAGGAGTTTTTCTAGGGGAAGCAACCACCAGTGAGAATCGAGGCATTTCGTGCTTCAAGGATGTTCATCTGAGGTGAGTTTGGTGTTCTACGATTATAGGCTATCGCCTGTTTTTAAACTTTGGAAAATTTGTAGAGTATTATTATTAGAACGTCCAAAAATCACAAGACCACTTGGGTTGTGTTTCTCTTGAGTTCACTAATCACCTCATCAAATTCCTTTTCGTCCCTAAAGAGAGTGGGACCAGCAAAAGTGTTTGTTTTAGGTGTTTCTACCTGATGTGGTGATTCCAATTCAGTTTGTCAGTTCCTTCGAGTTTGCGGTGCACCCACATCGTGATGGATGGACATAGAAAAACAACACAGATTATGGTAAAGGACTAATTTATCCATTTCTTCAAAATACATGTGTGACCAATATATACAAACTGCCACTGGGTAGCCATCTTTCTCTTCTTTTTTTTTCTTTTTTTTTTAAACAGGACATCTCGTTATTGATTGACTGAGGCTTGATTGCTTCAGGAAAGGGCTGTACACTTGTACTCTAAAATTAATGCTTCAGACCAGCACGAGCTCCCTCTACAGTGTTGTGTGGAAATTGGTCAATGGATTGGATTGGATTTTCACAATGGTATGATAGACTAGGCACTTTCTGTGTCTCAGTATCATGTATAAGTTATCTTGAAACCAAAGATTTTATCACTTTCATTAGTTTAAAAAAAAACCCAAAGATTTAAAAAAAGATTTTTATCATGTATTCAGATTTTCAAGTAACATAGAGAAACATTTATTATTTTTAAAGGGTTTACTGTTCTCTAGGAGGCTTCTTAAAATAGAATAAAGTTTGTTGTACAACTAATGTGTGCCTATGTGGACAACATCACCGAAGAAGTCAAAAGCTTTAATGATACCATAATTTTGTGAATGCTGTGATGTTCACCTCCAAAAGAAGGTAGCAAAGGTGGAAAAACAATAACAAACAAAACATAACAGAAAACTTTCCATTTAGAATTTTTATTTTATTTTATAAAATTTGTAAATAATTTATATTTTTTTCACTTTATAATCATTATGTAAATTCTTTTGTACCTAAAACAAGTTCTTAAATTTTCAAGTTGTTTTGGAGAATTTGTCATCATTATTGGTTGTGTAAGTGATTATTAGTAAGGCCCAAGTGTAGATGAAAGGGTATTGTACGAAGATTGCTTCAAAATAATTGTGGCTTCATTCATGACACTCTAGGTGCGGGCACTTGAAAATTATGGCACTTTAGTCATGGCGCATCAAATTGAATCAATGTCTAGCAATATAGAAAGAAAATCTTAATACACACAAAATATTAGCTAAAGTACTTTCAAACTAAAGAATTCTCTTGGAATAATAATGATATACGGAGTAATTCAATTCTTATCTAGGATTTTGTTGCTCTCTACACTTCTAGTGACTAAAGGTCTTCAAATTCAAGGATTTCGGAGATGGAAATTTTCAACACGTGATCACACAAAAATTTAGTTTTGGAAAGAGTCCTTGTTTGAAAAGGTTATGTGAGTTGGAACAAACTTTGTATTATTGGTTTTTTATATGATTTACATCATTGTAAAGATGAAGACTAGTACAATTTGAATCTTCTAAGTAACAATGTCATATTAAACTCATTAATGCATTTTCTTGAAACATCACGGAAATGTCAAGGATAAATTTAAAGCATCACATTTTCAATATATATAAATTGGGAATAAAAAATAAGATTCATGCAAGAACAAGAGGTGATGAAAGAGTTTTAATTTTGATTTCTAATTGGCCAAGAAATGCAGTGCATAGAGTTCAAACCTAAAAACACTTCCTTGAATAAGGTCTAGCTAGTATTTGTAAAGCAAGAGCTCTTTGACAAGAACAAAACAAGCATTAAACATAATACGAGAAAAAACACAAAAGCAAATGAGAAGAGTGCAAATGCAAGTCAAATTTAAAGGTAGCGTTGTAGATATCAATGACACAACAACAACTAACTATACTAAGATTTGTTCTTGATAATTCCATGAGTAGAAAACAATAGGTATTGCCACCAACCTTTTCTAAAGATCAAATGTTGTAGTATACTAAAAAGTTGATTGCAATGCATATTGCCAATTTACAATGTTCTAAAAAAAGATTCAAAAAGTATAAGATTAAAAGGCAATAAGAATAAAAAATATATATATATATAAATATAATGTAGACTTCCAATAGATTGAAAAAATGAAGTAAAAGAGTATCCAAATTTTAGATTTGCCTCTTTTTACCTATAATAATGTGACTATATTTTGAAATTTCTTCTAAGATTTTAAGATTTTATGAGGGCACTAAAAATCCTAGGGGTTATTAGGTTGCATAGATAATTAGAAAAAGCACTTTAAGGTTTCAAATACACACACACACACACACACACAAAGTTTCTAGAAATGGGTGGATATAACAAACCTTCTAATAAGTTTTGACTTCTTCTAACTACTATACATTATAGATGTTCAGAAAGATATCTAAGGTGAGATAAGGCGTATGTCTAAGATTGTAATGAGCTTTGTAGGAGTAAGATTTCTATCAGCACCCTACTTAATTCCTGAAGGACTGGGGAGTTTTTTCACGGAGACATTTTCAAAAACTGCGTTTTTTTGTTTTTTAATCAAAAATAATAATAATTTTCTTTTTTGGAACTTCAATTGTATAAAACTATAGTGAAGTATTTTACCAAGGTGTGGAAAAAATTTGAGACCAATTCATAGCGTGAATTGAAAGATTATAACATTCAAAGTTTGAAAAATATTTTTTTTCATCACTACCCGACAGGCACAACAGACTTTGGACCCTCTTGAAGAAATTTTTTTCCTCTACACAAGATTTATTCACTTTACCATTCAATTTTATGTCCTCTTAGGTACACTCATGCAAAATTTTGGAAGCAAATTCAAGTTCTAACTCTCTTTAAACCACCTTACAATACAAAGAGGTATAAAAAATTGGCAATAGATTAGCCAAATTTTGAATTTTTTTTGTGCACGGAGGAAATTTTTTTTCAAGAATCTGAACAGCGAAAACATACATGACAACATCTTCTACAAGCACAAATTTTTTCATGGCAAAAAAATTTATGATCCGCAGTTATGCTAATTTCTCTTCTCCCTTTGTCCTTGGTCCTTGAGACTCTCCTCCTTCCCCGGCCCACTCTTCTCTCCCCAGCCCGTTCCCCTCCCTTCCCAACCCGTTCCCGTCCTTTCCCATCCGGTTCCCCTCCCTCCCCAACTCGTTCCCCTTGTCCCCCGGCCTCACTCCCCTCCATCCCTTGCTTGCCTGTCAGCTTCCTTTGCTGGCAGGTTCCCTCCCCACCCCCCAGCTAGCTCCCCTTGCCATCTCTCTCCGCTATCAAATTTTTTTGTTAGGGCATCTCAAGACCCTTGTCCACAATTGTCCAAGTAGCTGTGGCCTTTTGGGGCAAGATAACTTTTAATCTGCCCATTGGATTTATCTAATCCCCCCCTCCCCCCCCCCCCCTCCTTAGAAAGGTGGTCAAAATACCCACCTTTGTGTCAAAATTTGAAGAACATCCACTAAAAATTGACTTCATAAGCACCTACCCGAGATTGCATGTGTACATTCAATGGTCATTCAAGCCTTTAGGGGTTAAGATAAATACACCTTCTTAAGCTATTTTGAGAAGTGAAAACTTCAATTTCAAAAGGCACCTCAAAAGATGTGGCTACAATTTCAAAATTGTAATACAAGGAAAAAAACTTCACATTTATAAACACATTTTTGGTTTTCAAATTTGCAAATAATTTATAATGTTTCTAAATTTTTATAAATTTTAAAATAATTTTGTGTCTCAAAAAACTCTTCAACTTTCATTGGATACTCTAAAGTAGTAGCTCCAAAAATAATTGTGGCCTTAGTATGACATTTAATAATTTATAGGCTTATTCCTTCATTCCTTTGAGAGTTAAAATTGTTATGAACTCATTATATTGCGAACTCTATATTTTTCAACACAAAAAATCCAAAGATTTGGACACAATATTGGCAAAGTGAACCCTTTTGGCTCTCCTATTTTTTTTAAATCCAAATTTTGATTCAATTTTTTATAGCCTTTTCTTGAGAATCTAATTGCACCTTAAAGGTTCCTATTGGTCCCTTTAAAAAAAAATTTAACCCCTTCAATTGAAAAGACATTGAATCTCTATAGGCTTCATTTTTAGTCATGTAACTTCAAAATTCCATTATTTTTGTCATGACTTTAAATGGACTACATAGTCACAAAGTGAAACCTATATTTTTCAATACAACCCCCCCAAAGATCACTCTATAAATTGGCTAAACTAATTCCAACTTACAAGTTGTCATTAGAATTTTATAGTAATTTGAACTTTCAGTTTATAACCATGATTAATCCCTCAGGTTCCATCGCTCCCTCACGAGACAAAATGGAATTTTGGGCAAGCTCTTATAGTCTCAATATTTGTCTAAATTTTCTAAATTTTTTTGTCAAGATAGAAAACCAAATTAACTTCTAAGAAGATAATTTATATTTCAATTGGTGCCTCTGAACAAAAGTTGTGGCACAATAGGGTTTTTTTTTAGTTTAGTGGATAAAAACTCCCCTCTACAATTCTTTTTTAAAATTTAAATATTTTTCCCCAAATATTCTAATTTTATCTACATAAAAATCTTTGATTCATTCCATTTGGATTTGTTATGTGAAAGTAAAGGACAATCTTGTTTTCAAGTAATTAGAACATCTTCTTAAAAAAAACACTCGTAGGATTCATTTATAAACTCGATTTTCACGATTTTTCAAAATGAAAGTTTCCCAAGGCTAAGATATCTTGCTAGAACAATCTCACTATTGAAACTAGTGTGTTTCAATTCCATCTTTGAGCTATTAATGATTTAGTTTTTCCTTCAATCTTCAATCTACTTCTATATAATTATTTTTTAATGAGTGAAAATTAAGTGGTTTTAAAAGAATTCCTAGTCTCTCAACTCAATTCTTCAACATAAGAAATTAGAGATTCAAAATTTATAGCGTAAAATTTTTAAGTTAGAATTGAATGATCCAAAGCCAAAAAATTTAGCCAAGTAAGGTATAAGAAACCTTTTTTTTCTCTACTTTAAATGAAAATATTTGACAATCAACAATGTCAAAGTTTTTTAAATTTCTTCTACACATTTATACATTAATTTAGTGCAAGATCTTCTAATTAGATATGCAAAAGAATCCCAAATTTTAAAGTTTTTTGCACTTTGCAATAGAAATGGAAAATTTGATTGGTTTTTGATGGAAAAGCTATAAAACTTTTGGGGTTAATAAAATAAAAGTATATGTTTGCTATTCACAATTCTTTTGTGGTTGTGATTAAGAACCAAGGGCCATTGTGTCATGCCACAAGGATTCTAAATTCCATCAAGTTTTAAGCCTCAAAAAACTCTAAGGTTGAAGTGTCAATCACTTCACAAGTGAAATTCAAATCCTCCCCCACAATACAATAGGAACTTTCAGACTATGAAACTTGGCAAGATTATTCAATGCCATGTTGAGATTCACTTCCAAAAAAACATGCAAAACGATTTCCTCTTGCAAATTTCATTCCATATTGAAAGTAACAAGGCTAAAATCTTCTTAAAAAAACCCTTGTGGCCCTTCACCGCACAATGAGTGGTGACTATGTGGTGGTGCAAATTCATATTAGTTGTTCAAAGTTTGGTTGTGTGCAATGACTGTGCAATGCATGTCCAGTTTTAGGAAGTGTCTGGTCAATGGCGCACTTACCTTATACTAGGAGTGAGGTCAAAAACTAGAATGAAAACAATCTGAACTTCCACCAATTTTGAAGTGCTGTTCACCATTAATTTGGGTGACAATGAACATACCATAAAAAGCGCACTCTATAGCTATAAGTTCCCAAAGACAACTGCCAAATACATTTCACATATTTCTTCAAAACTCCTTTGATATTTTTCCCAAATTATTCAAGAATTTCCATGCTCCAAGAGTAGTCTTCAACCAATCAACCAACCAACCAACCTAGGGTTGTAGACTGTTGTCTGGATGAAATACATGGTTTTGTCCCATTGTGTTGTCTAGAGAATCATAACCTTGTGAAGCTGTTCGTCCTCAAACACGGAGTTGAACCTCCCTCCCTCTCCCTCTCCCTCTCCCTCCCTTCCCTTGGTTTTCATTTCATCACACAATCATTCACTCTGCTCTGGACTTCTGGAGTAAGGTAAAATAAGTAAGTCAGTTAACTTCGTTTCCTGCCACACACACCCTAAGACAGACAGACAGACAGACAGCATACTTATTATTATTATTATTATTATTATTAGTTACCACCTGCAGAAAAGGGAGAGTCAGATTGTCAATCCAGCAGTACAGTACAGTACAGCACAATACACTTCCTTACTTCCTTACTTTATTTTTTATTTTCAAACAAATGAAATGGAATAACAGTACAGTACAATACATTGTTGCATTGGCGCACATGACCGCGTTGCAGGCGGAAACTGGAAACACAGAATGCCTGCCTGCCTGCCTTTTAAGGAAGTTTGCTTACGTTACCATTCCGTGTCCACCCATGATCATCAGTACAGTAGTGTAGTGAGGACTCCCATTTCGTGGAGCCTCTGTGGTGGTCATTTACATTTAATGGGGTCCCCACTCTCACCAGCAATGGCCCTGGCATCCCCTTCCCTAGTTCCCTTCCCTTCCCAATCACGTTTCCGTACCCTCCACGAGGGCGGGGCTAAAATTTGCCAATGACTTCGTTTCACACCTTGTGTCTGCCTGGGCGGGGGACGAAGCTTTACTTCAGTTGCACTGTCCAAATGGGCAAGCTAACTTAGGACCTACAACATAGAAGTAGCAGATCTATTGCATCCTATATATGCTGTACTGTACACTGAACGTCTTGTGGTTCAAACATGAAGCCAATGATTTTTTTTTGATTTTTTTGATTTTTTTGGCACGAAATTGAAATGCATTCAATTGCAAGGGGAAGAATGACTGGACAACGTCACCATGAGTCTGTGATAGGAACCCAAGACAGGCGGTGGATCAATCTCTTCATTATGATCATCACTTCATTTTCCCAAGGGGGTAGCTTACAGTTTAAAACTCTATAACTCGGTAGCTACTTAACACCTCATTGTTTTCTTTTTGGGGTTCAAAAAACATCATTTGTTTGGAAGTGGTTTAGATCGTCACTGACGTACAGAAATTGTAACTGTACAATTTTAGAGTGAACATGTTCTAGATGATGTGAATCAAATTTGGAGTCATTTGACCGTGTGGATTACAAGATTATAATGTTTTAGTGTTGAAAAAAGATGCTGAAATTTTCCTAGCAACATATTTGGAGTTGGTGAAATTCAATTTCTAAACCTACTCAAAGATTTAAAAACAAAACTTGAAACTGTAAAGTGACTCAAAACCAACATACAAACACATTGTTGGAAATATATATATATATATATATATATATATATATCATTCAATTGACTCAATGTGTCTACAAAATGGTTTTGAAAAGTCAAATATTAGCAAGAAAAGTTGCAAAAAATACATCAAAGATTGAACCTTCTTCTACTAGAATGTTTCTCAGTCACTCATAGCTTCTCTAATTGATATGAAATTTTAGCCACTCAAACTAAACTAGTATGCAAAACTTTTACAATTTTTTAAATTACAAATGGACACTATTTGGAGAAGAAACAATTGCCGCCAAAGTTCAATATAATCCAAAAATGTTGAAATTTTGAACTTTAAATTGCTCCCAAACATTCAAAAAAACTTGGATTGACATATAAATTTTACCACAATAACTAAACTGAAAGGAAAACATAATCCAACAAATTTTTATTGAAAACAAACATTTGATGAAGTAGATACAAACCCCCTAAGTTGGAGCCATCAAATATAGTTTGGTAAACTCAAATTGAATTTGTGAAATTTGATTGGCTTCCATAAAATTAATGCATCTTGGATCAATTTGAAAATTTTACTACACAAACCAAAAAAGAGAGCGCAAGTTTTTCAACAAGTTTTATAGAATTTCAACATTGAATACAAAAGTTACATCACTTTGAATTGGAGTAAAAACTATGTGAGGACACTTTTGGTCCCCTTCACCAATGAGGGGTTAGAATAACCTCTAAAACAAATTCTAGGCTCACCAAATCTAAGCTTTGTATTCTTATCTCCACAAATTACACTCATATGGAAGCATTCCCGGGCACTTAATTGGTCCTTTAGGAGTTAAGAAGCATTTGGCTTAGGGTAAATTGCATCGTTGTATTTTGCATTGTAAAATGAATGCTATGCAAAATGTGATGGAGCAATTGCTGAATGTTATGATTTATAGTATAGGATGGATTGTTCAAAGAATAAAACAATAATTGAAAGCTAAATAGTTTTAATCCCTAAAGGATTGTAATATATTTCAAGCAAAAGTTGTCTTTATGAAAACCCTAAACCCTAAATCCTAAACCTAAAAGAATTATTACATTTTGAATTTCAATCAAACAAAATTGCACAAAACTATAGTAGAAATGTGAAGAAATAAAATTTTGGAAACTTTGACCATGTGTATTGTAAGATTATACTAATTGAAGTTAGGGAAAAAATTCCAACCCTAATTGACTCTTCTTGCAATGAGAGTTTTGTATTGTCTATTGTTTTTTTTACCATTGCATCCTACATCAAGTTAATTACTTCTTTGCTAGGTTTCACAAGAAAGAGAAGGGCTTAGAACTTACTACCTAAAGTTGCCAACCCTATCTATTAGTATATGGGCACTATGACTTTTGGCTAGGACATCCAATCAATATCAACAAAAGAAGTCTCACAAAGCTTCCCCTCTAGTAGAAAGGGTGGCCTTTAGGCAATAATGACTAGTGCCAAAGTGTGGTACCCTAGCCCCATGTTGCCACCACATAACATTGTTAACCAAGCTTTCGGGGGTTCCTTTTGCTTCCACAAAAAATGTGAGCCCCCTAGCACTAAAAGTTCCAAACACAAATAAACAGTTTGCTATAGAATTCCATGTGGGAGGAGAGGACTAACCAATTGACAAAACCTGTCCCCCAATATTGACAACTCAACTAGCATTAGGAAAAATTTGAATCCCTAGGAGGGTTGTTAAGGTTTAGTTTTTTGGCCCCCACAGTGCAAGTACAAAAAAAAATTAAAAAAATTAAAATCTGAGGTGGCGCTAACATAGTACAAGTAGTGCCACATCATATCATTAGAAGAGTTTGGAGGTTGGGGTGTCCAGAAGCTTGTTTTGGGCCTGTTCCCTCGTAGTTGTTCCCTGCAGCGAGGGGAACGGCCCATTGTCAGAATTTTTTTTTCATAAAAAAATAAAAAAAAATTTTAGTCTCCAAATGCAAAAAATTTTAAATTAAAAAAAAAATTTTGGTCAATGACGTAGCAGGGGCTCGGCTACGTCAAACCGCTACACTGAACCTATTTCCTACGTTTGCAAGCTGTGATAACTTGCAGGCATCCAGAGGCCCCAAAAATCTTCTAATGGCTTTTATTAAAAAATAATGAAAATAAAAAATAGTTTTAATTCCTCTCTAATTGCACTTGGGGGTTCAAAACTCATAGACCTCCTGAGGGTTGAAGTTTTTTGTAATGAAATATCTTTTGCTTAGCCAATAACCTCCATTCACATTATAATTGAAGTCCATCCTAGATATCTAGGAGCAAATTATATCTTTACTTGGAGGAGACAACTCATCTAGTTTAACTCTTACAGTCCCATTGTCCCTTCAAGAAACAAATTAGATTTTGGGTAGGTTATTGTGACCTCAAATTTTGGTGAATTTCTTTGAAACTTTTCCACAATATAGAAAAATTGATTAGCTTTGAGGGAGTCTAATTTTTATTTCAATAGGTTCCCGGGAGCAAAAGTTATATCACAAAAAGCAGGGTTGTCATAACGGACAGTATATTACTGTTCACAAACGAATCGGACCGATTAGGGCTGACTGGTTGCCAACTTCGGAGCCCTGTAACTTTTGCAAAAAGTACCCAAATTGGGCATATGATATGTTTTTCAGCATCTACAGCTTTTTGTAGATATCGAAAAACATATCATATGCCCAATTTGGGTATTTTTTGCAAAAGTTACAGGGCTTCGAAGTTGGTAGCCGGTTAGCCCTAATCGGTCCGATTCGTCTGTGAACAGTAATATGCTGTCCGTTATGACAACCCTGACAAAAAGCTTGTCATTGAACTTGGTGGGTAGTACAAAAGAATTTGCAATAAATCAAAATATATTCTAATTTTCTTTTCCCTAAAAAAATATTTTTTTTTCTACATGTAAAGCTTTGATTTGTTCTATTTGAACTAATAATGAGAAAGTTAAGGACAATCTTGTTTTTCAGGCAATTTAAGCATCTTTTAAAAAAAAATAACTTATAGGATTCATTTTTGAGTGCAATTTTCACAATTTTTAATAAATTTTTTTGAGAATTTTGTGTTTTCTTCCTAAAACAATCTCACCATTGGGATTATTGTCTTTCAATCCTATCTTCATGCTATTAATGATTTATTTATTTTTTCAATGTTGGACCTACTTCTACCTAACAAATTTTTAAAGAATGAAAACCAAGTGCGTTTTTTTTGAATTTTTTTTAGATTTCAGCTCAATTCTTCAACATAAAAAATTAAAATTAAAATTATATAGTGCAAAAAAATTTCACAAATGGCGGTGAAAGTCATCTAAAATTGCAAGCTAGTATTCAAAAAAACTTTCTTTTTCAACTTTGAATGCTAATATCTTCTAATGTATACAGTTAAAGTTTTTGAAATTTTTACAACACGAGCTAAGACAAGTGAAGTACAAGATCATACCGTTAAATTCTAAGAAAATGTTTTTTTTGTTTTCTTGGTTGAATGCTGCAAAAATGGTAGTTTTGAGTGATTTTTGCCAAAAAAATGGCCTTGGGACCTTGAGGATTGAGATGTAATGCATGCTCTAACACTATCATTAATACCCAAAGACCACCCTTCTAACTTACTAGAGTTGTACAAGTCAGCATCATGTATCTATATTTAAAACATCCATTTCAAAGTCACTTTGTAGGAACCAACCTAAACTCAAAGACCAAGTTCAAAGACCAAGTGTTCTTGACCGGTTGAGACACTTTTTGATGCATCTGCTAATGAAATTATTATGTACAGATAATCTAGAATGAACCCAACCCAATGAGACACATGGTGTAAATGTCAATCATTGTTGTTGTAACATAATTTTAGAAAACATAATTGGCATGGCCAATGTCGTTGCCGAAACCAGAAATCCAGGCTTCTCCTGGCAGCAGTGGATTTCTCCACGGATGAAGTTCGTTCCCCGTTGATGGCGTTCGTAGTCTTTCATCCGAATATGGGATGAATTTCGTCACCCAATGAGTGAGACCGAATTAGCGGGCGTCAGTTGGTACGGGAGCTGAAGAGCTGGGATGAAAGAATTTTCCAACACTGTAACTTACTAATCAGTAACTTAGTGAGAACGAGCTGGCTGCAATACGAAGAACCCGAAACTTACTACCTCACCTTACTAGTAAATGCGAGGACCCGGAACCAATTACGAAGAGTGAGAACACGAAAGAGAACCCAGCTAGCAGCGCGTCAGTGAGTGCATCGGTCCGCCTTCGTCTTCCCCGTCGTCGTCGTCGTCATCGTCGTCGTCGTCGCGGGGCATCGTCGAGGTGCTTTTGGTGGAGCCCCTGCAGCAGCACTTCGCCCCTCTGACTTGATTGTGTGTGTGTGTGAGTGTGTCTGTTTTCGGAGAGTTTTCGGGGCTTGGGGTTGGGAATAAAACTGGCAGTTTGGGGCGCAGCTTCGAAGCTCCCGAGCAGAAGCCGGACGGATCTGGGGTGGGAGCGGGTGGATCCAGCAGCACGAGAGATATGAGGAAGACGCGGTTCGCGAGAATTGGAGAAGAGGGGACACCAGGCAGGGAGTGCTAGCAGTGCTGTGCAGCAACAGGGGGGAAGGAAAGGGCGAAAAACAGGGGTGCTTTGCGTGGGGCGTGGCAATGGCCGTGACGGACAATGCCGGGATAGGGCTGACCATGGGCATGGCGCAGATGTCATTGAGTCGGAACTATCCGATGATTGCCATGGAAGCCAAAGAAAACGGGCACCCCGATCAACTCTACGATCCGCACCATGCCACACCACTCTTGGAACAGCAAGGCCAGGCTCAACAACAGTACGACCAGCAGCTCCAGCAGCAAGCTCAGGGACAGCAGCACCAATCCTACAATCATCAGCACCAGAACCAGCAGCACGGCAATCCTTCGGGTGTGGCGCAAAATCAACAGCAGGTGGCCTCATCATCGGGGGTGCAGCATGCGGGGCGAGCGAACGGCTTGAATGGGCACGTGAAAGCAGAGAGCGCGGGCGACGACGAGGAGTTGCGCAGCAATGGCAGCAACAACAGCATGCGGGAGCTGGAGGACCTGCTCACGAAGCTGAATCCGCTGGCCAAAGAGTTCGTGCCTCCTTCGCTCACGGACGCCAGCGCCACCGCGACGTCGTCCGGGGCGTCGTCCAAGGGGCAGACGCGCAAGGTAGGGCGTCACCTCCGAGTTATCGTGGATTAGGCGTGCAATTAGGGAGGGGATTAGGACGCATGCGGGGAGTGGGGGTGGGGATTAATCTTGGACCTCTTCTGGCATGGCTTGTGTCGGGGGGATGTTGGTGATCTCGTTAGGAGTGGACGTAGTCTGATCCGCGGTGTGTGTGGCCATGTGGTAGAAGAAGAATGGCTACAGCCAGGGCAACAAGCGGCGAGTGAACAGTCGCACGAGTCGTGCGCAGCGCGAGGACAGCATCCGCAGGACCGTTTACGTGTCGGACATCGACCAGCAGGTACGGATCTCGCTCGCTTTGGGGTCGCTTGCCCGCTCGCGAGGCTTTGTTGTTGTTGCTCTAGGGTGGCCACGGGTCTCCAATTGCTAGATCCAATCCAATTGGGGTGAACATTGCGTTGGAGGGTTCAAGAAAACGCAATGCCGCCAGGGTTTGGTCACCGTACGGACGGTGCGCGACGCAATTACCGCGAGTGGCAGTTCGCGTGATCTCGTTGATGAGTGTTTCTCCTTCGTTTTATTAATC
Organism: Pseudoscleropodium purum; assembly: GCA_963969395.1. Lineage (NCBI taxonomy): Eukaryota > Viridiplantae > Streptophyta > Bryopsida > Hypnales > Brachytheciaceae > Pseudoscleropodium > Pseudoscleropodium purum. The sequence goes on along the minus strand of OZ017803.1, from coordinate 11,296,892 downwards.
GATTTCAAGATCGCTGCGCGAGGTTACTTAGGATTGGCAGATTTGCCAGAGGAACTGTCGTTGGGGTGCACAAGAAGGGCAGTTTATTGCCGACATTGTGGAGTGTAGAGGGTGCGCATGTAGCATAGGAGCTTGGTATCGTAACAGTGTGATAGATCTCAATTCGGGCAAGTCCTTGAGGTGGCAGGATCCTCGCCGTGTTCCTCTGAGATGATTATATAATCGACAAGTGGCTGTGCGTGAGTTGGTGGCAGACCCGGGCTTCTGTTTCGAAGCTGGAGGACGCTGTACTGTATAGGAATAGTTTAGTGATTTGAGTTCGTGCAAGCGACAACGCTTGATGAGTTTGATACAAGCAACTGCAACACTCGTCCCGGGCCTGTCGTTCTGTTGCATTGTGGACACTGATAACAATATTGAACAGGTGTTTTTCGTTGTGGTCTGCTAGGTCACAGAGGAGCAACTGGCAGCCCTGTTCATCACTTGTGGCCAGGTAAAGCACAGTCGCCTTCGGTACGGGTTCCATTTGATTCCCTTGAAATTGACAATCGTGACAAGGCCATTCTGTTCCCGTAGCTATGATGTAATCAGACGTTCTGGTTTTGGACGTTGTTTCTAAGTAGCATACGTGAAACTGTTAGTTTCTTTAGCACATCCTCGCAGTTCGAGGATCCGGAAAGGTGGTATTCTACACAAATGGAGCGCGCGCAAATTAGGTCGTAGAGGTGTAGGGGTTTTCTCTGAGAACTGCACATTGCAAGCTGCGTGAAGAAGGATTCCAGGTGTTGGTTCTCAGTTATGCATTTTCTAGGTCGTAGACGTGTAGGGGTTGTTTGTGAGGACTGGAATTGTAGGCTGTTTGAAGAATGATTCCGGGTGTTTGGGGTCCACAACCTTGCGTTTTTCCAACTGGGTTTTGTGCGATGGTTAGGTGGTGGATTGCCGTGTGTGCGGGGATCCGAACTCCGTGCTTCGATTCGCCTTCGTGGAGTTCACGGACGAAGGTACGTATTTTCCAATTCCGTCCGCAAGGACACCAATCGGAACCCTGAAAATGTTTGTATTTTTCCACGACGAATAACTACTGTAGCGAGCAGTGCTGTCATGGCACATGTGTTTGAGTTCGTTGCCGTGTTGATGCCCAGACGGTGCCCGGGCCGCGTTGAGCCTGGCCGGGACGATGTTGGGATATTACCCGGTGCGAGTGCTTCCATCAAAGACGGCGATCGTGCCTGTGAACCCGACCTTTCTGCCTAGGGTGAGGACTTTCTTCTTCTCGAAGAGTGGGAACGTTGCCGTTGATGTGTGCCGGTGGGAATGTGAATGAGTGGCGTGGATGGATCTTGTGTTTGAGGTGCTTCTGGAAAGGGAGATTTGTGAGGTGCTTTGAAAGGGTAGGGACTTTGTGCACCAACCGAGGTTGTCAGTGAAACTGGTTGTTTGGTGCAATAACGGCTTTGATACGATGCTGGGCATTTTGATGTGCAGTCCGAAGACGAGCGCGAGATGTGTGCACGCACCATCTACTGTACAAATATTGACAAGAAGGTGAAGTGGAGTGGAACAAGCCTGTGGGTTTTATTGCAGCTGGCATAAGGCTTTGTGAAGTACAGTTCTAGGGAAACAGGGATGGTTGGGTAGTGCTGTTGGTAGGAGGATCATCGTTTGGATTGGTTTCGGTGTTGCTGGCATGCTGAGAGTGAGAGAGTGTGTGTATGTATTTCGTGTGGCGGGGCCTCTGAGCGAGCAGTGACTTGATGCAGGTGTCGCAGGCCGATGTAAAGCTCTTCTTCGAGTCATTGTGTGGCGAGGTAAGTCTGCGACGTCGTTTAGCAGTGGTTGTGAGAATGGTGGTTTCTCTGAGTTTGCCACGCTGTTGGAGGCGTTTGTTGGACTCTCCATTTAACGATAACGTGGTGGATGCGTTTAGGTTGCCCGGTTGAGACTTTTGGGAGACTATCATCACTCTACTCGCATAGCTTTCGTGGAGTTCGTGATGGTGAGTTTTGGTGTTCTTGGATTGTTTCTTGGTGTGATGAGAGTGGTTGGCACACAGGTTTGCCATGGGCATGGTGGGATTTAGGTCGGGTGGTGGATACCGGGTTTCTTCACCAGTTTGGACGACAGGAACCTTGGGGTTTTGGACTGAGTATGTACGATGGGAGCGGTTTTCATTTGTCAGAACTGTTTGTTGTAGAAGTGGCATTGGATGTTAGCACGTCTCTAGGGAAGTACAGAGGCCGTCGTTTGCGAGATGGATTGAGCTGAAGTGGTCTCCTCCATGGGTATGTGGCAGGCGGAGAGCGCAATGGCGGCTTTGAATTGCAGTGGTGCCATCTTGGGCTCTCTTCCAATCAGGTGGGTGCAGCTCGTTTATTGAGATGAGACTGAGACTGCAGTAGAGAGTGATGGTGTGGTTTGTTTGGCGGTAGTGGGCCCCTTTTGCTGATGCGTTGGTGCCTTGCCTGGTGTTTCCTCGTGCTGCAGAGTGAGCCCGTCGAAGACTCCAGTGCGTCCGCGGTCGCCACGGCCACCTTTGCACTGACGGCCAGCCGGGGAGGCACGAAGGAAGAACCTGTGAGCGGCGTCGCGGTGCGTCCGCGCGAGCGGCAGGGTTTTAGAATCTGCTGTTTGCGGCGTCCTGACTGACGACGTCGTGGCGCGGGCGACAGGCCAAGATGTGACTGTGACTACTCCATTGGGAGACTGTAGAAGAGTCGGAAGAGCTGGAGGCAGGAGCCAGCTCGTAGATGGCCGGAGGGCGGCGGAGTGTGTTCTGTCTGTCTGCCCGTGAAGCTGTCTGCGCGGAATCGCGGGCGTCCTCGCTCGCTCGCCGTTCCTTCGGCCCATCCCTGCCAACACGATTATTCATGTGCTTTCCAGAGCTCTACTGCGGCAGAGCCGTTGTCTGCACAGGCACTAGCTTGCCAGCGCCCCGGTTGTTCCCGGGGCCGGGCCCCTACGCGAGGGAGGCTGGCTGCTTGCTGATGGCTCTCACGACAGGGCTATGCTCGGACGTCTTAATTAGTGTAGCAAGTGTGAGCAAGCAAGCCACGGAAAGAAGAAGTAACGTAGAGTCTTGCTACGCGGCCTTGTATTTCATACTGTTGGTGCGACCACTGACTGGACAGGTGGCCACGGAGGGCCCCGGAGCAGCCAGCGGGGGTCCCACATTTGTTCTGAGCAATAGCAGCAGCCTCGTTCCTCACAGTCGAGAGACCTCTGGCTAGTTCCCACAGCAAATAATGGATTCCTATCCGCCATGCCTAAGGCTTTATTTTTTAAACTAATTTATCACCCTCACTCCACTTTTGTAATTCCATTCCACCATCTCGCCGCTCTTCTCGTTGCAGACCTTCACGGCTGCCGGGACCTGCACTCACTTTCCGACCGTGTTGTTGATGGTTTATGAGTTGGGTTGTTTTGAGTATGTGTTGAGTGGACATGTTTTGCTGTTAGTTTTGAGATTTTACTTCAGAAGGTTTGCTCTATGTAATGCTTAGTTCGATTTTTGCTTTCTTCGCTTGTCGATGATATTTTAAGTTTCCTGTTGTTTTTACGGTTAACAAATCCGGTCCTTTTAATTTATTTATTTTTCACCTGATGTCGGCATTTTTCTACCTTACGGACTGTACAAATCGGCGAATTTTTAGCAGTCGGAATACAGTTTGTAAGAAGTTACACGTGCTCTGATTTTCAAGACATACAAGAATGTCAAAGAGGACCACCTTTTGCAGCTGCCAATGCCAATCCTGCTGCATTGGACATGAGTCAGACGGTGCTCTAGGGTCAACGACAATCGCTGAGTTCACTTCAAGTTGAAACCATCAAACAGTCCGCGATTATCCCTCAAAAATACCAATGTGCTCATTAAACAATAATTGTAGGCTATATCCGCTACATAGCCACGTTTGACAATGGCACACTTCAACTGGTCATCGTCGAGAACATTGTCATCACAAAAAGCAGTTCATACCGACTGCGCAAGCATTCAAAACTGACGACGTGGTCTGACTACACAAAGAAGAAAAAACATACACGGAACTCTTGAACAGGTCGGAAAGTGAGTGCAGGTCCCGGCAGCCGTGAAGGTCTGCAACGAGAAGAGCGGCGAGATGGTGGAATGGAATTACAAAAGTGGAGTGAGGGTGATAAATTAGTTTAAAAAATAAAGCCTTAGGCATGGCGGATAGGAATCCATTATTTGCTGTGGGAACTAGCCAGAGGTCTCTCGACTGTGAGGAACGAGGCTGCTGCTATTGCTCAGAACAAATGTGGGACCCCCGCTGGCTGCTCCGGGGCCCTCCGTGGCCACCTGTCCAGTCAGTGGTCGCACCAACAGTATGAAATACAAGGCCGCGTAGCAAGACTCTACGTTACTTCTTCTTTCCGTGGCTTGCTTGCTCACACTTGCTACACTAATTAAGACGTCCGAGCATAGCCCTGTCGTGAGAGCCATCAGCAAGCAGCCAGCCTCCCTCGCGTAGGGGCCCGGCCCCGGGAACAACCGGGGCGCTGGCAAGCTAGTGCCTGTGCAGACAACGGCTCTGCCGCAGTAGAGCTCTGGAAAGCACATGAATAATCGTGTTGGCAGGGATGGGCCGAAGGAACGGCGAGCGAGCGAGGACGCCCGCGATTCCGCGCAGACAGCTTCACGGGCAGACAGACAGAACACACTCCGCCGCCCTCCGGCCATCTACGAGCTGGCTCCTGCCTCCAGCTCTTCCGACTCTTCTACAGTCTCCCAATGGAGTAGTCACAGTCACATCTTGGCCTGTCGCCCGCGCCACGACGTCGTCAGTCAGGACGCCGCAAACAGCAGATTCTAAAACCCTGCCGCTCGCGCGGACGCACCGCGACGCCGCTCACAGGTTCTTCCTTCGTGCCTCCCCGGCTGGCCGTCAGTGCAAAGGTGGCCGTGGCGACCGCGGACGCACTGGAGTCTTCGACGGGCTCACTCTGCAGCACGAGGAAACACCAGGCAAGGCACCAACGCATCAGCAAAAGGGGCCCACTACCGCCAAACAAACCACACCATCACTCTCTACTGCAGTCTCAGTCTCATCTCAATAAACGAGCTGCACCCACCTGATTGGAAGAGAGCCCAAGATGGCACCACTGCAATTCAAAGCCGCCATTGCGCTCTCCGCCTGCCACATACCCATGGAGGAGACCACTTCAGCTCAATCCATCTCGCAAACGACGGCCTCTGTACTTCCCTAGAGACGTGCTAACATCCAATGCCACTTCTACAACAAACAGTTCTGACAAATGAAAACCGCTCCCATCGTACATACTCAGTCCAAAACCCCAAGGTTCCTGTCGTCCAAACTGGTGAAGAAACCCGGTATCCACCACCCGACCTAAATCCCACCATGCCCATGGCAAACCTGTGTGCCAACCACTCTCATCACACCAAGAAACAATCCAAGAACACCAAAACTCACCATCACGAACTCCACGAAAGCTATGCGAGTAGAGTGATGATAGTCTCCCAAAAGTCTCAACCGGGCAACCTAAACGCATCCACCACGTTATCGTTAAATGGAGAGTCCAACAAACGCCTCCAACAGCGTGGCAAACTCAGAGAAACCACCATTCTCACAACCACTGCTAAACGACGTCGCAGACTTACCTCGCCACACAATGACTCGAAGAAGAGCTTTACATCGGCCTGCGACACCTGCATCAAGTCACTGCTCGCTCAGAGGCCCCGCCACACGAAATACATACACACACTCTCTCACTCTCAGCATGCCAGCAACACCGAAACCAATCCAAACGATGATCCTCCTACCAACAGCACTACCCAACCATCCCTGTTTCCCTAGAACTGTACTTCACAAAGCCTTATGCCAGCTGCAATAAAACCCACAGGCTTGTTCCACTCCACTTCACCTTCTTGTCAATATTTGTACAGTAGATGGTGCGTGCACACATCTCGCGCTCGTCTTCGGACTGCACATCAAAATGCCCAGCATCGTATCAAAGCCGTTATTGCACCAAACAACCAGTTTCACTGACAACCTCGGTTGGTGCACAAAGTCCCTACCCTTTCAAAGCACCTCACAAATCTCCCTTTCCAGAAGCACCTCAAACACAAGATCCATCCACGCCACTCATTCACATTCCCACCGGCACACATCAACGGCAACGTTCCCACTCTTCGAGAAGAAGAAAGTCCTCACCCTAGGCAGAAAGGTCGGGTTCACAGGCACGATCGCCGTCTTTGATGGAAGCACTCGCACCGGGTAATATCCCAACATCGTCCCGGCCAGGCTCAACGCGGCCCGGGCACCGTCTGGGCATCAACACGGCAACGAACTCAAACACATGTGCCATGACAGCACTGCTCGCTACAGTAGTTATTCGTCGTGGAAAAATACAAACATTTTCAGGGTTCCGATTGGTGTCCTTGCGGACGGAATTGGAAAATACGTACCTTCGTCCGTGAACTCCACGAAGGCGAATCGAAGCACGGAGTTCGGATCCCCGCACACACGGCAATCCACCACCTAACCATCGCACAAAACCCAGTTGGAAAAACGCAAGGTTGTGGACCCCAAACACCCGGAATCATTCTTCAAACAGCCTACAATTCCAGTCCTCACAAACAACCCCTACACGTCTACGACCTAATTTGCGCCCGCCCCATTTATTCGAGAATAATACCTTTCCGGATCCTCGAAGTTTGAGGATTGGCTTAGGAAGACAAACTAACAATTCCACCTACGGTACTTAGCAACCGCGTCCACAATCAGAACAGCTCATTACATCATAGCTAAGGGAACTCAAAGAGCATTCTGAAGATTGTCAATTTCAAGGTTTCGAAGCGGAACTTCTACCAATATCGAGTTCGGTTTACCTGGCCACACGTGATGAACAGAGCCGCCAGTTGCTCCTCTGTGACCTACCACAGCACAATACACCACACCAAAGAATTCCAGTTCATTTATTGTTGTCATTGCCCACAATGCAACAGAACGACAGGCCCGGGACACGGGTTGCTGCGGCTTGCACCGACTCCGCCACTACACTATTCCTATGCAGTCCTGTCACTCCTGCGTGATCTTACATCCGCCAAACACGCTTCAAAACGGAAGACCAGGCCTGCCACCATGACACACACGATCACCTATCGAATTGAGATCTATCCGACTTTGCCAAGGCTGAGCTCTTATGCTACATGCGCACCCTCTACACTCCACAATGTCGGCAATCAAACTGCCCTTCTTGTGCACCCCAGCTTCAATTCCTCTGCCAAATCTGCCAATCCTAAGTAAACTCTCGCAGCGATCTTGAAATCGATTAATAAAACGAAGGAGAAACACTCATCAACGAGATCACGTGAAATGCCACTTCGTGCACCCTCCGTACGGTGACCAAACCCTGGCGGCATTGCGTTTTCTTGAACCCTCCAACGCAATGTTCACCCCAATTGGATTGGATCTAGCAATTGGAGACCCGTGGCCACCCTAGAGCAACAACAACAAAGCCTCGCGAGCGGGCAAGCGACCCCAAAGCGAGCGAGATCCGTACCTGCTGGTCGATGTCCGACACGTAAACGGTCCTGCGGATGCTGTCCTCGCGCTGCGCACGACTCGTGCGACTGTTCACTCGCCGCTTGTTGCCCTGGTTGTAGCCATTCTTCTTCCACCACATGACCACACACACCGCAGATCAGACAACGCCCACATCACCAACATCCCCAATACAAGCCATGCCAGAAGAGGCCCAAGATTAATCCCCACCCCCACTCCCTGCGCGCGTCTTAATCCCCTCCCTAATTGCACACCTAATCCACGATTATTCGGAGGTGACGCCCTACCTTGCGCGTCTGCCCCTTGGACGACGTCCCGGACGACGTCGCGGTGGCGCTGGCATCCGCGAGTGACGGAGGCACGAACTCTTTGGCCAGCGGATTCAGCTTCGTCAATAAGTCTTGCAGGTCCCGCATGCTGTTGTGGCTGCCATTGCTGCGGGAGTCCTCGTCGTCTCCATTCGCATGCCCATTCGCTCGCACTCCCGATGATGATACCACCTGCTGCTGGTGCTGGTGCTGCTGGTGCGACGGATTGACCTGGTGCTGAGACTGTTGCCCTTGCGCTTCGTACTGTTGTTGATGCGCGTGCACTTGCTGCTGCTGCCGCTCAACAACAGGCAAGTGGTGTGGCTGATCACCATAGAGCTGATCGGTGTGCCCGTTTTCTTTGGCCTCCATGGCAATCATCGGATAGTTCCGCCCCAATGACAGCTGCGCCATGCCCATGGTCAGCCCTATCCCGGCATTGTCCGTCACGGCCATTGCCCCTCCCTCCAAGGCACCCCCTGCTTTTCCCCCCCAACGCGCCTTCGCTTGCTCCAATTCTACGCCCCCGGCTTCGTCACATCTCTCTCCGAAAACCCACACATGCTCTCTCCCCCGGTGCGGATCCGCCCGAGATCCGGAGCTGCTGGGTCCCCAAGGCCCCAGTTTTATTCAAACCGGGAACCTCCCGAAGCGGCAAAGGCAAAGACCAGAGGGAGGGAGATGCACGTGTGTTGAAGGGAGAAGGAGAGCGAGGGTGTTGGAGAAAAGAGGCGAAGCAGAAGCAGGAAGGAGGAGGAGGAGGAGGAGCGACGACGACGACGACGGAGACGAGTGCTAGGGGCCTGCACTCAGGCCACCCTCTTGCGCCCTTCTGTCTCTCTCTGGGAGCTGCCGTAGTTACTTACTAGTAGTAACGTAACTGGGCCTTGCTGTTACTCAAGGCGTTCACAGGAGACGGGAACCTCGGGGGGCTCTGCCGTGTAGACACTTTTGTTACCCGGGCGTGGAGTAGGTGGTTTCTGCACATGAACTGAGATTACTCGTACTTATTGCGGTTCCCTGCCCTTTCTGTTCCCATCTGCGTTCCTTTCCATGTTCCCATTAGGTTCTCATTTTGCCCAATTTGTTGTAGGAAACGGAACATTTGTCCACCAATGTAGGAGGGGGCCCTTTTTGCATACTTCAAAAGAAGACTCCGAAAGTGAAGTCAAATTAAAATACATCATATACTAGCCATTGTGAAAAATTGTTGTATTTGTAAAAATCTATAATTTATGAATTCATAGGTTTCTCATAAAGGATGATATGTTTTTTCTACAAATTAGAAAGATCAACAAGTAGGTATGCAATCTTGTAAAAGGTAGTTGTTTCAGTGTGAATCCTTCAAAGAATTGAGACTTCATGGCTTTGGAATGATTGGTTTGGTCGATCTTATTGTGAAACAAATGTAACTTAGACAAGCTCGGGTTTTATGTGAGTGTAGAATGTTGCACGTGTTGGTTGAAAATTAAATATAATTTGGTGAAAGAAAGTTTCTTTTTTACTTATCCAAAAAGTTTGCAATCATTTAAACTTGATTGATGTAACTTGCAAGGCTTAAAAAGATTGATTATTGAGTGTTATTAGAATCAAAGGAGATAATAGAAGAAGGTTAGCAAGCCAAGAAAGGGATTCTTTTCATTGAGGAAGTTGAACTATAGATATTTATATTAGGATCATAAGTATAAAACGGGTGACATTTAACTTTCTCTCTATTTAGTATAAATTGATTAATTAGTAGGTAAAAATATAAAATAAAACTTTTTCCAACTATGAAGCCTTAGTTTAGCACTAGGACTCTAATTTAGCTTATTTGTATAATAGATATTGATCTAATTACAATACAAAATGGAATAGTAACAAGATCTAGAACTAAAATGGATAATTCAAAGATTTCTAGATGTATTTGGAATTTTATGTACAAACTAATTCTTGTACCAAGTTCCTTCTTTGCCCCTAAAAGGCACTTTCAACACTCAAAAGCACAATTTTTACCAACCTTATAAGTTGATACAATGGTTGTCTTTTTAGATATATAAAAAAATTTAAATAACATATTGTGAAAATATATGCAATGATTGAATAACCATGTTGTATAGCTTGTGATGCAAAATTCAACCCAATTTGAGTGTTTGAATTAACAAACAAATAAAAATCTACAACTTTGCATATACAAGGTTTGAGTATCATATGTTTATGCAATTTTTTCATTTCAAAATAATCATATAAATAAATTAAAAAGAATTTTCATTTACTTATAAAAAATATATAGTTTACATTTCCAATTTATTAAATGAAATATCGATATAAAATTTTAGTAGATTCTGTTTTGATAAAGGCTACTAATATCATTTGAATACACTTTAATTTTGTGTATTTGAATATCAATAAATTGCCTCAATGATAAAATGATGAAATATGATTAATACTATTTTTTTAAGATATAAAATTGATTTATTGTATAGAAAATAAAAAATTTAGGTGTTGTTTACAAAATATTTATGCTTCATATTAAAGATCCTTACATATTTATTTAATAAAGAATAATCTCAAGATTATATTGTACTTGCAACATCAACCATCTTCTTTCAAACTCTACTATGATATGTATACAATGTAAAATTTGAATATGAAGCATTGCGACTTTGAATCTAATAATATATATTCATTTATTTTACAGTCACAAGTTATCATCAAAGTTTGTGGATTTTTGAGAAAAATTTTCCAACAATAAATACCAATTGGTTAGAAAATGTTTATAACCATTTTGAGATCAAATATAAATGAAAAATATATATAAATATTGTGAATCTCTAATTTTTCCATTAATACAATAATTTGATTTTTTAAATCTATATATAAATTATTAAACAATATTGATATCGATTAGTTACCATGTACAACAAATCAAGATTCTTCTTGAGGGGTTGAAATTATTTAGGTTTAAAATGATACATGTGAAGCTTATTAAATAATCAAATTTATACAATGTGCATCTACTAATATTTTTATCATCCAGTTGAAGTGCTTATGTCTTCTATTTTACACTCCTAATCATAATTTTAACTAAAAAACTAGGGTTCCACTACTCTTTATAATAATAGTGATGCATAATTTAAAGGTTTTGGGGCCCCTTTTTTGGATTTGGAGACTTTGGTGATGGAAATTTCCACAAGGATTTTTTAAAATATTAATCAACAATTTAGAAAAATGAACCAACTTATCTTACACTAATTGCTTGTTCTCCCCATACATTGTTCAAAACCATTAGAAGAGTTTTGGGGGGTCCAAAAGCCTATTTTGGGCATGTTCCCTCGCAGCTGTTTTCTACAGCAAGGGGAATGGCCTGTTGTCAAAAAAAAATTTCATAAAAGAAAAAGAAAAAGAAATAGTCTCCAAATGCAAATTTAAAAAAAAAAATTTGGTCAATGACGTGGTAGGGGCTCGGCCACGTTAGACCGCTGCGCCGAACCTGTTTCCTGTGTTCGTAGGCTGTGATAACTCGCAGGCATCCAAAGGCCCCCAAAATCTTCTGATGTATGCATCATGCAGAGCTGAAGTAGAAATAGGAATTTTGTAATTTTCATGTATTCATTTTATGTAAGTCCAATTGGTGAATTTCCTCAAAAAAAACTTTTCACCCCCTTCATTGATTACTCTTGAAATCTTGTTCTTCTTTATCAATAGAAATAGCTAAATTGGTTCAAACCTATAGGTTTCCACTAATGGGTTAAAAAGACACTCAATTTTCTCAATGCTTCAAATTTAGTTGCATTACTTTAAAATTCCATTATTTCTATAGTAGCTTCATTCCATTATTTTTTTGTGGCTTCAAATCAACCCTATGGCTTAAAGTGGCCCCTATATTTGGCAATACAAAAAAACCAAAGCTTACTCAAAAAATTGGCTAGATTAGTTTGATTTCAAAGTTAATATTAGAATTTTTTTTAAATTGTGAAATTTATATGACTAATAGAAGATATGTGATCAATCACATTTCTAAAAAATAAATATAAAAAACCTGTATAGATAGTTGCAAAATGAAGATTGAAAAATGCCTATAGTCTTGTCTTTTCAATGTTAAAATTCTAAAGACTTCACTTGACATGGAAGTCTTGGTCAATTGTGAACTTATTAAGCTAGATTTAGGAGGTGTATGTTGACCAATAGCTAGTATTGGACCCTATGTTTGTTAATACAACCTTCCAAAGGATCCAATTCTATGGTTACAGATTGGACCCTATATTCTTCTTGTTTTTGTAACTCCCAATACTTTCCTCATAAATTCTTCAACTTTTTGATTATTTTTTTTTAATTCCAAATTTTACTTGCCTTTAATTCTAAAATTAATTGAATCTGGAAGGTGTCCAATCATTCTCTCAAAAACTTTAGAACTTAATTGAAGTTGAGACTAAAATGAAGGAAATGAAGCTATGACAAAAATATAGACTCTAATTTACTACAATGGGGTTATATAGTAATAAAGTAGACTCTATATTTGTCAACATAGAAAATTCAAAGGTTATTAAAAAAATCAATTAAACTAGTGGATGTTGTTGGAATTTGTATAAAAATTCCTAAGGTTTTGAAAAAGAAAAAGGTATTATATAAAAATCTTCTATGTTAAAAAACTAGGATCCAAACATATGTTGGAATTTTGGCAAAACATTACTTCTCTTAAAGAAGTTGTTTTTCAACTTTATAAATATATTTAAAAATATTTAGATTTTTTATAGTCTCAGATTAATCCTAAGCTGCTTGAGAGGATGTTGTGTGTCCTTTAGATGATTTAAAAGAAGGCTCAAGGATTGGAAGAAATGTATTTTCATCTTGTTTTACTATAGGATTTGCTTGAACTCATTTTCAATAAATGGTGTTGGATATTCTTTCCTAGAAATATTTTTACTTTCCTATATAAGAAAATAATAAATCCAAATATTGTATTGTGGAAACTTATGCTCCTTTTCCTTTATTTGGATTTTATTCAAGGGAATGTCCTTTTCTAAATCAAGGCCATCTAATGAAATGAATCTTATCAAGTGTAGTTTCAATTCCAATTTGAAATTTTGGCCAATTTATAAAATTGAATATTTTTTATCATTTTATACAATTTGAACTTTGATCCTATAACCATGAGTTAAGAGTGGCATGGTTAAGAGATTATACTTTGACACATGTTCCACATTAGAATATAAACCTATAGAGAAGTTTTCAATGCCACATTTAACTACTTATGGACTTTTGAAAGTCCAGAATTCATATTGGTCATCTAAAGGGAAAAAAATGGTCATCAAGAGATAATCTAAAACATTGGGAGATCAATACAAAACATCCGTAAATCTATACAAATATCAAGTAGATCTATAAAAATATTTGGAGTTCCCTTGATGTTATAGTCCATAATTCATTAAATAGTCCAAAAGTAGTTAAATGTGGTATTTCAATTTTTTGAGCATACATTGCATTTGATATGAATTGTTTTACTTTTCCTAAAAAATAAATACAAACAACCCATTCATAGGTGGATGCAAAATGATCTTTGAAAAAGAACTTGTGGGCTTGTCCTTTTAAGGTTAAAAGTCTATAAACTTCATTTGACATAGAAGTTGTAGCAACTAAGTTATAACTTGTTATGGTGAATTGTGGAGGTATATTAGGAGGTGTATATTGACCAATAGTTGATGTTGAACCCTATATTTGTGAATACAAATCCCTTGAAGATCCGATTATATTTCATATATTGCCTCAAATACTTTTGTTTTTGTAATAGTTTCATTCCATCATTTTAATGTTTCTATTGCTAACTTAAATTTTTTTTTTTTACTATTAATATTGTCTAGTGAAATGAATTGAAATTAGTTCTAGTTATAACCTTTAGATTGAAAGTGGTTTAGCTAATTTTTGTAGTGACCTTTTGGAATTTATGTAGTCAATTACACAAGGTTGCTATTTTGTGAGCTTGTGAGCATGAACTTGTGAGTGTACAAATTTTTATGGCAAAGTCTAATATTTGACCTATGACTGTAGTCTTAAAAAAATACACAAGCAGGATTGAAATACTAATAAAATGTTTCTATTTTGTGGATTCCTATTGATTTTACCCCTTACGAGATATTGCATGTAAACTTTTGGCAAATTTTTCTATACTTTAACCCCTAAAGCCCTGAACCCCATTTTTTGGCAACATAGCAATTTTGGCAGCTCACTATGGATGGAGTTTTTATTTATTTTTCTTTGAAATTTTAACATGACAAGTGCCCAAAGAGTAGATTTAAGACCCAAAATTTTTTATAACTTTTGATTACATGGCTAAAAAGTTACTGTATGAAATGTGATTTTTAGCACTTGGCGGATAGCCTGGGCAGCAAAAAAATTCTTCAAAAATCACTTTTTTTTAAATTTGAAATTGATTCTTTAGATCTATATCTACATGGAAAGCTTTGAATCATTCCATTTGGATGGATGAATTAAAAGTTACGAGGAATTTTAGTTTGGGGTAGTTTGTAGATAGTTATGGAATTTCTACTCCAAAATAAAATTTGAAGCCCTTTATTTTACTCAATTTTAAATATTTTTGAAGAAAAATAAAAATTTTAGGGTGTACATTGTTTATTACAACATTGCAACCATTGGGATTGGCATTTTTCAATTCCACAAAGAAATGATTAACAACTTAGTACTTTGAATCATTTTCTACTTCATTCTACTTACTATTTTTTTCCTACATGTTGCACAAATCCAAATGATCTAAAAATTTTCAAGCATGTAGCCAACTTGCTTTGAAGAATGAATTCAAAGAGTGACCACCATTTGGGACATTTTTTCATGCAAATGTGACCTTGTGAAGTGCAGCTGCCCAGATTTTTGCAGGGAAAAAAAAGGATTTCTGTGAATTCAAATGCTAATATCTTGCAATCGACACGGTGATAATTTCAAAAAATTTTACCACATCTTTTCAAAATAGTTTACTACAAGATCCTATGATTACTTGTGTTTAAAAATGGTTTTTTTTTCAAAAATTGGGTACTTGCACTAGAAATGGCAGTTTTAGAGCGTTTTTGGTGAAAACATAGTCAAAAACTTGTAGGGGTTAATGTCATGAGACGCTCTTGAAATATATTTTCTAACACGTAGATATATATAGTTACAATTTAGGATCACTTTAATTATAATTATGAACATTGATTTGAATTTAGTATTATTAGTTCTAAAAAATTTGTGCAATATTTTTTAATAAAGGTAGGAAAATGCAGTTTTAGGACAAAATGATAACAAATGGAAATAATATTAAGAGATATGGTAGTGAAATTCATATACACAGTGACAATTTACAAGAAATTTATTAGAAAGAAGGTGAAAGTATTGTATATATCTTCTAAGTTTCACAAACTTATCATTTTTTGATAATAAATTTAAATTCAGAAGAGCAATGAAGTAAGATATTGAATACAACTTCTTATTCAAGCTTTAAATTATTTTAAATTATTTTAAATAAATATTGAGCTTTAGGCTTAAAAAGTGCCTAGGTTACTTGTAAAGACTTCCAAGTAGAGATTATAGCATAGATACTACATTGAAAATCAAAAGTAGAACATAAAAATAGGAATTAGAAGTTTCTGACAATGAAATAGTGCCTATATTATTATCATGATGCAGATACAACAATGAAGTGTAGAAAATTAAAAATTAGATTCAACAAAAATGATCTCACAGAAAACATGATCAAGAAGATGATGAAGATATTAAATGAGAATGAACACTACTATCAGTGCTCAATGTCTCTTTATCTACCTCTGTAGCTGACACATCTAGAAAATGCAGCACCCTAGGATCTAAAATAGAGGCTTTAGCTGGTGTAGGGAGAAATTTGTGAGATGCATAATCAATAGCTAAAGCTTTGGCATATAGTAGTATGTATGGCTTCTTTGGGCTCCAAAAAAATCCAGGCAAAGAGAAAAATGGACAGTGTATCGGTCGAGTACATCTCATGCTGCACAAATGAAATGCGGTGTTAGAAATGTTTTAACAAAGGCTACTGCTTTACATTTAAGGGGAAACCAAATGCCAAATGACTTACTTACTGGGATTGGGATTTTTCGACAATGCTTGGAACCACAACCTCCTCTGCATCAAGGTCACCTGAAGCTAATGTGGTAGGTGCTGGTATTACAAAAACAACTTCAACTGGACAAATGAGAGGAGCAAGCATTGCATCAAAAATGGCTTTGTCCTCTTCCAAGGCAATAATGTGCCTATCAAGAAGCTTGCAAGTGTGGATTGCAACACCTAGAACATGTACAATGAATTTAAATAAAAATATGAAGAAACTAGATAGACTCAAAAACATAAAATATTTTCAAGAAAAATGGAGGACAAGTTGTACAATTTACTTGTTGAAGCTGTACAATCTAAAACCACATCACTCGGAAAAGATGTTGCTTCAATCAACATCTACATAAAATGGGGGTCCTTTTCACATGCTCCTCTCCAAGGAATGCCATTCTGCACAGACAACGTCCCCTCCTTCGTGGGATTTTGGAGAAGTTCATCCCGCGCAACATCTAATCCAAGGACCTTCAACTTTGGGCATGGCTAAAATGTGAATTTCGAAGGTCCTAAACTTGATAAGTTCTTCACCCATAATGAAATTCCAAAACGTTGTGTCTATAAAATAAAAAACATCATGGTTAGTAGTTTTTATACAAAATTACAATGCAATACCTTCAAAATTAAAAATTAGAGATAATAGATGAACTTACCGTGGAAAAATGGTCCAAAGAAGACATTAAGTGCAAGCAGTTTATACCAACCCATTCCTTTTGTAGTTCGAAAGAGTATGGATCAGCATAACGAAGAATGTTAGCTTTCACTTGAGCTCGATAAGGATGGATAATAACTAGTGCTCCATCATCTTGTATATATTCGTCTGCAATTCTACAAACTCAAAAACGGACTCAAGCTACATGTTTGAGAGTTCATTCCATTTTGGAGTGGTTGTCAAAGGCTCAAACACATTTGGTACAGGTAGGCCTTCGGGCATGTTAGCAATGATTAAGTCTACACATGGCTTGTCACTACAAACTCCCCTATAGGATCGAGCTTTATCCGTTGTATGCTGCAATAAATAGAGAGGTTTTAATAATCCTATAGATGGGAATACATTCAAGACTCAAGGCATTTCAAAAAGACAAATAAAAAAAATAAAAAAATGAACATGTGGAAGCAATTTAGAAGACAAATAAAACAAATTTAAGAAAGAATGAAAAGTCTATATCTTCTCTATAAATTTCAATATGGCATGATATAAAAGAGGCAATAGATCATTGAGGATAGCTATTAGAGATGAGTTGCAAATGAACTCATCATTAAAGATGTTACTTGAATTGATAACATCAAAGGTTGTGGGTCCATGTACTAAGTTAGCTTCCGTAAGTGTAAATTGTTCTAACTCACGCTTAGTGCTTCTCGAAATGGGCCCTTGCAACTGAGATCTCTAGTCCATTGTGGATGAGCCGGGAATTGCTTGTTTTGAAGTCTTCCCCAAAGCCTTTACCTTCTCTTTTTCTATAGCTTTTGTAGTCTTCACAAGAGCTTTTTGGCGTGCCTTCTCTATAGCCTCTGAGTTTCGCATAGCAATCTTCTTATCTGCATCCTCTCTCCTTTTTATAGCCTTCGCCCTAGCATCTTCATCCAAAGTATTGAACTCTTCATATTTGGGTACAACTTATTGGGTGTCGATAGAACGCCTTAGATGGTTTCAGAAAATGGTGTGAATTCCGGTAGACAATCTAGGTACCAAGCTCCAATTTTCAAATGAACACTTGTCCACAATTTCAATTGAGTAGATGAAAACATATAGTTTTCAGTGGAAACGTCCAACCAAGTAGCAAGAAAAAGAAGAAGGTTGCACTTTACAATGGCTGCCTTTGGAAGTAACTCATATTTGAAGTATCTAGAGAAATAAAAATAGATCTCAAAGTTAGGGAAGTATATTCAAATGAAATAAAAAATAGACAAAACAAAACTTTATCATTATAACTAAATGTGAAGTGATACCTATATAGAACTCATTTAACCACCAAATCTGAATCTTTGTACTTTAAAAAAGAATCTGATTTCTTGAATTCTTGTCCCCGAAATTTGGAAAGAAACCCATGATCCCAAAGTCGGGTTCTCTAGCCTTAATGTACTCTGGTAAGGTCTTTGGTTCTTTTGGAAAGTCCATGTTCAAAACCAGATTATCTTTCTTTACAATAGAATCAAATGTTTCTGTCGTTGCATCTTCTATCTATACATCAAATTATAACATAATATCTTAGAGACATCACTATGTAAAGTAATACATAAGGAATTGATCTAACTATTATGGACATATAATGAACTTTAGAAAAAAAAACTTCATATATATGTAATCAAAACCACTCACCCCAACATACCAATAAGCCTTGGCTAAAAAGACTTTCAACTCTGATTCACCACCAAGCTTTAATGGAAAGTGACATGCTATTTTAATTTCAATGGATGCAATCCACCAATGTAGCCACCTAACTTTGTGCTCAAGCTTCACGTTGCAAGTAACAATCAATTGCAACTTGTCAAGGGTCATCTTTGGAGTAGAGTTTGTGCTCCAATGGTTCTCAATCTACACATTAATTTCACAAATTAGAAAGAATACAATGTTGACCATATCAAGGAATAAAAAATAAAATTAATATACTTATATACCTCATCAAGCCATTCCTATCTTAGAGCACGATTAGCTATAGCAATAAACTTTCCCAACTTCTTTGTCAACAAAATTGTCTTCTCTTTGGCAGCCAATTTTATTGCAGCAAAAACTCTATTCTCTATCTAGTCCTCCACTGGCATGTCTTCTTTAAACAACCTCACAACTTCGTCTACTGCAGATGCAATCTCGTATTGTAGAATTCAAATGGTACAAAGAATAGGATTAAGTAAATGCATTGAAGCAAATAATAAAATAAATGGCAAAAATAATCTTGTAAATTTAAGAAAAACTCACTTAATAAATGAAGGCTGCAAAGACCTCAATAGACATGGTGTACCAAGACTTTCTAGAATTCTAAGTACATTGTGCTATCTTAGAGTCACTCAAGTGCTCAAAAAACTTATCCAAGCTCATCACTCCATATTTTTGGACACGGAACAGAGTATATACCAAGTTGGTTTTGATGAAAGAATTCTCAGTTTGCCTAGAAAAGAAAAAATATGAATTAGTGTAATCACATGAAACTAAAAAAGAAATCAGAACATTTCAAGGTAACTTGGGGTCAAGACACTTACTTAATAATGTCATGCATGACATACATGACCAAACCAATGTGCCCCTTTGTCTCCAATATAATTGAATACATGGAAATGTGCCAGTTTCAATCAAGTGAATGATAGTATGAAATATAGGATGACCATGCTAGAAGATGATGATTTCCATTACATACAAAAAACTTGGAAGACTGAAGATGCTTCAACTTAGGATTGACACTCAAAATGGCATTGAAAATGTCATTTTCCTCATTCTAAAGAAGTCCCCAAAAAACTTTCTCACTTTCAATCACATGCTCTTCCTCTCCTTGTTCATTAGTAACTGAAACATAAAAAACAAAGGATCTAGCTTTATAACCATGCACAAAATCTTACTTAAGGCGAGTTAAATCACACTACAATGCCAGTCTAACCATAGGCATTTGCACAAGACGATATAGCGGGATTCAGAGTTGCGATAGAGAATGGAGCTTCATTCTTAAATTGGAGATCGAAGCTACCAAATTCACTTTTTGAAACTTCCAAAGGGCATCTTCATTGTTGAAATTGTGCAGATCAACAGCATCATTGTCCTCTACTCCATCATCTTCAATGTCTCCAATTGTTCCTACAGCCGATTGATCAAAGGTATGGGACTTGATCATTGTGGATTGTGAATCACCCTCCAAAGGAAGTAGTCCCTCAGTCGAAACCTAAAATAAGATAGAAGTACAATTAGAGAACATAGATTATACTAAATCATCACTTGGCCATAGTCTAGCCCTACCTCTTGACATCGAGAGGAAGCTGAATACATCCTACAAATAAAACTTGAGCTCAAATAAAAGACATAGTCATAAGATAACTTCTAAACACATGCTGATTGGTTTAGACATATTTTCATAACAATAATACTAGAACATCAACTTGAGTTCATTAATTATTTACATACTCTAGAAATACAAATCAACATGTTGGCAAAGACTTGGCAATGACAATAGTCACTTCTCGGCACCGAGATCTACCTCTCAGCACCTAGACCCTCCTCTCGACACCGAGTACATTTGCTCATTACTATACTTATGGCATCACACTGAAAGATTTTGAACTACACAACCCTTTTCCTCTCTAGTAAATTCAAAATACATTGAACGACATCACTCAATCCAGCATTGAGAAAACCTTGTGGATAAATATATGGACGTAAATATTGTATTTGGAAGAGAATCAAAAATCAAAATAATAAATCTTATATCTAAATGGCAAGGGCATAGATTCCCCTTGGCGTTAAGAATAGAGAAGATCGTGATGAAGAGTTAGAATGGCAACATATACTTACTCCATATATAGGTGAAGAATAATGATTTGCCTAAGAATGAGTATAGTAGAATGACCAATCAATAAGATCTTTATATGAACAACAAGGAAATTAAATTACTAATTTGGATTATTTGGATTCAATTTGTGAAGTCCATTGAGATATCCTCCTCTTGGCACCAAGAAGAGGAAAGCTACAATAATTCAAACATAATTTTATTAAAAAATTTGAAAGCTTGATCGATCAAATCTAGATTGTCTAGATTCAATCTGTAAAGTCCATTGAAACATATCCTCCTCTTGGCACCAAGAGGAAGGAAGCTATGGTAATCCAAACAAGACTTTGAAAATAACTCAAACCCTAATGAATGAAACTACTAGCCTCTTTTTTGGATTCAATGTGGATTTGATCTCTAAAGTCACCGAAGACTTGTCCATCCTCCTACACCAAGCAGAGGGAAGATTCGGTTATTTGAACACAACTAAGAAAACTAAGATGCCTAATCAATCTAGTAGCTCGTGTTCGGCATTTGATTTGCCTAAGCACCTGTGACTTGTCCATCTCCCCGTGCCGAGAGGAAGAAATAGGGATTTCAATTCTCTCCACGGTATACACTTATTGTACTTAAAAACTGACTTCGGGACCGAATGTGCATGAATGTAAGCATCGTTTTGATATTCCTAAATTGTTATTTACAAAAATCCATTAACTAGGGATTTGGAGGCATTTTATTCGCGTTATTACTAGAGGGTGCGAAATTTTGACTAGGTTGAGTTCTAACCTTGACGCCGAGAGGTTTTAAGATTGGGATGGAGTTTTGGAGACCTCAGCGCCAAGAGGACTTAAGTTTGGGGTTCAGTTTAGCGCTATTCTCAGGGATGCGATTGTGTTCGATAGGGGTCTCAAGACTACTATTGAACTCATTAAGGGAATTGTCTAGTCAATAGGGGTAGTGATCAAGGTCCTAATCGGCGGTATTCATCTCAGACACTATTCTGTCTAGTCAATAGGGATTCAGACTAGGGTACTTGTGGATATTCAACGTAGGTACTGACGAAATTCTAGAGTCAATCGACAAGCCAATCACGCTCTTGACGCCTAGTTGAGTTCTAGAGACCCTAAGCTCTAAGGAATTCTACTGAAATCAAAGCACCATTGATCAAGACGAGGGTGTCATTGCTAGGGTTGATCTACATACTAGACAACTCTTGGCGCCGAGAGTAGCTATGAGACCCCCAAATCACATGCCTGCAAAATAATATTCATTATACAATTGAATGTCCGCAATAAGGTTAAGCATCAACTTATCATATACCACTTCAACTCCACAAAAATTTCTAATAAGGAACCAAACCTTCTTTGTTTAGTAAGCTAGAGTCGGCTAACAATTGAAAAACTTGAACCAATTCTTGACCTTTTAGATTCTATTGATCTACTTAAAGTATGCAGAAACTATTGATTTCATACACAATATCTCGTTTTCATTTGACATCTCAATCTACTTAAGCACAACATGGAAATTTAGATTATGAAGTAATATTAATAAATTCAATGCAAAGGATTAGGATTGATTGTCATTCACACAACCTCTAGGACTGGCAAGAGACGTGAATTTCTAGCACGGTTGTGACAAAGAGAAACGCAAGCTTTCTAATTCCCATGACATTACGCCGCACCCTCTATCATTGTCAATCACTTTTCATGAAATTTCCAAATGTCTAATATAATTACAAACTTAGAATATAGCAAAATATTCACAGCATGGCGGTCATTGTTGAGGATTCATGGCATTATTCATCCTCCAAATTACCTCCTGAATCACTTAGGATTGCACATGATTGTTGCGCAAGTGATTGAATGTGGATTGAAGAGCTTCACAAGGTTGGCGGTGCAAGGACATAGATTCCAGAGTTCACAAAAATTCTAGCACTCTTGTAGATCGTTGATGAGGATTGACTAATTCTCAAACCTCAAACACCGAGTAACCTGACCTCTTGACATCAAGAAGAGCGGTACTTCAAAGAACTTGAATTTAATATTGATTTTTTTTCAACATTTTCCATCCCTACTTGGAAGTTCCTATTTGCTTGACATTATTCATGCCAATCTATTGGAGATGACAATGCTTTTTCAAATATGGTCTCAATTGGAGACATAGAATAAAAAGGGCACACACTTAACTCATGGCGCATTTACAACTAGTCAAAGTGTTGCTTTCATTGTACAATCGTAGGTCGGGTTCTTGGGGTTTGGGTTTATGAACCACTAGCCTCCTTTATTTATGTCAATTAATCTTGACTACTATAGAGTCGAGACTAGTGTAGAATTTTGTTGTAACTGGAGTCTAACTTGGCGGCTACTATTAGATAAGCGGTTCTAGAGGAAACTGCAGTACACGATTGTATTCAATAATTGAAATCTTGTTTTGCAACACTCAGGGAAGATGAATCAACCAACTTTTGATCGAATAAGGAAGCTACCGCAACTTATATTTGGCAAGACGGGTCGATTGGTTTCTAAAATCATAGTTGCTCACTAGTAATTTTTTCCTTGTAGCTTGCTAGATTGATGAGTGGAGATCCAGACTCTGACCATGATCGTGATGGACTCAAGTCTTATATCCACATTGAACTTTGGTGCCATGAAATTGCATATTGCGGTGGTGGAACGCATCTAAGAGGGATTGATTTGCATTTATAAAGCACACCCGAGATTGCTTGAATCTAGAAGAAACAAGAGCTCCAGATTAGAGTATATGCAATTCACGGATGTCTTGAGGATTCCCAATTTAGTTCGAAAATCAGCATGGGAGCTTCTCGGTGTGCCTTGGGTTTGTTCCAACATGTACTATTGGGATGAGGAGGCAAGGAATGGATGGGGTACCGTGACTTTCCTACTACTCATTAGCCCTCAACAAATCCTATTTTTGTCTCTCTTTATCAAGCATCTAAAAGAGACATTTTTTTTATCAGCCTAGCCCTTTGCATGTGAATGCCTATCCAACAACTCGAAGGAGTAAGCCCATTAGACGAATTGCAAATGCTCCTATTGTAGAGCATCACAATAAGTGGGAGAATACTAGAAATGTCAAAGGAACAATTCTGGGAGTTACCATGCTTCCCTTCCCAAGACTTGGAGTCATAATTTCCTTCCATTTTGGAACAAAGCCAAAGCACAAAGTTTATCAAATTATATTGGGAATGTATTCAGAATGTACTTGTCTTGATTTTGTGAACATGGCTGTCTCAGTAATTGGTGGACGCCTTCAATTTGTTAATTACAAGCACCTCTATTATTTATTTTGTTACTTTTGCAAAATGAACCTAGTAGAAGACAAGTTCATACATTCTCTAAGCTTCAACTACAATGAAGTGAAGCGCCTCCTCATCGGGGCAGGTATTATGAAAGTTCTAGACGAGGGTCTTCAAGATTCCTGAAGCCGAAGAATCTAAAGTTACACATATAACTATAGAAGTAGTAGTTTTTCTTTAGACATCCATTGTAATTTGATGGAATATTTTATACAACCTTATTTCCATCATTGTGTATCTTTCTTTTTTATTGTGTTTTTTCTCTTCCAATGTATATTTTCAATAGTATAAATCATAATTCTTATACATATAGTGCATATTTACGGCAACAAATCTATAGTAATAGGTCCTTAAATTTACCAAAAATGTACCAAAAATCTAAAATTTTGAACCCAATTTTAAGATAATATTTGAATTTCTAAATATTATTGGGTTTTCCTCTATTTTTCATAATTCTAAGCTCACTGCTCACATAATCCCTGCTCACTGCTCTCAAGCTCATGCTCGCATACGGGCTCGCATACTCACAGAATAGCACCATTGGTCAATTACATATGATCCACTTTGCAACCATAAGATGCTTTTAAATTCACAACTAAAATTAATTGAAGCTATGATCAAAATGATGGAATGAAAATCAATAAAAAAAATGGTAGAATGAATCCAAT
The DNA here is from genome assembly GCA_963969395.1 of Pseudoscleropodium purum. Classification (NCBI taxonomy): domain Eukaryota; kingdom Viridiplantae; phylum Streptophyta; class Bryopsida; order Hypnales; family Brachytheciaceae; genus Pseudoscleropodium; species Pseudoscleropodium purum. The sequence goes on along the minus strand of OZ017803.1, from coordinate 11,272,484 downwards.
ATAAACAATGGAATTTTGAAGTTGCAAGGCTAAAATTGAAAACAATAATGTCTTTCTAATTGAAAGAGTTCAAAAGATTTTGAGGGATGCAATGAGAATCTTTGGGATTCAATTAATTTGTGAGGCAAAGTCATATTTTTTAAATTAAAAGAAAAAAATATAATTGTTGAAAGGTTTTTAAGCCAACCAAGGTCCAATGGTATCTATTGTCAACACACCTGCAAAGTTCATCATAAAATGTTTATAGCTACCAAGCTATCCACATCAAATAATAGACTTTCATGCCTAATACCACTTTTTCAAACTTCATTTGCAAGTACCTATGAATTTTATTATTTGTATTTATTTTCTAGAGATGTAATTACATGTCTTTTATTAGTTGTAAAAATTCCACATTTTTTTGTAAAAACTTGAAATTACCTTTAAATTTTGAATAAAAAGTGAAATAATTCATATCAATGCAATTGAGACTCAAAAAATTTGAGACTTTCTTCGTAGGTTTATAATATAATGTAAAACAAAATAGTAAAGTTTTTATTTGTATTATTTTGAAATTATAAAATCAATATTTTTAATCATAGATCCAAATTTAAATTGTTATAAAATGTATTTCAGTGATGAACTTTAGGTTAGTAAAGGTTTAGCCAATTTTTGGAGTAACCTTCATAGCATTTGCATTAATAAGTATGAGGTTCACTTTCTTAGCATGGGGGCTATTTGAAGATTGCACAACAAAAAAATGGGTAGAAGGAAGTGCCATCACAAAAAGGGTAGAATGAAGCCAAGATGGAATCAACCTAATTTTGAAGCTATGACAAAAATAATGGAATTTTGGATTCACATGGCTAATATTGAAGCCCATAGAGAATTCAATATCTTTTCAATTGAGGAAATTGAAAAGTTTTTTGAAGAACCAAATGGAAACCATTGGAGCTCAATTAACTTCTAAAACCAAGGTCATAAACATTTGGATTTAGATTAAAAAAATTATGAAAATCGAAAAGATTCAATTTACAACCATAGGATTTTTGATCTTTGCATTTTTGTATTGAAATATATAGACTTCAACACCCATCATTGGTCAACATATACTTCAAAAGTCCAAAGTCCAAGCATAATGAGTTTATAGTTGCCAAGACTTCACTTACAATGATGTATTTTTACTTTTCTTCAATTAGTGGTAAAAATTTCACATTTTGGAGGGAAATTTTGTAGTCACTATGAATTCTTGAATAAAAGTGAAACAATTAATATCAAACGTTATAAAAGATCAAAAATATAAAAATCTCGCCATAGGTTTATATTATATTGGTAGTGTAGAACATCATGATGTATATTGTTTTATTGTTTTAAAAAAAAAATTTTAATCAACATTCCATAGTTATACATTAATTTTCCTAAATTTTTGGTCAATATTTAAGAAAAAATTAGACATTGTAAGTAGAATTATAAATGAATAGACAAAGAGTGTCAATGAAAATATGACTTCCAATAGAAATCTAATGCTTTCCAAGCATCAATATTCATGTGAAAATTTCCATTGTCAAAGAACCCCATCAAAAAATGGGCATCACTAATAATGTAGAGATCACTCCATAGCCCTTAATAATTGACACAAAATCATGGCATATCCTTTTTACATCAAATTTGTACATTTGCATAAATAGACAAATGTGTGTGTATTTAAAAAATTTTGTTTTTAAATTTTTTTAGCAATGTTTTTTTTGAAAGAATTGTGAATTATTCCTCACATATTGAACACATATACCTTTTTAATCATTAGGGCATCAGTTCCTTGAATTCTACTTACACATTTTTTATTACATGGTTTATACATAATTAAATTAGTGCAGTGCGGAATGATATTGAACAATCAATAAGATAATAATTTATCATCAAATTGCTACCAATTTTTTAATTCAATTGATCAATATTCCATTTAAGGCAAATCATCTATTTATTGTAATAATCATCATATAGAAGATGAATGATCGTGGCCAAATCAATATCCTAAAATTCAAAACTCAAAATGGATTAATACTCTTGGCATACACATCTATTACTTTTGATTGGTATCAAGACTTAATAGTAACACTTACAACATTAGGAGATTGCAAGAAATACCTACTAATTTGTTGCATTTTGATATATTAAGCCCTTAAAGTACTAAAACTTCTAAAAATAATTAATTGATATATATATGAAGAAATAGTACATCACCAAAAATAATATATTTCCAAAACTTTATGCTAAAAGAATTCTTTAAATGTTATCCAAACACTTTTATGAAATTTTCCTAGCAAACAACTTGAGATACTAATTTTTAGATTCAAATTCACTTGTTTAAGCTAAAACTTGTACACAAAACTCTAAAATGCAAATAGGTAGATGTCTAAGAATAATTGAACATTTTGAAAATGTAATAATTGACTCAAAATGTAAAATAGATATATATACCTTGTTTATGACTTTTGAGTTTTTCAAAAGCATAATGCAAAAATTATGGATAGACAAAATATACTAAGTAATTGCACATTACATTACACAAAGTCCCATCATACACTAGAGGGGCATAGCATGTTCAATTTGTACTAGTTTTGCATCAAAATTGCACTATTTGTACTAAAAGCTACATTATCATATTTACCTCATCTTTCCACAAATAATTCATGACCTTCAACAAAAAATTCAAGACAAAACCACCTTCACAATTTGTAAAAAATAACATTTGAAAAAAATGAATTTAAATCCTTACAATCTAATCTAAGATTTTAAAATTCAAAGTTGAATATAAAAATGTATAAAATTCCTAAAATAATATGAACTCAAAAAATACAATTATTTTGACAATAATTTTCAATGAAAGCTCTAAACTTAATATGTGTAATGCATCATGACAATGCACTTTAAGTGTAAATTTTCTAATTTCAAGTTCAATGTGCATTTGTCATGGACATTTTTCAAGTTTTTCAAAACATTGCATTTTGTTTATTGTGACTAAAAAAATTTGTGTACCATAGCATGCACATATCCTATTCCATAAGTATGTGATATATATACATATATTATTCCAATCAACCTTATAGGATCATAAAACTCTTATGCTATTGAGACAATATATTACATTTCAGATTTTAAATAAAATACACTTGAATTATTTTAGGTACCTAGGAAATAATAGTAAAATTCACCACTTTGTAGTAGGATGAAGAAAGATTCAACTTGCATACTAGAAAAATAAATCTTCTTTTGCACCTACATATTTACTTTAATTTTGATCAAATGAAACAAGTAACCTTGGTCAATTTTCATTTGTAAACAGTAATTAATCAAGACTTACTTGTCATATAAGTGTCATGAAATCTATTGTATAGATCAATGTAATTATAAACCAAAAAATTTGTGCTTTTGGGATGAATTCAACATTTTACATTGTAGATCTCAAATCAAATATATAAGGACATGAAAGTAACTTAATGAAAATGAAAATTGAAATACATTTGGGTAAGACTCAAATTGTTACATGTGACAAATAAAATCAATTATGAGCACAAATGGAATTATAAATTCACCAGTATTCATATTGGAAGAATCAACTTTTTTTTATTGATGTCAAACTGAAGTCTAATCTATCATGTACACTAAGGGTCAAATTTCAATTATCACATGATTTAAAAGAATGGAATCTTTTGTTTGTACTAATAGACTCACACTAGTATTTTAAAGCAATGGAGCAAGTCATATTTTTCTACTATCTCTTGAAAATTGTCAAGCAACTTATTTTTATCATACACACACCCAAAGTGAAAAAATAGCAACCATTGGATGAGATTAAAAAAACCTAAGACCACTCTCCACTGCCATGCAATGTTAATTTAAAAAAATGTTGATGAAGTCTCACTAGCCACATGATTAAAAAAAAAATAATAATTTCTTTTGGAAGTCAATAATGGTGCAATTTGGTCGTGTAATACATGTATGTAGTAGTGACGATAGGACTTCATTTATGCTTCTTCATATAAACATATAATATGTAAATCAAATATTCAAATTAATTAATTTGTTGATTTATGAATTATGCATTATGATTGACTTTGAAAAATGTAATTGGTTGTAGAGAAATAACGGAAACTAAATTTATTGAAGGATTTAATTAAATTTTTGTACAATTCATTTCATAGAATGGATTCAAATTAATTCATTTGTGAAGATTACTTCAAATTAACTCATTTCATAGGATGTGTTCAAATTAATTCATTTCATAGGATGTGTTCAAATTAATTCATTTTATAAAGAAGATTCAAATTAATACATTTGAGAGAATGAATTCAAATTAATTCATTTGAGAAAATGAATTCAATGTAATTCATTTGAGAGAATTTTAGCAACATGAAAAAGACAAATTTTAGTAGCATGAGATTGAAGAAAAAAATGTTGGAGAGATTAGGGTTTAGGATTGAATGTAAAAGTTTCACATGAAATGAAAAAAATGAGAAATTGAATTTTTCAATGTAAATTAGGGTTTGTTGTGCAAAGGAAATAATTGAGGAGGAAAGAAGTGAATTTTAAAATTGAGTGTTTCAATGTAGGAAATTGGTAATGATTTGTGTTCAATAGTTGCATGCCACATGTACAAAAATTACTCTTTAACTACCCTACTATTAGGCTTGTACATGGTTTTACACTATCATCTCAAAAAAGGAAAATCTTCTGTAAATGTTTCAATAGAATTATAATATTTAAAGTAGTTTGGACAACTAGTCTCTTCCAAACTGGATTTCAATGTAAAAAATAATCATGGTTGGGGTTATTCATTAGGTCAAAATGCCCAACAAATGTATAAATTTTTGTTTCTATTGATAGCTAAAGCATAATTTTACAATGAGTCTATAAAAAACAATCAAATCAAACCTTTAAAAATCTTTAAAGAATCTATATTAATTCATTTTAGTTGTTTAAGTATTAAATAAACTCAAGGGAAGATGTGGAAAAAATTTCAGAAATGTCCACCATGTAGATTGCAAGATATTAGCATTTCAATTGACAAAAAGCCTTTTTTGGCTCTGCAAAAACTCGGATGCACTTCACAAAATCACATTTGTATGAAAAAATGTTCAAAATGGTTGAAAATCTTTGGATTCATTTTTGAAGGTAAGTTGGCTACATGCTTGAAAAATTTTAGATCATTTGGAATTGTACAACATATAGGAAAAAGATAGTAAGTAGAAAGAAGTAGAGAATGAATCAAATCACTAAATTGTTAATAATTTAGTTATAAAGTTGAAAATGCCAATTCCAATGGTTGTAATGTTATAATAAATAATCTTCACCTAATATTATTATTTTTTTCCAAAAATATTGAAAATTGAGTTCAATAAAGAACTTCAAAGTTTATTTTGGAGTAGAGAATCCATAACTACTCGCAAACTAAAACACCTCATAACTTTTGACTCATTGGTCAAAATGGAATGATTCAAAGATTTATATGTGTATATAAATCTAGAAAGTTAATTTCAAATTTTTATTTTTGAAAAAAGTAATTTTTTCAGATCTACGTAGACTGCCCAAATTGAAAAATAAACTGCATATTAAGCCATAACTTTTAACTCATATTTCCAAATGTCTTGAAATCTGTGTACATGAAAGATATTCCTTATCCACACCTTTTATTAAAACTTGGTCCAAAAATCTTTACTCACATGCACTTGCCCAAAAAAGTTATGTTGCCCCAAAACACACCTTGTTCCTTTAGGGGTTAAAAAACTCTTCACCTCTCATTGTTTACTTTTGTAATTTTGAGTCATGAAGGTGTTCATTGAAGGCCATCTTTAGGTGTTAAAGATCGTAAAGTGTTGCAATAAAGTGTCCTATTTGAATCCCATTGTCTTCCCACTTCTACATATTTTTGTGCATATATGGAAGTTGATGGTCACTCCTTGTAGCACTTGACTTGCATCCTCTAGAAATTGAGCACTTGCCTTTACTTTTATCTATTGTAATTTATTTGTGAAGACTATAATTTGTCGGTTGGCAATTGCTTTGGAAAGTATTTTATAGAGTTGATAAGAGCTTTCAAAGTATATGCTACTATATTTTTGTCTTGGTTGATTGTACTATGATGAAGATAGGAAAGTATTTGCCATACTAATAGGGACCTAGTTGGATAAGGCCTAAGCCTATAACCTCCTAGATGAATTTTAGAATGGACTTATGGCCGTTGCCAAATTGAGTGGTGATTTTGGTTGTCATGGGAAGGGAGGGTTGGTTTGGGGCCTACTTCATTGTTTGTGTTGTTTGTGCCAAATGAAGGATTGGAGAATTAGTAGGGAGAGTCTTTGACAAAGTAAAGATTTGTTAGCTCGTGCTAAGGAATCAACTTGGTAGCTTCTTAAAGGGTGGGTGGAATGAAAGTGGGAAACATTTTTGGATGGTTCTTCCTATTGACTCAACTTCTTAGTAGGTATATAATAGTGAAAATAGGCTACAAACCATGTAGGCCTAGGTGATGGTTCAAAGAAAGATTTTGTATAGCATTGAAACTTTGTTTGTCAACTTAAGTGCATGTATTAATGCTAAGAATGCTAGTTTGTCTAAAGATTTGTGGATGATAATAGCCAATGGTTGTGAGATATATTCCAATTCCAAATGTCTATGAGCTAGTTGAGGTAGGTTTGGATAGCTAGGTTTAGCTTTGAAAAAATTCATTGTTAGAAAAATAAGGCCCTGGGCCTAGCAATGACGACAAAGATAGAATACAAGAGGTTGGCAAATTGTAAGGGCCCATTGGCTATAAAAAGCTAAAGGTGGAGTCAACTAGAGGAGAGAAATTTAGAAAAAAAATGGAATGTCCTTTATTATCCTAGAAGATGGCCACATTGAATTTCATGATCTATTTTGATCAATTTCCTCTCATTCAAAAAATGAAATGGAAAAGATGCCAATACCTCAAGAGGGCTTTGTAATTTAATTTTTATTTGAATTTACATGGTTGCAACTAATTTAATGACCTATATTTCCTTTTTTTCTCATATAACTTTCAAAGTTGAATAAAATCATGATCAACTTCAAATCTCTTTATTTTTTATTTATAGCTCTATTATACCTCTAATGTTTGAATTGATTAAAATTTGTAGTCTAAAAGTGTGGAAATATAGAACAATTTGGTGTACACTATTCTCACTTACTTATTGGAGGTAATAAAAAAATACAATGTGAATCCTTAAATTGGATTTAAAGAATGTCTACATTCAAATAATTCAATGCCCAACTTTCATGAGTTTTTTTTACTTTGGAGGCAAACTTTCTAAAGTATTTCTTGTTTAAAAATACATATTGGATAGATAGAGCATTCAATTTTGAAGATTTAGTTTTTTATTGGATGTATTTATATCCACATAATAGCAAATGTTCTCTAATTTAACATTCAATTCAAAGTGAAAGATTATAACACCATATAAATACAAAAAATAACATATACAATTCAATTTTTATCTCAATTTTCTAGGAAATTTCATATTTTCCCAACATCTTAAATTTTTGTAGGATGAAGAATGAATCCAAAGAGTAACCACCATTTTAGACATTTTCTTAATACAAATGTGACCATGTGAAGTGCAATTGCTTGGTTTTTTGCAAGGCCAAAAAAATGAATTTTGTCAATTGATATGCTAATATCTTGTCATCTACACAATGGAAGATTCAGAAATTTTTTCCACATATTCTCAAACCAATGCCCTATAAGATCCTAAGGTTACATGTGTCAGAAAACAATTTTTTAAAATTTGGTACTTGTACTAGAAATGGCAATTTTGGAGCATTTTGGATGAAAACATAGTCAAAACCTTTAGAAGTTAAATGAATTATTTTTTTTTTTGAGTATTTGTTATGGTGATATTTCTTGAACCATGCATCCCCTTATCACGTTTTTAGAACCATTGGAACATGCACCAAGAAGAAGGGGTGTACAAGATTTGTTTTGTAGCATTTGAATACGCAATGCAAAAGATTTTGAATTTAAAAAAATTTACAAATTTTTTTTGGTTGTGACAACAACATAAGGCATATTAGTTTCTCAATGAAACCTTGTAATTGGACAATATTATTTTGGTATTGTTGCATTGCAACATATTTGTCTTATTTTCATTTTTATTTATTTGTATATGTATATATACAAGTAAGTGTAGAAATTGTCCTTTTCAATGTGATTCAATGCCCAAGCAATCTTGAAGAATTATAGTTTAACCATTGTAAATATAATATAATTATTCCCTCAAACTTTATCACCCCAAGTCTCATTTGTACAATTTATTTTAAGCTTCATTTTCCTCAACAACACCATTGGCATTAGGTTATCTAATTATATGTAGACTACTTTGATATATTGTATTGTTGTATGTGACACAAGTTTGTCAATTTTACATTACTTTAAATTAATATTGAATGGAATATTACAATCATTGTCCTACTTTACAAATAAAATAAAATAATTTGTGATATTGATGTATATCCTTACTCTTGTAGGATAAATCAATGTAGTCATAGAATATAGCTTGATTGCTAAAGTATTCAAAGTCTTGAGTGGATGAAGAATGGTCAAGTATGATGAAATTTCAAAGCTCATGCTCTTTCTTGGTCTATCTAAATATATCTTGGAACCTTGGCATATTGATAAACAATTTTATCAATTTCTCAGCTTTCATCCAAGCTTTTGTCCAAACTTTTCTCTTTAGATTCAATTAACCTCTAAGAATCCCTCATAGAAGGAGGAATGAAAATTTGAAACATTTTAGGTAAAAGAAATAGTAGCATGAGAAGAATCTAAATGTTTGATTTTCATTTTTACAAGTTTTCTTTTCTTCCCATTCATATCTCCATGAATTGATCCCAACCTTATACTATACAAAAATTATGAAGCATCTAATGACAAAGACATTCACATTACTGAAAAATAGAAAGGTTCAAATATTTTTTTTAATTGACTTGGATGTATTTAATTTGTTTTGTATAGCTCCATCAATGTGCACTTGAAAATATCCTACACAATCCATCTAGTGTGGATGCAAGTCTATTTGGAACTAAGGTGGAAATCTGCTTGGAATCAACTAGACCCGTAAACTACTCTTGAAAATATATGAATACAAGTAGTCTAAAATGTTTTAAATGTGCACACAATTGCAAATTTAACTATTGAAGGCACTTCAAGAGTTTGGGTTTCAACAATTCGTAGTACCTTCATACTATTTTAGAGTTTTATGAAAAAAAATTCCGAAATTCCAAATCCAAAAATTCCAAAATTCATAATTTTCAATTGCCAGTGTGTTACCATATAGCATTAATTCCCCTAGCATTCAATAGATGGTAAATTGGCACTTTCACCTTGGTGAACTCCCAATGCAATGCAAGTAGGAAAACCTCAGTGAATGTGATCTATTGTTTTAGGGTTTAGGGTTTCTTCATTGCGTCTTGTTTGTATGGTCTCCATATTTCAGGTTCCAACATGCATTAGGGTTAATAGATAACTTACCTCTCATAACCCCCAGCTTAATGATTTTATGTGAGTAGCTCCCCCAGTCACTGAACCAAGTGTTGTAAAAAGAAAATTATTTCTGCTTCCTTTTGGTCCCTGCCCCAACCCATTAAGCTATTCAGAGTTTAGACGTTAAATGAACATGACAATGTTGTGAGAAGATAACTACAGGACAACATCAATCACACAAGATGCAGCTCGGCTCTGTGGGGGGGAAGCCCAGGACCGGCCACGGCTACGGACACAACACAGGCATGGAAACCCCTGCCAAGAAATGTTGCATTCATTTTGCGGGCTCTAAGATTATTTCCTGTAATCTCCTCTTGGTGCATGAAATCTGCATAATCTGTGATTATGGATTTTTTTTTCTTTTTCTTCTTGAAACACGTGGACAATTTCCATTGCAAAAGGGAAACAGTACATACAACCAGAGGTCAAGACCTTGGCGTGATTATGGATTTTGCATTCGTGGATCACATATTTCATCCATTCTAGACAGGTGTTCATGTCAAACAATCTCTTTGTTTTTTGGAATTTTGAATACAAAACATGCATTCTTTGTCAAGCTTGGCCCTCCTTGTTAGCCTATTTAGATTTAGATTTCTCTCTACCTTGGTGATTGTCCTATACCAAGAACTTTTTGAGAATAAAGAGTATGTAGGAAATAAGAGGTTGTATTACCTTGTATTACCTCATTCAAGAATAGTTATATATACATACATACATATATACATGTATTACTTAGCTTTTATAGTCATCTCTAAACCACGTTCTTAGAATGTTGGAAAGATTGTGTTTAGTCTAATGCCATGTACAAGAGCATCTCTCTCCCCCCCCCCCCCCCCCCCCTCCAATTCTTTATATTGACCTAGAACAATACATGGCATGGACAACTTTCCCAATGTCCCCCATTCTTGGAGCAAGTCACTAACATTTACTTCTAGGTTGACTCAATTTAAAACTTAGAGTTTGGGCATTTTCATAGTATGTCCAAAATAGGGTTTATTTTGGCAAAAGTTCACCAAGAACATCTTACATTTGGACAAGCAATCAAAACATCCCTCATATTTTTGACATCATTAGACTTTTTTATTTTTTAATATGTGGAGGCATCTCAAACTATAGCTATACTTTTGAGCATGTTGTAATTAGCTAGAAAAATATAGTGGGGGTAGGAGATATGGCAAGGGGACACACCTTCACTTAGCCATGCCTTCCATATCAACTTGCCTATGCCGATTTGACTATCCATGGTGGCAATGTTCTAAACTTGAGCATAATTTCTTATCTTTGAATTCTAAAAAATCACATTTTACTTCTCAAACTACTCTCAATTGTTCTCTATAGTTATATGTTAGTAGCCCTACTATGAGAAAGGAAAGTTAGAGGAAATAAAGGAGCATTTACAATGAAAGGATTTTTTTTAAAGTAAAAAAGAGCTATTTTTAGTTTAAAAAAAGGCTAGTTTGCCCTCCAAAAGGGAAAAACTACAACATAAAATCAACTAGATTACCTAGTATTACTTAGAATTTTCTATCAACTAAAGTGCCAAAGATTTGTTAGTACAAAATTCAAATCACCAAAAATATGGAATATGATTTATTGCAAATATTTGTAATGGAGTCAATTGATGCTTATCCAACCTTAAGATGTTGGGTTGATCACTAGGCTAGTGTGTACATCTTGAGACCTCTTCTCTTGAAGAAACACTCTTGGCCTCTCAATAAAGTCCATGTTGTCATTTTCTTAAAAAAATAGGGTTAATTTGGCTTTCCTTTCACCATCAAGTACTTTCATTCCCTTAGTTTATTTAAAGGAAGCTATAGTTCATTTCTCATATGTTTGAGTTTACCAAATTAATGCCTTTAGAACTTCATATCTTTCCCAACAAGGATGAAAGTTTGATGAATTATGTAGGTTGTATATCATCACAAGCTAGAGGAAGAAGAATGTGATTGAATGTTAAGATGAAAGTTTATTGTTTTTTTTTGTTTAAAAAACAAATTGAAGTGAAGATTATAATTGTTTTCATTCCAAACAAATTTTGAATTTAAACCTACTTCTCATCTTTATCCATGAAATGCTTTTGTCACTAGATAACGTGGAAAATGTTTGCCACTAAGTGGGTGATTTGGTTATTGGCATGCATACTGGAATCTTTATGAGGGGTGGGTTAGGAAGGATTGCATTACAAAAAAATTTCAGCCCCCATGAGGTCTGCAAGTTTTGAACTACTTGGAACTACCCCGATGCAATTAGAGAGGAATTCACACATTTTTTTAATTTTTCAATGAACACTGTTGATGTGGCACTATTTGTGCCACGTCAGCTCCACATCAAGTTTTCATATTTTTTCATATTTTTCATATTAAATTTTTTTTTTCTGTACTTGCACTGCAGAGCGCTAAAAAATGAATCCTTAATAGCCCTCCACAGGGTTCAGATTTTTTCTAATGGTGATGTTTTTGAATTTGGAAAGAAGGAGAGTTGTTCATAAGCTTTTTTTTTTTCCTGGATCATTCTCAGTGCTTCAATTCAATTTTAAAGCCTCAGTCTGTATTTATTTTTTTCCATTCCATTTGGACTAATTACTGCAAAGTTCGCACTTGGTGCTTAGAAAGGGATTGGTAAGTTCTTCCCAAGGCACTGATGTTTGCATGATCCATGCTTCCTCATTCGTTGGTGAAGGTTTCCAATTCGAGTTCTGCAGCCTCATCTAACTTAATGTCATACCTCTAGATGAAAGCCTTTGTATTGTTTTTAAGAATTCTTGAGAAATTGTCAGACTTGTGCTACATTTTCCATAGCCCGCTTCAGTTGGCCACTAACTTACTAAGTTACCAATCCATATTATACCACCAGTCTAACTTCAGTTCAGGTCAGTTCAGTTGTTCCCTCTTTGGGGTGTGATAGTCCAATTTGTAATTCTCCCTGAAATCCCCCAAAGTCACCAGTGAAGGAAGAAAACCCTGTCACATGTCACCCCTCCTGTCAACTGAACGAGGGCACGACAGATTCCCTCACTAATATAACTTAGCAAGGTTTGGTTTGATTTCCAACATGTTTAAGTTAATTCAATTCAGGTTTTATTTTGGGGTTTTTTGTTTTTTTTAAACACTGAAACAAGATTCCATTGCAAAGAGGGAACCAGCAACCGAATGAAATTCCATTTCCGATGCCTCCTTGTCCGTCTTATTAAGTCCTAACTTAATAAGTTCAGTTCCCGAACGTTTATGGCCCTTTGACTTTGGAGAGCAACATGTGGGCTGCCATAGCTTTGACTTCATTGCACTGCACTGCACTTATTAATAAGAAGCTTAGTCCTACCTTACCCTACCTTATTAGAGGTGGACTCTACCCACCACATGCAAGCCACAGGGAGAAGGGAGGCAAGGGAGGGCTAAGCTTAACCTTCCATTGCTCACACAGGATTGCAGTTCCTCATAACTTAACTTAGTCACGGACTTCAGCCCTTTCCAAAGGGTTGGATTTGCACACTTAACTTACTAGTACTTCTATTTTCTTGGTAACTATGAAGGCAAAGGAAGGAGCTATGATCAACAACAATTTTGTAGTATCTCTTCAATTTCGGCAAAAAATAATTGCAAAAAATAAGGATATCAAAATTTCAGGAAATTGTAATGATAATAGTCAAAATCTTGAAAATTGACTATGGTAATTGCCAAAATCAATGGAAATATGTGAGCTTCTGAGGTTTAAGAATCTTGCCAAAATCATCAAGAATGAATGAAATGACCAGGTTGTTTCAAAAACGGAAAATACTCAATGCTAGGAAGAAGATTGAAGTAAAGTCCGAAGAACATCTACCATCAAGAAATCTTCTAATGGAAACATTAAAGAATTTCTTCATTGAAATTGAGTTGGAATGGAGGACAAAGATATTGTTTTTATATTGAAATGCCTTGTATAAAACTTTTAAAAAGATCCATAACTAAGTATTGATTTTTTGAAGAATCTACCCAAATTTCCAATTGTTTGTTTCACAAATAATTGTCATTTGGGATTAATAAATGGTATAAACCTCTAAAATTTTATGGATGAACTAGAAATGACACCATTTTACCAAATAAAATAATTCAAGTTGACCATTGTTGATGCAATCAACCAAAATCCAAGACATAGTCATTTTTGAGACTCAACTATAGGATCTTTTTTTAACTTATATATGTGAATTATATGAAATTTTGATAAAAAGTGGCCTTATTGATTGAAGGATTACCAATATAACATTGAGGTAGATATCAAAGTTTTTATTGTTTACATGAGTCCTAGAAACTAAAATTACATTTGAAGTAAACCTGATCAAGTTAAAAAACAAAATCAAAAAGCCTATCAAAAAGTTCGTCCAACATGTCCAATTTGTGGCTTCCAATTCGCATTTTGGGATTAAAAAAATAGTTCAAAAGAACTACCAAAATGGCTAAGATAGACACCCAATTGGAGGCAAGTTAAAAATAGTAAATTATTATTTTTTAAATTGAAAAAATATTTAATGTTTTTAACTATTTCATGTACCTTCATTTCAAATTTCATGCCAAACAAACAAATAATGAAAAGTTATAAGCAGAGAAACATTTGTTTGAGGGCAAGGGGACAAGAAATAGGACAAATATTTCTTGCAATCATAACTCAGAAGAAGAAGAAAAGTTGTTGAATTTATAAGACAAAGAAGAAAAAAAACTTATTTTTTTGACTTTAAACACTAAAATCTGGCTATCTATACTCTCAAAACTTTTGGATTTTTTCCACACATTTTTGTAGCAGTCAAGTATAATTTTGTATGACTGAATTCCAAAAATTAACAAATATGTCCACTTTTTTCCAATGCATTAGTAAGTGACAATTCTCGCAATTACGCATACTAATTTTCTAATTTTGTTAAAGTTTTTGTATAAATATGTAATAAATTGGACATAGATTCAAACAATACAACAATATTCTATGAATATAAATTGTAAAATTTAATATTAAAATATTATATATAACAAATATTAGAAGCATTTTATGTGAATCAGAATGTACCTTGAAGTATAGTAATTTATCCTAATAGTGGTGTGCCACTAATTTTCCAAAGTCACACTATTTTGAACTCAAGTAGTGTAGGATAGAATATTTTTTTTCTTGTACCAATTTCCACACAATTTATTGTTTTGATGTTATCAATATTTTTATAGATGCAAATTTTCCTAAACAAATCAATGCAACTAATTGAAGTAAGTTTCTACATTTCAAGTAGACCTATCCATTCCCTTCTTCTTTAAAACTCCTCCCTCATGTTTTAGTGATGCACATTTGCTTTCTAAAATGTACTCCCTTGCTATGGAATTGGGTGCAAGCACGGGAATGAGTATGTCTACCTTGAGTTAGCCACGGTAAAAGGGCCCAGCCGGTGAAAAGGTGTCAGGATCATTCGGTTCATGAACATTGGGTTATTACCGTGAATTGGGGACCAATGATGATGGGCCGGTTTCAGTCCTCAGGTTGCCTGAACCCATTCCTCCGCTTGTATGATTGGATTAGTTGGCCATGCACCCAATCCATTCATGGACTTCCACTTGGACCCATGGACACAAGCTTGCATGGCTTCCACGTTTTCATTTTGAGTGGGGTCAAGTTTATGGCATCACAAAAGAAATAATAAATAATATGCAACTTCCAATCTCCATTGGTCATTGAAGGACATTGGCCTATGACCAAGGTAGTCATTCAAAAATGAAAACTCATTAATAGCCCAATTGGTGCATTCTTCGTTTCTTGATATATTCATCCATTGGTGACTTCTCAGCCTCTAAACTTACATCCTTGCAAGGTTATAAGGAAAGCCAAGAAGTTTTAGAAAATGGTCACATGGATGTTAGGATTTTCTTGTGGATTGAAATGAAGGAAGTGGTGAAAAAGGCAAGACACATTCTTCTTCCTTTCATAATGAATACTATGTATTCATAAACAAATTCAAATTGAAAGTCCTCACCATCTTTGACTCTTGAAGTCTCAAAGTCATTTTTTGGGGGTCAAAAAACACTCAAAATAGCCATTTCTAATGCAAAGATAAAATATTTTAAACATTTGTTCCTTTAGCATAATTATTAGCCAATAGCAGGATCTTGCATTAGAGTACCATTACAAAAAAGTTTAGCCCTCATGAAGGCTGCAAGTTTTGAACTACCTAGAACCCCTTGGTGCAATTAGAGAAGAATTCAAATTGTTTTTTTAATTTTATTTTTCTATATTTGCATTGCGATGTGCCAAAAAACCAAAGCTTAACGACCATCCCAGGACTCAGATTTTTCTTAATGTATGAGAATGTTTGGAAGAAATTTCAAAATCTTTAACCTTGTAGATTCCAAGATATAAATGTTTGAAGTGAAGAAAATGATTTTTTTGCATCTAGTGTATTGGATTGTAAATTCTTTGAATTCTATTCACTAATTTTCTTTGTATTAAATATTTTGAATTTGAAAAATTTTATGTAGAGAAATTGAGTTGAAGGTTTAATTGAAAAAAATATATAAAACTTTTGATTTCAATCTTTAAGAAATTGTTAAGTCAAAGAGGGTACAAGATAGAAGGAAAACTTGATTTGCCAAAAGCTTTAAGATGGAATTGAATCATACTAATTTCAATTGTGAAAACATTCTAGAAAGCAAATTAGACCATGTAGAGGATTTCTTTTCTAAAAATTGTAAAAATCGGATTAAAAACTGAATCTAATTTGGTAAATTTTTTTTCTCAAGAATTTATTAAGATTGCCTGCAAAATAAGGTGCTCCATAACTTTCACTTTGCTTATTGAAATGGAATGAATAAAATCTTTCCACATAGACAAAAATATAATCTATAAGAAATAAATTCTAAGAAAAATTATATTAAGTTTCAACGATGTTCTTTTGTTACATATCCTTGCCTACTTTTTGGTTTTTGAAATTTTTTCCACACATTTCCATAGTACTATAGTAAAAATTTGTATTTAGTTATAGTTCAAAGAAGAAAAAAAATTCTCTTTGTCCTATACAGTGGTAGTTTTTGACAATCTTTGTTTGAAATGTGCCCTAGTCTTTTAGGGATTAGTTCCTAATGTACTAATAAAAGATCCCTTTTGGATATTTAGAAATTTTGGGGAGCCTCTACTAACTTTGAACTTTTGAATTTTTGTATCAAAATTTGAGGATAAATTGTAATTGTTGTGCTTTACACATCAAACTTTATTTCATGTGATTCTGAGTAGATTTGCACAAGTTATGAGAGTTTCAAAATTTTATCTCAAAAGGGGCATCTAAATGGGGAATTTTCTTTCATTTAAAGTTTTTTTTAAATGCAATTGGAGAAATATATTTTTATAAGAAAACTTTTGTTCATTCCATTTGGAATAGTAAAGTGAAATTCCCTAGGATTTTTATTTTGTAGGCAATCAAGACATTCTTGTATAGAAATAACTTCTAAAGTTCATTTTTAAACTCAACTTTCATTATTTAAGTTCTATATAGTGTAGATTGTTTGCTACAACAATTTTATCATTGGAATTAACATTTATCAATTCCACATCAAGGTAATTAGTAATATATTTTTTCATTTCATCACATACATCCTTTGGATTAGTTATTTGTTTCAACAAGGAATATATTTTTTACTCTTAAATTGTTTTTGTCCAATATCATCAATTTGCTTAAGTTGTGGAACATAGTTTTTAAGAGCAACCAATGAAGGAGTTGAATTTTTTTGAAGTAACCAATGGAATCTACAAAAAAATTGCATAAAAAATTATGAAATTTCCAATTCAACCAAATTCTACATAATCTACAGTTTTGAATAATGTACAAGTAAAGATTAAATATTCTACATCAAAGTCTATAAAGCTAGAAACAAAGGTCATAACTTTGAATGGAATATCAATGGTAGTATGGAGGGCATTAGAGTCCTAGTTAGTTCTTTGAAACTACATTCAAGTTATTTAAAATTGTGAGCACTTGTAATTAGGATTGTACTCCATTATATATTTATAATAAAAAATACCATTAAAAAAACAATATAGACCCAAAAAAAAGTCAAAATAAACTCACAAAATTGATTGAATACCTAGGCCTATAACAAGACTTCTAGAAAACATTTGGAATTAACTCTCTATATTTGAGATATTCTTTTTAAAACACAATTATCAATATTGATCAACTTCCAAAACATAATTTTTATAGAAACATGGAAGTGTACATACATAGAGCTCATTTATAGAAAGTGGAAGTGCACTTTGTACTTTTATAGTATGTTAAATTTAGTACACTTCCAAAGATGCATTTTGCAAGAGATTTTTGTATTGCAATGCATATGATTGAACAATTTGTGCACAATATTTCGCAATCTTTTTCATGTTCAAATACAAATAGATCAAAGGGAAAAAAATCTAATGAAGAAAAATTAGACGTAAAATTAGATAATCCAACCTTTCCAAAGAAACATTGCAAGCAAACATCTAAAGTTTTTAAAACCTTTTTAGACTTTCAAAGTTAAAATTCCAATCCACATACATTTTAGGGTTTAGATCTCAACTTCTCTCTTGCACTAATTCATGTACTTATTTCAAGGTTAGAAAAACAATCTTAATAGCTAAAACACCAACTTTATAATCTTCAAAAACCAAGACATGTAGATTGCATTTGCAAATGCCACTATCATTTAATAGTATATCATCATATATAAGCATATAATGTAGAATAGGAATATATTTCTAGCATATAATTAGTATATAATATGGTATTTATAGATCTTTACAACTTAGAACATTTGCAGCAATTCTTGTATTATTTGATGTCGTGTAAAATTTCTAACATGCCCCAATATACTTGGACTTCAAGAAATAGAAAAATTTTACATTATTCAAAATTATATGCTTAAAATTACATGTTTAGAATGACCACTTTTGGTTCCCCTAAGATCTAAAGGCTTAAGCTTGAATTGCCTAAGAAGACATTTTGTGTTGTTTGTATGATTTCAAAGAGGCCTCAAGGATGGAAAAAAATGTTTTTTAATCTACACTATTTTGGAGGCAATTGCTTGAACCCAATTTCAATGATAAATATTGTATATTTTTTTCTTGTGATATTTTTTATTTTTCTTCATAAGAAAATGGAAAATCCATAAAATATTATGTGGTATATTTTGGAAGTTTTTGTTCTTTCATCTAGATTTGAGTTTAGAACCTAAATGACTAACGCACATTTTAAACACAAATTGTGAAAAACTTTCAAAAACTTTGACCGCACAATTTGAAAGATTTTAACGTCTAAATTTTAAAAAAAGTCTTTTTTTAAATCTTGCCCTATAAGGTAAATGAATTTTAATTCCTCTTATCGTGAAATTCTTACACTATAAATGGTTAATTTTTAACATTGGCATCTTATATCATGTAAATTACATACTTGCCAAATTTTAGAATTATTGGAAGAGTTTTGCACTTGCTATCTGAAGTTGCTTGAACTATCTCAAAAATTTTGGATAGCATAGCTTTTGATCCAGGCACCCCATTGGAAAAATAATTATATTTCCACTAGGGGAATATATGTTTACACCTTGTGAGAAAATTTGAAGAACATCTATTAATCCCTAATGTTCCATGACTATATTTTCACTAAAAAAGCTCAAAACTGCCATTTTTAGTACAAGTAGCAAATTTAATAAAAAAAAAACTTTTTTTGACACATGTAACCGTAGGATCTTATACTATGTAGTATCAAAAACATGTGGTAAAAACTTCAGACATTTCCACCACGTGGATTGCAAGATATAAGCATTCAAATTCACTAAAATCGTTTTTTTTGCCTTGCTAAAAGTCAGGCAGCTACACTTCACAAGCTCACTTTTCTATGAAAAAATGACCAAAACCATGGTTCTTCTTTGAATTCTTTTTTCTAGACAAGTTTCCCACATGTTTGAAAAATTTGAGATCATTTAAAATTGTACAACATATAGGAAAAAAATGGTAAGTAGGTAGTAGTAGACAATGATTCAAAATACTAAATTGTTAAGAATTAAAATATGGAATCAAAAAATGACAATCCCAATGGTTGAAATGTTATGATAAAAAATTTACACCCTAGGATTTTATTTTTTTTCAAAAATATTGAAAATTGGATAAGATAAAGGATTTCAAAGTTTATTTTAGAGTAAGGAATCCATAACTACCCACAAACAAAAAATCCTCATAACTTTTGACTTATTGATCAAAATGGAATTATTCAAAACTTTCCTTGTATATGTAAGTCAAGAAAACCAATTTTAAATTTTGGTTTTTGAAAAAAGTGTTTTTTTCTAATTTGCCCAAATTGCCCAATTACGAAAAAATAACATATTAGGCTACAACTTTTGATTCTTGTTTGCAAATGTCATGAAATTTGTTGCAAATGAAAGATATTCTTTGTCCACACCTTTTCTTGAAATTTTGGCCTAAAATATGGAAATTTCTGGTCACAAGTACTTGCCAAAAATTTCTACACAACCAAAAAATGCAAGCCGGTCCTTTAGGGGTTAAAAAATGACTTCATGTGCACCTACCCAAAATCACTTGTGTATGTTCAATAGTCATTTGGTCCTTTAGAATTTAAACCATAAAATTGATTTTACTTTAATTTGAAAACAACTAATAAAATAAATTGTACAAAGTTTAGTTCTTACTCCAATTTGAACTTTTGGTATATTACCATGGAGTATTGATTTCTAACTTTAGAATGACACAATAAAAAAATTTGCACCATTCCTCATTACATTACAATATATACTAATAGAAATATTTTGAGATTTTAAAAACATACTCTATATTTGATATAAATTTTTTTCACCTTTATTCAAAAATTGATGGTCATTTCAAAGTTTTACAAAATAATCAAAAAAATTTAGAATTCATAAAAAACATATAATTATTACATCTTTGCAAAATAAACATACAAAATTTCATTCATTTATAGATGCATTCAAGTGAGAGTATCTATAGAAAAGAATTTCAAGGTTTGAGAAAAGTGGTCAGAGACCAAGGATTGCTACTTGCTAGCATGTAAGTCTAGGATCTTGAATCCATGAACCTCAAAGCCTAGGCTCCTATGTTGTAATTGTCTATGTTATAGGGACCTTCCATGATTATAGGGTATCTACGTTGTAAGAACTTGTATCATAAACATTTTTCATGGTTATAGGATACATATATTATTGGGACCTTCCATGGTTACAAGATACCTATATTATAGAGTTATATATGTTAGATGCACCTTTGATGTAAGGCACCTACTTATATGTGGGTTCAAGATTCATAGACTTATGATTTTAGGCTTACATACTGCAGTACTTCTTCAATTTTGGCACCCTCTATTGAATATATATTTTTTAATTCTGACTTTGGCAAAAAATTTATTATTATTGCAATTTTCATCATCTTAAATATTGAATTAATAAAACATTTGGTACGTAGCTTCAAACACAATTTATTTACATATGTGAAGTTGAGAAAGATGAGCTCTTTATACAAATTGGATAGTAAAAGGTAAAACAACCCCATGTGGAATATATAATTAATTAGGATTAGTAGGAGCTCAACCGCTCACAGTAAAGTCAAAAATAGAAAATGTGTTCAAAGTAAAATTTTAGACCTCATTTAGGCATAGTAGAACAATTTTTTTTGAAAAAATCTAAACTAAATTAATGTGGAAAATAAAGATATATTTCATCTCCAAAAATCCTTTTGAAATTTTGATCTTTCAATCAAAAGTTATAGACAAATTTCAGGGAGGAGATGGAAAGAATATTTTCTTTGACATTTTCAAACATTCCCTTTGAATTTTATCCATTACTTTTGTTTGGAGGCTCATAATCACAAATGAATTATTGAAGATGAAAGTTAGATTTATTTCTCAACTTTTCTTAATTCAAAGTTTTTTTGAAAAATGTTATTTACTTTGCAAAAATGAGGTCTAAAATTCTACTTTGAATACAGTTACTACTTTTTGACAATGAGAAGTCAAGCTCTTATCTTCAAATTATCCCATATCCTTTGAGGGTTCATGTAGGGTTATGGGCATATACCTCCTTTGTGTGAGTTAATTTATTTTTCTAATTGAGTCCTAAGATGTTGAAATGCCTCTAAAAAAATTCAAAACAAGCAACCAACTTGAAGCAACTTGAATGTTGAATAAGCAATCCCCTTACTATAAAAATTTGGCAAGCATATAACTAATACAAGATAGGATGCAGTTGTTAAAAAAATTATATTTAGTGCAAAATTCTCATTCCAACAAGAATCAAAGTTTGTAAACATTGTGAGGCATGAATACATAATTTTTTTCCATCATAAAATGCTATAATCTTGCAATTTGCATTGTCGAAGTTTTTGAAATATTTTCATTACATTCATATAGACAAATGAATTAGACTTCAAAAGAGAATTTTCTTTTCTTTTCCTTCTTGCTCAATTCGCTAGAAAATGGAAGTTTTTGACAACTTTTGTTTAAAGTATATTTGGTACATTAGAAATTAAATGTACTTTTAGTCTTTAAAAACTAGTTTTATCTAATTGATGATCAACTTCTTTCAAATACAAAAGCAAATGTCCATTCTTTGGCAAAATATTGTTAGAGAAAATAGAGTTAAATTTGTTTTATACTTCAATAACAAAAAAAAGATGGATATTCAAAAATGAATTTTAAAATTCTTTTAGAAAATTCACATTTTTAACTTCTAAGAAATCAAGGTCTTTTTTCATCAAAAAACATTCAAATCTACGATTTTTATTGCAAAGTTCAAAAGTATTCATTTTAATTTTGTATTTATTGTATATTTAATATAGGATCTTGTACTAGAGTAGCATAAGATTGTATGGAACAAATTTTAAAAACTTTGCTTGTATAGATTGCAAGATATGGGTGTTTAACCCCTAAAGGACCAGCCTGCGTTTTTTGGTTGTATAGATTTTTCGGGCAAGTACTTGTGACCAGAAATTTCCATATTTTAGGCCAAAATTTCAATAAAAGGTGTGGACAAAGAATATCTTTCATTTGCAAACAAGAATCAAAAGTTGTAGCCTAATATGTTATTTTTTTTCGTAATTGGGCAATTTGAGCAAATTGGGAAAAAACACTTTTTTCAAAAACCAAAATTTAAAATTGGTTTTCTTGACTTATATATACAAGGAAAGTTTTGAATAATTCCATTTTGATCAATAAGTCAAAAGTTATGAGGATTTTTTGTTTGTGGGTAGTTATGGATTTCCTACTCTAAAATAAACTTTGAAATCCTTTATCTTATCCAATTTTCAATATTTAAAAAATAAAATAAAATTCTAGGATGTAAATTTTTTATAATAACATTTCAACCATTGGGATTGTCATTTTTTGATTCCATATTTTAATTCTTAACAATTTAGTATTTTGAATCATTATCTATTACTACCTACTTACCATTTTTTTCCTATATGTTGTACAATTTTAAATGATCTCAAATTTTTCAAACATGTGGGAAACTTGTCTAGAAAAAAGAATTCAAAGAAGAACCATTGTTTTGATCATTTTTTCGTTAAAAAGTGAGCTTGTGCAGTGCAACTGCTCGGCTTTTAGCAGGGCAAAAAAAACGATTTTAGTGAATTTGAATGCGTATATCTTGCAATCCACGTGGTGGAAATGTCTGAAAATCTTACCACATGTTATTAATACTACATAGTATAAGTTCCTATGATTACATATGTCAAAAAAAAGTTTATTTTCAAAAATTTGCTACTTGTACTAAAAATGGCAGTTTTGAGCTTTTTTAGTGAAAATATAGTCATGGAACTTTAGGGGTTAAAGTAAAAAAAAACTAATTATTTTACACCTTGATGACTAGAAAATAAGAATTTGAATCTTCTGAACTTTGATTTTTTCTACTACACTTTTGTTTTAAACTTTTTTATGTTGAAAAATTGAATTACAGTTCTAAAAAAACAAATTAAAAAAGAAAAAAAGACTTGATTTTCATACTTCATACATTTGTTAAGTAGACATAGGTACAAGATAGAAGGAAAAACTGAATTATTATTAATACCTCTAAGATGGAATTGAAGCATACTAATCTCAATGGTGGGATTGTTCTAACAAGTGAATTAAACCCTACAAAACTTTCTTTTATCAACCTAACAACAAAAGTTGGCAAGAAAAGACAAAGAGAAAAGAAGTGGCATGCAAAATTATCTTGAACTTCAATAACATCCAATTTCTATAAGTTTTGTATATACAGAAGGATTAATGTAATTTCACTGATCCTAAAAAGCTTTAATGTTCTTTGTACTACTATCAATAAGATCTTATTATTATCAAATTTTGAACTGAGCAAAAACTATGATCATAATATATGAAATTTCAAGATGTTGGAGATTTTTAAAATTGGCTTTGAAATCTCAAAATCTATAAAATTCACAGATTTTTTATAACAATAAACTCCTAAATTTCTAATTGGTAAATTCATATATTTAAAAACTTGAAATTTATACATTTAGAATTTAGAAATTAAAAATGTTGTAAATATACATTTGTTAATATATTATGTTTTTCAGTTATAATTAACTAAATTTTTATTGAAATGAAATAGTTTTTTTTTGTAAAATTTTTATTGTTTACCTATGCACTGACAATTGACAATATATTGACAATACAAATATAGTTTGTAGGAAATTAGGTTTACTTAAGTAATTGAATTCAAAAAAGTATCATGTAAGCTATTTTTTAAAGAAGGTTCTTTGATAGTCTCCAAAACAGGACTCTATAGTTTTCTCAATACTTGTCCAAATAGAATGAATCAAATTCTTTTCTAAAAATAAATCTTTATTTTGTGAAATAAAATTTCAAAACTTTTGTTTTAAGTTTTTGCAATTTTTTGTGTTGTCCAACAAACTCTATTTTGGTCTTAGATTAGTATTTTTTTTGTTCTAGGACACTGATTGAAATAAAACTTTCTATTTCCAAAAAATTAATGTTTTTTTTATTTTCAAAAAGAATTTAAAAAATTCATGCCAAATATTGAGATTATAGAAACCTTTTCCAACCTTGAAGTGTCTCTCTAGGGGATACTTAATCCTTTAGGGGTTAAATAATGAAAAATCAATAGTATCCAATGATTCTATTATATATAATTTTATTTAGTTCAATTATTAACTTATTATGTATAGTTTTTATTAGGGATTGAAAGTCTAAAATATTTTAGAGTCTATGAGACTTACTATAAGTATTAAAATATAACAAGGACCATAGGTTGCCCTTTCAATTTTTATATATTAAAATATTCTCTTGCTAAAGATTTTAAATTTTGAATGTATTTTAAATTGATGCAAAGTTATTACATGAAAAACAATAATTTTAAAATTTAACAAATAATTTCAAGGTAAGATTTTAATTTAATCTAATTTAATCTAAAAAATAAAGTAAATTATTTGATTCAATTTTTCATTTAAAGCACTAAAATTGATGTATAAATTGGAATTCAATTCTATAATTATAAATATTGATGATTATTAATTACTCCCCATTATAAGTGCATAATTAAAAATAAACCTAAGAATACTATTGTTTATGATAATGTATTTTTAATATATTTTTAGAATTAATTAATGTCAATTATGTATTTTAGATCAACTACTTTGAAACTTTTAGAAACTTAAGGAATTAATCCCTTATGTGACCAAAAAACTATTTTATGATTGTTATTCAAGTTCATGTGAGGCAAAAGTGTTCATGAAGACATAGAATGTAAAACTTATAAATTAAAATATTGATATGTTGGTGCACTTCACATTAAAATCACGAAACCAATTTTTTTGAAGAAAAATTGCAAAATACTCACTAACTTATAATTTTCCAAAATATGTTTTTAATGGAAAAAACTGTCTCAAAATTTGATGATATATTTCCAATTTATTGTAATAAGAATTAAAAAAAAATTCAACTACAGAAGAAAATACAACCAATTAGCACACCTTAATGTAAAATTTGAAATTTTGGATTGAAAACTTGACATGGATACTTTGTAAGAGTTCAATATTTGATGAAAATTTAGATTACACAATCTTGAGGTATAGGTTGACAAATTTTCACTAAACCTTTTTCCTCCAATCATAACTGCCTTAGTCACCTAATTAGTTACCTTCAATTATTTTTTAGGAAGGTATGATCTTTGTTGTAAGCTTAAAATTATTTGATGTTAGTTATATTAGATCGTAAGGTATGGATTGATAATATTTTATTGAACTTTTTCATCTAGTCATGACCATTTAAACCATCTATTTAGTTACCCTCAATTTTTTTTCACAAGGATATAAAGTTTGTTGTCAATGGAAGTTTATTTGAAGTCAATTATATCATGATATCCCTAAGTGTGGATTGATAATCTATTATTGAAACTTTTCCTCCAATCATGACCACCCAAGCTACCTAATTTGTTACCTTCAATTTTCTTTCAAGAGGGTGCAAACTTCATTTGTCTTTAGCCTAAAATTATTTGATATTAAGTAGATCAAATCCCAAGCTTGTATAAATTGATAATCTATTATTGAACCTTTCATCCAATCATAAATGTCTAAACAACCTATTCAATTACCTTCAACTCTCTTTCAAGAATGTACAAGCTTTGTTATTAGTTCAAGTTAAAATTATTTGAAGTAGGTTAGATCACAAGATCTCGAAGTATAAATTGATGATTTATTATTGAACATTTTCCTTCAATCATGACTGTGGAATCCATCTATTGAATTATCCTCAATTTTTTTTGGCAAAAATACAAACTTTGTGAGGATACAAAGTTATTTGACATAAGTTTAGATCACAAGATCCTTCTCTTCCAATCATGCCTGCCTAAACTTGACACCTATTCAATTACCCTCAACTTTCTTTTAAGAGGGTACAAACTTTGTCGTGTGCCTAAAATTATTTGATGTCAATTAGATCACATTCTAAAGTATGGATTGATAATCTATTATTGAACCATTTCCTCCAATCATGGTTGCCCAAGCCATCTACTCAATTATCCTCAACTTTCTTTGACAAAAATAGAAACTTTGTATGGGTTC
Source organism: Pseudoscleropodium purum (assembly GCA_963969395.1). Lineage (NCBI taxonomy): Eukaryota > Viridiplantae > Streptophyta > Bryopsida > Hypnales > Brachytheciaceae > Pseudoscleropodium > Pseudoscleropodium purum. The sequence continues at coordinate 11,245,876 of OZ017803.1, read as the reverse complement.
AAATTTATTTGACCTAGGTTTAAATCAGATGATCTAGAAGTATGGATTGATAATCTTCCACAAAATCTTCCCCTTTAATCATAATCCAAACCACCTATTAGTTTTTTTGAGGAGTCTTAGGCCAAACTACCCATTGATCTTTAAAGGTATGCTAGGACCATATATATGATCTTTGTTTCTTAGTTTTAGAATTTGAAGTATATATTCAAATAAGGCAAGATATACATCATTGAGTTAAAAACTCCACAACTATCGTCTTTCATTTGAAGGTCATTTTTATATCCAAACCTTATTCTATTCAAATATGATAGGGCATTATAAATATAGAATACATATCTATTTTGCAACTTAGTAGACTTGTAGGAGATGCAAATAATGATTTAAATTGGAAGTACCACTTGTCATTTTATTCTTCTCAACATGAATTATACAAACTTTTGCAATTGTTGTATAAGACAACTTACAAACCTTGTATGTCAAATACAAAAATACATTGTGGTGCAACATCAATTAAACTTTTCATACATTTAACCCCTCAAGCCCTAACAACTTTTTGACAATGGAAGTTTTCAATGAATTGTCCCATTTTCATATTTTTAATTTTAACTGTACAAAAGTAAAGATTACTTTGTCTAGTATGCACGGAATTAATTGTTGACCGTTGGATTTTTAGATTATAAGAATTTTAGACAATCAACTTTATAGGCAAAAATTGCATTTTTTGGAGAAGATAAATCATCAGAAGATGAATAGTGTTTCCCCTCCCCCCCTTGCTCCAATTTTTTAATTAGAAACTAAGGCAAATGTACTATTTTTTAATTTTAGAAAATAGAAAATTCTTTCAAATTTATGTACATTTTCAAAGAAAAAGAATAGAAAGCTTAAACTAATCAAATTGGATCCTACAAAATTAAAAAAAAAATTTATATATGCGTCAATTTTTGAAATTTTTCACTTCATATTGTTATCATAATTTTTGGAACATCTTCAAAAAATTTGGAACCATTCTAATTATTTTTGTATTCTTAATCACACCAAATTGAATTTTGTATTTTAAAAATAGCTAAAAATAAAAATAATTATTTTATCTCTAAGATTGGTTTATTTATGTAGATTAAAGATTAGAAATGTCTAAAAAGAATGTATATTTTTTCATCCCTACTATTTCTTTCATTATAAAAAAGTTATGTTTGCATCCTTTTTCTATTAGACTATATTTTCTAAATAATTTTTCAAAATACTTCCCACATTGAATTTTCGAAAAATTTCAAAAAATGCAACAAGTATGTACACTTGTTACCCTACAAGTTCCTAGTTTACACAATATTGATATTTGTTTCACTAAATTGAGAATTTGCCATTGAAAATTTGAAAAGAATACATTGTGATTTCTTAGTCCTTGAGAGATTAAGAGTTAAACACAACTTTTTTCTAATATGAAGCTAATATCCCATACCAAAACTCTACTTTAAACATTCCCAAATATCTCTATTTCTTCACCAAACCATGCCCCAAACCATGTTTGATCACCATCTTGGCCAACTTTTGCAAACATGAAAACAAAAACAAAGGTGGTCGAACTTCCAAGCACAAAACGTGTCATTAGAGAGGCTTGAGTGTAGCCCGTACTTGTTCCAGATTCTCCAAGATATCCCCAAACTGCTTCGGAATATTCAAGCTACCAAAAGGCTCCACTTCCTAGGGTCCCGAATGTTGCATCCCGTAGCTTGGTTTGTGAATCAGACTCTACATTTGTGCCAATTGCTCCACTGATGTATTGCCAATTGAATTAGACTCTGAGATTGAAATTGTGGAAAAATTGCTGCTCAAGTCTTGCTAGATCGAAGCACGCCGCTCGCCATTTTTTATTTGAAAGTTGAAATAGTGTCGGCCTGCATCGTGCGCGCGCGTCGCCAACTTCACTCGTTTTCTGTAAGCCCGTGCATTTGAATGAAGCTTTTCCACAGGAATTTTTTAATTGCAGTTTTTTGCACCGTTCTGGATATCCATTCAACATTATTCTCTTCGATTTCCACATCGGGAAGGGACGTGGGTTCATTCTGAGTCTGTACTTTGTTTGTTGCGTTTTGGGTCATAAATTTGGACCCTACTTTATTTGTGATCTTTTCATTTTCGTTTCGATAACGGGATTTACGTGCTTAAGGATTATATTCGTGGTATGTGTATATTCTAATACTAATATAGATTCACATTTTCTGTTTGTGCGTTAGATTTGTATTTGATGTTTGGGTTTGGAAGTGGGAGAGTTGGAGGAAGCAGTGTTGGGTTGAACTGTACTGTAGTGATTCGGATAGTTTACATAGTTTTTGATATCGGTTTCTTTTTTGTTTTGCACTGAGATGATGAATTAGTTCTGGGGCTTACGGATGTGGATCAGGAAAAGAATGGCGGTCCCTAGCAATGTGGCGGAGCTTCTGGTGGTCAGGCACGGGGAAACCAGCTGGAACGCCGTCGGGAGGCTTCAGGTGCCCCAAACGATGCATTACCTTTCACATATCTCAATCCTTTGAATTACTCAATGCGGCGTGTAGTTAAGTTTCAAAACTTTTATGATATCAGTATTGAGCGAAGCGGTACTTCAGAAGGGTTTAAGGTAAGAAAGTTTGTTAAACCCTAAAGAAAATTTCTTGGTTATACGGGGAGTGGGCTACAGAGTAACTTGACATTTGTGCTTTGAGTGCAGGGGCATGCGGAATCGGATCTCAACGAAGCTGGAAAGAAACAAGCGCAGGCAGTTAAGTTTGATGCACAGCTTTGAAAAAGATTGTTCCTCTGAGGTGCGCAGTTGAATGTGGAAAGATCCTTTCTGTGGTGTTCTTTCGTTTCAACCCTTTTGGAGTTGCACTGAGCTTGTTCGTTTGGCGATGCCCTTTAGGTGGCTGCGAAATTAGCAAGCCTGGGACTGGAATTTGCCGCCATTTATACTTCAGATCTTCAAAGAGCCGTCGACACCGCCCAAGCTATTGCTCAAAAGTGTCAGTGCTCGAAGGTAAGGACGTTTCTCTTCATAGTTTTATGGGCTAGGGAGTACTATGCAGGTTCCGGAGGAGGAAACCCAGCGTACTAGATGGTTTCTTCGTCCAAGCCCGACGCTTGGAGTAGTTTGAACCACAGAGAGCCCGGAGGAGAAAGCATAGCATATTTTAGGGTTTCGTTCTCCGGGAGCAATACATGGGAAAACCCCTGATCCTAACTTTCGTGTGCTCTTCGAAGATGCTCGTAAATCACAAACCCTACGCAGCGGAATAAGGAGGGTTTGTAATAAGGTTGGAACAACTGCTAGGCCAGGCAGGCTATCCTAATATTTATTGTATATAGTGGGGGCTCCTAGGGGTTGCTTTCATTGACCCTCGGTTTTTATTAACACAGCAGGGTTATCTATACTTCAATTAGAATTTTGTGGGTAGACCGTTGCTCAATTGATCAACAATGTATGTTCTATGGAGAGATTGTACCAGAGATCGTACAATTCAATGGGAGGTGTCACTTGAGCAGCACTCGTCTAAATTCTTCAATTACGATTCCCCTGTTTGCTCGGTTCCTTTTGCAGAACGTCTTCGTCATTCATGGTTCTTGGGGTTTATGCAGATCATTGTTCGGGAGAATCTTCGTGAGAGATGTTTGGGAGATCTGGAGGGCCTGACACGGACTGAGGCGAGAACTGCAGCTCCAGAGGCTTTTAAAGCGTTCATGAAGAATGACGACTACCTTCCAATTCCGGTATGATTAGCACTATCTCCTGATTTTTATTTGTTGTTACATGTTTTGCATTGCATGAAACAAATTATGATCCTGTAAACATCATACTGCTTTGTTGGCAAGTGACCTGGGTAGAAAATAATCCATCTGAAGCTGAAAATCATGTTCAAATATGTAGCTCAAGTTCGAGGACTGCCTTCTTATGTAGGGTGGAGGCGAGAGCTTGGAACAGCTCTGTGTGCGTGTCCAAGATGCTTTTGAACAGGTTGCCTCAGAAAATCTAGGTGAGTCTTCTGGCATTTGAGATTGTTTGATAAAATAGCTGGTGTGCTGGTAGTGCAGACCTTAAAGTGTTGTTTCAATCTTTTTATATCGATGTGTGTAACAGAAAACCTACTTGACGTCAAGAGTTTTTTTAACCACCGGAAATGAGTGTCCGAATTGGGTCTCATATTTTCCAGGAGTTCAGGGTTGGTCATATGGTGATATTCTTTTGTCCTATTTTACTTAAGTTGACAGATGAATGAAATGTTCTTCATTGATTCTGGTGATACGATAATTTGGACCCGTTTGAATTATGCTTCACTATATGATCTATGAAATCTATGGTGTCAAAAGTTTAAACATAACTGCGGACACTTACATCCGAACACAGGAAGTCAGAACTTAGACAAGGGTGACAAGGCAAGGCTGTACGAACTTGGACAACCCTGGTCTGATATTCTTGTTGGTGGCATTCCTTGATGATGCAGGTAAACGAGTGGTGGTAGTCACGCATGGTGGCGTGCTGCGAACTAGTCACATTATTGCAAAAGGGCTGCCATGCAGCGGTAAGGTTTTGAATGCTTCTATCAACACTTTCCGCATCTCAGATGAGAATGAATGGACGATATGTCATTGGGGTGACGTGAGTCACTTGCAAGACGTTGGTTTTCTTCACACTGGATTTGGAGGAGATAAGCTGTCGGGATAATTTTTATTTTCACTTTTTTTATCATCTTTTTGAAGCTGGATTATTGAGATTTCAGAACTCTAGTGGCTCATTCACGTTGAGCGTTTGCTCATTGATATTATATTATTGGGTGGAGTCTGTTGACAGAGATTAATGTCTGTAGGGAGATCAACTCTAAACTATTCAAATCTTTATACTGTAGTGCATCATTTGTGCATATCTATCATTTACGTAAAACTATTCAGTGCCTATGTAATCGAGAATTTTAGAGGAGAATAGATACTGGCATATGGAGGTAAGTCCATGAGTGTTTTTTTCCAAATTCATTATTTGTTTGATTAGTATGGTGCATTTGCTCTTATTGGTTCAACTTGCAGTCTGAAATTGGAGATTGAGAAGATAGCCCTCTTCCATAGGACCATTACATTGATTTAGGTCGAGAGGCAGACTTTGAAGAATGTTTGGATGAGATCAATAATCCTATATCGAAGGTAGTATAGCCCACTGCCGCTCTTTGGTCATTGTACATATTCAGGTTCATCGGATTATTAATTTTTTAGTGCAGTAAAAAGGCTAAGTGAAGATAATTTCAATTTTTTTCAATCAATTCATTATATTATATATATGTGTATACATATGTGTGTGTCTATATATATATGTGGAGTATGTCACAAAGAGTCAAATAGAAACTTTATAGCTTTTCATTGTGGATAATAGGAGGCTTTTATTATGTCCTTAATTCTATTAGTTATATTAGTAGGACAATTATCTAGAAATATCATTTTAGTCTTTGAAAGCCATAGCCTCTCATAACCAAGGTAATCACCAAAATACTCCAATTATTGGACCAATAGTTGCATTTTTGTTCTATCATCCTTTGGACGTTTTCAACTTGTTGCATCCTTATAAGGTTGAGATGTAGACAATGATCAATCTATTCTACTCTATTTTTTTTTTAAATTATGCAATTATGGTACCCATTTTCGACCACTTAAGCGATTTAGCATATTTGGAGCATAGGTTTCTTGCACTCAAGAAGGATCCCATATTTTTTCAGAATTTTATTACTACAAATTTTTTAGTTGAAGATTCTATTCAACCTATTCATGTGATGTAGGCCTTCCTATTTCCAACCATGGGTTGGTTTTAAAATAAACAAAGACTCCAACCAATCTTAATGTGCCATGACTGTGTTGTAAATTGTGCCGTAATTAATCTCCTGCTTTTTTCTTGCTGATTGGAAAGAGTGTAGTCTATATGATGGGAATGGGTCTTTGGTTGGAAATGGATCAGCTACCATACATCACTTCATATTTTCAATCTGACTATATTGGGGCCAACTCTAGGAAAGACACATATTTTTCAGAGGTGTGCTTTTGTTCCAGGAGTCAAACCCAAGTGGAATTATAATTTTCCGATAAAAATTGTAATTTCTGTGAATTTCTAAAGTGAAATTGCACAACCACCACTAGACTAGATTTATAAACGTCCTCTTACAACTCAATACAACTTTCCAATGTATCTAATAGCACTTGAAGATCCACCAATCATTAATTGACACGTTATCTTTTAATAGCATTAATAAACTACTCTTGTCAAAATCTGAAGCGGATTTGCATGAAGCGGATTTGCATGTTTTTCTGACGGAATTGGGACAAAGCTGTAGACCACGGAATTGAATCACTGACGGAATTGGGCAGTTCTACCTTAACTTACCCCTATCTAAGTCCACATTGAGAAGTCAGTTTTCCCTCGAGGTAATAAACGATACCAGGATTTACTGCTTGAAATAAAACAATAAGAAATTACACGTGAAAAAAAACTGTATAATCTGGGTTTTGAATTCTGTACAAACTCATCGAAAACCATCTTGAGAAAATCCAAACCAAAATTTAAAATTCTGAGCTCCACAAATCTCAAAATCTACAACCAGAACATAAAATTCCGAGCGGAACTAGTCTTTTCAAATCAACAACCTCGTCATGACGAGACTGATGTGGGGAAGGAGAAGTTGTGAAGACTCCAGATGTCTACTTATCTGACAGTTCTCCTAACGGGTTTTTTCCTCAAGGCATTCCTATCTTTCTTCACAGCAAGGGTGTCTCTCTTCAGAGCATTCCTATCTTTCTTCACAGCACCGGTGTCTCTATGCACAGCACGTCTGTCTCTCTGCACAGCCCGTCTATCTGTCTTCAGATCGTGTGCGTCTTTCTTCGTCATGGCATCCCCGATGGCTTCTGTTATTTTCTCTTTGATTCTGGACAGACGTGGAGACTTCTTGGGGCTCAGCGTATTGCTAGCATGGTTCTTCCGTTTGCTATGCCCTTCGTGTCTTTCAAGAATCTTTTCAATAAAACTGCCTTCTTTCATACCTGAAGAAAATTTACAGTAAACGAGATTTAGAAGAAAGACGATCTTACTCTCGAGTATAAAGAGCAGTATAATGGCAACTATTAGTCAGCAATAAAGAGGATAAGAAGTGGGCACCGTTTTATTAACGAGCGCCGATTTCTTAACGTTTCATACCGAACCTGGAGAGTGTTTAGCAAGCTCTTGAACTTCGGCTTGATCCTTGACTGACAGATTGTCCCAACCAGCCATTGCAGCCATAGGACTTGTCCACCATCCCAGTTCAAGGAAACACTTCACATGTCGCCATGCAGGCTGCTTGCCGCGAAAACGGGGGTTGTCCACCATAGTTGCTACACGGACCTGCAAGGTTCAAAATCGTCGTTAAGAGATGCACGTTCTATGCATTGCGTACAATAGGACTTTACAAAGAATGCACCCCGTAAAGGAAACGCGTAATTGTGCGATTGGGCTAATTCAAATGTCAAAATAAAATACAGTTCCGCAAACTCACATGTCCCTTTTCAATCTTTCCATTGCAGCTCTTGCAAATAGATCGAGAGCTCTTAGCGTTCTCAATCTCATATTCCCCACTGTTGTCTCCACTGCCTCCAGCTGCGGGAATTGGTGCAACTGACTTGCCTTTGTCAACCTCTCTGTCCGACGCCCTCAACGTCCCTGAACCCATAAAGGTCGAAATAAGTTAGCTTCATGTATCTAGAACAGTCATGAACTGAATGTACAAACAGTTCCTCCATTATACCTCCCTTTCCACCTGGTCCAATCAAAATAATCCTGTTGGCAGAGGAGCTTCACAAAGATCACTATTTAATTCAACTAGATTAGCACTTTGTGGTTAGGCAGCAAGACAAAATACTGAGAGAAGATACTACAAACCTTCGATGTACTTTCGAAGATGTTGCAAATCAGCTGCTCTCAAGTCCTCCAGCCCGTCTACCTCTTCTAACCTGAACAAGCAAATTTTCAGGTCAATTCAAACACTCTGGTGAGCTGGTGCAAGCTTTGATTATGTCAACCTACAAAAATGGGCATAAGATGCGACACTGCTCGTATCAAATAAAGTTGCGATCTATACTACATACAAGTGCTAAACCTCAATGCCTCTGTACGAGTTGCTTTGCAAGTCGAATTTATGTCTAATAAAAACCGAAACATTGTACCACTAAGATGACGAGGGTTATGCAAGTTCCTTGCTAGTTGCACAACAGAGTCAGTTCAAGATGCTTACGACTTGATTTCATCGTCTCTATGAAAAACACAACTCGCATGATGCCATTGCTGCAAAAATCAACAATTAGCCAATTAGAGTTCAAGCACAAAGTTAACTTTCGGTGTCTGAACAAGGGAAACAAAATGGGCGTTCGAAAAGTGCTGCTACGTGATCGATTATGCCGCAAATTCAAGAGTCCACGTTGTATAGGCATGAAGTAATTGTGAGAAGAACCGGAATTAAATAACAGAAAACACAGGAACTTATTACACTCTGACCAGAGTAGCGTGACATAGTGCAACGAATTTTAATTTTCTAGGCCGTTTAATGAACATTTATAGTGATCGGACTATAAAGTTCATCAGGAGCACGAGTTCAAGTGAAAACACTTACAGGCATGATTCCGCCAAACTGTTGAGCAGGCTGCATCCTAGCCAAGCGGAAAGAGTCCTTTTCGATGTGATGGCCGCACGTCCTGCACGAGGACCTGGCGCTCTTGGCGTACTCCGCCTTCCATGGTTTAAATACTAATTTCGTTTCCATCGCCAGTCCGCTAATATACTTTCGTTGTACAGGTTGTCTATGACCTACAAGAGAGACACTGCAAGATCATCCTCCTGTAAACTTCTCTCGAAACACGAAAAAATTACTGAATCATCATAAAAACATACGTAAAGCCCAAGAACATACGTTTTCCTTTCGTAAGGAGTTCCAGAGACTGAATCTTGATGCTTCACCGCATTAAATTCCGCACTATTCACCATAAATTCTTAAAGACAGAATAAAACAAGAGAAACCAAAACTATCGAACACACAAAGCACCAGTTATTTCAGTAGTGGAGTCTCGAACAGCAAAAAACACAAGAAGAAAGCTCATCAGATCGAACCAAACCACATGAATCCTTACCTTCGATTAAGTGATTCAGCACCTTAGCTTGAGCAGTAGAAGACAAAGCACCCAGAAAAACACGGATTGAATGAATGCAAAACCCGAGGAAGGGCGATGAGATTGAGATTGAAGAGCTCCGTCGTTGTTTGAATGCTACTGCCCCTGCCTGGCTGTTGCTCTTGAGCTTGTGAACACTTCAGCAATGGCGAAGATCGAGGGCCATCGGGGAAGGAGAACATCCGGGTCTCGTGGCGGTCTCACCAAGCTCCACTTGGCGGGTAGAGGGGGGGGTAGTCACTGGCCTTGTAATATCTTCGTCGGGTTGCGATGGATGACTTCACGCATTCATCCATATCTCTGCGCAGTCACTAAAGGATGCTCATCCGCATCTACATGCTTCACCACTTATTGGCTCGGGACCCCCGGAGTGGACCCCAAGGGAAGAGTCTGTGTCTTCGCAGAAGCTACATGTGAGGAAGCTTGAGTAGGTCCCTTACTCATATGTGTGGCAAAGCTATTGTACAGTAGAGTAGCTGCGAGTTTTAATTACACTTAAAAGATCACTTTTGAAAGGGAGGCAGTTGCAAGCAATGATACATTGAAGGAGCTGACTTCTTTCCCACTACTTAAACAATGACACATATCAAGAGTATGGATTTCTTGAGTGTAGAAATTTTTCCATGCACAGAAATAGAGTTTGGATGGATTTCATAATTTTTCAAAATTTTAGTTCTCAAAACATAATTATTAAGAATTTTTTAGTTGAAGATGGTGTTCCTCATGCACTAGTGTATAGACCTTCTTCTTTTCAACCACGAGCTGGTTGCAATATTCAAAGTCTTTTTAGCCAATTACAATATACCATAATTGTCTTTAGAATTGTGTCATATTTCATGAAAGCTCTTTGCTTTTGCACAGAAAGAGAATTGCTCGTCAAGAAGAAGTTAGCTCCCACAACCAGTCCTTTAATAAGCTCTTTATGCACTTTTATTCATATTGAGAGTTGTTTATATTAAGAGATTGTTTTTGGTCCATAGTGAGAGATTACTCATTTTTTAGAAAATGAAATATAAAATCACGAGTGGGGTGCATATGTCATTTAGCCATTGGTTATTAAGCTTTTACAAAAATTCTGAAAGGGGTTCCACATGTAAATTTCCTATTCATTGTTAAACTTTCACATCCAAAAATTTGAGCACATCTCTTTGTGAAATGAACTCATGAATTGTACTTGTAAACCCATCCCAATTCCACATTTGTATTCTTATGAAATTTGTGAAACCTACAATCAATATGGAATATATTTGTATGAATTTGTGTCAATACATATGTATTTTGTACGTATTTTGATTACCATATCTATATCCATATCCTTATTTTGCACTTAAAAATTTTGTAACTAAATCCATATTTTGTATTTCAAATTTTGTAACCATATTTATATTCTATATTTCATATTTTGTAGCCATATCCATATTCATATTTGTATTCTATAACTGTGTCCATATTTGGATGGCCAAGATTGTATTTGATGAACATCAATGACTTTAGTTTTTTCAAGAGATTGATTGCATTTGAGAGGGTCCTTAAATCCTCCAATAGATATCTAGTAGTAGTGATTATTTTTATAAAAAAATGCAAATCAATAGCAACTTGGGTACTTTTATTTTTTCTATTCTCCATCTAATGGACAAGGATTTTTCAAGCTAGGGGGCCAAGCTAGGTTTGCTTACATCTTCTTGGTACATAGTTGTTTATGTTGAAAAAATATTAAATTTTAAATTATTTAAGGAAATCTTTAGCATTGAATTGTTACAAAATTCAAAGGATCAACTTGTAAATTTTTAAATGTACTTGAAGAGTTGATTGAAATTTTAATCTCTCAAAAAAAAGAAATATTATGAAGATATAGAAATTTGGAAACCTTTCTTCTAATAATAATTTTATCAAACAATGACAATATATTGAGGCCCAATTTTAAGCCCTAACATTTCTAACTTGCAACTATATTGTAATTTTTGAGGTTTGGGTCAATTGCTATAATTTGAATTTTGAGTTGGTTGCCAACAAAATTTATAATTTATAATTTGTATATTTAAAAAAAATCCAAAATTAGAATATGTGTATATATGTGAGTTCAAATGCATTTTCTATGTTTTTTTTAGTGGTTTGAATTCTAAAATTCAATCCTTGCAATTATTGAGGGACCTATCAAAAATTGCTACTTATCAAATTTTTTTACATTCTTCCATGTGGGATATAGTATGACAAATCATCTTTAAGACTATTAAAATTATGTTCTTGAACTTTTTTTCAATTTTTTTTCTACTTACTTTTCATTGTCATAATACAATAATGAGATGTTTGGATTGTAGGGTGAGACTTTTTTGGGATTTTGATGATTTTGTAGATGTTTTTGGATGTTTTATTCTTTTAAATGGGATCTTAGAAGTGCAAGGAGAATAAGTATTCCACAAAGTGAATTCAAATTCAAACTTTTGGTATGCTAGTTTTCAATCCTAGCATTTACATAATATTATAAGATGCAAACTAAATTCAACATCTTCTAATTCTCACTAGATTTTGAAGTTGAAATACCCCTTTGAGCATATAGTAAAAAAAACTTTGCTTTGAATTAGTAGATCTTGTACTAGGAAATCTTCCTCTTTCAAGAGCTATAGAAGGTAAGCTCTTGTTCCTTATGACATGTCCAATTGATTGAAGGTTTGGTAGTATTTGTTGAACTTCACTAAGCATCTCTAAAGTCTACCTCTTGTGGGAAAAAAAAGCCTTCACCTTTCTTCACTACTTTGTCTACGGATTGTTGTGTCATTTAATTCTCAATCTTTAGATGATGGAAAAATCTACTTTGCACTTGCAAAATCAGAATCTTGTGCTGCAATGAAAATCTAATCTTTGTCATTTTTCCCACATGCACTTTCTATTTGTACACACACTTTTGTTCTTCAAGGTCTTTGATGATTTATTAACTAGAAGAGTTTGCTTCTTGACTTTTTCTTTTCTAAAGCATTGCCATTTGAAAATTCAATTTTTTCCCTTCATATTGTCAAATGTAGATTGTTGACCACCTTCAATCCTTCGTGCTACAGTTTTGTACATGATATGGATTCCCCATTTTTTCCAAACACCATTGCTACTTTTGGAGCTTAGGTATTGCTACATATCCTACACACACCGCAATGGGTGTTTATGCCAACTACATCCAAAAAGGATATTGAATCCATTGAGCACTTCTCGTTTACTATATCTTTTTCTGATGCTCTTCTATTGGACTTTCAAATAGAAATAGCAGCCAATTTGCACAATTTCCACCTACCTTCAACATTTTTGGAGATGAACTTTGGCTTTTGGGTGAAACAAAAGTCCACAAAATGGTTCTTCAAGTTTCTTATTGAATAGTACAATGATAGTCGTTGGGTGAAGATTTTTCAAATGTGTAAATCCAATGTCTTTGCTTGGATTGATTTGCTACGACCACATATACAAAAGAAAAACACCCTCTATATATTGGCCATACCCGTAGTTATTTGTATGGCTTGCACCCTTTTTAAGCTTGCTCTTGGAACTAACCTTTTCATTTGTAGTGATTTATTTGCTATTGAGAAGGATATTGTCTTTGTTCACCTTCGTGAAGTTATCCAAGTAGCAAATGAAACTTTGTGGCAAGATATATTATGGTTTACTAGTTTGCGCATGCATGAGATAGAAGAGAGGTTTCGGTCTTTGTGTGGCTTCCTTGGTATTGTAGGTGCCATAGACAATACGCATATTTACATCTCCAAACCTAAACAACATCCTGTTGATTACTACTATTTCAAATCCGGTGGATATATACACTATAAGAATCCAGGGTTTTCTTAAACATAAAAAAAAATGCATCATGACATTCACTTCAATACAGATTGTGTCAACTATGATGTCTAAAAAATCTGTTTTAATTGATAGGCAAAAAACATGCAAAAAATGTGCCCTATATGTAGCTTGTTTTTTGTAAAATGTGAATGAAACAGGGATTGAAGGGCATCCCCAATGCATGAAATGTAGAAGGCACACCACTACCACATAAGCCTTTTAGAGTAGGCAATGCCACACATGATACCTTTTTCATCCATGATGTATTTGGTGACCTTGGACCCCTTATAAATCTGAAGTGGACCCATAAAGAATTTGATGTGCTCGACATGTCAATTTGAAAATTTTAATGTTGCTTTTTGAGACATTAAATTAGATGTTTTTTGAGACATCAATCAATGCATACCATACCTATAGGGCAAGGCCAACAAAAAAATTAGTTAAATTTTTTTCAAAAATAAAACAAAAAACTGTAAAATTCACCAAGAATTAAAAAAAACTTACTATCTACCATCAAGTGAATTTTTGATGGCAAAATGAAGGAATTACTTCATTGAAAATTAGTAAGGATAAAGATTACAAAGGTCATATTTGTATCTATTTTGAGTCCATGGTAAAACAAAAGATATGGGATAACTATAATATGGAAATTTGACCATTGTACTTCTCGACATTGTTTCAATCATTTAAACGTCCATTTAAACATTCTAATGTTGTTTTAATGTCTCAATGTCTCAATTTAAGCATCTCAATGTTGTTGTTGACATTTGGATCATGTTGTCTAAGATATTTTACATTAAACACAATTCTTGCTGTATATATTCCATATGGATTGTTTCACTTCCTACCACCCTACTTGTATAATGGTCATCTCTTTTCATCCATGGTACTCATCCATTCATTTTTTTTTCTCTACAAAGCATGCCATGTGGTTGCCTTTCTCCTAAATTTTTCACATATGGTCAACATTTTACTATAGACCATAGTAATTCTATTAACTTATTCATAGTCAAAATGGATCTATTTGCTAACGTAGCCAAAGCACATTTTTTTGGACATTCACCAAAAACCCGAGGCATTTTTTTGGACATAAAAAAAACATGTGTGTCAGAAGTGACATTCAAACACTTTGCACATTCCATGACCACTTTTCCAAAAACATCACTCACAATTTGAGCCCCTATAGGCGCTCATTGAAAAACGCATCAACATACAAAAAACAAGCTATGTTAGGACAAAACGACTTATAAAAAGGAGTTTTCTTATATTGACAATGAATTGCCAAGCTATTGTGGATAGCAACAAATAATTTTTTGATTTGTATGTAGGAATGCATGGGTCTACTAATGACTCTCGTGTGCTGCATTACTCCTCTTTGTTCCATTTGGCCATATATGGTTCCATCCTAGATCCACGTGATACACTTCATGGTTTCATACCATACATAAACTGGGTCTAGTGTAGAGCAAGGACTGTCGACAACAACATATGCATTAGCATTTTAGAATTTCACATGATTTTCCTCTTAGTTTTAAATGTTTGAGTACATATATTTCTATTTCTGAAATATTTGAAAGTGAGCTTAGATTGTAGAGTGAGAGCTAGGATTTTCTAAGTGTGGAGTGTAGTCAAATTTTCTTCAAATTCCAATTGAAATGTCCATTTAATTGGACTGAAATTCAAGTAGTGTTCTTATGCTTCAAGCATTTTCCAAATCTCTAATTTGGTAGCTATGAAGTGCTCAATTTCTAATCCAAAGTGTAGACATTGAAGTTTCTTGTTTTTGGATTTCATTTGTATCAAACTATGGATTAGAGGTTATATTTTGCAATTTATTGGGCATTCTAAATGTTGTCAAGTTGCAGAATAATGGTTGAACTTGTTGCAAACTTGTTCTTTTGTAACTTGTTCATACCACCACTTGGAAATAAGAGTCCGCTATGAGAGTAAAAGATAGTTGGTCTCCAATTTGCAAGATGTGATCCACTACAAACTTTTGCCAACCATCTTAAAATTCTAGGTTGTGATTTTCTTTGTCTTGTCCAATCTCAATTGTCCACTTTCCTTTACTAGGTCCTTCCAAAGTGAATACTGGCCCAATGTTTGCGATAGAAGTCTTCACAAACAATACTAGCTAGCATTTGCTAATGTCACAATAATGGGAGTTAGAAACATGAAAATGGATATATTAACTCTGGGAAAAGTATCCAGAATCCAACCAAACAACTATACAAATAAACTAGCTCTTGAGCCTAGGTAAGTAAGCCAATATATTTCTTTACTCTTACTCATGAAAACTTCCATTCTATAATTAACAATTGACTACTACTATTTTCAGAGTCACTAGATAGAAGATGTTGTGTTTGCTTAGAATGATTTGAATTATTTTCTCTTGCACAATTTCCATTTTTGTAGTTGTTGAATTATTGACTTTGAATTGAGTGACTTGAACAACTTTGATGGTAGCATGACATTAACAAAACTAGAGTAGAGTACATTATTTTGGCACTTTGCCTTCTCCGCATGGGAGAGGTAGTACATCAATAGAAGTTGTTGAACATTGAAGCAACCACAAAATAGAGAGAGCACCTCACCAGACTTAGATGAAGGGAGGCCACTTTCTTGTATGCTCTTCAGATTGATTATTGTAATGAAGGAGGTACAAAAAATTGTAGATTGGAATTAATCCACTAACGTAAGTTCCAAATCTACTCTACTATAGGTTCTAAAGACGTAGAGAGAAAGATCACTAGGACAACAACAACTACTATGTATTAAGAACTGATGATGTAGAGACACTAGTAAGTGACATTTCATCTAGGTAGAAATGGAGACTAGTGCACTCTAAGGCATGTAGACTACTTGTGTGTAGGGCTTGGTATTATTGTGCTTACTTCATTGTCAAAAGTAGTGGCAACTTCATCACTTTGTTGGCCAACATTGTCAGATGCATGTTAATAGAGAGGGAGGTGGAAAACGCAGCTTGGCATGTTTCTAGCGGAGAAGAGGAAGTCCATGGATGTTGCTTGTGGCATTTGCACTGAGGTTGATTTTTTGTTTGTAGCTAATCCTTTATGAAGAATTGTTGACAATTTGCAAGACAACTCACCATTTCTTCCTATTTGAGAATTGATAGGTGGATGTTTACATTTGCAATAGTAGCATTTTTGTGTAATCTTTTGTCCTCCCTCTAGTAATCCATTTTCTCGAAGAAGAGTTTGAGCTATACATCTATCATCAATCTCTCATAATCTTATGATGCTTGTATACTTGTGCTATATCTTGCATTTGTTGAGCCATGACTTTGCTAGTTGCTTTTGTAGCATTAGCTATAATTGCATGGCTAGAGATGTTCCTGTTACAAATTCCAATGTTGCCAAGTCGATGATGTCCCGTGAATTGGTTTGTGCTCAATGAACTAATGATTTTGGGCTTCACTCTTGGTGGCAAGCTACTAAAGGGTCTTGAAGTCATTCTTGGAGTGTATTGGTTGGTAGTTGTGGCCTGTGTAGGAATCAAAGAGCATGGAGGTGGTGATTGGAGCAACGTCAAATCGAGGGGCTTTTTGGAGTCCGCAACGTCGACCAAATCCATCACATTGTCAATTTTTGCTTCATCGTTAGCATCTTCATATATTGGTGGTGTGTTTTATTGAGGTTCATAATTTCTGTCAGTAGGTGTTAACAAATCACGGACATGTGGAGGTTGAATGAGGGACCGGTTTCCAAACCATTCATAGATTGCGTCAAAAACATCTTGTGCAAACAGGGTTGACAAATCAGTACGTCTACTCCAAAATAGCGTCCGTAACCCGGATGTCTGGACGTCTGTCCTCACAGATGCTAGCGGACGCAGCGTCCCTCTTGCTGTCGGAAGGCGGACGGGCGGGGTGGACGAATGGGGCGGACAAGGCGGGGTGGACGGGGCGGACAGGGGGATAGGCGGACGGGGCAGTCTTGGCGGACGCGAATGTCAGCGGACGCTGCGGACACAACATCCGCGTCCAGACGTCTTGGACGTCCGACCGTCCTGTCAACCCTATGTGCAAATAGTCAAGGTAGTCCTTTGGCCTTTTGTTCTACAACTAACATGTCACAGTAATCAAGTGTGTTTCTTCCAATGTGGAACATGTAGTCAACTACTTGTTTGTAGTCTCCTATGACCTAGTTCTCTTTCGTCTTACGTGTTGGGCCATCTTGCAAACATAGAGACATACCAACCTTCATCATTTTTTGAGAGACATGAGACCATTTAGAAGTGTCAGGTGTCATCAAACCACGACCATCTATATTGTTCAATTCCTCTAAAAATATGCTCTTTTTCAAAGAAATGAGTGTCATAATTTCCATAGCAAGCCAATTAGGGTCTTGGTCCATTAGATGAAATTTAAGGCCTCCAAGAGACTGTAAGTTATCCTGCCCTAAGAATGTTGGGAACGCAACCAATAGTGTAGTTTGACGTGGCCAAGATAGTGCTACGTCATTGCCCAAAATATATATGTTTTTAAAATTCAACTTTTTTTTTGCATTCTAAGAATTAATTAATTTTTTTTAAAGTTTTTTGGGAACATCTAGTTGTACCATTTGCTGTGGGGAACAGTAGGGGGAACAATGATCGGAACAAGTCCAAAACAGGCTGTTGGAGGCATCAAATTTCATCTAATGCTTTTCGGTCCTCTTTGTGGAATTGACACCCGCAAGTGCAACTAAAGAACTTCCTGGTTGTCGTACGCCAAGAAGAGTTTGTGGAGACGGATTGGGTTGCTTGGATACTATTGCAAAAGCATTATAGTCCATGGCCTTCTTCTATGAAAAGAAAAAACGACATGAATGCATAGCAATGGACATCAATGTAGAAGACCAACAATATTTCATTCACAACAAGAGATAAAATAAGTGTGAAAGAAATCTCCAAGTGCACAAATGAAATTGAAATGCATTGAGTGGGTTCGTAGCAAAAGATGGGCTTAATTGATGACATGCAAGGACATCACATTGAAATTTGAAATGCAAATTATTTGTATCAATGTTGTGCATTTTAGTGTTGAAATGCAAAGACTAGTGTTTGAGGACTAGAAGACAAGACCACGGCCTTCTACAATTCAGAATAGTAGTGGGAGATTCCATACATGCAGAATATGACAGATCATCATTACATGAGGTGTAGAAGTTGAAGTGTTCATATGAACTCACTCCTAGCAAGTATGCTTGTAGGTTGGACAAGAACCCTATAGGATAGTGCATCAAGGCAGTTTTCCTTGCTGCTAGATTGACAATAACTCTACAATATAACAACCACGACATTCAAGATCATGTGAGCATTCTCAACTTTCTCATGTAGATGAGCCAATGTTATCCATCATTAACATTGTTAAGTATAAATGAAAAGAATTGCTTGCAAATGAGAGCCCCATGAGAGTCAATCTATCATTCTAATGTCAATGCCCATTGAGATTGTGGTACCTACTTTCTAGAGATTGGAAGTGCCATTTTACTTATAAATGCCAAATCAATGGTAGAATGAAGCAAAGGTAGCAATGCAAGGGATTGTTTAAACCTTCATGGATGAGAAAATTGGTTGACGCATTGCAACAATGTTCACATTCCACGAAAATCAACCGTTTGGTAATCCTTATAGTTTGCTAATTTTTTCCATCACTATTTTGTACACCCAATAAGGAAGATCCACTATCAAAGAGTACAACTAACTTTCTAAAACCTACAAGTGAGCTTGATTGTGCATTTATGTAACTATGGCAATGTCTACCATATTTTGCAAAAATCACACACTACATTTGGGAACAAAAAATGGTGTTTTGAGCCATACCACACAAGGATGCCGAATTTGAATGTCTAGGGCAAATTAACATCCAAATTGCAAACATTTGGATTCTACGTTCGCAATATCCAAAGTGTCATTGAAAGGTGGACGACAAAAAAACTAACTTGGCCATCCACCTTTTGATGGCACTGTCTGCTCGACAGAGTTAGGCTGTCAGATCTTGTAGACGGCATGGCGGACAAGGCAGGTGGCAATTTTTTTTTCAAATGTCATGGGATGTGACAAACACAACGTTTGTGTTCAAACCTCCAAACGCCCTATCAACCCTAACGCCACATTGGTTTGGGCACAAAAACTACTTCATAATGTGAACATGTGGAAAAACTATCTTTGCTACAACCATTCTTTATTGTTTTGCAACACTTAGTGCAAACGCACCTTTAAGTAAAGGGCTTCAAAGTTTGTCTTAGAAAGTTAGAGTAGAAATTCTATAACTACCCACAAACTAAAACTCATCATAAATTTCATCTCATTATAAAAAAGAAGGATTCAAAGCTTTCTACGCATATATAAATTTAGGTTTCAAATTTTTATTTTTGAAGAAAGTAATTTTTGAAGAAATTTTCTTAGGTGCTTTGGACTATCCATCAACAATGAAAATTATATATCATACAATAATTTTTTACCATGTAAACAAAAGTTATGAAAACTTTTTAGCCTTCAAGCTATTGTTTGGGCACATTTTGCATAAAAATTTCAAAGATAAAAATAAAAATTTCTTTTCTATTGAATGGCCTAAACTTACTATATTGTCAAAAAATTGTCATTTGGTCCTTTAGGGGTTATTCACCTATTACAATCCAAAAAAATTGGAATCTGGCCTTGAATCAAGTTTTAGAAAGTTGGGACTTGTAACATGGTGAAAGGTCTTGAATTCACCTCTTTAGGACGTTGCAGTCAAAATTGGCTTATAGTGAATTTAGTGCACAAAAATGAACATATTTAAGGATTAAGATTTCTACAATATTTTAGACATAAACTCTAAGAATATTTTTAAAACTTTGAAGAATTTGTGTTGTCATACTCAAGATTTTGTGCTTGACAAAGTAGTGCATTATATGTATTTTAGCATATAAAAGCCCACTTGTTGTATTTTAGACTCTTAAACAATATGTATTTTGCATGGAAAAAGTGACTAGCAGTAACTAGTAGTTGGACTACATCTTAAAAAAAGAAAAGGTTCATTTGATTTGCAATGCTTTAGTAAAGCATTGCTCAACTTTTCTTTTCTTTTCTTTTTTTTAATTAAAAAAAAAAATTCAATTCTATCTTCATACTCTATGAAATTTGCACATGTTTTCAAAGAAAAAGAGTAGAATGTTAAAATTGACCAAATTGGATCCTACCAAATTAAAAAAAATTGATATATGTATCAAATTTTGAGATTTAATGATTGATATTATTAGCACATTGTTAAAAACATCTTAAAAAAATTTGGAATCATTCTAATTATTTTGTATTCTAAATCAAACATTCAGATTGAATTCTATATTTTTTTAAATTGCTATAAATATAACTTTGAATATGATTCATTCTAGACCCAATTTTTGTAGGGAGACCAAAGATTAGGAATGTCTAAATTTTTTTTTCCATTCACACTATTTTTTTCATTGGAAAAATTTGATTTTGCTTCCTTATTGTACAAGTGTACATTTCCTAAATAAACTTTTAACCCCCAAAGGACCAAGTTGCATTTTTGGCAACATAGCAAATTTGGCAACTTACTACAAATGGAATTTTTATTTTTTTACTTTGAAATTTTCACACATATACATGAGGGTTTTTATTTAAGGCCCAATAATTTTTACAACTTTTGACTACATGATTAAAAAAAGTTATTGCATGATCTATAGTTTGTTTCTTAACTCAAGCAACCTAGGTAGATAAAAAAAAAAATTCACAAACAAAAATTTGAAATTGGTTTTTTAGATTTATATATACATGAAAAGCTTTGAATCATTCCATTTTGATTATTGAGATGAAAGTTATGAGGAGTTTTAGTTTGCGGGCAATTATGGATTTTTTACTCTAGAATATACTTTGGAATCCTTTATATAACTCAATTTTCAATGTTTTCTGAAAAAATTAAAATCACACAATGTGAATTGTTTATTACAACATTACAAGTATTGGAATTGGCATTTTTCAATTCCATAACTGAATTCTTAACAATTTAGTATTTGAAATCATTTGAATGCTAATATATTGATTTCCTCAAGGTGGAAATTTATGAATTTTTTTGACATATCATTAAACCGCCAGCATACTACAAGATCCCACGTTTATGTGTGTCTAAAAATATTTTTCCCAAAAAATTTGGTACTTGTATTTGAAATGGTAGTTTTAGAGTGTTTTGGGTGAAAACATAGTCAAGGAACTTTAGGAGTTAAATACTTCTTACATTTGAAATTTGAAATTCCAAAAATATGTCAACTTGTTGTTCTACAAGATTCTACTTTACAAAATATTGAGATTTATTTCACCCTACTGAGAATTTGCTGTTGAAAATTTGAAGAGGACACAATGTGTCTTTTTAGTTTTTGAGGGGTTAAAAAAATGCTTCCAATGAAATTTTTTATTTTATATTCATTTGCAAGTTATCTTTTCCTTTATATTTCTAAGAAGATCTTTATATATTAATTACATGTTTAAGCTTTCATTTTCCTATCAATTTATATAAAATATATTTGTGTGAAGTGAGTATATATTAATAATGATTCTACAAATATTATATTATCTCAATATACTAAAGTGCAAGCTAAAGTATGGAAGTTTAGAAGCTTTAATAAGAAATTAATCCCTAAAGGAATAAATGATTGTTGAATGCATGCAAGTGATCTTGGGTAGGTGCATATGAAGTCATATTTTAATGGATGTTCTTAAATTTTTGACACAAGATACAAACATATACCCCCTTAGTAGATATGTATTTTTTTTTAATGAGGTGCCTAGATCAAAAGCTATACTACCTTGAACTTTGGAGGCAACTCGGATAGCATGTGCAAAACTCCTCCAATAATTTTGAAATTTGGAGGGTATGTAACTTATATGTAACAAAATGAAAATGTAAAAAGAAATAACCATGAATAGTGTAAAATTTTCACTTTAGGAGGCCTTGTTGGGAAAGCTTAAAAATAACTTTTTTTGTATAACTTCAAATGTTATAATCTTTCAATCTATGAGGTCAAAGCTTTTGAGATTTTTTTCACATAATTATTGCTAGATAAATGTTGTACAAATTATACGGTTTGAATTTCTTTTTTAAACTTTTTTTTTCACCTTTTTCTTGCTATGCTAAAAACTACTAACTTTTTACATTTATTGTCCAAAATGTGCTTCGGTCCTATAGGGATTAAATGGAAGAATTTTTTTTGAGTGGATAAATGCATTTGGCATATAGCCTTCATAGCTTCCAACTTAGCTTCAAATGGGCTATAAAAAATCCAAGCAATTGGAGGCAATTTTGGAAGCATCATATGAAGTTGAAATTAAAGAGTATGCATATTTTATTTTCAACAAAAACAAAAACAAATTATGTAGTACTTACATGTGAGTATTGTCAAATCCTACTTATGTGTTTCTCAATTTGTGAAGAAGTCTGATAATTATGGTTATGTATTCTTAGTCTATGAAGAAGCCTAATAGTTTTTTTAGCAAGGTCATAGTCCAATGACATTAGCTACCAATGCTTCTTGTCTTTGTAATGACCAACAAGAGGTGCAAATGTGTCACATCAAATGTATATAACAATTTTCTTCCTTCTTCTCTAGGCAACTTGATACACTACAAACTTGGTACACTTAGGGCCTATCACCTATCTTCACTCATGAATTTCTTGTAAAAGCACAAACCTTTTGAATTCACTTTTGATTGAAGAAATTATGTGATGCACTTGTAGGCATTGGTTGTGCAAAAATCCTATCTCAAAAAGCCATATTCTTGAATTACCAAATGATAATTGTACAATGATGTCCATCTATATACGTGTTGTTTGACTTTCATATGCCATTATAAAAACATCCTAAAAGAGTTAACTACTTTGTATCACTAAAACCAACAATGGATCCAAAATTGACATTATATAATGTTGTTATACTGATTTAGTGTTTCTAAATATAAGATTTAATATATAGTGTCAACTAGTTAGTTTTTAATTTGTTGGTTAAGGTATATTTAAATTACTAACTCTACTTATATTATAGGAGGTTTTCATGTACATATATCTACTTACATATGTTATTAGATTGACATTAGACTAATAATACTCAATTTCATAACATATGTTAGCTATAATTTTAGTTATTCATTTCAAAAGTATCACAAATTGTCCATTCACCTTTAAATCATATTTCATACAAATCCAATTCCTTGACTTTATTCTCCAATATTGGCTTACATTTATTATGTAGATAATAGACAGACTTTTATATATTATAAACTATTAAATTTTGAATTTATGGTTGTTAACACATGTGAAATAATATGCATATTTGAATGAGGATTATATGTTTGCATATTACCAAACATCAAAAGTAAATAAAATGTTGAAGCATCTAGATTGAACTTTTTAGAAAAGGCTCTCCATTTCATATTTGAAATCTTTTTATTGTGCCACAATACAACCAAATTGCATGATAATCATGTGGTTTAACTTGTAAAGGATCAAACTACATTTTTGGCAACACAACAATTTTGGTCAGCTCACTATAAATGAAATTTTTATTTTTTTTCCTTTGAACTTTTTGCACAACATAGGAATTAAGTTTTCTATCAAGCCCAATAATTTTTTTATAACTTTTCACTATTTATTTAAAAAAATTATTGTATAATATGTAGTATTTTTTTTTAGTGAGACAGATTGGGCAAATTTTTAAAATCACTTTTTTCATAAATGAAAATTTGAAATTGGTTTTCTAGATTTATATATACATGAAAAGCTTTGAATCATTCTATTCTGATTATTTAGATGAAAGTTATGAGGAATTTTAGTTTGTAGGTAGTTATAGATTCTCTAATTCAAAATAAACTTTGAAGTCCTTTATTTAACTCAATTTTAGATTTTTTTTGGAAAAAAATAAAATCACACGATGTTAAATGTTTATTACAATATTACAACCATTGGAATTGGTATTTTTCAATTCCATAACTAAAATCTCAATAATTTAGAATAATTTCAAGCATATAGCCAACTAGCCTCAAAGAATGAATCCAAGGAGGCACTACCATTTTGGACATTTTTTTATATAAATGTGACTTTGTGAAGTAATATTGCTTGGATTTTTGCAGGGCCTAAAAAAGAATTTTTGTCAATTCAAATGCTAATATCTTGCAATTGAGAAGGTAGAAATTTCTCAATCTTTTTTTACATCTTTTTAAACTAGCATACTACAAGATCCCACAATTATGTGTCTTCAAAAATATGTTTTTTTCCAAAAAATTTGATACTTATACTAAAAATGACAATTTTGGAGCATTTTTGATGAGAAGATGTCAAAGAACTCAAGAGGTTAATACGAGAATAGGACAATATATAATTCAGGCTTTCTTAAACCTAATTTAAAATGATTTATTTATTAATAATATAAAATATTAAAAATATTGTAAATTATTATTTAAATTTGTTACCTGAATTGTATTGTTTGAATTCCATAGTATCAAGTTTGCATATAAAGTATCCATGCGATACTTTGATAATAAACAATGCAATATGTACTAACCATACACTAAATAATTCTCATAATAATCTCTAAATGTCTAAGGCCTTTTTTGAGCTTCTTGGTGTTTGTAAATGTAGAAGATTACAAGATTTAAATGTTTGATCAAGAAGGTGTCAAAATTGAGAAAGTAATTTGAAGTCTTCTGATTCACTTTTAACATATCAAAGGGTAAAAGCAAGAAAGACCTATACTATTTTATGTCAAACTTGATGTTTTCAAATTGTTATTGGCCATAATTTTTGCACATTGAAGTTGATGTACTTGAAATTTTTTTTTGAAGATCAACAACTAGAAATTTATTAGAGAACTTATTTTTCAAAAAAGAAAATTCAAAAATCATTTTATATTTCAATTTCAATTTAGCTAATTTGTCACATTTTGTGGTTGAGGGGTTTTTAGTAGTAGGGACTATTTAAATTTAATGATTTAGAGCTGAAATTTTTGTGGTCTATAATTGCACTAGAGAGTCATGTGCATACCAAAAAGAATTTTAAAAAAGGATTATTTTGTGTCTTCTACATATAGGATTTCATACAAATAGGGCCCCCTTGTGCATTTAGTTTTGAACATTGAAAATAGTTTCAAGATGATTCTTTTGGTAAAATCCCTTTACCATAAATTCTTCCCGAATGGCCAATTTTTTTTCTTTAAAAATTGTATTCCCTATTTTTTACAAATTAAAATGTCAAAGTATCTATTTTCATATTCACCCAAAATCTAAAATGAGGTTATAAAAAAAATGAAGTGAAAGAACACATTAGCATAAATAATCATAATTGATTTACATCTTCTCAAAATCTATTCTAAGATTCTTTAGAAAGATTGTGTGATGTAATCCCCTTAAGATTTAGCATATTTGACATTCAACTTCAAGAGCCTCTAAGACTAAAAATTCAAGATTTGCAATAAACACCCTTGCACAAAATCCTCAATAGAAGAATCATAAATGATTTCTTTTGAAATTAGATTTTTGATGCTTAAAATAGACTTTCAAGGGTATTCATCATAAAAATATTTACTATTAATTAAAATATTAGCTTGGTAAGATTTTATTTAACTTCAAATTTTAGTTGACACTAAAAATATAGTGTGCATAACAATTAGGGGTTAGCTTTGACTTAATATTGTGAACTTTTATACTATCATTATTTGAGAGTTTACTAAATTTGGAAGTAGAATTAGTTCCTATTTTTTTCAAATTGGAATTAGCATGATTTTAGTATTTTACCATGAACAAAATTTTAATAAATAAAATTCATGATTAATTGAATAATAAATACCAATAAATAATCAAAAGATATTTTCGATTCTAAATAAATAAAGTCATTAATTGATAGATGAACCGTGGGTTACCTCTTGATGCACACTGGACGAACCATGCCAAAAAAACTACTCCGGAGTAATATGAATGTGTGCTATAGATGAAAGACGGAAGCGGATGACCGATGGATGAAAGGTTGATGGACGGATGTGGACGGATGTCTGCTTTAGCCGCGCCGAGTGAACTCATATTTTGAATTTGAATTAATTCAAATAAATCTCAGCCGTCAATGTCCAGGACGCAGCGCCAAAGCTCCGCTACTTGCACAGTCGATAGTAAGATTTTGATGCAGCTGAGGAGGTGAAGATGAGGTATGTTTTGAAGTTAGATATTAAGCAGCTAGAATAATCGGTCTCGGGAATCCAGTGAATTTGCGTAAAGAATTTCATAGCAGCGTCTCCATCTTTGACGTGCTAGCTCCAAGATCCCGGTATGACAATGCATGAGGTACACTGTTAGCGAAGCATTCATTTGTCCACTCAAAGTCCGGTCTAGAGATGATTACTAGAAACTAGTGAGAACTGCTGGCATTATGTGACATTAATTGAGAACAAAGTTAGCATATGGATTTTGTTCACTGATTGTGCGGCTTGAATATCGATTCAAATAGGGACTCATCGTGCCAATAACTTTGAAATTCAGGAGTTGAGGACCTTCACCTCCAGATCTGAAAATTCAAGTTGGTACCGCTGGATTATTGAAGCGGGAGGTACGGAGGAGGGGAAGATGGACGTGTACGGAGATTTGAAGAGTAAGATTCCGTCCAAATAAATTCATAACAGTGTCACGACTATGCTCTCGATCAGCTGCAGGTTTTCGTTTAGAGTTTAATTGTGACTAAGATTTAGACAGTTCTGAGCGATTTGAGCATGCTACTGAATTTATGAGTTCCAAGGTCGAAAGATAACTCTCATTCCTACTATAGAACGAAGAGCTGGAAGAGGTTTAGTAGCGTATGACGAATTATCCATTTTAGATTTGAATTGAGATCGTTGCAAGATTTTACGTTGTTGATGAGGTCAACGGGACCTTGAAATGAATATTTTTCGACGGAACATTCTTGGAATCGTGTAGTTTAATATCATGTGCGCTGAATTTTTTTGTGATGCGCGCGTACATTGAATTTTGATAACAATTTTACGGATATGGCAGGTTACGAACGACTATCTAGCAATTCGCATGGCTATGTTTCCCCTCCAAGCACTACCGTCACACTGGATGTACCGGAGGTCGGTAAACTCACATCCCCTGGCCCCAGGGAATATGTCTTAATTGAGAAGAGTCCCGAGAGGACAGTTCTCAATCCTCAAAACTCAAATTCGGTCGGGATGTTGAAAGACGCTGAGGGAGGAAGTTTGAATCACAGGGACTACATCCAGCGCCAAATCACAAACCACAGCACCATGACCTCCTATCCTCCTAAACTGGCATTGAAATTTAGACGCCCCCCCAAAGTTCAACAGAGCGAGAGCTGCATGGCACCTGGAACTGGTGTTTATTACACTTCAAGTCGCTCAATCACCTCTAAAGGCTACGGCAAAGTCTGCATCGTAGAGGCCCTATCACTGCTTGCAGACGTTAGCTGCAATTTGAAGCGCTCGTATCAGCAATCGTCCAATTCAACTCCAAAAATTTCAAACAATGTTGCTGAAAAGGTATAGTGGAACAATATCAACGACGTACTCTTAATTTAGGACTGGCTGATTTACCTACCTAAGAATTGAACAGCATCCAAACTTCGAAAGTTTCTTTTGGAAGTTCATGGCGAATTCAAGGTCGCCAGAATTGACGTAACTAGCACTCCACTCGGGCATTAATTGGTTTGTGATTTGCCTGATGCAAGAAGCGCTTCAATCAAGGACAATGGGACCGGCGCCGGGAAAAGAAAATGGCATTCGTAGAGAAAAATGGTAGTCATTCTTATTGCAAGGAGCCCTCCAATCAGAAGAGCTCGCAGAAGATACCTTTTCTTGCGAAAGAAAACTCGTACAAGGTGCGCTGTATTTCAATTTTTGATTCCATTGTTACACAAACTACACAAACAGCCACTTATACTGTATTGATACTTCATGTCAATTTCAAAAATCCAGTAAAGATCCAAAAATTATGCTACGCAAAAATATAAAGGATAGGACACACCTGAGGATATATAGGTATTAGATCCGGTGTTTATTTGGTGAAAATATTAGCGTCTACTTTAAGGTCTCACTTAACCGATCGAATTGGCTTGTATGTATGCAGGTTGTGCGAAAACATCGCACTCCCCGGAAAACATCAAAGCCTATGTTTCGCTGTCCAAATAAGATCCAAAAGAACAAGAGTCTCTCGAGGTGTGATGAGTATTCTTCCCGCATTGAGGCAAGCAGCAGTATGACTGATACAAAACACATATGTGAGATTCTGGCCAAATCTGATGCTTCAGCAATTTGCTCTGAAAGAAACAAAGAAAGTTTGCTCGGCGAAGCCATGTTTTCCGATGATAAGTCAGGGACCAATATTATTCAGGTTACTCAGGCAGTTCAAAAAGCAGCGACCCTTGAGAGGGTCTCCAAAGTCCTGTATCAACTTTGTAGCACGAAGAAAAAAACTTCTCGAGGATTCAAGCGGGTGGAGCGTTTTACTCATCAAATTTTGCGCTTCATTGGAGAGACGGCTGTCCCCGAAAGGCTCATACGTCAGGCTTTGGGCAATAACCCCGATACCAGCAAGGCCCTAAGACTGTAAGCTATCTTCGCTCAGTAATAAATTTGAGCACTCCAAATCAATAGCCATGAACAGCGAAGGACCATCCTTCCCGTACTATTTAAATTGGAAGTAACTTTACAAAGGACTCATTCGAGGAAAATTCGTGATCTATTGGAACTTACACTTGGGGAACATAGACGTTTGGCAGAGGAACCTTACTTTAATACAGCGGCTGTTAGATGCTCAGAACAAGATCAGTTTTGTTACTCTTGCTTCCAAACAGTTGTCTCTTTATCAGCATCACAAAGGAGGACTCAACCTGAAGCTTTGCCCCGTTTCCCATACTTGCTCGACTTCTAATTCTCAACTGTGCTGTCGCCCTCTGATTATTAGATTGCTCACAGAACGCAAGGTCATGCGCTTAGGTTCTGGAGGCAGAGGTCAAGCTTACGAATACGCGGTATTCACCGGTTCTTTCCCTATAACCAGTTACTAATTTGACTTGCATATGAAGCTGTACATTTCGCATATCGTAATTATGTCTTTGACACGAAATTCAATTGGTTCGAACTTGTAAGGACAAAACACAAAAGGTTCATGCCTTACATCTGCTGAGGTTCATTCCTTGGTGAGATTTAGAGGAAAATTAAGAGACATTACAATTTGCTATGGTAGATCTTGAGACAATCTGTGGGTGTAATAATAATTCGCAGGCCACGGAGAAAGGACTCCACCAACTTCATGAGTTAGGGCAAGAAGTGACTGAAGTTGTTGAGCTGACTCCTGAATATGCAAGTGCCTCGTCTTGGAGTTCAGCCGCTGGCGCGTTGATCGTCTCAGGTGCCAGCAAATCTGAAGTGCAGTGCTTCCCGATTGAAGACCAGAGAAATTGGAAAGCCCCTGCAGCAGAGACACATGGGAGCCGACCTTCTTCGGTGACGCCCCCAGTGACGCCAACGGTGACGCCACATCGTTCCTTCAAGTGCCCTGTGCATTGCCTGAACTGCGTCACTTGCACAGAGTCATTTGACCTTCAGAGTTGAATGCTGAGAATCAGGATTCATCCCATATACTTTGTGTGTAGTCAATCCGGCAATTGCGGATTTCACAAGGGACTCCCGAGGGATTCCCAGTGGGGAAACGGAGAAAACTTCCCGGTGTTTCTGTGTTCCAAAGCGAACACCGGGAAGTCTTCTCACACCGGGAAACTTGAAGGGACACCGACGAAAACATCACCGAGAACTCATAGGGGAACTTGGTTGTAATGTGATGAAAGAAGAATGAAAATTTGCTTTTAGATGGATGAAACTATCAACTCAAATGGATGAAAGCAGATAAAATTTTGCTTTGGGAAGGATGAATGATCAATTCGTATGGATGGACATGGATGAAAAATGTTGTACAGACGGACGGATGCAATTGCAGTGTTGAATGGACGGACATAGATGAAAAGTAGATTGACGTTCCAGTATTGGATGGATGAACATCGTCGTTCACGACAACTCAACGGAATCGTAACGTCCATGCCAGTTCTGCGACTGCCGGGAGAACGATTACAGGCACTCACACAACTCCCAAGACTAACTGCATCAGTTCACTGTTCTCATTAACGCTGCCAAATAAGTCGAATTCTGTCCTTCAATCTCCGATCCGGCCTCAACAGGCACCGTGAACTTGTCTTTTTCCGGAAGAAACTGAACTTCAAAAGCAAGCAACTGTTGGTGTTCCTTCACGTACATCGATCGTTAACGACCGAGGTCGGGGATGAGAGCCTAGCATGCCGCAATGCACTGGCGGCGGTTCATTTTCCGTACTGGGAGTTGGTAATCCTGCAAGCAAGAGCTCGTTTGACAAAAGAATCAGTTGACAAAAGAATAAATGCTTGTTATTCAAGCATACCCGTAGCTTATTCACGGACTCCATCTCATTCAGGCCCTGACGTCCCCGTTGCATGAGAGGAACGACACAATTTTCCAGTAGTTATCAGACACTCATACTTAACATCGAATCATTTGGGAAGTTGAAATGGATGTGAGATCCTAGATACAAATCAGAAGAGAAAAAAATCACTCCTTGTAGTAGGGCTTGTAGAGTCGGGTTCACAAATTTAAAGCAAAGTGCCGATATGCCCGAAGCTAAACTGAAACCTTGGCATGTACAGTAGGTGACGCCCTGCCACGGTTCCTTATATTGGTGGCAACAAAAGAAAGTCCTCCACTATATATTAAAATTGCATTACCTCACCAGCATTGAATACACTGAACTGCTTTTCACTATACAAACGAGTGTAATTACTAAAATTGCAATGATTTGTCTGCTCTGAGATTATTCAAGATGAAGCAGAACAAATGCATAATAGAAACTTCCTAGAGGAAGTGAGTGGGTTCTACCTTGATGAAAGCTGTAGCTGACTCACCGCAGATACTCACCAAAAATATAACTACGCTTGAATGGTGGAACGTAGGCAGACATCTCTTCATCCCTCCTTGCAATCTGCTTACAAAAACAATCAAGACAACAAATTGGGTTCAAGGCGGACCAAAATCCTCTAATCTACCAGTGCCCTCAATAATTCAAGGACTGGAAACACTCCCTCCATGCACGTTAGAGGTATTTCTAACACAGCAGTCTAGTAATACACGCTCAGTTTCAGTTCAGTGCATGCACCCTTAGAAACAATAAGTGAACAAAGACGTGATCAAGCTTATACCAGGGTCGTGAGGCCAACAATTAATGAAGTCTTCTGGTTCTTCAGCGTCTTGGTCACTGACATAAAGTCTTCCCGCCATGCTCTACACATGTGTCCACAGCATAAATCTTAAAAGGAAGCACGAATATGGCCAGACAATCCAGTACAGTACAATTCTAAAATGATCGAGTAAGCACATCCCAGAAATACCCCAATTCAACTCGTGGGACTGACCTGGAGATGATATTGATAGCCTCTAGTTGCATCTCGACTCGAAGTGTTCGGAGACACTCAGCAGATAGAGCACTCAATTTCTCAGCAAAAATACCCAGGCCAGCAGTGACAACACTGCTGATACGAAAATGAAGGCAGACTCTGTGCATGCATTGAGCTTTTCCTTTTCCTTTTCATTGGGGATGCAGGAGTACTAGGTTGTCGTTGACCTGATCTGTCAGATATAGAATATAAGAGTCCAAAGGAGTTGTAAAATAATGGTGTACAAAGGATAAAAACGTACATGCCCACAGCAACCCATGAACTAAGGACGTTCACATACAGTTCCAAGGATTAATCGTCAAAAAAGAGACATATATCCGGATAACGTCATAAACCTCTGTCCTATCGAAAATGCCTGAAAATTTTACCAAAAAAGGGTTTAAAAATGAAGATAGCATTCGGAAACTGAACTGATATTCCTCAGAGAACGAAAGCCTCATGAGGTCTACTCCATCTATTATGTACTCTAACAATTGTTTGAACAGCAAACATATGAAGCTGTACTGTAAATCACAAAACTTACTTGCAAGTGCGTCCGCCACACGAGTACGATAGTCGACATACACAATGGGAAGGAATTTACAAAGTTTTCCACAAAGCTTTCAATGACACTTTGAACACCTTCGTTTCTGTTTTCAGCAACCAGAAATCAATATTACACAACAGACCAGACGAATAATTTCTGGTCCTGTGCCTTCTAATTTCTACTTGATTTTCATAAAATATCATGCAAACATATGGTAGTAGCAGGAACAGTGAGGACAAAGTACAGCACCAAAATATAAAGCTCCAGGGAAAAGTCAGCAAGCTTAGTATCAAGACTCACACAAAGTTTGTTCACTTCGAAGGCAGCAAAGACACCACTTCATCTGTAAACTGCATATGTACGCGGTTAGTAAACATATACGTTTCTTGCTGGTTTCTAGTGGTAGATGACAGTGACCGTCCAGATGATGAGTTCAAGAATGAAAGCTTGATACTCAACAAACTAATACAGGCAAGCGTCGTTACCGCAAACCACAGCACAAATGGGTGCTTGAGAATGTTCTAATGCTATGAGGGATAATATGAGAGCTCACTTTCAAATGGATCGGCGCTTTTACTGTAAAAATGTTGCTCCTGCGAGCGGTGTAGGGTTTGCATATACATTTTTTGACGGCAATGTCATCCTTCATCTCGTCCGCTTGCACGTGCCCCGAAGGAAAAAATTCCCGTCGCCATTTCTGGTGGGTAGCAAACAATTTGGCAGCTTTCTTAACGTCCACGAACCTCGCTAGCAGGAAGCGCATCAAAGTAGCGTCATCTATGTCCTGGAACCCCATCACACGACATAGCCTCATGCCTCCATCTCAACACTCGGCAAGTGGAGCAAACTAGCAGACAGTGGAGAAGACTTTGAAGAAGTAATCAATATACTTGCAAACAAGAGCACAGGAAACTGTACAGAAGGTTACTTAAACACATGCAACCAATCCTCAAACTTGTTGAAAAAATCCACCCACAAGGCCACAACCATGTTGATGAAGAAATTGCGTCCATATTTAAGAAAAACAATTGAGAAATTTTGTACTCACGGGAAGCATAGAAATCACCTCTATATAGTAGAACCACCCATAGTCAACCACTTAAGCTATTCCAAGCATGTTTTACAATAGTACACTACAAGAGATTGATGTAAATTTTTTGCCATGAATGAAAAGGTAGAAATCATGAGGATTGCAATTTTTTTGGTAATCTTATGCCTTGAATTGAAATTACTATGACTTAATTTTGGAAGCCAAAAGTTGGTCTAAATCCATACCCAATGTATAGACTCTTCTAATTCCAATCATTCAAGAACTACTTTCTTACTCACTACTTTGGGACCTATCTCATGACCATATTAGTCCTA
Organism: Pseudoscleropodium purum; assembly: GCA_963969395.1. Taxonomy (NCBI): domain Eukaryota; kingdom Viridiplantae; phylum Streptophyta; class Bryopsida; order Hypnales; family Brachytheciaceae; genus Pseudoscleropodium; species Pseudoscleropodium purum. The sequence goes on along the minus strand of OZ017803.1, from coordinate 11,212,442 downwards.
GCTTTGAAAAGGAGAAAAAACAAGCATTCTAAGCTTTGGTTGGAAATTTGTTTTAACTTTGGTTGGATATAGTTGCACCTTGTAGGTTGGGTATGGCTTCTTGGTTAGGGTTAGGTGGTTCTACCACAAATCCCTAAACTTGCTTGGAAGTCGTCTTTTTCAAAGTTCTTTTTCTTGAGAATGACTAAACAATAAATTCTTGGTTTCTATGCTATTTCATCTGAGATTTATTCACAAAATGTTCCATGCAACCATGTTGACAATGGCATGCTATGTTAAGAAATTCCCATCATCAATTTACTCCATGTCAACTACCATGTTGGACAACCCATTACATATCAATTACTAACTCTGTAAACACGTTGGAACCTTTTGCCAAATGAGCAACTAAGTAGACACATAGATTTTCTCATCTAATCCTTTGTACATCCATGATAGAAATGAATGGTGATAATATAAATGTAGTCATTTTCAAAAATGACTTGTCCACAATAACTCCAAGGTCCCCCTAGTCATTTTGCAATTACATATGTTTAGAATGATTGCTATAAAATCATTTTACAAGTCATTAATATGCTCATTTTCTTGTAGTGAAGGTTTGCCTTCTAGAAGTTGCATTAAAAAGTACATGACATCAATAGAGAATCCAATAGAAATTCATTAGAGTTGAGAACAAATACTCAAAACTTTCGTAGCAACAAGTGAAAAATGAGAATGTGAAGTTTTATTCAACTTGAATTGCTCATGGGTCATTTCTAGTTTTAACCTTGGAGCGCTCCAACGTCCAATTTTTGGATGACGAATGAAATTCAGTTTTATTTCTCATTCCTCCTTGAATGAATGTCGTCTAATTTGTGGAGATACTTTATCAAGTTTTTGTTCTATCCAATGGTTGGATTTGGTATTTCTAGAGTCCATATTTTTCTAAAATTACAAATTTGGAAGTACATCAAGTTAAAAATTGCATTGATTTTAGTTCAAAATTAGATTTGCAAAAATGAGGCCATAGATTAAAAGATCACAAAAATTTCAAAAAATCACCATATCAAGAGAACCTTGTTTCAAATCTATTCCAACAAGTTTTACTCAAAAAATGATAATATTTTGCTTGTAATTGAATTTAGAAGGAATTCAGAAATTTTTCTTTCAAAATTTATAAAATAATATTGGTGATAGCACTAGTGAATCTAACCATATGGATACAATCTACAATTCATGATTTACAACTTTCATTTGTATATCAATTCTAAAATATTCTTCCAAATAGCACTTTATAACGATTTTTCCCAAATTATCAATTTTGGAAATGGAACCAAATGTTTAGGAGTTAAATGAATATTGGATGAAAAATGAAATGATTCAAAATATCCAATATCTATTTTTCTATAGTGAAGAATAGAAGGACCACAAAAAATTGGAGTTTGGAGTTGTTTTAGATAATAAACAGATTCAATTATGGAAAATAATTGATACTTGTTATGAATTTGTTTTTTGGTAATTTTTTTTACAATTTAACATCTTACTTAGGTCTTTTTTTGACACTATCAATATCATTTTGAGTATGTATAAGATGGATTTTGTATTCATATAGGTTACAATTATAACTAGCATATACACCCTCCACCATGGAAAACTTATAGTCCCACAATATGCCTTCACAATTCACAACCACTAACTTGTGTTCAATGGATGACTTCAAGTAAGACTGGACAATAGAAAAACAATGTTTTTTCATTCAGTTTATTTATTTGGAAGATATTGAAGTACATTTTCAATGGGAAGTATTGCAAAGTCCTTCATTATGATTTTATTGATTTTTTAAAGAAGAAGATGCTTAATCCACAAATCACCCTTGTAGTATATTTGGACCATTTTTTTCTATTTATTTTTCATTTCAGCCATAAATTCGGTATTTTTACAAACCCCTTCTAGAGACACTTAGACTTCCCTGAAGGGGAACTTGGGCGCCAGGGAACGTTACATCAAGGAACGAATATGGAAAAGTAGCTTTGCAAAGATCATCCGTTGAGTTAGTTGAAGCTCGACGAACATCATGTTTGCTTGATAATTCTCCGGAGGTAATTTAGTCATTTGCAAGGAATTAGACCGTCTATGAATTAGGTGAGGACCGAGACCTTGATCGATGGAAAGAGAAGAATTTGATCACACAAGGCATTTTACGATCAATTTCGCAACTAATTGCAACCAAATTTGCAAGGGATGGAAGGCGAGTCAAACCTTTTTGCTAGCAATTTGATCCTGTTGATGCCATAGATGATCGAGAATGTCTGAGGGATGAAGAACAGAGTGCACATCTTCATGCACATCTCCACTTTTAACTGCTACAGGATGGCAAACGTGGATGCTGACATTTGCAAAATAGGCCATTTTGAAACTCCGCTCAGTACACTGATCTCATCCAAATATGCACAATGGGAGGTTGTCTGAAAGAAACATTGTCTAGTATACTCTAAACTACCACGTCACAATGTGTGTCGATACTAGAGAGATCACCAACCAGAGCTTTCGAGATCACCAACCAGAGCTGTTGAGAATTCCTAGAATTGTGTCGATACTAGAGAGATCAATTGCAGAAAATGATATCATGAAAGTTTCCCGCTTGGATGCGTCAATCAGGCTGTGATCCGTGAGCTTTTCTAACGAGCGACTTTGGCGAGATCTGCACCAAGCACATAAACATTGAAATTGATTGTGAGTCCCAACTTCTGAATGAGGGCCTTCCCTGAATCACACTTCTGTAAGAGATGCCTGAAAATATTGATATCGTGAACCTCTCGAACATGTTGAAGGGAAACAAACCTCGTGAAGAATCAGCTGGGCTTTCGCCTGTCCTTTGCTCGATTTTCAAGTGGCAATTATAATACACGAGGATGACTCTGGTCCACATACTTTCTTCATATTCTTTTGGGTCAAATAAGAAACAAGCTCAGAATCATTTTGAGTTCTTTCCAAATCATGGTCCTTCTTTTCGAGCTTCTCCATGAACGTTCTCAAAGCTCCGAGAGATTTTGGAAGCGACTTGTCAGATGTGAATAGTCAAAGTGAGCTGTTCTCCAGCAGAAAGTAGTCCCACAACTGTTGGAAATTCTCTTGCTTCAAGTTTTTTAGCAATAGGATCCTCTTTGTTCTTAACCTGCACGGATTAAAACTTCCATCATCAACAACAGTGATGCTTAAAGCTTAAGACCCAAATGTTACAAAAGATGCAAAATTCATTGATGAAATTTCTTTTAGAAGCGAAGGATATAAAGTTCAAACCAATGGTGCTGTCAATTGTAGAATATTATAAGGATGTAACATAGTCTATTGGAGGATTCCCAGAGATCAATCCATTAAGTTAGAGAACTAACAAAATCGAAATAGCACAAAAATTTCTTACTTGGATTTCATAACAATCAATCTTCCTCTCAAATTCTCCACACATGGCAAGCTATGCAACTAGTAAAGCATAGGATTAGTTATCATTTACAAAAGGTAATATACTTACAAAATTATGAAATTTTACATGTTAAGTAGCAAGCTTTAAATTCAAAAAAGAATAATTTAAGAACCACATTAGAATATACCTAAAATATACCTAAAATATTTCAAACATTTAATAGCCCCCATTTACATACCCTCCTAATGCATGTGGTTACAATATATATATTAGTGATCCCCCTGGCTTTACAAACAATATTATTCAATTCTTAAAAGTAATCCCTATCTACATGTTGGAAGAATAAGTTCTTTCATGTACACATATAATATTGTTTTTGAAGGAAATTCTCTAGGGTCTACATGTCTTGTTTGAATTGAAGTCCAGCTAATGAAATAAAGCTTATCCACTGGACTTTCTATTCTAATTGGAAATTTTTTTTAAATCTTAAATTTCAATATTTTATAGCAATATAAACTTTGGGCCTATAATCACAGGTAGTTGATTTTCTAATCATTGAATGGTATTACAACTTGGTTCATATCATGATGTTATATACTATATTATATGTCTATAGTGAAATTCCAGATTTTGAATAAATTTTGTATTTAATATGAATTTTTTTCATTTTTTCCTTAACAAATTCACTGTAATTTCAATTTTTCCAAAAAAGGTTGAAAATTTAACAACTTGTATCAAACATGTGATTTCATCTTTGAAAAATGAATATATAACTTTTCATTTATATCTAGTTGGAAAATGATAGCAAAGAAAGTTATGGACAATGAAGCTAGAACTTAGTAGTTGAGAACCTATCTTTATAAGATTAATTACTTCTCATTCATTTTGTTGAGTATCCCATGATTTAATCCTTAAAAGATAGATTGGTAACCGTGGAAATCATCCCTTTTGCTATTGTGTGAATCATTGGCTTAAAAAGAATGCAAAAATGCTCATTGGAAGTCTAACTACTATACCAAACCTCTCTTTTCACACAAAATTTCAAGGATGAATAGTTGCACTTCTATCTATGTAGAGGGATTCTTTGTCATTCATCCAACCACAAATGGCCATAACATCTTTTAAATTAAGGGTTAACTTCTTTGAGGATGTTGTGGATGATGAAAGGAGAAAGTACTATTGGACTTATTCTTAGACCTATTCGGATTGAGTACCACAATTCATGGACAAGGCTCTCTACAACTCTCCCGTCACAAACGCATCCCTAGGAATCCAAGCTGGTTCCATTTCAAAGGCTGATGACACATGTTGTGAACATATATATGAGAATGACAAGTTTTCAGTGAATTTGGCACGGTTATAGGTTGCGCAATTGAAATCTCAAAACTATACCAATCCTAGCTTCAGAGTTCAGGCCAATTGAACGACACAATTTTGGTGCAATTCTGAAACACGCCATCTTAATGAATATGATCATGTACGAGTTCAAAAGAAGCGGAAATCCATGAGGTGATAAAAACCGCTTTATTCTCTGTCATTATACACAATAGCAGGCAAGCGCTAAAATCTGTTTGTAGACCAAAAATATCGGCTCTTCTAATATCCAGCACATAGGACGCTCCACCCTTCAGGCATAAGCAGAAAGACTTTCCAAATGTAACTTACTCAATGGACCCTCTCTGACATTGAGAGAGCGCCTAATGTGACAAGGGAAAATCCTCATAAGAAGCCATCTTCTCTTCATGAACCATCGTGACAACCGAGGAGTTGCTGTCACTACTAAAGAAAAATCCGCTTTCCAGATGGTTGCTCTAGAACTGATTCCTCAGAATGCTCATCTCTTTTTGTTTGGATCCTTCAACTGCCTCTCTATCTGAAAAATCATTAACAAGATCAATATAGAATGTCAGATAAGTCGTTCCATCCATGACTACAAGAGTTGAAATAACGGAAGCTACAATCATTTCGGAAGCTACAAGAAAAATAACAAAATGTACCTAGTAGAAAGAAAAAATGATACCCAACAATTTGAGAAAATGTTCTGATAGATACTTTATCCGACCTTTAGCTTCCAAAGTGGATTTCCATTTTTCGCTCCAGCACTTACGGTTGAAGAATACAAACAGCTGATAGAAATATGAGAGATTACAAATGTAACACTCAAACATCCATTAGCACTCAACTCACCTCTTGCCCGAACATTTCTGAGTATCCCTTTAACTGATTTGTCAACTCTTCCTTAGTTTGTGCCCCTGCAAATGGAACCCGTAAGAGGCGGTTAAGATAGCCGTTAAGAGGCGGACAGGAATCATGAAGTTATTACAGAACCATACACAGAACCATGTATCCGGAAAAACACAGTTCCTTGCAGGAGAGCAGAAGTTGCTCCAATCATACAAGTAAAGACAATACATCAACTAAAGTCAATGAGTTCAAATTTTCAAAACAAAGGTACAGGATTCCTGTTCATGCCATTTCGAAGGGTGCTCAACAAGGATTCTGTAGAATTTCATGTAATAGTCAAGTTGTAATAGGAAATCCAAAAAACAGGAAGATAACAATAAGGTTTTAGCCAATTCACCTTTCTGAGCCATTTCCTCGATGGTTTTCGAAGACCTCACAGCAAACCTTTGAAAAGATTGACTGCACATATCAAAGGAACAAAGAGAAGCGTTAATGAAACGCAACTTCAAGCCAAGAGCTGGCACTGAGGAGAAAAAATATAGTAAATCAATTACAGAAATTCATGGATTCAAATTGGAAGTTCACCAGCAAAAAAACCCGGAAAAATTCAAAACCAGAGTTAATCCCTACAGCATCAGGGATTCATGACCAAGATTCGCTTACTTATTCGCAAGCCGATCTACAAGCAGCTCGTTGACAACATACTGGAGCACGCGAGCAATGAAGTTTCCGCCTCGACCCGCCATGTCGGAAAACAAAAAAATTCCCAGCCGACTTTTTGCTCTTCCCTATTTTCCTGCACAGAGAACCCCTCGTCACAACCCTCAAATTGAGTAAACAGAAATGCAAGGGTTAAAATGCGAATTCAAGTACACGGAAAGTGAAGAGAAAATTAGAGAAAGGAGAAGAGCGAAAGTAGGCTCGTGAGAATCGGAAATTCGAAGCGCGAACGAGAGCCGCAAGACCTAAAACCCTGAAAACGAATTGTAAACCTAGAGAAAACAATGACGAATGAAAGCGCGAATTCCAAAGTTTTCACTCTCTGCCCAAAAGAGAATCCCTCGACACAAACCCTAAAAGCAAATGAACCGACATCCAAGTATCGGTAATTCGGAAAGCGAATTCAAGTCCGTAAGCAGTGAAGAGAAACGAGAATTGTGAAAGCCGGGGAGAGAATTGAAGCGGAAAGAGAGGAAAGACCTAAAACCCTGAAAACCCTGAAATAAAAATGCACATAGAAAGAGAAGAGAAGTTAAAAAGTGCGAATTCGAACTGAAGGAAGCCCAGAAGCGAGGGCGCGGAAGCTTGCACGATAATCGGCGAAGTGCGATGAGCAATTGGGCAGTCGATGCAGCCCTTGAAGCACGTCTCCAAAGCTGCTGCAACGAAGGAGGATGACCAAGAAGCTTCTGGAGTTCGGGAAGTAGGTACGGTCGATGACTCTCTCGAGCCCTTCTTTTTACTAAATTTTTACTTTTTGTGAAATAGTAAGTTACTCTTAATTCGCCAAATGCTGAAAGAACCGGTTGTTGTTTCCATTTTCATAAAGGTGCTGATGAAATAGTCAATTTGCATGAAAAAAAGTGCATGAATAGAATAGATAAGTGTTTTTTTTCACAAAATATGGAAATACAAAACTTTATTAAATTTAAAATTCATTGTTATTCTAGCATTTTCACAAAAATTAAAAACAAAAGGGTTGTTTCTCACTCTATGAGCCATTCTAATTCAAAATCTTACAAATCTTGATTCTCAAATTAGCATGGTATATAATATTACTCACTTGTTATGGAGGAGTTTCATTTAACTCTCACAAGACAAGTCCTATCACCAACGTGGTTAGACAAAAAGCTTACAAATTTTGGATAACTAGGTGCATTTTTGGTTTCTACAATTTAAAAAAAATCATTCATCAATCACTTTTGGGTTGCTAATGTGTTTCAAGGTTAACCTATAAGAATCCTTGAGTTCACTACCTGCATTAGAAATGTTTTCTCAAGAGCTTACAATGAGAGAGCTACACCAAATGGATGAAGTTCATCCAAATATGTTGAAAAAATAAATTTGTGTCTATTTTTCAACGATGTAAATAGTATGATTATTTGGTGCTTTCTAATTTTTGTAAAAGGTTTAAATCCAATTCATGTAGGGATAGAGAGAAAAGGAAAACTAACAAAAATGAAGATCTTATGTCTAAATTCATTTGAAGTCCTTAATATATTTTGCTAAAATAACTTTAGGTCTACAATCCCATTTCTATCAAAGATTCTTAGGGCTAAATTCTACAAGTTCCTATTCAAAGTTTTATGAAGCTCAATTCTTAATGTTCATAGAATTAATGGTCAAAATAAAAATGTAAATTAGCAACACTTTAGTAATAGGTTCAAAGTGCAAATCACAATAGAATATTTTATTTTAGGAATTTCTTGAATTTCAAAATTAGAATAGATATGAAACTTCTTGATCTTGAATTCTTTAGTTGGATTTAAATTCTATAAAGATCATTTTCATGACTACAATTTAAATAAAAAATAAAAAGAAGAAAATGCCTAAATACCATTAGAGAAAATTTGGCCCTTTAAGTGGGCGGTTTGACTTTATGCAAATGTGCAAATCCACATTAAAAAAAAACTTTTTTTCTTTGAAATTTTTTTATAGCCCCTAATGTTTAGTGGCACAATAGGTGATCTTATAGGCCAATTAATAAAACATTTTTTATTTTATTTTATATTTCCATAACGACACATTCTCATACAATCAAATGGTCATGTATAGGGTGCAAATTTCTTCTAATGATTACTAACACAAAATATAAAGATCTAACAATTTTTTATAGGAATTTTTAAAATTTTAACTTAAAAAATATTAAATTTGAGTACAATATCTTTATTTTAAATAGTAAAAACAAAAATGTTCTTCCAATTATTTCTATTTTATTAGGAGTATGCGCAAATCATTTTGATTTTCAATTGTTTGCTTGCTCATCAATTAATATGCAATGGTAGTTTAAAATAAATTCAGAACCTAATGAAATTCTCACTTACCTTCAAAGTAATTGGAGTGTGAATAAGAAGGGTTGTCTAATGTAAACAGAAATAGGTGAGCAAGCATAAGCAACAGTGAATGGAAGCAGAATAAATGACTCCATTTTTGTTTCTGCATACAAGTGTAAACAAGCCTTGAAAAATTATTTGTATAAAAATTTGATCTTTATTTATTTGGAGATCTTTATTTATTGACAAGTAACAATGACAATAATTTTCTTAAGTGATTAGGTAATTAAAGTTATCCTTAAAGTCTTGAAAGTCATCCTTTCTTTGGTCTTTAGTTTGCTTCTAATTCTATATTGCATTCAAATTTTTAATCCATGTAATAACTTTTGGGATAACAAGGCAAACTTGCATACAATCTAATTACATTAGGTTGTCTTCTTCTTAAGCAGAGGTTTAGTTCTCACCTTTGTAAGAAAAAGAGATGATCAAACACAAATTTGCACATCCAATCATATCTTACTATCATTCTTCCACATGCAAGTGGATTAAAAATTCAAATGCAATTTAGGATTAAAAGCAAACTAAGGACCATATGGAAGATGACTTTCAAGACTATTAAGATAATTCTATTGCATGAGCACCCTTGTAAATGAATCCTAATGCTTTTTGTGCAACAACAATCTATAACTCAAATCATGAAGGTTTACTAAATATCCAAGTTTTCTTACTCAATTCTGTAATTGTGCTTTACAATGTTTGTCAAACTTTTGAAAAAAACAGCATTTGACATGCACCCCTCCTATTGTAAGATGTTATCATTATTGAAAGGCTTACCCACCTTCCAAAATTTAAAATAAAAAAGAACGAGTTGCAATTTGTTTAAAATCATTTTAGGTTACATAATTGTAAACCTGAAATCATAAAAATAAAAAATTCATGAATAATAGGTATTAGGAATATACAATAGTCATATTTTGAAGGATTTTACGAATCTTCAAATCAGGAACTAATGTAGGACATTCAGGGCTACCTAAATTTCCGATGACAAAAGAAACGTCACAAGCAGTCACAAATCACACAATCCCCCAATAACGTTCGATCAAAATAAGCTCTTTCAGCCATTAGATGTAAAAAAGGGTTCAAGATTTGAGCTAGAATGCTCAGAGCCAGCCCTTGAGAAGAAGAGATTATCCAGATGGGTTCTCAGAATGAGTGATGCAGTGCTGTCAAATGTGCAGCAGCATTAACCTACCAAAACTACCTAAACAAAATTTTCTATGGACAAAGACAATAAACCCTGTACACGAGCACATCAATGATGCCCGACACCAAGTCTTCACCACAAATGACTCAGCATGTTCTTTGGCAGAGGCAGTAAGAGACCTCGTTCTTTAGATCAATCTCGCCCATGCCGTGATTCCACTAGCTCGATTGCCGTTACTAGAATCACCATCTATTTACATCGATCCGGTGCTGCAGACCTACCTGTAGAAGGTGAGGGACATTTCGCTGTTCGGAAGATAGGTAACACCCCCACGTCGTAAATCTTGTGAATTATGTGATCGAGTAAATCTAGAACCCTCAAGAACCAAATCACTTCAACGGAGTATCATCGTCTTCATCAAGGTAGGTGCAATCAGCAACAGTGTCAACATTGCTGGATCGTTGCCGCAACATATACTCTTGAATTTCTATCTTCAATGAACCATCACAAACTAAATCCTCCTCGACCAAGTTGCCAAGGCAACCTGCATCAATACGGCAAAAATGATGGATCAGGCTCAGTTAGGAAGCATTGATAGTAAAAATCGTACGAAATAAGAAGCAGTAGTAGCAAAATCCCCACAGAAATATTCTAGACTAGATAGTCGAATTGAACCCTGTCAATTGTAACACCATTGAAGGCAGTATCTAACTCAAACCCTGCCAATTGCAATGCAGGTAGGTTTTCTAGAACTCCTCCATGTGGTCCTCTATTAGTGAAGCATAGACGTGTGTGTCTGCAAACGTGTTTTCTACAGTAAATTTGTGAAACAGTCAAAGACTCACCAGCTGCAGCACATTTACAGGGACCTTTGCGCCTTCTCACTTCAATCTGATGTTTTCTTATGAAAGCAAAAACAGCTTCTCGCTCATAGATATGTCTGCAGTGACTGTCACATCAAAGTCAAACCCAAACCTTTAGCCTGTTAGCATAATTGGCTCTCCTGTAACCCACCAAAAGAGTCATTAACTCAAAATTAAGTACTCGTAGTGCAAATCAAATGTCTAGAAATAATGTGGATCAAAATCATGGGCAACAGACTACTTGTCAATTCACGCAGACCTCTTCAATCAGATCCTCTCTTCAATGGCATTCTGACACATCTTGCACGATTACCACACTATCATTGACTGTAGCACACTTGTCTCATATTAAGATTATTTAACCTTTCAAGTAGTCAGACTAACGGGGTTAGAGTGTAGAGTCACTCAGTCCAAGACTGTTTTGGTTGAACAATTATCAAGAAGTGATGAAAATGACTCAAGAACACCTGAAATCCAGTTTGAAACGTTCAGAACATAACATAAGTTAAAATCCTGACTCTCAAATAAAAATTGAAGATATTTTCTGACCTTCCCTTTTTCGAGCAAGGATCAAAGATTAACGGTTGAAATAAACGGTTAACGGTTTAATTTCACACAATGGTCTAAAATTATTTAAACTTGAGTTCTTTATCAATTCTCCCTTCAGTGTTGGGTTTTATCACCATTTACGCCATACGATTGTATCATTTGTAGCCTGCCAAACAAGAACAGTCACTCGAAAACACCAAAAGCAAGTAATAATCAAGCGAATATCTGCACTATCATCTCACCTGCGAACAGGATTTTCAAGTTGATCGATAGGTTTTCCACTTAATGGGCAAGATGTATTGGGAAGCATTTGAGAAGCACCCATAACAACAAAATCTTCCTGTTCCTGCCCGGGCATTAGCTCTCCTGCATGATGTACTTTCTGGTGCAAAATCCACAAAGGTAAAATCCGGCATCAGGAGAATCTCCTTCCTTGATATGTAAAAGACATCGTAATCCCTGAATCATAAGGGTTCAGATTTTAGAGTAACCAGATCCAGACAACCTCTAAAGACCGTAAATTTTCAAAAGTCCTCAAGAATTGTGTTCTGCCTGTTCCTAACGCCTCTGGGCGATCACTATGACATTTCAACCTACAATTTCAAATAGAGACATTCTCCGTCTTCTAGATCCTACTCTAAGCATTGAAGAAATTACACTCATAAAAGGACCTCATTCCCATGCAAAAGTCAGCTCACATGAACTCTCATCACCGTAACACCTTTCCAAAACCTTTGTATACAATTTTTGACATTTCCAGCAGTACGTATGAAAGATTTGAAGTTACCTTTATATCAAGTAAACAAGTTAATAACGAAGTTGAAGAAGAAAATTACAATGCAAAAGTTCAAGATTCCACTCATTTTCAACTAGAAGCACTATTACAGAGATTCCGACCTCAAATTCTGCAATTAATTTAGTAGAACTGGACATCATAGAGCCACTATGGTACTCAAAGCCCTGGCTCCAGCATTCCTAATGACGGGTGAGCCCAAGACCCAAACACTGGCAGCAGAAACGTACCCAGACAGACTCTTTGAACTGCTTGAAAAAGTCATGATTTTCAGGGTTGAAGGGTGATTCCTCCTCCAGCTCCTTCACATAATCCTTGAGCAGTTTCTTAAAGTCTGTCGCCTGTGCACCCGACGCACGAGCGATGCTTCAGGGTCGCAATTAGGGTTGAGCGAACAGGAGAAAAGGAGAATAAAAAGGTGAATTTTAATAGTACCTCAGAGGAGGGATCGTAGGAGGCGCCCACGGAGTCGAGGGCCTTGCTGTGGTTGCGGAGGCCGTTGGAGCACGTGAGGATGTCGAGAGTGGCGTCTTGAAGTTCCTGCACTGAGGCGGAGTCGCTGTTTCTCTCCAGATCCTCCGCCACGAGCTTGGCGTAGAGCACGGTGCCGTCGAAGTCCTGCAGCAAGTCCCTCGTCTGTGATTGCAATGAACGGATGGTCGAGCGCACGCGGTCCACGGACGGAGTGGCCATGGCAACAGAGAAACACGAAGAAAGAAAATGGAAGAAAACGTAAATTAGGGTTTCGAGAATTCGAACAAAGTAAAGCGGATGAAGCAGGAAGGAGCGGCCGCGCAGAATTCAAACTGAAAGTGACAAATTACCTCAGCAAGTATTTCGTGGCTTTTTGGCAAGAGCGGGAAGCGATCTTCGTTTGCTCTTTGGAGTAGTGAAGCCATTTGCATCCGTAGAATTGGATGAAACATGCAAATTTTGGATGAAAAAACATCTATTCATTCAATACAGCATACATTCATCTCAATCAGAATGGTTTCAGTTCATTTCAAGAGTTTATAGCAACCCAACAATTTCTTTCATTGAAGAACGGAGAATGGATCATCGAATACTTCCTCATTTTATTTTGATTGAGGTTACACAATAAGTTCGACAAAAAATAATGTCAGTTTCTTTCTTAAATTAATTTTGACATCTACTGAAATCAAGTGAAATTTAAGTCACATTTTGTCAAAATTTAAATTGTTTAAATTTATTAAAGTATCCCTTGTATTATTATCCAAATATTTCAAAATTTTGAATATGTTTTAGAAAATGAAATTTAGAATAATAATTTATGATGACTCTTAAACAATAGTTGTAAAATATGATTCATAGATCATATCTATATGGTTAAATCAACTAACAAAGTACTCAAACCTATATTTTTCAATATAATTTGAAGCCCAAAATTAGAATTTCTTTCTAAAATCTTTTGTAAATTGAATATTTATGACTCTCATTGTCTTCCATAATTAACTTTTGCCTTCCAAAATTGGTTTGTCATTCAAAATTTCTAATAGAAAATTATGAACAAGTACAAAAACAACATAATTATAACAACATTCTTTTCTATCAACTTTTGAACTTTATCATAACTTTTGATTAGAAGCTCCAAATCACAAATGGATTTTGGAAGCTGAAATTTAACTTCATTTTTTATGTTTTACAAAAAGCTTGATCAAATTGGTTTGAAAATTTTTTGTTCACAATGCTTAGATGACATTGGAAGTGCAACTCTAAAAACAATTAGTGCCTTTGATTTGACTATGAGTTGTTGAATTCTTTCATGTCCTAATATTTTTTACATATCCCACATGGATTGTTGTACTTCCTACCTCCCCATTGATATAAAGCACTTGCCTTCAATGTTTAATTCGAACTCTATTGTAAACATGTTGGGTATGTACTTCTAAAACTAAAAAATGACTTTGAATGACCAATTCCAAGATTCAAAATTCCTACAATATTTGAGAAGTTACCATTGAGAGGTGAGGGGTTCTTTGAAGCAACTCATTTCAACACTTTAAATTTTCACCACTTTTTTCAACCCAAAAATGTAAAAAAAAGTTTCAATAATAGATTTGACACTTAAGTGTTGAAAAATTAATAGAATATTTTGAAGATTGTGACATTTCATTTTTTGACACTTTAGTGTCAAATATGACATTGAATGAAAATTGCTAAAAAAATGTTGAAAATAGTGTCAAAAACAACACTTTTGGGGGAAGTGAGTGATGAATAATTTATACAAGGTAGCCCCCCTAGAGTGCTACTTTTTGGTGTTGTGAACATTAACCATTAAGGTAGTTTACTCTAAAAGCGCCTGAGCTCTAAAAGTGATCATGATACAAAAGTACATTTTGCTTTCTCTAAGGTACTAAAAGTGTACATTTCAAGAAGTAGTTGCTTTTAGTGACTACTACATTTCAACTTCAAAAATCTATAATTAATTCCACAAAGGTCCAAAATATATGAAACAACTTGGGTTAGATATCAATTCCATTTGTCTTCCTACAAAATTTTACTGAAAATTGTTTTAAGGAGGTTAGCTCCCTCTAAAAGGCAATCAACTCTTAAATGGTCAATTTAAGAGTAGACTACCTTACTCCAAAATAGAATAATCAAATTTTTATATTTTTATGTTGACAAATGAAAAGAAGTTTTGTATGCTTAAATTATGAAGGGTTGAAGTTTCCATATTTGACAAAAGTTATGAAGAGACATAGTGTGACATTTGAATATCATACGAAAAATTTATTAAGGATCAGAGTTTTTTGGAGGGGGTTCCAAAATCGTTTCTTCAACAGAGGTACATATTGACTTTGGAGATGTTCACAAAGTGATGATTGGCGGTTTTGGACGAGGGCGATTTTGGGGGAACGAGTCACCTTGGGGGCGGAGGTGCGCAACTGCGTATCGCTGCTCTGCTGGCGCTGGAGTGACAGAGCTGCGATGAACTTCATCCTTTCAGCCGGCGCATCGAGCTGATGCGCTTTCAAGTGCGCTGGCCTTCTCTCGCATTCAGTTTTTCAGCTAGATCGTTCTGTTACTCGTTTCCCAGCGAAGGTAGAAGGAAGAAGATTGCGCAGCGACTGCAAAGAACCGGCCACCGAGATGGGAGACAACCGGGCGAAGGGCGTGGACTTTGAGAAAAAGGCGGAGAAGAAGCTCACGGGCTGGGGATTGTTCGGGAGCACTCACAAGTACGAAGATGCGGCCGATTTGTATGAGAAGGCGGGGAACGCTTACAAGCTTGCTAAAGCCTGTGAGTTTGAGGTTTGTGGAATTTTTGGCAGTTCGGGGTGTAGGTTGCGGTGTGAATAGTGTTTCTAGGTTTCAGAAGGCGACGCGTCTTGATTTTCTGAGGGGTTCGTGATCTGTGCAGGGGACGAAGCGGCTAATGTTTATATTAAGCTGGCGAACTGTCAATTGAAGGTACGGGTGTCTGGCGTTGGATGAGGATAAACTTTATTAGAAGGAATCATTTTGTCGAAATCTTGGAGATTTTAGGTTTAGGGAGGAGGCTCATCACGTTAGCATTTTCTTTATTATTGCAGTTGGACAGCAAGCATGAAGCAGCTGCCGCTTATGTCGATGCCGCGAATGCGTACAAGAAGAAGCCGGATGTCCATGGTAAGGCAGTTTTGGAAGTTCGTGTTATTTTTTCTTTTAGATGGATTTGTTGGTGGCTTGTGTACATAACCTTACATGAGTTTGATTTTTCGAAATACAGAGGCTGTCAGGATGCTGAACATGGCAATACAAATGTTCGAAGATATTGGGCGACTGTCCATGGCAGCTAAGCATTACAAGGTGATATTTACTTCCTTCTGAATTTCTTACATGTATGTTTGGGGCTTCAAATATGTTGTTGTGAGGCTGTGGTTGCAGTGTATGCCCTAAGTTCAAGTTGTTTGGGGATTTGCCACAATCGCGTCATGTTTAACACGTCGTTGATTAGAAGAGGTTTTTTGTGACCTCTTGTCATAAGTCAGATAGATCTAAACTCTAGGATGGAACATTGTTGCGTTTTCTGTAAATTTTTAGTTACGTGGCGGTCAGAATCTGTATGGCATTGGATTTCTTTGGTCTACGTATCGCAAATTGCTGATGATGTGGTTTGTATAGGACATCGCGGATTTATACGAGAAGGAGGAGGATTATATGAAGGCTATGGAGTACTATGATAAGGCAGCCGATCTTTACTCAGGAGAGAATGTGGATAGTACCAGCAACCAGTGCAAGCTCAAAGTTGCGCAGTATGCTGCGCAAATGGAACAGTATGTTTCTTTTCTTATATTTCATTTTGTGCTTATACAGCTATTCCTTATAGCACAACCTCAAGATTCATTCTACTAGATTTGGTCACTACTCTTGTGAAATGGTTTCCTTTAGTGTATGCAACTTTGGGTAGATCTGACGTTGTACGCGAGTAGTTTGTCCTTGCCTGTAACTTGGTTGTGAACATCTATGCTTGTTGTGTCAGGTATGACAGAGCAATCAAAATCTACGAGGCAGTGGCAAAGCATTCTTTGAACAATAACTTGCTGAAATACAGCGTAAAAGGATACCTTTTGAATGCCGGCCTTTGCCAGCTCTGTTTAAATGATGACGTGAAAGTCGAGAACGCCCTCCAAAATTATCAGGTCAGTTCTCCACCATCTTCATTCCTGATCAAAGTTGACAACATCAGCATCAGCATCAGCATCAGCAGATTATTTTGAGTTCCAATAAGAGCGTACCAATGACTTCTGTCTCTGCTACAGGAGCTGGACCCTACTTTCTCTGGCACAAGAGAATGCAAGTTTTTGCAGGTATTTCTCCGGGCCTATTAATTCTATCATTCTTGACAAATAGTACTCACATTTAGCATATTCTTAGGTTTCAACCTGTCCACTTAGGAATAGACATTGTTACAGTCCGTCTTCTTGAAGTCCTCAAATGCTGATGCGCAAGCGTCATGTGAAATTCTCGCAGGATTTAGCCACTGCCATCACCGAGGTGGACACCGAAAAATTCACTGACGTTGTGAAAGAGTTTGACAGCATGAGCCGTCTGGTGAGCCTCGTTTGCATGATGAGTTTATGGATTGTGTTGACCGCCCAAATCAAGTGTTTTCTAAGTGTCAAAATCTTGGAAATTGTTTCTAAATAACCCTGTAAGGGCCACACCTAGATTTTACGTGCGCAATGAAAAATATGTCACCTGTAGTCAACAAAGATTTATGTAACGCAGTAATGAGATCATCTAGAATCACACGGTCTTCGAATGGTGGTTCTAAACACGGACTCTGTTTACGTGGAATTCCTAAAACAATCTCTGCGGCAACTCTTTGGTTACAGTCTCACTGCAGATTGATTGCATGAAGAGATATTTGAATCTTTGATTTCATTGGTATAATCTCTTGACATTTGATGTGGTGCGTTTAGGACCAATGGAAAACCACTTTGCTATTGCGAGCAAAGAATGCTTTGAAGAATAAAGAGCAGAATGACGACGAAGACCTTATGTGAGGTTTGCTATTCGATGCCACTTTAGAAGTTTTGTATCTTAGCTTCATCTAAGATGACAATTGTGGCATTTCCTGCATTTGTATAGATATCCTTCGGGATCCTGTCATTACTTTTTCATATTTTAAAAATCGATATCACGACAACTTCCCTCATCCATATGCCTCCTTTATGCTTTCTTCAGCCCTCCGTCGTTTGATCTTTTCCTGATCGAGTATGCCGACAGCCGTTTCGATCATCAGGAAAGACGGTTTCTCTTTTATACCACAAGTTTAGGGTAAAGTATCCAAGGAGAAATCTATGTGGAACAGGTTAGTACAATTTTATTTGATACTGAATAAAGAGATAGAAAGCGTACTAGACCGAGGTGCGTTGTGGTGAACCCAGCTGTAATTTGGTTTGGATATTAAGTTCTTCATAGCCTATGCCCTCTTTGTGTTTGAGTTGAGGCTTTTTTTCAAGACCTGGCTTGCTACTACAGATCTGTGTACATGTCCCTTTTCAACCGTAAATGAGAGAAATTAGCGAGTCCACTTTCACTACTATGCTCTTTGATTCTGCAATTTTGATTAGATCATGTACCTCTACTCTGTGGACTGTCAACACTTAGGTTCGCTTGATTGCAGTTTCTAAGATACAATCTTAAATAATTCAGGAAATCGATGAACTTCTTTTGAATAAATAATGTGAACAGACTAGAATACGACCTCGGATCCTGTAACGTGCACTTACAACACGCTTGTTCTGGTGACTTTACTTGTCAGCATAAGGTGCTTGACAAACCATCTTCAGAGTAGGGAGTGTACACGTCACCTGTGAAAACACACAACTCTTGTAATTGCACTTGTTTTGTATGTCGTGTACTCATCTCATTGGACACCTTCCACATGTCAAATTGTGAACACATGTGCGTGCTTTAGGAGATTGTTTTATTCGTTTAAACAGTAACATTATTCCCTGTAACATTCTGATTATCTGTCCACATCTTATTGGACAGTTTCCACAGTTCAAGTTGTGAACACTTGTGAGTGCATTTAGAAAAAGTCTATTTATTTCCCCGACAGTCTTGAGAGTACGAGAGTAAGGAAACGAAGCAAACGAGAACTCGAGAAGGAAGAAGCGTTCGTAGCCGCCGGCATCAATCGAAGGTCACTAACGAGCACAATAGCACATCCTTCGATCCACAACGACGACTGCGCAATCAATTCAAAAGCCCGCGCACCCAAGTCACCGCAGAGAGAGTCAATGACTCCCCTACACCGCGTCATTCACAAGACACATTCAATCTTCACGCCATTCCAGGCGTGCGGATCAACACCAGAATCACTTACGCCGTCGGTTCTACGAGCTGGACGGTGGCTGGCCGCTGGCCCTTAATGTACTGTTCCGGAGTAGTTGGCAATGCCAGATGGGAGCTCATGCTCATCGCTGACGACTTCAACCCCCAACGCACTTTCTCCGAAGAGCGTCGCCATGGAATATTCGTATTTCGCAAATTCTCAGTCAAGTGAGGCGCTTTCGGGAGCGGCTGGGCTCGCCACCTCATCAGCCGACTGGCGCACAGTTTCAGTCCGCTGACGCACTAATCGCGCTCCGTTGTTATCCACACCGCTCGGGGGCTGCCACCTTCGCACTGAATCAGATGTCAATCCTTGAGTCCTTTTTCCCGGCCCTTTCTCGTTCTTTTGGTCTCGTATAAAAAAGCTCGCCAAGCACATGGCACATTTTGTGTCTGATTCGCGCTATTTCGGAGTGTGGCTTTTGCGGAACAGAGAGGACAGGGGATGTCTCAGGGCTTATTTGGAGCGCTGCGAGGTGTGAAGCTGGATTCGTGATTGCGTGAAGTTTTGGGGTGAGGGTGGTTGATCGAGTGGAGCTTCAGTGTGGGTTTTGGGTTTGGAAAATTTGGTTGGCCATGAACGCCTTAGAGGCCACGAATCTCTACTTCAAGCGGGCTGTGAAGTTACTGAAGTTGGATCCCCGTGTGGAGAGGAGCCTGCTTATTCCTTACCGGGAAATCAAGGTTCGCCTTACTTGCGATTAGCATTTGTGTGACTTGATGATTATTGCCATTGTGAATGTGAGAATTATGTGTTGTAACGCGATGAACCGACATTAGTATGTGGTTTCTATGGGAATGTCGGAAGAGGTGTGTCGTTCTTAGCAGCTTGTCCTACTTGTGCGATGCAGGTGGAGTGTACGATACCGAAAGACGATGGAACGCTGGTATCGTTCATTGGCTTCCGCGTGCAGCACGACAACTCCCGTGGACCCATGAAGGGCGGCATTCGCTACCATCCGCAGGTAATTGGTTACAAAATACTCGCAGTTGGCAACACACTCGCCGAAGCTTCAGTCTTTGAAGGAATACCCGATGAGGAGTTTGTGGGGCACTAGTCAAACTGGCTGAAACTCTTGGCAAATAGGTGTTGGATTGCAGGAACAGTGGCCAAATTTGCTGAAACGTCATTCCTTGATGGAGTGAATGATGAATTCTTGGGACATTGGTCAAAATTGCAGAAACTACAGTCCTTGAGGGAATGAGAGATTAACTCTTGGAGCATTAGTTCTCGAAGGAGGGATGATCAAATTCTTGAGGCTTAGGCCAAATGTGTTTGCGGAGACTGTTTTCTGACTTTTCTCGTACTCAATTGTCACTGAAACTCTGGGGTAGTGGTTCCAATTGTGATTGTCATAAGTAGCTGTTGTTGCTAAAGGCACTGCTAAATGTGCTAGAAATTCAGATTTAGCTCTTGTTCATTTCCGTGTTCTTTGGTTGCTGTAAATTTTCTTTTGCTGAGAGCACGGCTGGCTTGGACTTGGCAGGTGGAGCTGAACGAGGTGAACGCCTTGGCACAGTTGATGACATGGAAATCGGCAGTGGCGAACATTCCGTATGGAGGGGCCAAGGGAGGCATTGGATGCAACCCACGCGACTTGAGCCCCACCGAGCTGGAACGCTTGACTCGAGTTTTCACCCAAAAGATCCACGATGTCATTGGGCCTAACCTTGACATCCCCGCTCCGGACATGGGCACCAACTCTCAGGTACAGTTTCCTCTCTTGCTCTGCTTAATGCAAAGAGCTCTACACACTTCAAATTTATGTTTTGAGCGAGCTTACTTGCATAGAGTCTGTTTGTTGTGTAACTGTGGGTTATGCTCCATGAATCCCATTTCTTGTGTATTAGTGGGTTATGGTTCGTTAATTGCATTGCTTGCTAGATTTCTTTTTATAGATATCTTGGAGTTTTGAACGCAGAGTAATTAACTAGGGCATAGGATATTAGGGAGCAAGCTCCCACAACTTGAGCCGCTGTCCCTGTTGTTGTAGGTGCTAAATCCCGTGAAGCATCTTGCCTTGGTTGCTTGCTTCACAATTGGTGGTAGCAGTGGTTTGCACCCCTTCGTAATATGAAGAGAGGAGTTTTGCTGTGATTGACGATGCGATTGACCAACTGGCTTGTGTGTGTTTGGCAGACGATGGCTTGGATTTTGGATGAGTACTCAAAGTTTCATGGGCACACTCCTGGTGTTGTGACCGGCAAGCCTGTGGTAAGGAATTGAGGAAGCATCTTTGTTTACTACACATTTGATGTCCCCAATTTGTCACTTTACACCCAAATCTTGTTAATGTTGTAGGTGCCCAAAGTACCCAGTCCAAACTCACCTCAGTACTATCACTATCACACTCTACTGTGCCACAAGAGGTTCAAGCAAAAAAAGAGTATTATTAGTGTGAAGGGATCTAGATTCACATTCCTTCCTTCACCTCCAGAGATTTATTGGTGAGAAAAATGGGGATGTAATACTAGAGAATGTGGTATTCAAGAGGTGTGAGTGCTTGCTAACCAAGTTTCTTGGATAATTCTGCTTTTCGTGCACGGGTACACGCATTCTGAAATTCGGATCCTGGCTGATTTTAGTGTGCACTGATTACATTTCTTTCCTGGTTGTGAAGGATTTGGGAGGCTCTCTTGGGAGGGAAGCTGCCACAGGTCGAGGTGTATTGTTTGCAGCGGAGGCTTTGCTCAAAGATCATAACCTCAGCATCAGGGATCAAAAATTTGTTGTCCAGGTCAGTAACTGCCAAACATGGACTTATCAAGATTCATAGTCTTTGCTAGCAAGGTATTGTCCGAAAATGAAGTTTTTCAAGAGTTGTGAATATAGGAAACGAATAGTTCAAATGACTTAGTAATTTTTTCTAATGCATAAATATGATAGTTGTTTAATTTTTGGGGTCTGGATGAGAGGGGAAGAGGCTTCACATTGGCAAATAGCTATATCTGCAGTCAGTTTGAAGAAGTCCCAGTCGATTGCTTCTCAAGAATTGAGCTAATACTACAATGTGCCAGAGTATCTCAGAGTGTAGCTGCTTGTTTTCTAATAGAGTGGTGGGATTGGCAGGGTTTTGGCAATGTAGGTTCTTGGGCATCAAGACTTATACACGAACAGGGCGGAAAAGTGAAGGCCGTGAGTGATGTTACTGGAGCCATCAAAAACAACGCGGGCATAGATATCACAGCACTTCAAGAACATGTGCGGATATCAGGGGGAGTGAAGGGTTTTGAAGGAGCTGAGGATCTTGATCCAAAAGCTTTGCTTGCGGAGGATTGTGACGTTCTTATTCCGGCTGCTCTCGGTGGTGTGATTAATCAGTAAGTTGACACAACGAGTCTTCTATCGCACTAAATTATGAATTTTTTTGGATATCTTGTAAACAAGTTGTGAATTATTTGCGTTTGAAGTGGTAGAGTCCAAGTATGAGCCTAGAATACCCATGACCCATGAATATTTTATCTACGAGGTATCACGTGGAACCATCTTTCACTGTGATAGAACCTGGAAATATTTTCATTTCTAGCAAAGTCAATATGACATTCTCATTATAAATGGGTGACTTTTCAACCCAAGGGCAAGGGAAAGCCCTTAGTTGACTTGTTCCGTAACAAAAGCTTGGACCAGAGTACTCTGGTTCCATATATCACGTTCAGTTGGTTGGGACTTCAGTTAACGATTTCATTGTCATGTATCGCAGAGAATCAGCTAAGGATGTGAGAGCGAAGTTCATTGTGGAAGCTGCAAATCACCCCACAGACCCTGTTGCAGATGAGGTACTTAATAATTAATGCACTATTTTGTCAACTCACTACAGAATGGAATATCTTTCCATTGAGAGAGATTTGAATTTAAGTGGCAGTTGATAACTTATTTAGCAGTGTCCCTATTTTGTGAAGCAAAGTTTCTGACAAATAATGTTATGTTCCCTTCCTTAAGTTATGCATTAGCAGCTAATAGCAATTCATCTGAGGGTGTATCTTGGGACATTCACTAAAACTTGAGATTTGCGGTATGCAGATTTTGGAGAAGAGAGGAGTGATCATTTTGCCTGATATCTACGCCAATTGTGGGGGAGTGACGGTCAGCTACTTCGAGTGGGTACAGGTGAGAGAATTACCTGCTCTTAATGACTCTTTTCAAGGAGGCAGCTATTGTTTTAAGCTTGAGGATAAAATTTACGTCACTTTCAGCGTTTTAACCAATATGTTGAAGTGTTTTAACCAACATGTTCATGGGGAGATCACTCAAAACATTGATCACTTCACATCACATTTTTCAACTCTCTTCACATCAAAATTTCATCACTAAATGAGTCTTTTCATGCAATCCTACAAAGTGGAGAGGTCGTAGTTTACAACAAGTGTTAGTAGACATCCCCATTTCACTTCAAAGTTAGGGACGAAAGATATTTAGCCAAATCATGCTTACACCACTTGCTAGTATGTCCAACCCCGAGTACAAAATAGATGCATTGCTTCTGCTAACAAGGTCCATATGAAATGACGGGATCAGGTCGTTGATAGGTTTCGTATCCTCCACCCCAACGAGACATTAGGCAGTTTTTGAGGAGTGCATGTATCTTGCATACCAACATGATCAATTCAGCTGAGTGAGTTTGTTTGCAACTACTGTGTACAGAACATCCAAGGGTTTCCTTGGGAAGAGGAGAAGGTGAACGCGAATCTGAAGAAATACATGGAGAATGCGTACATCAACATTAAGGATCTGTGCCAAACGCACAACTGCAGTCCTCGGATGGGAGCTTTCACGCTCGGAGTGCAACGCGTCGCCAGGGCCACTCTCCTGCGAGGCTGGGAAGCGTAATTCTTTATTGTGACTTGATTGATTGACGCATTTATTGCCATTGTGCTACACTAGCAGTAGCTCGATGGTGAATTTTAAGGAGAATTCTTGTATACCTTAGGATAAGCTTAACCTAGATGATGTCATTGAAAGTGGATTCTTATGAAAAACATTCATGTACCTTAGTTAGGTGACCTGATGGTCGGATTTACCTCAACAGTGGGATCTCGGCTGAGAATGTAGCATCATTCTTGCATTTATTGAAAGGTTACACACTATTTTTAATTGGTGTCTTGACATTTTCTTTTCCGTGTCTGGCTTGGGCTTCACAGCAGGCACTGAGTCGATTCCGGATGATTGTGGAAACAGTAAGTTGTATTCTGAAGCACTCTTTGCAAGGAAATACCGAGACCAACGGAATTTGTATCAAACCTATCAAGAGATAAACCTAACAACATAAGATTG
The DNA here is from genome assembly GCA_963969395.1 of Pseudoscleropodium purum. Taxonomy (NCBI): domain Eukaryota; kingdom Viridiplantae; phylum Streptophyta; class Bryopsida; order Hypnales; family Brachytheciaceae; genus Pseudoscleropodium; species Pseudoscleropodium purum. The sequence continues at coordinate 11,188,338 of OZ017803.1, read as the reverse complement.
TCATTTTATTAGTGCTAGGGCACCCTTTGCATTCTCCTAAACGTTTGCATTCCCCGAATGTGGGATGGGATCCTAGTAAATGACAAGTAATTTCTCAACTTCATTGGGCTACCTACCGCAATGGGTAAGAGCGATCAATCTTGGAGTTAGAATTAAACAAATTAGATTTGTATATATCTAGAGAAGGTGCCTTGGGGGAGAATTTGCATGTTGAATAATGTTATGGAAATTGGACCTAATTAAAAGTCAAGGATTGTTTGACCAAAATGATCATAGCCAATCATTTAATGAGAACTTGTGAAATGAAAGCTACCCAATATTACAAATTATACTATAAATGTAGATAGTTTGCTTTACAACCTCTCTCTTTTTTAATCCTAGAAAGATGTTGAGGCCAAAAAGTGGCTAATGGAAGATTATTATAAAAATGAATAATGCATCTATTAGATAAACATTGGATCATTTTTCAAAGTACTTTGGTAATAGATTAACCTTTCACAGTTGACCTTGTAGTCCCATATGACCAAGATAGTCACCAAAATACTTTAATTATAGGACTAGTATGTCCTTTTCTTTGTTTGTACAATTAATAGTAAAGTCATCTATTAGACCTTTTAGGTTTATAACATCTTTACAAGGTTAAACTACCTTTGGAGGTTTTCATCTCTAAAGGTAGGCTTTTCAAAAACAAGTACTAGTCTTTCAAAGACAAAAATCATCAATTATTTCAATAGCTTTCTCATTGCAAAAGGCATGTACATTGATTCATCTTGATAACAAAAAAGTAATATTGTATCACCTTGCAAAATGTACGTCATTACCAAAAAAATTGTGGAAATTAATTTTAACTTGTATAAATTTAAAATAATATGACTTTTATAGTCTAATTTTACTTACTAATTGGTTGAATCCATATAATATTTAGCTGAATTACCATCCTCTTCAAAATTTACTTATTTAAAGGGGGGAAAGAAAATTTGAAGGGAAGTACATAATTGCAGATTATTTTCATCCAAAATTTAGAGATGTTGAATTTTCTTTGTACTAGGTGAAACTGCTTCCAAGGAAAATACTTCAATTATACGCAATAAAGCAACTATTGTATGAAAGAATTCTTGTTTTAGCTCTAGAAGGAGAGTGTGGCCAAAAAGTAGCCAATGAATGACTTTTAAGATTATAGAAATTAAATGTAGAATGCACTTATTAGTCCAAAAATTGAATTAATTTTGGCACATTATTTTGGTAGTAGATTTTGTCCTTTCAAAATTAACCCTCAAACACCCAAGAGAACATTATATGGCCTTTGGTTGATTTTGAGGAGGCCTTTACCAAGGATAAGAATATTTTTTTCATCCAATTTAGATTTTTTTTCTTAGAACCACTTTCAACTAATAGTGTTGGATATCCTTCATTATGATATTTCTTTAATTTCCTACATAAAAAAATAACAAATCCATGTACCACTGTATAGTGTATTTTGACACTCCTTTCTCTTGGTTTGAATTTTTGCCATAAAAATGGTCTTTTCTAAATTTGCGTTTAACTAATGAAATTAAGCTATTAGTTTCTACTTCAATATGATTTTTTAAAATTTTTAGAATTAAATGTTTTATTGCAATTTTAACATTGAACCTATGACAATGAAGTGTTGATTTTCTAATTTTAGAATGTTATGGTAAATATTTTGTACCATGTTGTACTACAATATAATATACACATATGAAAAAAAAATTTAGATTCTTCGTGCATGTTTGGTATTTGATATGGGTTTATTTTCTTATAAATTAAAAAATTAAAAGTAATATCAAATTTTCACAAAGAAATCTAAAGTATTTATGATTTATACAAGATATATAATTACATCTCGAAAAAATAAATAGAAAAAATTTCAACCATACAAATGCAAAATGGAAGCATACAAATAGGGGAACCTTCAAGGGTTAAACTAGTCAAAGGCCCATCTTTTCAAGGGTTAACCTTGAAGGTTTTTGACTATATTTTCACCAAAAATGCTCCAAATTTGCCATTTTTGGTACGAGTACCAAATTTTAGAAAAGAAAAACTATTTTTGGACACACGTAACCACAAGATCTTGTAGTACACCTACTTGAGAGAATGTAAAACAATTCAGAAATTTCCACCCTATAGATTGCAAGATATGAGCATTTTAATTGACAAAAATCATGTTTTGGGCCCTATAAAAACCCAGGTAGCTACACTTCACAAGGTTAGATTTGTATGAAAAAATGTCCAATATAGTGGTGCTTCTTTGGAATCATTCTTTGAGTCAAGTTGGCTATATATTCTTTTAAAATCAAGTAATTTGGAATTGTGTAACACATAGGAGAAAAATAGTAACTAGAAAGAAGTAAAGAATGATTCAAACTACTTAAATTGTTAAGAATTTTAGTTATGAAATTGAAAAATGTCAATCCTAATAGTGTAATGTTGTACTCCAGAGTAATAAACAATCTATGCCCAATGTTTTTACTTATTTTTCAACCCTTTCTTCACATGCTAAAGCAAGATATAACAAGTTCAATAGAGCAAAAAGTAGCAAAGCATTAGAAGAGTTTTGGGGGGTTCAGAAGCTTGTTTCAGGCCTATTCCCCCATAGCTGTTCCTTGTAGCAAGGGGAACAGCCCACTGTCAGAATTTTTTTTTTCATTAAAAAAATTTTAAAAAAAATGTAATCTCCAAATGCAATTTTTTTTTTTGGGTCAGTGATGTGGCAGGATCTCGGCCACGTCAGACCACTGCACTGAACCTGTTTCCTGTGTTCTCAAGTTGTGATAACTCGCAGGCATCCAAAGGCCCCAAAAATCTTCTAATGTATTAAGCAGAAATTAACAACCAATCAGTCCATGAACAATCCTCCTGAGCTTCACCAAAATACACATCTTCCAACACCAAACGATTCAGGTACCTCAATTTTGCTATTGTCGCTACAATTACAACCAGTCACACATTAAGAAAAAAAAAAGAATTTCAAGTGCAATTGGGTGACTTCCACAACACTAAAGTTGGAATTGATGACATTACTAAAAGCGAAGCAACTCACTTTCATTCATGTTGAGTTCAACTCCATGTTTATGATTCATCCAGGATGATGGTTGTTGCTGAAACCACCAAGCTCTAGGACGCCTTGGAATGGAAGACATTGTAGATCCTGCAACAAGCAGACTTTCAGAAAGGATGACAAATTCAACACTGGCACTTGTAACTTAATGACAAAATCATCTAAAGAGTGATCAGTCATCTATGAAGAGAATTAAACGACAGGGCTGACCTGAAGTCTACAACTTTAGAACAAAAATCTGCTGTACCATACCGGAAGTCAGGAACATCACAGGCCCCCCCCCCCCCCATGGAGAACTAGTTGACGCAGACACCTGCAAAAGGGAACAGATAATAATATGTGCCAAAGAGCTGACATTTGTCAATACAAGCATCCCTGAATTTTCACACAGACCAGATTTTCAGGTTGTGTCTTTAGTGGAAAACACAAACTGGTTGTAAATAAGCTTAATAGCCAAGCAACAATGTACAGTACCATACCCTTGAGAAAATCATGTCATTGGGTGGAGCCTCGTAGTATTCCTCAGTTGCTGCATAAGGGTCATTCCAATTGTGTGCAGGAGTAGCAACTGCTTGAGATATGGGATTGGCTAACTTACAGAGGCTTCATGACCAGAGGCTTCCTGAATGGCACCAACTTGAGCTCCCAAAGCTGATAAAAAAAAATTGCTTGTCCTTTGTCCCCGCCAGGCCACTTGTGGCTGGCGGGTTGTTATTTCTGCCTTTGCAATGAAATCCTTTTTCATTTGTTTCAAAAAAAAAGCTGATCAAAACACAGGTATCATGACATCACTCAGTCTTTAATCTGCGGATTGTTAACACAGAAAGTTCTGGCCCATGCACACACATATTAACTTGTATGTAAAACCTGGGAGAATGCCCAACAATATCACCATAATAACAAGTGCCTAAGACTTACAATTAAGTTAAGAGCTAGACATGCAGTTAAGGGAGCTGACCCATTTCTGACCAGGGACCCATTCCTGACCAATAGACTACACGCTTTCCAATCAACAGGAGGTCAATGAGGGCACAATTTCCAATACAGTTGTGGAGCATTACGATAGGTTGCAGGCTTTGTTTATTTTATAAGTAACCTATGGTTGGAAGTAGGAAGGCCTACATGACAAGAATGTGTGAAACAGAATCTTCAATGAAAAAATTTATAGAAATAAAATTCTGAAAAAACATGGAATCCTTCTAAACTCTGTTTCTGTAGATGGGAAAATTTCTCTACTTAAAAAAACAGCACTCCAAATATGCGAAATTGCTTAATTGGCCAGAAATGGGTCGGCTCCCTTAAACCTGGAAGGACCAAAAGATCATGGTTTTAATATGACCAATCTGACTGACCATGCTGTGAATAATATAAGTCAAATGAGGCCAAATGCAGTATCACTAGTTAAGAATCAATGAAGATGAATGCATGTCTTAGTCACTTAAAAATTACATAAAACAAAACGACATAAACCACTAAACATAAACAACAAAGAGCCCCCAAAGTCAATACTTGCATAGCAGTTTTCATATTAGATAAGGCTAAACTCCACAAGAAGTCCAAACCAGAGGAGAAAAGTTGCTTACGTAAGGTAACAGGTTCAGAAATTGCCCACTTAAGAGCTGAAACTAAATTTTGGAAAGGTTAATTGTCTTGAAATATTTTTCAGTAAATTTTCCTTGAAAGTCAAGAGGAATTGACATCTAACCTAAGTTGTTTCATATTTTTTGGAGCTTTCTGAAATTAGTTATGAAATTTTGAAGTTGAAGTGCCATAGGGTTCTGAAATCGCCCACCACCTAAAATGTACACTGTTTGTACATCGTTGAAGGCTATGAAATAGTTACATGTAAAAGCTGTGTACATTTGAATAGGGTGGGCAATTTTAGAGCCTGTGCAATTTCAAAACCTGTTACCTTAAGTTATTGTAGCTCATTCAAAATATGGTCATCTTCCTCCTTCACTCTGGAAGTCAGTACACATACATTTGATGATCACATCCTCAACGACTTGGAGGTATGTACACATTAGATACACTCATTGCCATTTCCTTCTCTTTATGTAGTGATCTGCTTTGTGTTTGCCATCTTGATGAAAATTTTGAAATGGAAAATTCTTCCCAACCCTTTCTGAACTCAAAACTCACTGATTCCCCTACCAAAAATTTGAACCCCTTCAACTTCTAGTAAAAGGGGTTGGTTTGGAGCAAAAGGCTGAAGCTATGGTAGAACCATCCATTGCCAACCAGGGATCCATCCCCAACCTGTAGGGTGCACTATTTCCAATTTAGACTGGAATACATTTTCAACCAAAGCTTTGAATGTGTTTTTTCTATTTTTCAAAGTTAAAACTAATCAAATCATGACACATGTTCCAAAATAGTGAGCAGAAAGTAATTCTTGAATGATCGAAATAGGAAGACTCTACATGTTGGCTATAGGTTTGGACTAGCTACTAGCTTCCAAAATTCATAGTAATTTCAATTCAAGGCACTAAATTATCAAAAAAATTACAATTCCCATGATTTCTATCTCCCTACATGGCAGAAAATTTATATTACCTTAAACTGCTCAAAAACATGCTTAGAATCACTAAAGTGGTCAACAACGGGTGGTTCTACCACAACAAAACAATTAATGAATCAATAAAAGAAGCAGGGCAAAAAGAAAACTCTGTAGGATTAAGGTAGGAGGTTCAAATTCCAATAGGGTATCAAAAGCGATCATGACTAAGAGGTACATTTTGCTTTCTTCAATGTACCAACTTTGCACATTTCAAGAGGTGGTTGCTTTTGATGACCACAAATGACCACTTTTTTCCAACTTCAAAAATTTATAACTAATTCTACAAAGGTTCAAAAAATTTGAAACAACTTAGGTTAGATGTCAATTCCACTTGTCTTTCAAGGAAAATTTACTGAATTTTTTTTCAAGATGTTTAACCTACCCAAAATTCAGTTCCAACCTTTACATGGTCCATTTTATACACCTCCTACCTTATTCCTTCTGTAAACTCCTCAGTCCGATCCCTTGCAAATAAGTATCCAAAAAATCAGAATACTCTCATGCACCTCATATAATCAGAAATCTCTTTGGCGTCCACTCCAACTAATGCCTTCAACTAACCCATTTCTTCTAAACCATTTTGGCAACCATCTTCTATACCAGTCTACTCCCTAAGGTAACTTTGCCTATGACAGTCCAAATAGGAGCCAGCCCATCACACGCAAAATTGTACTAATGGTGTACATTCTAGTTCTTGAAATGTGCATCACTAGAAACTTTATGCTTGTGATGGGCTGGCTCCCATTTGGACAATTATAGGCAGACTTACCTTACCACAAAACTCTATAAACAAATACAACCATCATAGTTCAACATTTTCTTTCATCTTCCGTTTCCAAGAATTAACCTCAACTGAAACCCAACCGATCGAAAAATTTGCCAATAGATGTCCAATACTTATGAAATTGCCCCAAAATAGCCAAATTGTGGAGAAATAGAGCCACTGAAGTACAAGCAAAAGATTTTAAGTGCACTTCCCAAATGCTTGCCCCTCCCTCCTCCCCTCTATCCTAAATCCTACAAAACCAAACCAAAGCAACACAGTTGCTTGCCCTCCACAGCACAATCCCAGTGGCGGCATTCACTATCAGCTCAAAACTCCATCACCAACATCTCCAAATAAGTTCTCTTGTGGATGTGAGTGATGCCATTATCAGAACTATGTGTTTTAGTTGATGGATCATTATGGACATCCAATGTAACAACCATGTTTTAAAGTCAATAATGACATCCATGTTCATATTCATGTTAAATTGAATGTCATTATTGTCATAAAAACATGGTTGTTACATTGAATGTCCACAAAAATCCATCAACTATAATATGTGATTTTTATAGTATGCTTCTTGAATTTGAGTTGGCGGGCTTGGGAATGCATCCCAAACTTGGATTGGATTGTTTTGTGCTTTTTAAAGTAAAATGTCAAATTGCTACAACTCCATCAAGAGACACAATTATAATGGAAGAAAGGAATTTGTGAGGAGGAGGAATTTGTCTTGGATGTTATCTACCTAGGGGGGCATGTGTGTGGTTGCTTGATGCTTGGTCTATAGGGAAATTGGAGCTCGGCCTAGCAATAGCGGAGAAGGAAGCTTTGGCTAGAAAACCCTTATAACTTGTGACTTTGGCCAAATAAGAAACTTGCATTTTTGTAACAAGCAAAAAAACATGGTAAGTACGTCAATTTAGATGTCAACCACGTTAACATGGATGTCCAAAAAAATGCATCAAGTTGGACATGCCAAAAAACATAGAAAATTTTTAAAAACATGGTCTAATTTCAAGAAAATTTTGGAGGATGTCACAAAAAATATGGTCTTTGAAGGCCATGAAATGTTGCCATGTGGCTACCACTTAGCCTCCATGTCAACGCCAATGGGGGGTAGTACCACATCAACATATTTTTCATTCAGGCCTTTGCTGACGTCATCAATGCACTAAGTCCTTAGTCTTGTCAATTTGAAAGTCTATTGTAACTAGCATATATTTTTTCAAACATCAATAGTAACAGGAGAATAATTTATTTGAACATCATATAGCATCCGCCATGTATTGTGGCATGTCTACGAAGACATGAAAACATCATGAATGATGTCTTCTTGAACAAGCTTGATGAATATGTCTCAGTTTTTTGAGACATCAATTTAGACATTCAAATGTTTTTTAAGATGTCAACTTAGATAAAAAAATTTGCGACATCAACTCATACATAGTACCATACAAAATACACCATACATTGTATGCTATACATAATATATATGCCATACACAATATATCATATTTGGCTTTAAAAAACAATTATTGTGAATATATTGATATGAGAAAACAAATCTATTTATACAAGTGGGTGGTAGGAGGGAAGACAAACCATTTGGAATATATACAACTTTAGAGTTGACTATATGAAAAATATTATTTTAGACATAAGCATCCTCATGAACACAACTTTATCTTAGTTGATGTCTAAAAAAACATTTGAACGTCTTAGTTGATGTCTTGGTTATTGTCTAAAAAAACATCTAAACTTTTCAGTTAATATTTTAGTTGACATCTAAAAAAACATCTTGACATCTCAATTGATGTTTTAGTCAACACTAAAAAAAAATTAAAAATTCTCAAATGGTGTCAAAGTATGCTGATGTCATCCTCATTAAAAGCCACATCAAATGCTATTTTCATTTTGTTTTTTGCAAAAAAAATACCATGTGGCTATCCTTACCTTGTTTGTTTTTTCAACTTTAGTTAGTGTTTTACCTCATCCTCAAGTAACTTCTACAAACTTATCCATAGTCAAACCATAAACCCTTGTTGACTTGGCATTGTCATGTTTTTTTAGACGTCTCAAAGAACATGCTAATGTTTCTTTGGATGTCTCACAAAACATATTTGTTTTTCCTAATATAATGTTGTTTTCTACTAACATGCACACGTTCACTATCATGTCCACTCCAATTTTGCCACTCATTGCCTTTCAATCTCTGATGTCCTCTTGTTTGCAAAAACATGTTGCGTTTAAAGTCTAATATTACAAAAACGTAAGTTTCTTATAGTGTGTTGCTTATACACTCGGCTTCATCGCCCTTTGCCCCTCCATCTAGGACTTTTATAACAATCATTGATGCACAAGATGGAGGGAAGGATGGATGTAAAGGATGGATGAAGGTATGCATGGGCTTTTGTCCATCCCTAAAGTGCCCGGTCCTTTGTCCATCTAAGGCTTTCTATCAATCATTGATGCAATGGATGGAGAGAGACGAATAGAATATTATTGATTGTCCTCTACCTTTTCAATCATTGCCTTGGCACAAGAGGATAGTCTTCACTCCTGGCCAACTTCAATTTCCTCCAACTTGTCCCATGCTATTTGAATGTCACAATGGGAACCACTAAAGTAGGAGGTCCATAATGTGCCCATTTAAAAGTTGAAAATGAATTTAGGGAGGTTAGACTTCTTGAAATAGTTTTCAGTAAATTATCCTTGAAAGATAAATGAAATTGGCATCTAACCCAAGTAGTTTCATATTTTTTGGAGTTTTGTAAATTTAGTTATGATTTTCTAAAGTTTAAAAGCAATGGTCTTTAAAAAGCGTTTGCCTCTTGAAATGTACATTGCTTGTACATTTTTTTGCAATGAAGAAGAAAAATGAACCTCTAAATTATAGGATATTGTAGAACTTGAGTGCTTTATCAACCTCCTACATGAAGATTGAAGGTTTCATATTTTGGGGTCTACTAATTTTGAAGTGAAATGAAATCTTACTAGGCTACTATTTTTGGTAGCATTTTTTTAGGTGAGGCCTATGTAAAATTTACTTTAAGTATCAACAATTTGATTTAGAAAAAAAATTGTTTTTGATTTTTCTATTCAAGATTTTGTACAAGGGTCTTCTTTGCAAATCTTCATTTTTTTTTGTACAAAAGGTGCTTGAAAATGAACTTCAAATGTATGAAATCCTAGGGAAAAAAATACATTTGAAATTCATTTAAAAAAATTGTAGAGTAGATTTTGAAGAGCCCTAAACTAATCATGATTATATATGTTAAATCCTTTAACTTAATTTTTTTGGGACCTCAATTTTAGATTTTACATGTAAAAAGAGGATCAAAAGACTTTAAATAATTTTGTAGTTCTAATACCTTTTCAATTAAGCAATGTAATCTTTCAATCCATAAATGATTTTGTTTGTATTTTCTTCTTCTATATCATCCATATGTAATATTTATATGTCTACTTTCAATTCATATCATTACAATTTTAAACAAATTGGTAAAGCTTACCAAAACTTGGATTTTTTTGTTTAGTTTTGAATAAACTCTGAGAAACTCAATATAGGTCTTGAACATTTAGGAGTTAACCATTGAAAAATAAAAGTTGCAACTTGTACCCTATGCTAAGGCAAATACATCATAATTTAAGAACCACTTCACATTATAAACCGGCAAGAAGTTGCAAAGGCAATTTGGTCTTCTATCTCTAACATTTGAAAAGTAGTCCACATATATATTTTTATGGGAAAACTCACATGGTAGGAAATTAACCAAAGTAGTGGCCCAATGAAGTTTTTTGAAAATTTGTTGAAATGGTGTCTCAATAGTGTTAATTGGATGATGAAATTGTATGGCATTATTGATTATTGTTGTTTGCAATGTATGTTCTTGTTTGTCTTCCCAATAAGTTGTATAAATATCTAAAATCCTCCAGAAGAAGTCTTGAGCTATGAGCACCTTCTAGCCAAAAAACTTTGGAAGAAATTAGTTGCTAGTGGCAAGATACATCAACTACTACATCATCCATGTGCTTCCTTTCAACCTCTCCAATGTAAAATCCCATTTGCATACACGACAAATTACAATAAATAAATGAAATTGCAATAAGTATATCTTAGTTCAAAAATACCTCATTATCTTCTGATTGGTTTTGGTTGAAGTGGATCTCTCAAAATCTAATGTAGAAATTTGATTTCAACATTTCCTTATTGAATTTGACCTTCACTTACAATAGGTGGATCATATTGATGATGACATTTTCAAAGGTAGGATATAGGAGCTTAAGTGGGTTTTTTAGCCCCTAAGTATTCAATTCACTTATAGTAAGATTGAGAGTAAGATTCTTTTTAAAAATTAATTAAAAAAATTGGAAGTCTAACATATCTATATCATTAACTTGTATTAAGCATTATTTTTGCTTTTCAATGATATATTATATGATTTTCCTTTAAATCCCCTCAATAAACACTAATTAGGTGATATAAGCTAATCACAACATTAATCATCCACCCAATAGCTAATGTAGTGCTTAAAGGCTATTTTGGTTTTAATAGATACTACAATAAGTTATCTTCAATAGGAATCATGAAACTCTTTATAATTATAGATATGAATGAAACACTCAAGATGTAGATGACAATCATTCAATCATTTGTCTAAATGTAGATATATTCTTCCCAAATAGGGCAATGTTTATTGAGGATTTTGTAGGAATTAAGCAATGTCATCCATCACATAGATGATGAAGAATATGTAATTAAATATTTCCTATAAAAACATTTTGCTTTTGAGTGATTGTCACTCGATAAATATTCACTGTAAATTATGTCCTAACATCATGCCTTTGGTCATTATACATACTCAGATAACTTTTTTCCAAATCAAATCAAATCAAAGGACAATAAATCAAATGATATTTCAAATGTATTTTGGTCGATTAAATTTTGGAATAATAAAATAAATAGTTTAGGTGGTTTTAGCAAAACATATACCTTTTCATTGCACATTGACCCCAAGGAAGACTATTCTTGTCTTTTTGGATGAAACTATATTTCTTTTAATTCCCTTACAAGATTACAATGGTAATCCAAAAGTATGAATCTCTTAAAATTATAGAATAATGGACTGATCTTTTGCCATGTGTAGAAATCCACTTTGTAGTATTCATCAAATTTACAAAATTATGTCTTTTAAATTTACCCTATGCAAACTTTAATATTGTTTTCACTCTATTGGAATGCAACATAGCAAAATAGAGCATGGAATTAAGTTTTGTTACCCATTCATTCCAAATTTCAATCCTTAGTTCCATATAGATTATAAAACTAAATTTTTGAGCTTCTTGAAATTTGCCTAAATTATATAAATAGAAGAAGTTATTTTTATAAGTTTTATCAATTTTTCTGAAATGGAACTACACAGTCATAACTAGACATGTTATGGATCATTTAAAAAAAGAAAACATAACAATATATGGATTGGAAGATTATAATTTTGATCATGATTGAGTGGAAGTGAATTGAAGTCCTTCAATCCTCTTTTCACATGCCAATTCTAAAATCGTGGTCATGAAGAAAATAAGCAGTCAAAGAATGTATCGTGTTCAACCACAATCAATTTGCGGCTTTTCAAAATCTATCCTAAATTTTTTCCAAATGAATTTCTAATGTGATTTATTCCTAGTGTATTTTAGTCTCTTCTCTAAAAGCCTTAGGAAATCAAGATTTGCAATGTACACTCATGCACAAAATCATGAACAAAAAATAGAAATCATTTTTCAATTCAAAATCAATGCTAAATGCTAAATATAGACTTCATAGGGCCCATCGTCTAAAAATAGAAAACATTGGAAATAATAATTTGATAAGATTTTATTGAATTTCGAAGCTTTGCCAACACCAAAATATGGTGCCTTGGACATTTTTGGGTTAAGAGACCCCCACACCAAATACTATGCCACCGTGTCTTCTTTTGGGTCCCCAGAAGCTTCAAAATCAGTTGCCCTTGCAGTTTCCTCACTTTTGAGCTGCACAATTCTTACACTTTTGTTGTTTCCTTTGCTCACTTTTGTGCAGAAAAACACTTCCTAATGCTGGCATTGTATGGTGGAGGCAAAATTCCTGTTAGTTTCCACAGTAGGGTTGGGTTGGATTGGGAGTCTGTTGTGGACACTCACATGTCAGATCTCCAGAAGTTTTGGGTCTTGGAATCAGCTCTTTCTTCTTTAGGGCTTGTTTAGCAGCAGCACATTCAATGGCACATTTGGAACCAGAGAGATGACATGGTGAAGAATGTTTGGTTAATCCACTCTTTTCCCTTTCTGGTGAAGGCAAATGATTGCTTTTCTTTTCTTTTCTTCGATTGAGAGCTCGGTAATGTGGTCGGTTGCTTACCAAAGAAGAGGTCGGTGGTTTCTTACTATGTGAAGAGCTGTATTACGGCAGGTGCCCTGTGTAATGTGATGCCTGTGGTGAGTATTCTGATCTTTGTGACTTGATTTGGATCCATTGCAGGTATGGTTGCAGAAGCTCTGCACCTTCAGTTGCTGAAGAAAAAAGACAGTTTAGAAGCCTGACAAAGCTGTAATTCATCAAATTTGGGGGGAGAACTGGGTATGGGATGGAAAACCATGGATTGGTGGGGATTGGTCTTTGTTTGCAATTGCCAAGTCCTGGAAAGGACTTCAGGGGGAGCTCGGCCAAGAGCAGGCAGTAGCAATGCGACTGGGTTCGTTCACCCAGACCTGCTCTCTCATCTCCCTCTCTCTTCAAGTTTGCTGAGAAGGATTACGTTGCCAAAGTGACTGCACTTCCTTTTCCTCATCTCCTGTGATCTTGATGGATTGTAGCTTTGTTTTCTTGGGACAGTAGTGCAGAATACTTTGGTGTTCTACAGGGCATGGGATGTGGCAATAATGTCCTATTCAAATATCGAGGGTTGCAGTTTGTGGGAATTTAAAAATTAAAAAAAATCGGTGAGATCAAGCCCTGGGTAATCTTTTGGTAAATTTCTGATTAGACCCAAAGCGGGCCTTGCCAGCCTAATCACTATCCTTTAATTCTTACCCGGCTCCCACATGGATTTATGATTTATGAGAGTTTGTGAATCTTCGATCAGGATCTTCATCAATGGGATTCTTCTGAGAGCTTTGAGCCTTGGGAATGAAACCCTACTACATATTTGGTTTTCTCCTCAGTGGCTCCTTCACAGTACAAATTAGCCCATGTTTTTGGGTGCCCATTGTTGGGAGTTGATGTGATTTCATGTTTTTTTGGGTTAAAGGTTCATGATTTATGTGGAACAGCAAAGGAGTATGCCATGTTGTCAGCAATGGTCAACCAAGACTTAAAAAATGATACCATATGAATTGATGGGAGACACACTTGAAACCTACTCCGGGTGTTGCATAGAGTGGACATGGTGAGGGGCTTGTTTCAGCACATTCTTGTCAACAGTTGGCCACTCCTTCTGTCTACTGGAGGGTGTGAGGAAAAATAAATTGTGTATCATATCCTATAAGGTAGGGACACCCCAAATTGGCACTTTGAGTGTTGAATATTAGTTTTATTATTAGTTGTGAAGTTTTCATGTTTGAGCAAATGAATGATTGTTCTAGTGTACCAATGAATGTGCTATTTGGATTTGCTACATTCTTTAGAATATTCTAAATGGTCTGTATTCTTTAGAACATTAGGGTGGTGAGTTTAAGTTACCATGCATTATGGGTGTTCCTACCTTATACCACCTAGACTTGTTTTCCAAGTTTTGGTTTTATATATGAGGAAGGTTTGATTGCATGAACAATGCGTTTTGCTTGAAGGAGCTTGCATCTAAAGTCTAATGGTTGAACTGTCCGCAAGCCTGTCGGTGCAAGAATATTCATGTTGCCTACAAAGGTCCAAGTTTTTGAAAAAAATACATGAAGGAGGTACATTTTTTTTCCACATCCTACATTTCTAGCATGTAGTACCTTTGACCTAGAGCTCCAAGCGATCCTTTATTGTTGTAAACAACGGTTGAAACACATAGAAAGTTTTGGTGTTGAGTGAAAATGAGACATGTATCAAAAACATTAACAACATGTAGGATCCCATCATCTTAAAGAAAAAAAATTTCATTTGTCTAGTAGAGTTATGACATGTTGTTATTGGAGGAGTGGCATTTTAAGTTTGTCAAATAGGGATTTTGAATTTTCAACAGTGACGATTATATGGAGGATTATATGGAAGAGTGTATTGAGGATTAGACTGATGATTGACATGAAAACTAGGTAGTGGTTGGTTTGATTGTTACATGTGTCAACAAGTGTAGTAAGGAGAGACCAATAAGTCATAGGTTGAATTGTGATTAAAATCATGGGAGTTGCATTGTTAGTTTCTTGTTGTATTGCATTAAGTTGATTTATAGGTAAGTAGACTTAAATACTATTGACTTGTTCTTCACAATGCTATTGCTATAGGACTTAGTACGGGAACACATTCAAAAATTTGTTAAATCTGTTGAACCAATTGTCCAATACATTAATGACATGTGTGCAAACAAGGAAATTGATGTAGATTGGTAGGCACATGAGATCAATATTATTAAAGTTACAATCTCAAAACAACCTTGGTGTCTACTTATACTACGCATAGCTCATTAAAGAGCACCCTAGATGAAGAAACAACAATACTTAAGTTGACAATTTTAGGTAATAGAGATGAGGAAACTAGATGCCTATTGCACCTCATGGCAAGGGCAATGTTGGAGATGGAATGATCTTTTACCTCCAAGTGATCCATTAGATGTCTTTTGTCTATATTTGAAAATCATGGAAATTTTAAAGTTCACCTTTTTTTCTAGTAGACTAGTACATTGGCATTAAACTTGAACTATAGAACTACAAGCACCTATTCTTTGGATTTTTGTGACCATAAAGGAAGATATTGTGTACATTACAAGGATCTTTTGAATAGAAATTTACTTGAAATTTTCAATAACTTGATTTGGGCCTTTTAGTACTTCAATATTGAGTTTGAATGTAATCAACAATCAATATTCAATATTAAATTAGCATTCAATAAACCAATAATGCAAGCAATAAAACTAATGAAAGATATAAACATCAACTCAAGATAGAAGATGCATGAAAATACAATTCTCTCCAAGCTTGGGCCATAAAAAAAATAACACAATGATAGCATATGGCTCAAAATAAAAGCTTTTAGGTACAAGCCAAAATCTACTTCAAGTTGATTTTTGGTCTTCACTACCTGAAATTCTAATGAAAGGGTTTTGGATGAATCCCCAACACTCAAAAAAACCTCTCTGACTTGGTTGGGATCTTGTGCTATAAAGTTTGCGCAATTCATATATTTTTTTCCAATAAGAAAATAAAAACATAAAACAAATACTTCCACCGATTCTGATGGTAAAAAAAATATTTGATCTAAACTTCATCACAGGGGGGAGTACTACAACTCCTGCGGTTGCAAATGCTAACAAAACGAAAAACATGGAAAAGCCCAGCAATGTAGATGTTTTGAGGAGGTTCCGTCGAAGATGCTCCACTTCATTTTGGATAAATAATTTCTTAGCGGCCAAAACGCTTCGAGCTCCACATAGTACAGTCACAATTGCACTAAAGAAAGATAAACTATTGAACACCCAAAAGGCTTGCAAACTTGGATGATGATCAAAAGCAACATACTCAGGATATACAACAGGTGGAGCTGGCAAAGTGTCTAAAAATTGCTCATGATAGTAGGTTGTATAACCCAAAGGTGGTTGCAACCATGAAGCAAAGGTGACACTTGCAATGAGGGCAGCGCCGACTAATATGGCATTTGCAGCATCAATACTAGCTTGACGATCTTTATAAAGCTCATCAATATATTCGGTTACTTCTGGTGCTCTCCTTATAGCAATGGGGATTTCCCAATCCTTTTGGTCAAATATATGTTGAAAAACTGTCTTCTCACCCACCATTTGAGTGAAGCCAACATTGTCGAACTTTGTTAGTTTCTCAACAACTGAGAAATTATGTGCTTCAATGGTTATCTGAAGAGCAGTTTTGGGGATAAACCCAATCTCTTTACCTTTTGGAGGTGAAGTTTTCAGAATCACATTTACATTTCTTACATCATCATGGATGACCTCTAGTAAGAAATCAATGACATTCAACAAATTTTTTCGAGCAGCCAAATGGATTATGCTGTCTCCTTCATTGTTCTTGTCATTGATATTCAGTTGTGTTTGAACAGTGCCTTTTTTACTCTCAATTTTGACTTTGCTTGCATTGTAAATTGCCTTCAGAATTGTCTTGTTATCTGCTCTTGCAGCATGAAACAATGCAGTTTCCTTTCTTCTATTTTTGAAATGCACATCTATACCTGGTGTGTTGAGAAGAATCTTGACAATTTGCTCTCTTCCTTCTCTTGCTGCTCCTTGAAGTGCAGTTTCATCATTAGAAAGTACATTCACACTAATTTGTCCTTTTGCCATAAGCTTCTTAACGATTGCTTTATGACCACCTTTGGAAGCAAGAAAAAGGGGATGGTGCCCAAGCTGATTTCTTATATTTGAATCAATATTTGGGGCATCTAGTAGCACCTCAACAACTTTTAGGTGCCCATGTTTAATGGCCTCAACAAGAGCCGTACCATACCTGATCTTATGAATTCCATTTACATCAACACCACGCTCAAGTAGGCTTTTGATAATAGTGTCGTGGCCATTGCTTGCAGCAAGTAAGAGAGAACGAATCCTCAAATCATTATTAGAAGTTTTGCCTTGACCTTTTTTTACATTCTCGCCCCCCTCATTATTGAGTACATGTTGCACCTTTAAAAGTTTGTCAAAAAGGTGCACATGACCTTCTTCTGCAGCCAACTCTAAGGCAGTGACACCACGTTTATCCTTGGCATTCACATTCACTCCATCTAATTTCAAAAGCTTCTCAAGAATATCTTCTTCATGATATTTTGTAGCCACATGTAATGCAGAATTGCCATCTTGATCTCGCATCCTTGCATTCAAAGTTGGTACTTTTAAGAGTAGATCAACAATATCAACACAACTTGCCTTAATAGCAATATGCAGAGCAGTGTCTAGATGATCATTGATGTTGTTCACATCCACTCCAGGTGCATTTAGTATCTTTTGAAAGATACAAGTATTCCCATTTTGGGCAGCATAGTGTATTGGAAAGTTACCATAGACATCCTTTATAGTTGCATCCTCAATTGATTGTTTCAAGAGGATGTCAACTAAACTTTCATGGCCTCCCTTGATGCATAGATGAAGCGTTGTCACATTCTCTTTATTGGAATGGATAGGAACTACCCTTAGAGGTGTTATAAGCTTTTCAGCAATATTAGCATAGCCGCCTTTCATAGCAGCATGAAAAGGAGAGTTGCCATGATGATCACAAATAGAAAGGTCTACATTCGGAATTTCCAAGAGCAAGTCCACAACATCAATAGAACCATGTCTTGCAGCAAGGAACAATGGGGTTTCGTTTTGCTTATTGACCTTATCCACATTCATATAGGGTACTTCCAAAAGTCTCTCTACAATATGTGAGTGCTCCAATTTTGCTGCAACGTGAAGGGGAGTGTCATCATTACAATCTTCCAAACAAGGAGCCACATTTGGTACCCCTAATAATACTTCCACTACATTTAAATGCCCGTGCTTTGTGGCCCAATGAATTGCACTGCATTTCTTTGAATCGGTGATATTTACATCCACCTGTCTTGATGCTAAGAGCACTTCAACAACATCAACCCCACCAGATATGGCAGCCATGTGAAGTGGAGTTTTAGCATCCTTTGTCTTTGCGCATAGATCTACATTCAGCGTTTTCAACAACATCTTGACAATGTCTGCATGCTTGTATCTTGCAGCAAAATGAAGTGCCGTCCATCCTCCATTGTTGGCACTATTTACCTCAACCTCAGGCATCAGTAACAACTTCTCAAAGATTGCATTATTACCTCTCTTTGCAGCAATGTGGAGTGGAATATTGCCTCCAACAGCTTTCAAAGAAGGATTCATAGTTGATACTTGCAAGAGCAGATTCACCACATTTTCATGACCACCCTCTACAGCAAGGTGAAGTGGAGATTTTGAACTAGGATGATTTGTAGAATTGACGTCCACCTTTCCCAGAAGCATTTCAACAATGGCTGTATGACCATGCTTTGCAGCTGCATGTAATGGAGTGGTTTTATGACCTTCTAAAGTAACCTCCACATTCGGCATTTTCAAGAGCATGTCAAGTATCTTTTTATTGCCTCTTTCTGCTGCAAGAATGAGTGCAGTTTCACCAGAGTCATTGGTGCTATTTACATCCACCTTTCGAGCTTTCAAGAGCATGTCAAAAACAAGCACATGGCCACGCATTGCAGCAATATGAAGTGCTGTGTTTCCATCCTTATTACGAAGACTGGAATCAATGTCCTTTTCCTCCAACAACATGGTAACAGTGTCCAAATGACCCTCCCGTGCAGCATAGTGAAGTGCTGTCTGGCGTGCATTATCAATCTTGTTCACATCTGTTCTTCCCAAACTCAAAAGCACTTTTAACACATCAATTTTCCCCAATTTAGCAGCTTCATGGAGATTTTGTGATGCCATGTCTGAGTAAAAAAAACGCCACAAGAGTTTGGGATTACAAGACTGTTCCAACTGTTGCATCCATGTGGGATCAGAATTTTGCATTTTATATGCAAGTTGTTCCAATTCTGTGTCCAAAATTACATCAGTATCCAAAGAATCCATCTTTGTTGGGGCAGATACTACCAGCTCAATACCATCGTAATCAATAGTTGGAGAAGTCATAATGAAATGGCCACCCAGCACCAATGACTAATTGGAAGCTTGAAAAATTGTTCCAAAATGACCAATGCAAATCTTCAAATGTTTATCTTTTGCCTTGATCGATATTTTCCACCATTCAAATTTTCTCCCTACAGATCCATCCACAAAACAAAAAAATTAGATTGATATGGACAAGTAAAAG
Source organism: Pseudoscleropodium purum (assembly GCA_963969395.1). Taxonomy (NCBI): domain Eukaryota; kingdom Viridiplantae; phylum Streptophyta; class Bryopsida; order Hypnales; family Brachytheciaceae; genus Pseudoscleropodium; species Pseudoscleropodium purum. Next base: position 11,168,928 of record OZ017803.1, on the reverse strand, counting down.
ATTGATTATTTTTTTTTAACTCATCAATCATTAGATAGTCAAATTGTCCACCATTCACAAATAAAATCATAAGAAGGGGATTCCACAAATGTCTTATATAAAAATTTGTTGCATATTGGGCTTGTCCTATTGATCCCTTTTGGTATACTTAAAATTTTTAATAAATACAATAAAACATGATCAATATTTGAACCTCTAAAGAGATTAGACCTTAAAGGATATGACCCCTATGATTAAGGTAGTCACTAAAACTTCTCCAACTATTGACCCAATAGGTGCATTATTTGGTTTTATAATGAACAAAAGAAGTCATTCATTGACTACTTTTCAGCCCTAGTGTCCTTCAAGGGTTAAACCCTAAAAAAATCAAGTTCAAAAATATTTTCCAAATTAAAAAACTAAAAGAGCACATATTCTCAAGAAAAATGGATGTACTAATATTTAAATCATTAATAAATAAATAAGTAAATAAATTTGAAATTTGAAAAATTAGACATCCTTAAGGACTTTTTGGTGATGAGATTCTATCAAAGAAATAGAGACTAACTATTTTTGGATGTACAAAAGTACATAGGCAAGGCAAGTGTCTTGGCATGCAAATAGATGGAACTATATTTTCCATTTTTAGATGTTCTTTGCATAATTGCTTCATGTTTAAAGTGAAATCATAGCCCTTCAAGCTCACGACTAGGTCATTGATTTTGGATACTCTAAAGTTAAAAAAACATGAAAACTTGATTGTGACAAATTGGAAAAATGGACCATTAAATAGATTCTTGTATTCAAAAAATAAAAAATACAACACAAAAAAGTTTCATACATCTTCTCTTAAAATTTCAAATTCATCTATTCAAAAGTCATAGTAGAAGACGTGAAGAACATGCAATATATGATACCAAAACTATACAAGTATTTTGTAAAGTAGCTCAAGATTGTTACACTTGAAGTTGGTTTCTAGTGAACTAATTCATTCCAAACTTAATTTTAATGAAGAATAAGCTAATTCTACTTACAAAGATTTATTGAGAGGACCTTAAAGAAGTTGTGTTTTTACAATGGGACACTTTGGGGGAACAATGTGGTTTCAACAAATTTTGGATGCTAGTTTGTTGAATTGTAAGAAACATGACATTCAAAGAAGACAATCATTTCCGGACAGAGGGAGTAACAAAGAATTGTACAAAAGATTGTCATAGAGCCTCAACTCTTGAATATTCAAACAAAAAATAGAAAATTACAAGCTCATTCTAGATTTAAATAATTTTCAAAACAAGTTTCTACACTTCAAAGAATCTAAGACATGATCTCTTTAAATGCAAACACAATGGTCTTTCTTTTGAAGTTTTAGAAGTGATTTATTTTAACACTTGTAGAAATGGGTACAACAAATCTTCAAAGTTGAATTATAGAGAAGCATTTTCAATCAAATTCTTTTTGGCCAATCTTTGAGAAGGGTACAAAGTCATGACATACTAATCTTGGGATTCATAAATGCTAAGAACAATTGCAACATCATTGATAAACATGCAAACCTTCATGTAAATTAGCTTCTTAATTAAAGGTCTACAACTTTGCAAAACAAATTCCCAAATCAATCTAAGGTTATTTATTTGGACTCAATCAATGTACCCATGGTTGCATCTCAAATTTCAAATGAATTAAACCTCAACTTATCTTCGCAAGTGAAATATGCTCTTTGAATGCGTTTGACTTCTTTTCTAATAACCATGCAAGTACACCTTCAATATTATATTTTATCTCTTTGGGCATATAAGTCTATATAAATACATGATACTAAGAAGTTTTGTAGTGTTATCATGGACATGTAACAACAAAAAATTAGTATAGCTAAATGACAATAGAGTTTTAAATTTCCAAGCTCCCACTAAAAAATTAATAGCAAAAGAACATATACATCATTATTCTAATAATATTCAATTATTTAAATATTATATTTGTATTATAGAATGCATTTTCAACTAAGGTCACCATTCCCTAAGGAATTATGTGATTAAGTAGATAGCTCAATATAACTCCTATATACTAGCCCACACACTTATGGTTTAGTAGAATATATTCAGCACAATGTCTGGTGAAAGTAAAGGATGTTAAATACTAAGGTGACAACACCTAATTGCATTCAAATCTTTATTTGAGCATGGTTTGTTTATAATTGAAGTATAAAGCTTTTGTTGGGTCTTATCGATAGTTGAAAAGGAATTTGAGGTTCTCTTAGAAAAAAAATTTGGACTTTCTATGAATAAACAATGAATTTTCAAAATGCTAAACGTTTTTATACCTAAAATAAAATCTATGCTCTCATGCATGGAGGTTGCACATTTTAGATAAGAATCTAAATGGGAAAACTTTGCAAACATGTCACAATTAGGAGCGGTTACCTTAATATCAATAAAATATATATTATATAAACTAAACCTAGAACTCATATATATATATATCTTTGTGAACACTAATATACGCCCATATAAATAGCAATCAAGGAGTGGTGTAGGTTCTTTACAATAGAGGGGGATGTAATATAAGAAAGCATGACGAAAAGGAGTTTCAAAGTCTACATTAAGAGCAATTTCACCCAAAACATGAAATATGGAAGATTTGCATGTACCCAAAATATATATGTTTGCAAGAGACAAGAAGCACATCTCTAGGGACTAGAAAATAATCCATATAGTAGAAACTAAGGTTGTAGATGGCTCAAAATAATCCATGCTTGTAAAGAATACCAATCTTAAATACAAGATTGCAACTTCAAATCTCTTGAAGTCATTAGCTCAAAGATGAGTTATCCCCCATATACGATAAGAATCTTCTTCAAATATTCAAAGTGCTATAAGATCGATTTTTCAAACTCTAAGTATTAATGATTGGGAAGTACAACAAATGCACCTATATAAACATCCAAATTAAGACCCATTTATTAAAAATTTTGAATTTTTTCTATATCATTAGATGCTTTTGGGGGGCATTAGAGGACCATTTTAAGTCCATTCCCAATCATATGAATCAACCACTGCTTGCTACAATAATGAATAGTATTAAAAAAATTATTATTATTATTTTAAGTTATTTCTTTAAAATTTTAAATGAAATTTAATTATTTTAAATGAAATTTAATTATTTTAAATGAAATTTAATTATTTTAAATGAAATTTAATTATTTTAAATGAAATTTAATTATTTTAAATGAAATTTAATTATTTTAAATGAAATTTAATTATTTTAAATGAAATTTAATTATTTTAAATGAAATTTAATTATTTTAAATGAAATTTAATTATTTTAAATGAAATTTAATTATTTTAAATGAAATTTAATTATTTTAAATGAAATTTAATTATTTTAAATGAAATTTAATTATTTTAAATGAAATTTAATTATTTTAAATGAAATTTAATTATTTTAAATGAAATTTAATTATTTTAAATGAAATTTAATTATTTTAAATGAAATTTAATTATTTTAAATGAAATTTAATTATTTTAAATGAAATTTAATTATTTTAAATGAAATTTAATTATTTTAAATGAAATTTAATTATTTTAAATGAAATTTAATTATTTTAAATGAAATTTAATTATTTTAAATGAAATTTAATTATTTTAAATGAAATTTAATTATTTTTAATGAAATTTAATTATTTTTAATGAAATTTAATTATTTTTAATGAAATTTAATTATTTTTAATGAAATTTAATTATTTTTAATGAAATTTAATTATTTTTAATGAAATTTAATTATTTTTAATGAAATTTAATTATTTTCAAAATTTAGTTATTTGACATGGCAATCTCTCTGCCACATCAGATTCTACTGTGAGGTTCACTGCATTAGATGAGATTCACCTCCTTAATACAACATCGACTTCCCTTTGATTCCCAGATTGTGGAAACACATTGCATTTAAAAAGTCATAATTGTAGGTGTATGCAAAAAAATCAACCTTATTTCTCATATTCAATTCATGTTCACTATAGGCAAAAATCTAAATAGGTTGGTTTGGGGAAGGGTTGCTATCAAGTGTAAACTTAGTTGTGAAGGTAGATCACATGGACCTTAAGCTCATTTGCACAGTAGAACACTAAGAACTAAGACAGAGATGCTCTGATTGCTGTCGTTTCATGGAAAGAGGAAACTAAGGAAAAAACATACCTACAAGAAAGGGTGTTGCCGGAGTCCTTGATCCCTCTCTGTTTGCAAGTCGTTTAGGTCTCCCAAATGACGTTGCAAGAGATTGAATTGGGTGAGTTGGGTCTACTGTAACTGATTCCTCTCCAGAGTCATTCTACTAGCCACATAAAGACCGAAAATGGTAAGCACACAACCTTCAGGCTTTCAAAATCTCAAATACAATGCTGTGGGTTATAAATGATCTGTGCAATAAAGAGCATACTGTGAACATAACACGAAGAAACTCCAAAACTGGCTCTGGTAAGTGTTTGAATGCTAATTTTGTTTTGAAAAGGATCCACAACAGGTGGTGTATTAATGCACTCTTACAATACAGAAACACAGACTTGCCAAGTCTAATGTTGCGTCACCATCTCATCGGCTATTCAAAATTGGATTAATAAACTTTCTCCTCATTCTAAACCCTTTCATCGACTAGAAAGTACAGATCCAGACACTCTTGCACATCCGCAGCACTACGTACTGGACATTATGAACCTCCCTAAGTTTTATCCACGAGCATTATCTAGACCATCTTGTCAAGAGCAAAATCCCAGTCTCCAGTTAGACAGCTCTGTTCCTCGTGTACTGGGGTTTTACCCCAATCAAGAAGATCGGCAAGGAATCATGTGAGAACCCGAATTATATTGGCAACCACAGCTTCTCACAGAAGCTCGAGAGACATCATTTCTAAGGAGGAAAAATCACAGCTCTTGCGTCATTACCGCTCAGGTCGAGTCTCTTGCTTCCTTGGCAATGACATCAAAATCGCTCAGTTCCTACACGGTGCTCGCGCAAGAGAATCCATATTGAGATGCTAGCTACTACAAACCTCCGAATTCTAAGCAAGAAAGCAGCGCGCACTTGGGAGCAGAATCAACCATCGATGTAACGCTATGCACGCATGAAAACATACAGTAAACAGGTACTGATCCGTAGCCGGAAAATATGAAGTAGAGTACATGTGCACGTTAATTACATGCTGCATGAGTTGTTCAACACACCTTGTTCAAGCTCTCCCTACGAGGTAGGCGCTCGTCCGCAAACGAGCCAGAGGAGTCGTAGAATCACACGGGCAGATTCTGGGCGAGAGCAATGAAAGTACCGCACATCCGAAGACCCTGGAGTCCAACTAAGAGGCAGAAGCTGGGGAACCAGTTACGAAGAGACAGTGCAGATGGCAGTAACAAGGAAGCAAACTGCGACAAGATATGGAAGAAACGGCAGTTCGATGGTAGAGACTGGGCGGAGGGTGGAGCGCGGTAGCCAGGGCAGGGATGTACTGAGCGACTGAGGGCGCGGAGGGCGCGGAGGACGAAGACAGTGCGTGATGGTGTCAACAAAACCCACGTGGTGGCAGAACAGATTCATATTCTATTATGATGGCCGAACACGTGGCCAGTAGAGGACCCATGATCTCCCAGAATCCAAGGACTCGCAATCACTGCTGTTGAATTATTTGAGCTGCACTGTGGGGGGTTCTTGTGATGATATTTTACCAAATGAAGGGACCTCTATTGGAGAGACAGAAGCAAAGGACAAGCAAGTAAGTTAAGGGCCTCCTCCTGTGTGACACCCGTGGCAAAGTTCCGGAGGGGAGTTACACTATCGAAGTGGGCAATTGCATGACATGTGCATTTGGTGGGTGAGGAGAGATTGAGTTAGTATAGCACATGTATTGGTTGCCTTCAAGATAGACCAATCTCCACCAATAGAATGGTTCACCAATTTTGGTGAAATACAAAAGCTTCATTTTTTTTTCACCGAGGTCAACAAAAGACAATCATTGTTCACTTCTTGTCTTCTAGTTCTCTTTGCCCATGGATCTCACATGGGAAGAGACCCTTATTGCCATGTAAGACCTGTGAACAAAGTTCCACATGAGGAGCTACAATATCAAATTCGGCAATTACATGACATGTAGATCTGATGGGTGAGGAGAGATTGAGTTAGCATAGCACATGTATTGGTTGCCTTCAAGATAGACCAATCTCCACCAATTGGGTGGTTTACCAATTTTGGTGAAACGTGAAATCCTCCTTTTCCACTCATTGAGGCCCTCAAGACAATCAATGTTCACTTCTTGTTTTTAGTGTTCTTTTGTCCACGGATCTCACATGGGAGGATGTTTTGACCTTTAGAGTCCCAAGGCCATTTTTTGGACGAAAAACACTCAAAACTACCATTTTTGTTGCATTCACCCAAAAAAACTAAAACAAACATTTTTTTAGAATCTAACCATAGGATCTTGTACTTCACTTGTCTTAACTCATGTGGTAAAAATTTCATGAAGTTTGATCCTATAGATTGGAAGATATTAGCATTCAAAACTAAAAAAGAATTTTTTTTTGAAAATTGGCCTGCAATTGCAGATGACTTTGACCCTGTTTGTAGAATTTTTTTGCAATAAAAACTTTGAATTAAAGAAATTTTATGTCGAAGAATTGAGTTGGAAGTCTAGGAAAAAAATTCCAAGAAAAAACACTTGATTTTCATTCTTTAAAAAATTGTTAAGTAGAAGTAGGTCCAAGATTGGAAAAAAAACTAAATTGTTAATTGTTCCAAGATGGGATTGAAAGATAATAATCTCAATGGTGACATTTATTTAGCAAGAAATCACAACATTTTCAAATTGCATTCAAAGATAAATCTTACAAGTTATTTTTTCGAAAAGATGCTGAAATTGCCTAAAAAAGAAATTGTTCTTAACTTTTTTATTATTAGTCCAAATAAAATAAATCAAATCTTCACATGTACACAAAAATATAAAATTTTAGAGGTAAGAAATGAGAATTTATTTTTATTTTTTGCAATTTTTTGCGATTTTTTTTGTGTTGCCCACTAAGTTCAGTTCTAGGCTTTTTTGTGGTATAACTTTTGCTCCCAGGCACCAATTGAAATAAAAATTATATTCCCACATAGCTAATCGATTTATCTATTCTATGGAAAAGTTTCAAAAAAATTCACCAAAATTTGAGATCACAAGAGCCTCCCCAAAATCTGATTTGTCCCCCGAGGAGATAATGGGACTTTAGAGGTTAAGTAAAGTAGGAAGGGTAGAGATTTTATGAAAGAATCAATCAAATTTTTTCTAAATTTTTAGTGTGGAGCTTCATATGCATGATGCTTAGAAGTCATGATGACAATTTGGCTTCTAAAAAAATAATTAAAAAAAAATTGTAACCTCAATAATAGCCAAAATACCAAATAAGGAAGAGGATCGTGGTACATAAAGTATTGCCCGCCTTGGTTAAACCTAGAAGTACAAAGACAAATTTAGGCATTGTGCTAAATACAGTGGGTACACCCATAATGGCGTTGTGCCTTAAAAGTACAATCTAAAATAAGCTTCATAATGGTGTAAGCATCAACTATAAGTAGTCAATTAGTGAGGAAAGGCATGTTGAGATTACATGAGTGTCATTACAACTGAGTATAGAGGCTTGAACATTGACATTACATGAAGATTTTAAGTCTCTAACATTTTTTAATGTAAACTACATTTTGATTGGATTCTTATTTGTTGCTTGTTGCATTAGGAGCTTGTTTATTGCATTACAAGCTTGCACTTTTTTGGAATATCAATGACACAATTTTAGCTCCCATTCTTTCACTTTTGACACCTTGGGAGGGGGAGCTTTGGAATGTGGCCACTCAATTTGAAGGTTGCCTATGAGCTATTTCGATCACTCTATTCTGAAAATTTTGACAGCTTACTCTAGTCTCAAATTTACCAAAATCAAAAAATAGATTGTAGATTTTTTCCTTTACTAGGCAGTTCTCTATTGTCTTCTTTCTCTAATTAACTATTTAGCCTTCAACAAACCCACAACTCAATTTGTTATGCTTTTGGGTGTACCCACCTTATATCATTTGAAGTGGGCCCACTAGGGTGAATTTACAACTTGGAAAAAACACAAGAATTTTTTATTTCCTATGCGTGATAAAATTTGAAAATTTTGAATTCTTATTTGCAATCAAAGGCCCTAAATTCAAGAGGAGAGGTGATGAACATAGTTTTATCGCAACACAAAATAGGGGGATTTCTTTTACAATTACCATGGAGAATATCGAGCCTGGTAAGCTTAGAACTATCCTGATGTGGTCGACTTTCGTCAAAGAGTCTGAGCTGATTGTCGCATCTCATCCTGCATGTACTGTGGAATACTTCTGTTTATCTGAAACCATGGATCAATCGCAAGTACTTGTGAATGTCGGCAAAGCCCTTTCCAGGAGAATTATTGCAAAAATTCAGTTGATAAGCACTTTTAGGATTTTGGACATGGCTGTTAATTGATGGAGCTGCATGTAACTTCTGCAGAGACATCTGCCTCAACAAATTTAAGACACAATGTGGCTACTCTCTAAATATTTCCAGGCAGATGTCCACAGAATCCATGATGGACGGAGTTGGACAGGCTTGGCTATCAAATGCAGTCACTACGAGAAAGCAATCAACACTAAACTGACATAAGAGTGTTGATTTGGACAAATGAAATTGATGGTTTGTCAATTAATTTGGCAAACTACAAGAACACAAGCAATGGCTCTACCACTGTTTGATTTGCTCATGGTGGTTCTCTTTTCCATAAAGTATGTGTGGATGGGACCAATATTGTATACAATGGTGCCTTTCGAAAGCCTAAAGGCTTATTTTGCATTTACTTCTACATCATAGAATTAACCCTGTATTGTAACTACAAACATTAGGTGTTTGATGGATGGCAGAGAATCCTTCCATAGTAGGCCGAAGTTAGTGAAGATGTTCATTTTTGGAATTTTGTATAAAAAAAAATGCCTTGTACAATAGGTTGACTTTCAATAAGTGCTTTTGAGTTGTTTTTGAAGCAAATGCTTCATACAATACCAAAAAAGGTGATTTTTATGGTGATGAGCTTAACATTCCAAGTTTAATGTACTTTCTACTCTTGTACATCTTAAGTTTAGCCATAGTAGAAACCTACTTAAAATCACTTAAAAATATAAAATTCTATTTTTGAAATAAAAATATATAATGAATATAATCATTATTTTATATTAAATATAATGAATATAATCATTATTTTATATTAAATATAATGAATATAATCATTATTTTATATTAAATATAATATTTTAAAATGAAATTAATATTATATTTTTTAATTAGTAATCTAATGTTATTTAATTAATCATATTATGTTGTTGTTGTTGTATGATAATTAGTAAGTGATATCTTTACACACTTTTTGAGTTTTGTATCGTCACTTTTATAAGTGACTTACTTGTGACATTGGAGAGGGTTATGATATTGTACTCACAGGGCAAGCTGGGTAGAAAATAATTTTCAAAATAGATGTCAATTTGTATATTGTTTTGAAAAAAAGATTTTATAAAAATTTGGATCTTGAAGAATACATTTGTTTTTAGCATGTGTCAATCCGTATTTTCTAAAATAATTAAATATCTAATAGAATTGTGTTAATCTTCCCTTTTTTAGATGTTTTTTTATTTTATTTAGGAGATTTAAAAAAATTGATATATCTAAGGTAGGGAGACCCCAATGGGCCAAATGTCTAATAGTGCCACTTGATGTGATGCTTATTATAAGTACATTACCCAAACCATTATGTGCTCATTCATGATGAAAAGATTTTAGAACATCTACCAAAAAAAACCTTTGACCCTTTCTAACTTGTGTATTTAGAATCCAACTAATATGTTCTTTGGTGCTCTGACCGCTGTGTCACTCTAAATTTAGAAACTTGGTTATATATCCTCAACTCAAAACTTCAACAAAATGTTCATTTTCAAGATAATTTCCAAAGAATTTAAGCAGAGTAGAAACTAAATTTTATAAGTTTCATTTTGTTGATTTTGCTCTTAAACAAATGAAATATTTTTTTTATTTTTTTTATTTCTTGAAACAACTGGACAATTTCCATTGATTGGGGAAACAATACATTGAACCTCAGGACAAAGTCCTTGGCGAGATCTTTTTAAACTTTTCTACAACTCATAAACAACTCCTATCACAGCAAGAGGTAAGCTTAACTGCCCATCACCAGGAAGCTCCGAGCAACAATCAGAGGTTGAGAGACCGAAGGCCTCCAAATGAAATATTTTTGAATGTCAGAATCAAAATTTTCGAAAACAATCCTTAAAGTACTGAAATACCCTCAAAGCAGTAGTTGCTCTTGAAATTAGGGCTGATGTTCTTTGAGTTTTCCAATGTATCTTTATTGTTGCAGGGACTGTCTAATGTTCAAGATTTGAGCTAAGGTAGAGGAACGTATTTCGGACATGCCCCCCATATTGCTTCATAGGCTGACCTATAGTGGACAACAATTAGATGCACTATTTATTGAGAAAGGTTCTCTATTTATTCCTTCTTGTCCATTCATCTCTCTTTCCTCTTGGCTTTGAGAAAAGTGCCAAAGCAAACTGAAATAGGTGAGTCTATGAAACTGGAATGGATCCAGGTGAAAAATCCACCATTAAATTCAATAAATTATTCATTCTTGGAGAAAAAAATTCGTTTTCTTTTTTCTATTTTCCTCATCCTTGATTCTGCACACCATGAACTCAGTTCCTCCGTGACTTTCCCAATCATACTAGCTAAAATTCTTAAGTTATCCAAAATAGGTTCCTTTGCCTTAAATAATTTTGGTTTTTTTTTCAAATAAAACTTTCAACGGGGAATTTGCAAAAACTAAATTGTAAGTTGTATGATATCCATGTAGATGACAAGGAATAAAACATTATTGTTCTTGGTTTATTAGTTTTTGTCACAAATCAAGTCTTGTGATTTAGAGTTTAGACAATGGTCTCATTTACCTCTAAAGTCTCAAGGTCTTTTTTCATCAAATTTTAGTCAAAATTGTCATTTCTATTGCAAAGTGCAAAAGACTTTAAAAAAAATTCCTTTGCCTAACGAATTATAGGATCTTGCACCAGACTTGTATAACAATGTGTGGAAGAAATTTTAGAAACTTTGTAAGATATTTGCATTTGAAGTGAAGAAAACCATTTTTTTTGCACCTTCCCTATCTACATTATAAGGCTTTGAATCTTCTTTGCTCAAAATTTTTGCATTGTATATGTTAAATAAAAAATATATATGCTAAAGAATTGAGTCAAAAGTCTAGGAAAAAAATTGCACAAAAAACACTCTTAAGTAAACTTGACCCTAGTAAACAATTTTTTTTTTAAATTGTGAAAATTGCATTTAGAGATGAATCCTATAAATTATCTTTTCATGAAAAATCTTTGATTGCTTAATAAATAAGATTGTCCATAACTTTTTCATCACTTGTCTAAATAGAATGAATCAAATCTTTCCATATAGACCAAAAAAAAATACTTTATATTAAAAAAAATTAAAATTTTTGTTTTAATTTTATGTGATTTATTTTGTATTGCTTAACAATTGCTATCCTGGACTTGAGGTGGCTTAACTTCTACTTTGGGGCACCAATTGAAATAAAAATTATATCCTAGAAAGCTAATATACTTTCTTATCTTCAATAAAATTTTCAAAAAATCACAATGGAAATTGAGACTACTATAGGAGCCTACACAAAATCCATTTTATCCCTTAAAAAGACAATGGGACTTACTTTTAGGGTTAACTAGTAGATTAATGGATTGTATAGATTTTAGCTTCATTTAATGTACTAATAGCAACAATGTTTATATGGGACCATCTATCCTACCACAGTTTAACCTCTAAATGCATGAGGCTCCAAAATTAGGTGTTTGCAAAACTTTAAAGTTAAAAAAAACCTAACCAAGATGCTATTTTTAGTAGTTTATATTTTTGAAAAGTTCTTCTTGAAGTCTAGTTTTAGTATCAAAAATTTGATCTTGAAAATAAATGATAGTGATTTTTCTATTTAAGATTTGGTGCAAGGGTACACATTGCAATTTTGACTTCCCGTAGAATTAAGAGTTCTTGGAAATGAGCTTCAAATACACTAAATCTTAGAGAAAAAACTCAAGAAAAAACTCAATTCAAAATTCGCTTAAAAAAATTATAGAGTAGATTTTAAGAAGCCATAAATTGATTGGAGTTATATGTTAGGCCCTTTGACATTATATTTTTTAGATCATTGACATTTTAGATTTGACTTGTGAAAAGAAGATTGAAAGACTTCACATTAGTTTTGTAATTTTAACACCCTTTCAGTCAAACTTTATAATCTTTCACTCCACAAGTAATATGGTTGTCTTTTTTTTCCCTATGAGATCTTTAATATACTGAATTTGAATTTGTATGGTTACAATTTAAAAAACTAATACCACTTATCAAAATGTTAGCATTTTCTCCAATTTAGAGCAAATTCCAAGAAGTTCAAAATAGGCCTTGGGCACTAGGGGATTAAGCTTTGCAATCATTTCTATTTGTGAACAGATTTATCTTGGGCTTCGTGAGATTTAAGGCTTTGGAAATTTGGAAATTCATTTAGAATTAGATTTTTCAATAGATTTACAATTCATTATTGGATTAGAAATCTACATAGATTTTAGAGTTCCTAGAATGTATAATTTTTTTATGACAATACAATTGCCAATTTGTGGTGGCATATATTATTATCTTTCACATTGTCAAAATCTTTATATAGTATAAATTTTTTATTTTTGTATATTATTCATTTCAAAATCTTTAGCACTATATATTTGATAATTGTATATTTGAAAATCATTCATTAATAAAGATTGGAAGTTCTTCTACAAGAGACATGTTACATTAGTGCCACTTCAAAGTCCAAGTGGGATTTCATAACTTAATGAGATAGCAAGCTCACAAAGTCAATGAAAGTTGATGTAGCATAATCAACAGGGTTGCGTTGAATATTATCCAAGAGTAGATGTAGATAGATTAAATTCTAGCCATAAATTTTGTGGTGTTAGTGTTTCTAATTTTAAAGTGTTAAGGTTTGTCTTTTACTTATTGGATGTGAGAATGGGGTACTAAATGGTTGTTGTGGCAAATTCAAATTGGAAAGGTAATGTATAGGGGGAATAAGAGCCAATTGGTATTTGTGGGGCAATTGGTTCATGAGAATATGGTTCTAATGGTTGTGACTATTTCCATCTTGGTATTTATAGATGTTCATTCAATTAATGTACATTGGCATTTAGTTGACTTCCTTGATTTGTAAGTCACCCAATGCAAGGAGAGTATTGAATCTAGCCTTAGTTGATTGTAGTGCTTTCTTGGGATATTTGTAATCATGATATTGCCTAATTCCAATACAACTTTAAGTTTCATATATAAAGAAATTTGATTGTTTAAGTTGTAGGAGTGTGTATGTGATGAGTCTAGAGTGTTGTTGTAGTGTGCAATGTGATTGATTTGAAGTTGAGTTAGATAAAATTCTAATCCAAGTTTGATGTTGATTGTATTATTTTGCCCTATTTGATGTTTTTTGAATGATTGAATGAATTTGGAATATGGAATTATTTTAAATTTGTACCAACTATATTACCAATTTGTGATTGGAAATATAAGATTATTTTGAAGATGAATAAAATTGAAATTTCTAGTTTGTCTTCCTAACTACTTCCTTGGTTCAAACCTATTATTTAAAAAATTAATCTCCTATATGTTCATTATTCATTTCAACACTAGATCTTCCAAAAGCTGGACTACTGTAGTACCTCTTCGATTCTGGTACCCTCTATCAAATATTTAATAAACATTAACTTATTAAATTTGGAAGAGAAATAAAAATTATTGCCATTTTCATCATTCTGAATATTATATATTAATAAAATATTTGTTATGTATCTCTAAGAGCAATTTATTTATTGTGTGTGAAGTTGAGAAAGACAAGCTCTTTATACAAATTGGATGGTAAGAGGTGAATTAACCCATGTAGGATATGTAAATAGTTAGGATTAGTAGGAGCTCAATTGCTCATAGTTAAGCCAAGAATAGAATTGTGTTCAAAGTAAAATTTCAAACCTCATTTAAGCATAGTAGAATAATTTTTTTCACAAAATTCTGAACTAAGTTAATGTAGAAAATATAGCTAGCTTTAATCTCCAAAAATCCTTTTGAGATTTTGGTCTTCCAATCAAAAGTTATGAACAAATTTTAGAGAGGTGTTGGAAAAAATATTCTCTTTGACATTTTCAAACATCCTCTTTGGATTTTGTCCATAACTTTTGTTTGGAGGCTCATAATCACAAACAGATTTTTGAAGATGAAAGTTAGATTTATTTCTCAATTTTTCTTGGTTCAAATCTTTTTGAAAAATATTATTTTACTATGCAAAAATGAGGTTTAATATTCTACTTTGAACACAATTATCACTTTTTGACAATGAGAGGTCAAGCTCTCATCTTCAAATTATCCTATGTCCTTTCAAGATTCACAAGAAACAATTGATTTTATTATAAAAACAACTTCTCCATCCACCATTCTCACTTGACTTCAATGAAGAAATTCCTTTCTGTTCCATTACAAACCTTGAGTTCTTGGTGGTAGATGATTTTGGACTTTACATTGAACCTTCTTACTAACATTGAGTGTTTTCTCTTTTTTAAACAATTCGGTCAATTAATTCTTGCTGAATTTTGGCAGGATTCCTACACCTTATAAAATCACATATTTTCATTGATTTTGACAATCATCGTAATCAATTTTCAAGATTTTCAGCAATTATCATTGTAATTTCCTGAAATTCCGATATCTTCAAAAAAACAATTATTTTTTGCTGAAATTGAAGAGGGACTACGGTAAGCATGTTTCTCTGTTATGTATTCAACAATTTAGTTTTTTTTGTCCTACTCTCATAGAGTGTGTACACAAATACATCTTTTAAAATGTGAAAAGTTTGGAATAAGTCCAGATCATAACTGAGTGCTCTACCAAAACACACACACACACTGTAAACATTGACGTCTAGTCTTGTAAACAATGGACTTCAACATCCAACCTACGTGATAGTCTCTTACAGAAGGACATTATGTCATACATGTCATTCATGACATGAATGTACTTGGATCGTTTGAGGTTCTGTTACAAACGTGTAGTGTAGTTGGTTCTGTAACTTTAACTGGAGATAGCAGTTTGGAGCTCTCAGATGCAGTTGATTAGCTATCTTCAGGGGATGTCTTTTAAAGTGTTGTATGAAGATGGCTTGTAATGGGAAACTGTGAATGGCATGTCACCTGAACTTATTTTGTGAAATCAAGTGTAGTAGTTTGTGATGCTAATGATTAGTTGTTCTGCTGCATGTGTGTTTACAAAATGCAGGGATGCATATCTGTAGTCCAATGAACTAGAGTAGTATTGCAGCTGCAGATTTGGATTATGTTGGATGAAGCCAATGTTCATGTACACAGCATGAAACATCACATGATGGACTTGTACAAAAGTACTTGCTTATCCTTAACTTGATGTTACTTGATGTTGTGAGCATGTTCACATGAAATGAGGCAAATGGAAAGGATATCTTCAAGAAAGGCAAGAGACATGATTGAGCATAATTAGGGTGGAAAGTGAACCTGCACCCAGAGTTATTTGTGAAAAAAAGTGATCTTCAACAATCTACCCTTCACTCCCAATGTCTCCTTAACTTCAATTCCTTCAAACCAACATCCTTCTAGTATTCAGTGGCAATGTAAGTTAATCATCCCATGGCAATTTCGGGGTTGGATGGCTGGGTTGGACATCCTCACAATCCAGAGTTGATCTAGGTCACTCAAACTTGTTCTCTTTCAAAGCTTTGGTGTGGGGGTAAGCTATAGGAGTTCAATCTTTAAGAACCAGCCCTGTAGAAGTGTCTAAAATAATGCACAGGGGATGTAGAAATGAAAATGATTTTATGTAGTGGCAAATTGCCATTCCATGTGTGTGGTTTTAGGCTACCAATCAGGTGACATGGTTCACCATCATGTCTGATTTTTCTCATTATAAAGGCTTGAAGTTGGTGAGGTCTGCAAAATGACTTTGAAATGTAAAAAAATAGCAAGAAAAATTGAAAAACACTCATATGAGGTTGAACCTCCTACTAAAATGCTTCTCAGTCACTCATATTTTCTTGAATTGATGTGAAATTTTAACCACACAAACTAGACTACTATTTGCAACTTTTCAAATTTTTTAAATTAGAAATGGACATTGTATGAAGAAGAAGCAAGCTGCCAAAGTTCATTGTATTCCAAAAATGTGGGAATTTTAAACTTTGAATTGCTCCCAAGCATTCAAAAGAATGTGGATTGACATGAAAATAAAATCACAATAATCAGATCGCAAGGAAAATATAACCCCCAATTTTTTTTGAAAACAAACATTGGATGAAGGAGATATAAGCCCCCAAAGTAGCAGTCATCAAATACAATTAGGTGGACTCAAATTGAACCTGTGAACTTTAATTGGCTTACAAAAATCTGTAAATCTTGGATTGATCTGAAAATTTTACCACATAAACTAGAATAAAGAACGCAAATTCTCCAAAATTTTTTATTGAATTTGGACATCAGATGCAAAAGTTACAGCACTTTGAATTGAGCTTGAAACTATGTAAGGAAACCATGGGGTGTTCAGGGCTTGCAATAAATTTTGATTTACAATCGGGTTTGAATTGAATGGAAATGTATAGTGGATCATTTTTAGATTCAGGGACTCCATTCAAAGGCATGTTTAGGATGGTTCATAAACTCATTGACCTCATTTCATAGCATGTTTTGATTGATTACAATTGCATCTATAAACATTAATAGGGACCTAGGCATTTCTGACTTTGAAAAATCATATCTTATTCATTTCAAATCAAAAAATTCAAATTCAAATTTTCATTGATGTATTCTTCATTTCTCTTTCTTCCAAAAAAATGTTAAAAATCTTTGAATCCACCCATTTTTGTAGCATTGTCTTTTTTTCTTTTAACTGAATGATTTTTGCTTGTTACTTTAGCTAGTTCACAAATGAAGAGGTGCACTTCATGAGAGAATCCACTTACTATCCTTCTTTATTACTATGATCTTTTTAGCCGAGGATCTTTGTTGCCTACTCATTCAATTCCTTATAGAAGTTTCATTTTAGAAGAGGATGTTTTGCTTAAGAGGTTGCCTACAATGGGCAAAAGAGACATCCAACTACCGTGCAACTTTTCGTGTACTTTGGAAATGTCCAACATAGCTATACTCATGAAATTTTTTATTCAATTTGTTGACCATCTTCATAAATCTTGCTTTGGGCTACTCTACCTTTCACAACAAAAAATAGCATTAGCCTTCAATGAGGCTAAATAAGAGAGCCCAATCATGGTGGTATCATTACCCCCCAAATGCCTAAAATATTTGGATGAAAAGAGTTCATTGTTTGCATATCAAAATCATCCATTGGACCCAAATGGTCCATGGTGTTGTTGCAAGGTTAAGGAATTAAAGTGGAAACACTTAAAATTGTCAAAATAAAAAAATTCAACATAGTTGAAAAAAATATTTATATAGTATTAGCAATTTTAAAATTATGAATTTAAAAAAAAAATTAGAATCTTTAGATAAGACATGTAATTTCTATAAATTTTCAAAATGGAACTCACTAGGCCATTGAAACCGTCACATAGCTTGGACTAAAACTGAAATCTAGATAAATTAGCAATCAACCAATTTTTGTTAACCCATAAATGTCCAAATTGCATTTTTTCGCAACATAGCAATTTTGGGCAACTCACTACAAATGGAGTTTTTTTTCTTTAAAATTTTAATATGACATGTGTCCAAGGATTAGCTATAAAGCCCAATAATTTTCATAACTTTTGACTACATGGTTAAAATGTTATTGTATAATATTTGTTTTTATTATTCAGTAGGAAGCTCGGGCAGCAAAAGAAATTCTTTAAAAGTCCTTTTTCTTAAAAATTAAAATATAAAATTTGTTTTCTATATTTATATATACTTGGAAGCTTTGAATCATTCCATTTTTTTTTATCAATGAGTCAAAAGTTATGAGGAATTTTAGTTTGTAGGAGTTTGTGGGTTGTTATTGAATCTCTACTCTAAGACAAACTTTGAAGTCTTTTATTTAACTCAATTTTCAATATTTGGAGGGAAAAAATAAAAATATTAGGTATAGATTGCTTATTACAACATTACAACCACTGAAACTAGCATTTTTCAATTCCATAACTAAATTGTTAACAATTTAGTATTTTGATTGATTCTTTTTTTTTTCTACTTGCTATTTTTTTCCTGTATGTTGTACAATTCCAAATGATCTAAAAATTTTCAAGAATGTAGCCAACTTGACTTGAAGAATGAATTCAAAGTGCAACCACCATTTTGGACATTTTTTCATACAAATGTGACTTTATGAAGTGTAGCTGTCTAGATTTTTGTAGGGCCAAAAAAAAGATTTTTTGTCACTTTAAATGCTAATATCTTGCAATTTGCATAGTGGAAATTTCTGAAGTTTGTTGCACATCATTTCAAATCCGCATACTACAAGATCCTACGGTTACATGTATCCAAAAATGTTTATTTTCTAAAATTTGGTATTTGTACCAGAAATTGCAGTTGTGAAGCGGATTTAGTGAAAACATTGTCAAAATCATTAGGGGTTAATATGGGAATAGTTTAATAACACTTTGGAAGATACAATTGAATGGAAGTCTACTTGTCAAGAGGGATAATTAGAACATTTTTGGATATTTTCACCCTAATTCTTAGTAAAGTCTCAAGGTCTTTTTTCCATCAAAAAACATTCAAAATTTCCATTTCTCTTGCAAATAGCAAAAAATTTAAAAATTATTTCCTTTCAATATTTGATTGCAAGATGTTGCATTAGACTGTTATAAAATGTGTGGAAGAAATTTGAAAAGCTTTGACCTTGCAAATTCAAAGATATTTTCATTTAAAGTAAAGAAAACAAGTTTTCTTGCACCTTGCTCTACTAAACTTTTAGTCACTTAGAATCTTCTTAACTTAAATTTTTTGTTCTACTAATTTTGAATTTCTAATTTTTTCTATTGAACATTTTAGTTGAGGGTGTAGAAAAACAATTCCAAAAAGAATTTGATTTTGTTAAGTAGAAGTAGATTCAAGATTGAATGAAAAACTAAATTGTTAATAGCTCAACGATGGAATTGAAATATAATAAATAATCCCAATCATAAGATTGTTCTAGCAAGTACCCCTGAATTGTATCAAAACAATTTTTTTTGAGAATTGTGAAAACTGCATTCAAAAAAGAATTCTATAGATTGTACAAAAAACAAGATCGTCCATAACTTTATCATCATCCATCTAAATGAAATGAACCAAATCTTTACATTTAGAAAAACATATATAATTTTTGGGAAAAAAACAAAAAATAAAATAAATCTTTTTGTGATTTTCTTTGCATTGCTCTTTTAATTGTTTTCTAGATTTAAGGTGGCATAACTTTTGCTCTTGAGCACCAATTGAGATAAAAATTATATTCCTAGAAAACTACTGTGATTTGATGTCTTTGATTTGTTTTTCTTCATAAAATCATGTCAAAAATTGAGGTCACATAAGCCTATCTGGCAAAATCCCAAGTTAGAATCTTATGCAAAGACTTTAGGACTTTAGGGACTAAACTTTGAAATAATCCAAACCATAAGCCCACATTCCATCCCCAATTCTAATTAGTTATTTAATTCATCAACTAGCAATCTCTATTAGAAAATTGTCCCCCATCAACTAGTCATACCCCAATTCTAATGAGTTATTTAACCCCTAAATGCCTAGGGCCTTTTTTGAGCTTCTAGGAATTTGCTCTAAATTGAACAAAAAACCAACATTTTGATAAATTGCATCAATTTTTTGAATTTTAATAGTATAAAATTAAACTAGATATGCTAGAGATCGTGTACATAGGAAAAGAAAACACAACAATATCACTTATGGATTGAAAGATTATAAGGTTTTATCATGAGGGTGTGAAAACTATGAAAGTGATTTGAAGTCTTTCAATCCTCTTTTTACATGTCAAATCTAAAAAATAGGTCACCAAAAAACATGAGGTTAAGGATATTAACATGCATAACCCTTAATCAACTTACGACTTCTCAAAATCTCTTCTACCATTTTTAAAAATGAATTTTCAATGTGAATTTTTCTATGAGATCTAGTATGTTTGAGGCTCATTTCCAAGAGCTCTCAATACTACAAAAAGTCAAGATTGCAATGGATACCCTTGCACAAAATCTTTAAAAAGAAAATCATAATCAATTATTTTCAAAATTAGTTATTTGATGCTAAAAATAGACTTCTAAAAGAATTTTTCAAAATACAAACTATCAAAAATAGTATTTTGGTTAGGTTAACTTCAAATTATCATCAACACTAAAATTTGGTGCCTCAAGCAATTAGGGGTTAAGCTTCATGTTGAATGTAGTTTTTACTTAATTGGAAATATCCAAAAAGGTCGGATTTGATTGTTGGAGAGGCCATTTACTAGGCTGTATAATTAGGTTGTCACTTATTATTTTAGAATAATTTAATTGATTCATTTTTAAATATAAAATTCTTCTTATAACAAGTATTATCCAATAATTTCTACAATGCCATCTTGCTTTTAATTCTACAATTGTTTTTATTTCTAATTTCCTTTATTGCCACGTTGATTATGTTATGGCTATGATATTGTACCATATCCGCTTTTCATAAACTGATGTTAGATTTTGCAATCAAGCACAAACTCACATAATCACTTGTCAAATCCACATAGTTCAATCACACACAACTTTTATAGATAATATTTTTATTTCTCCAAATAATCATAATCACATCACAAAGTTCCAAATTACTAAAGCAAAATTAAAATACTTCTTTTCCACAAGGAAGGAGCTCAAGCCTCACTTGCTTGAAAACTAATTCCAATAGGTTTTGATCTTGTCTTTGTACCCTTCATAATTGGTTACAACAATTCACTTGACCTTTCATCTACCAATTAGATTATACCCTTACTAAACTCATCAATTGAAAACTAACTAACTAACTAATAGAGCATGTTCACATTGTAATTCTTATTCCCTTGATAATTCTTTTATGTTTAGCCTACATTCTACCAATTGGACAAGTTTCAACTTGTTAGACATACTATACTTCACCCCTATTATATGTGCACGTTCTTCTCCATGAAGTAAACACTCCATTGGCAATTAGCCTTATTCCCTACTTAGTCTATTTATTTTCAATCTTGCCAAACAAACCCTTTCATCTGCATCCCATTGATTAGGAGTTGTGACAATTTCTTTGAGAATGAAACTTCTATGGAAAATGAGAAGTTGTAGAGTGAAAAGAGGTGTAGGGCTAATAAGGAGCCCTACTCCATGAAGAAGGTGTAACCCCCTTTTTGTGTCATGTGGAGATTGAGAAGGGAGAATGGATAAATGAAATTTACTTGCAATGCAAAACACAAACAAAGCATTCCAAGCGATAGGAAATGAAGCAAACTTTCACAACGAAAATTACATCAAATGTAATTGAAAACAATAAGGAATCTTACTCTCCGGTCTCTTCACAAAAATTTTATACAACAAGGAAAAAATGCCAAAGCTCAACTTGCCAATGCATTAGATTGTCAAAGCCTCAAATTGCAAAATTCACACACCAAACAAAAAGGCATTTGCAAAAATTCCAAAATCAATGTGATCTAAGAATCTTGAAGTGTAATCTATGAAAGAGACAAATTATGTAGGGTGAAAGTAAGAAACAATAGGGTGAAAGCTTCTATGAGAAAATCTTCTTCATGTCCATTCTTCACCCCTGGAAGAGAAGAATGTTTGTTCTCAATCTTTGAAGAATTAATGAAACTTCCACAAGTCAAAAAGAGCCAATGAGAGAGTACCACATCTCCATTTTCTAAAGATTGAAAATGGATTAAAGAAGGTGTGACTACCCCTAATGTCATGGACATAAGAAAATAGAAGAAGCTTCTCATGAAGCTTCCTACTTCGTGGAATCTTCTTGAATCTTACAGAAGCTCCTCAAAAAGTTTTCTCTTAAATGGAAGCAACTCAAGAAGCTCCCAAGTTTATGGAAGCTTCTTAAAAAGCTTCCTAGTAGGTAGAAGTAGTTGAAGAAGCTTCCAAGCTTATGGAAGAAGCTTAACATCTTCTAGTATAAGTAGCAATCAAGACTAAGAAACTCTTTAGTCTCGACAACTCCTTTCAACCTCCAATTCATAGCACCTAGCCTTTGCTTGACCTCTGAGCTAGTTTTGTGTACCTTAGTCTTCTGAAATACATCTAAATCTTGGATGAACTCCTATCTTGTGTCTTTTGGAGATTTTCCTTTCTATCATGTTTTGTTCTAGTTCATCCCTGATAGTTTGTCGAGATTGCCTTCAATGTCATCAGAACTTTATTTCTTCTAATTAGAGTGTGGATTATCCCTCTATTTGAAGTATATGAAGTGTTTTAGAAATTGCAGATTATCCACTTCTAAGTTGGTGTTATTGCTCGCAAACTCTTCATTCTTGAAGATCCTTTCATGTCGTTACTATAGAAGTTTATGAATCTGAATAGACCAACTATTCAATAGTTCAACTCCAACCTTGATATTTATATTATTAATAAATCCAAGCAAGAACTTAGAAAGATAATTGTCAACCAATTTGGTGAGGTAGAGTTTGAGAGACTTTGGGCTCAACCTACTCCATTTATTGTCCTAGTTCTACGAGATCGGGTAACCATCATAAATGTGTTTTATTAGAATTTTACGTTTATTTATCTGATGGATGGAGTAAGCGAGCGATCATGGAAAACTCAAAACTAGATACTATTATGGCTGGTCTAACAGCTATGAACATGGATCATGAATGTATGTTTAAACAAACAAAAGAGCTAATTTAAAACTATGTGGCTTGGAGGCGAAGCTTCAACAACCAATCAACCCAATCCATATACCAACAATACAAACTCACAATTTGCCAAATTTGGGATTACAAGCATTAAACTCACTTTGCAATGACATGAAAGAGCCTAGAATTAGCCTTCTTGAGAAGTTTGATGGTACGCGTTCGAAATTTTGAGGCTTCATCAATCAAATTTGGCTTGTTTTGATACTACAACCTAAACGGTATACGACAGATGTAGCTCACATTAGATTGGTAGGAACTTTATTGTCCAAGCAAACACTTTCTTAGTTTGAATCACTTTATGAAAAAAACTCTCCAATTCTCTATAGCTTTGACATGTTTTTAGTTGCATTTGAAGAAGCATTTAGCGAATATGATAAGACACGTGCTACGACAATAAAGATTTGAAATTTGTGACAAGGTCGCTAACCAACATCAATATATGCTTTTGCCTTTATTGGTTAGCTTGCAATATCAACTAGGAGAAGAAGCATTAGTAAGCCAATTCTATTATGGCTTATGCAATGAAGTGAAGGATTTATTACTCTCCTTGCCAAATCCTATGACACTTAATGAAGTGATTTATCAAGTTGTCAAATGTGACAACCGATTATTTAAACGTCAATAAGAGAAGCGAGCATGGACCTTGCCATAGCCATATGCCAACTACGTTGCTACTGCTTCTACTAGAGCTTCAAACAAGGTATTTGAAGTTGAAGACATGCAAATTGATGCGGTTCAATTCAAGCGTTTAACTGAATACGAAAATAGACATCGGAGACAAGAAGGATTATGTCTTTATTGTGAAAAAAGGATATAAACTTAAAACCTACCCCAAGAAGCGACAATGAACTTCTCGAATTCGGAGCACAAACATTCAATAGGAAAACGACAACTTCCAACCACAATAGGAACCGTATGTCTAGATTCAATACCATTTCTGAAATCTTCAAGTCTTATACTATCCGCAAATCCTAGTCCTTACTTTATAATACCTATATGTTTAGGTCCTTCAGAGATTGAAATCCATACCTTAATAGATTCCGAAGCCTCTGCATGCTTTATAGACGAGTCTTTTGCCAAACTACGTAAAATATCATTAGTTCAAAAGACAAAGGCAGTACATGTCAAGGTTATTGATGGAAGACCTTTAGCTTCTGGTAATGTTATCTATGAAACAACTCCATTACAAACGACAATAGAAAATCATGATAATCATATAATTTATAATATTATCAGTTCTTTTTCTAATCTTATTATTTTAGGACTCTCTTAGCTTGAAAGATAACCTTCATATAAACTGGTTCGATTGTAGTATAGAGTTTATTCCTCGCAAACCTTCTATGCCAAAGCCTTTAGATAAATAAGAAACCCTTTCATTACGTAAGTTGAAGAGACTTTTCTTTCTTAGAGCTTGAGCTTTTATGTACACTACAAAGATCAGAGTTGTATTCGCAGCATATGTAATGCCAACACCAAACGATAGTCCTAGTACAACAAAACTTTTGAAGTAATACAAGGATTTCCAAAATGTTTTTGACAAGAAGAACATAGATATATTGCTTTAACATCCGCCATATGATTGCGCCATTGATTTAGAAAAAAGTGCTCAACTACCAATCAAACCTATCTATAATTTATCTCAAGATGAGCTAGCTACATTGAAGAAGTATATCAATGAGAACCTTGCAAAGAACTTCATTTGACATTTGAAGTCTCCAGTTGGTGCTCCTATTCTTTTCGTGAAGAAGAAAGACGAATCTTTACGCATGTGTATTGACTATCATGAATTCAACAAGATGACAATCAAGAATCGATACTCATTGTCACTTACAAGTGGACCTTTGGATCTACTTGGCCAAGCAAAGATTTACATCAAGATTGATCTAAGAGGAACTTACAATTTGATGCAAGTTAAAGAAGGCAATGAATGGTAGATTGTCTTTTGGACAAAGTATGGCCATTTTGAATATAATGTTATGCCTTTTGGACTAACAAATGCACCAACCATCTTTCAACATTTGATGAATGACATTTTTGTGAATTTATAGATATTTTTGTCGTTTTCTATTTGAATGACATTTTGATATACTCAAAAGATACAAGCCAACATGATGAACACATTACACATGAGGTTTGTTCTGGAAAAACTTTGGGATGCTGGATTGTATGCAAAGTTCGAGAAATGAGTTTTTCATACATCTCAAGTCGATTTTCTTGGATACATTATCTCCAACGATGGAGTATTGATGGATCCAAAAAAGATTCAAGTCATTCAAGATTGGGCAATACCCAAGACTATATGTAATGTTCACTGTTTTCTTGGTTTTGCAAACTTTTATTGTATGTTTATTAAAAACTATTCGCAAATTGTCACTAATTTCATGCGATTTACTTGTAAAGATACCCTTGATTGGAGTCGTGAAGCAGAAAAAGCCTTTCAAGACCTAAAGAAAGCCTTTGCAATGGCTCCAATATTGATTCATTGTGACTTTTCAAAACCTTTCTTTATGGAGACAGATGCCTCGGACTTTGCCTTAGGTGTAGTGTTATCACAACTAGACAAACGTAAAAAACTCCATCCTATTGCTTTCCATACAAGAAAGTTAAGTGCTATATAAATTAATTATGAAATCCACGACAAATAATTGCTTGTGATTGTGGATTTGTTCCAAGATTGGCGCTATTTACTTAAAAGCGCTGCTCATCAAGTGATAGTACATACTGATCACAAGAATCTTGAATATTTCTTGTTTACTTGTGTTTTGAATCGTTACAAAGCTCATTAAAACATGTCTTTATCTAGATTCGACTTTGGTATTATCCATCGATATAGAAAACAACAAGGGTTAGTGAATGCCTTATCTCGACGTTTCAACCTTATTTCTAAGGAAGGTGAAGCAACGTATGATCAACAACGGATGATACTTCTAAAGTTTGAACGCCTCTGTTTACGAGCGACTCATGTATCCACTTCAGTCGATTCTAGTTTCTTGTAAGAAGTTTGGAAAACTTTTGTTGCTGATTCTTTAGTGTTTGATATCAAATAATGACTTTTGAATAATTCCAAACATCCTGGTATATTTAAGATTGAAGACCAGCTTATGTATTTTGAAGATCGTTTCTACGTTCTTAATAGACTACTACGCCTCTAAATTCTATAAGCCCAACATAACCTTCCAGCAATTGAATATTTTGGATTCAACAAAATGTTGAAGATTATTTCTCGCAATTTTTGGTGGCCTTAAATGTGGAAGACTGTCAAGAATTTTGTATTGTCCTACAACATCTATTCCCAATCGAAGAACCTTCGACATTGTCCTTATGAGTTGCTTCAACCACTTCCAGTTCTGAAGAAGCCTTGGTCATTTGTTTCTATGGACTTCATTACAAACCTTCCACTCTTGAACAAGTTTGACTCCATATGTGTGTTGGTAGACCAATTTTTCAGAATGGCACATTTTGTGCCATGTTAAAAGACGATTATCAGTGAAGAAATGGCACAACTCTTCCTCAACAATGTTTATCGTTATCATGGTCAACCTAAAAACATTGTATTTGATTGCGGTCCTCAGTTTGTTTCCAAGTTTTGGTAAGTACTTTTCGAAATCTTACAAGTCAAGATCAAGCTTTCATTAGCATTTCATCTTCAGACAGATGGTCAAACTAAATAGGTAAATCAAGTTTTGAAGCAATATTTGCGTTGCAATATCAATTATCACTAAGATGACTAGACAACCTTGATGCCATTAGCAGAATTTGCTTACAATAATAGCACACACGCATCGACTCAACAAACACCATTTTATATCAACTATGGCTATCATCCTAGAATTGATATGCTACCAACTTGGAAGGGGAAAGTCCAATAGCAGAGAATTTTGTATCATGATTGAAGAAGCTATTTTATATGCAGTAATGAAAAAAAATCTTGAAGAAGTTCAAACTCAATACAAAGAATCTATTGATACCAAGAGAAAAGAGCAACCTAAATTTCAAGAAGGGGATAAGATCTGACTTCTACGACACAACATCAAGACTTCCTACCCATGCGACAAACTTGACCATTGAAAGATTGGATCGTTCTGCATTCAAAAATACATCAACACTATTGCATATCAATTAGACTTGCCAACAATTATAAAGATAGATTCTGTTTTCCATACTTCTTTTTTAGAATTCTATATGGAATCCGATTTTCTTGGTAGAATCCAAGCTCTACCACTGAACATTGAAATGAATGATCACCAAGAATACAAGGTTGAAGACATTCTTAATTCAAAAATTCAATGAGGACAATTTAAGTATTTTTTTCATTAGCGAGGATATTGGATAAGCAAACAAACGTAGGAGCCAGCTTCAAATATAACCAATGCACCTTTGAAAATTCGAGACTTTTATTGTCATCACCTAGAGAGGTCAAGGCTTGCATCAAGACGCAACTCTTCGTAGGATCTTGGAGCTAGAAGGGGGGGTGATGTTACAGATATAAGAAAATAGACAAAGCTTCTCATGAAGCTTTCTACTTCGTGGAATCTTCTCGAACCTTTTGGAAGCTTCTAAAGAAGTTTTATCTTAGATGGGAGCAGTTCAAGAAGCTCCCAAGTTTGTAGAAGCTTCTCAAAAAGCTTTGTAATAGGTAGAAGTAGTTAAAAAAGCTTCCAAGCTTTTAGAAGCTTGTGGAAGAAGCTTAACATCCTCTAGTATAAGTAGTAGTCGAGACTAAGAAACTCATTAATCTCAACAACTCCTTTCAACTTCCAATTCATAGCACCTAGCCTCTGTTGGAACTTTGAGCTAGCTTTGTGTACCTTAATCATCTAAAATGCATCTAAATCTTGGACAAACTCTTATCTTGTGTCTTTTGGAGATTTTCCTCTCCATCTTGTTCTGTTTTAGTTTGTCCGTGATACCTAATTATTTTGAGAATCTAAAGACTTGAGGCATTAAAAAAAATCTAACCTATATAGAAGGATGTTTGACTTTTAGCAAATGTGCAAATCTAGGAGGGGAATTTTTTTTTTTAAATTGAAAAAAATTTAGTCTGTAGTCCTAAATAGTACACTTGATAATGATATGGGCTAAGTAATAATAATAATAATTGATAATAATTGATAATTTAAAATTTTTAAAATTTTTAAAATTTTAAAATTATCAATTATTATCAATTATTATTAATTATTATTTTTCAATAATTGCACATTTTCTTGTAATCAAATGGCCTTGTACAAGGGCCAGATTCCCTTAATTATCAATATTGTTGAATTTATTGGAATTATTGTGTTGTATTGTTGTATATTCAAATTTTACACCAAATGTAGGGATCTCCATTGATGAGAGAGAAGTAAATGATAAATAGTTGCAGAGACCCTCTAGACCCCAATAGAAGAAGAGGGAGTGAAGGCATCAAGCAAAGTTCTTTGCACTGAATAGGTTCATTATGTTGTGTTTAGAGCCAATGACTATGTTTCAAACTTCAATATCCTCTATTTAAGATGCTCCATTCTTCCATTGAAAATGAATTAAATTTTTTAATTTTAGATTTTTAGATAAGAACTTATATATCTTCTATGAGCCATAAGAAACTTAGATGATTTATGAAAAATTAGAATTATTTTGAATTTTAGAAGAAAAAAAATGAAGAAAATTCATGTTAAATAAGCTTTAAGAATTTGAAAGTTTTATGCGGTGTCATACTACAAATGCAAACATTATATAAAAATATCTATATTTATATTATTTAAATGAATTTTGATATTTATAATATAGTAAAGGAGATGACATCTTTTGAAGTGGCTTCAAAGTAACACCTTCTCACTACCGTGACAAGTAACTATAAAGAGAAAGATTTACTTGAAAACTTTATCATATTTGATGTTATTTTTTCTTTTGTTTTTTATTTAGATTATATTATGTCAAATTAGATGTTTTTTTTAACCTCAAAATAAAGAATCACAATCGAAACGTGAATTTGAATTTTCTATATTGCAATTGCCGGATCAACCTCAATTACTAAATCAACCTCAACTGCAATTGGATCTTTCATTATTGCATAGACAACCCCAAGATGAAGCTGAGCCATTTTGACCACCAAAACAACCTCATGTAGAGAAACAATGGTAAGAAAATCTTTAGCATGATGCTTGAGCATTGGTAATCTTGTTGTAGGTTGGAAGCATTGAACTCGACAACCGTGAAGTGTTATTTAAAAAATATTTTAAAGGTTTAAACAATGATTAATATTATTGCATAAACAAGTTTATCAAGGAAAATTGTAGTCACCAACAATGATCAAAAGAGCCAATCAATCCTTGATCTAAAGTAGATGGTGCCAATTATGTCACTACTACCATCAAACTTATTCTTAAGTTCTTGTAGATGGAGTGATATTCCGATTGAAACTCTATTTTTTACTTCTATTAAACATATATTAGTTTTTAGTTTTTTATTCCATACTTGAAGTATTTTTCTAAATTAATTTTGTGTATATAAAGTTGTATGAGGGAAATATTCAAATAATTTGCTTTCTAATGACTTTGGTAAGAAATTAGTCTTAAAGTCAAAATTCATGACCTATGGGTATTAGAGGAGCCATATGTTTAAGATATGGGTTGAAGTTCACTTGACTTGTGTGGTTTAGATAAAAAAATAAGGTGAAAGAATAAGAAGGCACTATTCATCGTCTCTCTTGTTCTTGCTTGTAAAGCTTGAATGTTTGAAGAGCTATATTGTGTGGTATTTGAAGAATTTTGAAATGAAAATTAAAAGAGTTGTGCATTATAATGTGAAGTATCTAAATTAATTTCAATTGCTTAATTTGAAGTTGTCAATCAAAAATTGTGCTAGTTTGAGTGGAAGGAGGTTTGCTACCTTTTATATTAAAAGGCAAAGACTTCGATCAACTATAAAAAATGGAAAGGTCTTTTTTTGCAATAAAATTTAGAGAGAGTGGGAAATTGTATTGGCTTTCTATGAAGCTATTACTCTTTTTATTTGAAATTTATATGAAAGAATTGTGAGTGACGAAGTAAAAAAGAGTGTACTACCTTCTTTTTTCAAGACCAAAACTTTGAATGGCCATAGAAATTGAACAAAGTGTTAAAATGAGTTGAAATTTGAAAGAAAAATAGAAAATTGTTTTATCTTTTTAAAAAGACATCATTCATTCATTTGGACTTTGTATGAAACGATAGCACCAAATTAGAATTCAACAAAGAAATAGAAGTTGGATTTTGGAATTTGAAAGTTAGATAAGGCTTTGAAGACTTGCTTGTGGCTTGTCTTTTTTCTTAAAAATTTGTTGTTACAAGCGGCATGGGTCAAAGCATTGTTTTGCCTCTTTTTGTATCATGGATATGATGAATGAGATTCTTTGCCTACATGATTGTACTTTTTTGTTATTTCCATTGATGAGGCATGATTGCTATTCACTATGGATATTAAGTTTAAAAGCCAATCCTTTAGAGGATTCAACTTATAGTCTAGTCGTCCCTTTTTATTAATCCAAACCCTGTGATTTTTTAATCCTATCTTGACCTATGAACCAATCTAAAGCCATACATAATAGATCAACGGGAAGTAGTTCCATGACAATGTAGAAGATTTCATGATTGAGTTTAAAGATTCTACACAACTACTACTTCTTTAATTTCCAAGCCATTTCTATTTGGTTAGTAAATTTTGCAAGTGAAAATCTTACTTGTCTTAATCATCCTTATATCATTGTAAGTTGTTAGTAGGATGAATTTTTGAATGACAATCTCATTTGCCTTCATCATCCTATGACTTTCTTCAATCCAAGCTATTTCTATTTAGTTGGTAAATTTGCAAGTAATAAGCTCACTTGTCTTCATCATTTTTATTTCATTATGGGTTGTTAGTAAGATGAATTTGTGAGTGATAAGTTTACTTACCTTCATCATCCTATGACTTCCTTCATTTTTAAACCATTTTTGGTTGCAGTCAAAATTCATGTGATTTTCCGAGGCAAATGCTTTCTATAGAACAATGGTATGTACATATTATAGTGTAGAATATCACAATAATCCCAATTTCTATGTTACATGATTATTAGAAAGTCAATAGAAAATGCAAAATTGAAAATAGGCCAAAATTTTAGATAGTGATAAAAAATCAAATTTGAGTTGAAATTAGACTAGATATATACCTTCGTTTCATTAATAGATTTAGATTTTTAAAAACATTTTATCAATGTAAATTTATATCATGAGCAAGGAAATAGGAATTGTCAAATATACTAGAACAATGTCTTTTGTGACTTATGGCTTTAGCATCTTCTCCACCAAAAAACTTATGACCTTTAAACTATGTAGACATATAATTTGATGTTGACTATTTTTATTCAACTTTGAATGATCATTAGTTGGAATCTAAATAACTCATAATCAATAAGGTACATGCACCTAAAATTGCCACATTTTTGCTACCTTAAATAGCTTGGTGGTAAAAGAAAAAAAATTTGATGTCAAATTCTTAGCCTACGTGAGAGAAACCCAACCAAAGTTGTTTCAAGTTTTTCCAACAATTACAACTCTCATTGGTTATTGTAAAGAACTTGTGATGATGTGAGAGACATAATGCAATCTATTGCCACCCTTTTTTCCTCCTTCAAGGACACTTGGTAGGTGGCAACAAACAAAAGGTGACAATCTTGGGTTCTCATTACTCAATTGACTATCCTTTAAATTCCTAGGCCAATTGAAGAATAATACAATTGGAAAGCATTAGGTTCAAAATAAAAGCCTCTAGGTACAAGCCAAAATCTATTTTTGTTAAGTTGATTCCTAATCTTTACACCCACAACTTCTAATGAAAGGGTTTGGCATGTGCCAAGGTTTAAACCCCAGTTGCCCAAATAAGCCTTTCTTACTTGCTTGGGAGCTTTTGATATCAAAGCGCAATTTATATATGTTTTTCCCAAACAAAAATAAAAACATGAAGCACACACTTCCGCCAATCCCTATGGTAGAGAAAATATTTGATCTAAACTTCATCATAGGGGGGAGCACTATAACTCCTGCAGTTGCAAATGCTAGCAAAACAAAAAACATGGAAAAGCCCAACAATATAGATGTGTTGAGGAGGTTTCTTCGAAGATTCTCCACTTCTTGTTTGATAAATAATTTTTCAGCGGGCAAAACACTTCGAGCTCCAGAGATGACAGTAGCAATTGCACTAAAAAAAGATAAACTATTGAACACCCAAAAGGCTTGCAAACTTGGATGATGATCAAAAGCAACATACTCAGGGTATACAACAGGGGGAGCTGGCAAGGTGTCTGAAAATTGCTCATGATAGTAGGTTGCGTAACCCAAAGGTGGTTGCAACCATGAAGCAAAGGTGACACTTGCAATGAGGGCAGCGCCGACTAATATGGCATTTGCTGCATCAACACTGGCTTGACGATCTTTATAAAGTGCATCAATATAATAGGTCACTTCTGGTGTTCTCCTTAGAATATTGAAAGTTTGCAATTGCTTCTTGTCATATATACGTTGAAGAACTGTCTTTCCATCCTCCTCAATTTCTGTAAAGCTAATACTGTCAAACTTCATTAGCTTCTCAATGACTGTATAACTATGTTTAAGCTTATTACTGGCTATCTCAATGGCAGATTCAGGGTTAAACCCATCTTCTTTACCTTTTGGAGGTGAAGTTTTCATATTCACAGACACACTTCTTACATCATCACAGGCAACCTCCAATAAAAAGTCAATGACATTGAGCAAATTTTCCTGAGCAGCCAAATGGATTATGCTCTGACCGCCATTGTTCTTGGCATTGATATCTAGTTCTGTTTGAGCAGTGTGCTTCTCACTCCCAACATTGGATTTCCTTGCATTGTAAATATCCCTCAAAATAGTCTTGTTATCTGCTCTTGCAGCATAAAACAATGCAGTTTCACCATCTTCATTGTAGATATGCACGTTTATGCCAGGTGTGTCTAGAAGAATCTTCACAACTTGCTCTCTTCCTTCTTCTGCTGCTCCATGAAGTGCAGTTTCACCACGATGAGAAAGTACATTCACATCAATCTTTTTTGTTGCCAAAAGCTTCTCAACAATTGTTGTATGACCACCTTTGGCAGCGAGAAAAAGGGGATGCAGTGTCCACGAATCATCCCTACTATTTGGATCAATACTTGGAGCATCTAGTAGCACCTCAACAACTTTTGTGTGTCCATTGATAATGGCTATGGACAAAGCTGTATTATACATGAATTTAATAGTTCCATTCACATCAACACCATGTTCAAGTAGGCTATTGATAATAGTGTCGTGGCCATTGCGTGCAGCAAGTAAGAGAGAACGAATCCCCAAATCATTTTGAAAAAGTTTACCTTGACCCTCTTCTTCATTCCCAACCCCTTGATTATTGAGTACATCTTGCACCTCCAAGAGTTTGTTAAAAACATGTACATCACCTTCTTCTGCAGCCAACACTAATGTAGTGACACTACTTTCATCCTTGGCATTCAAACCCACTCCAACAACTTTCAAAAGCTTTTGAATAATCCCTTCTTCATCATATTTCACAGCCATATACAATGCGGAACGGCCATCCCGATCTCGTATACTTGCATTCAAAGTTGGTACTTGTAAGAGTAGGTCAACAATATGAATATGACCTGCCTTGATAGCAACATGAAGAGCAGTGTCAAGATGATCATTGACACTATTCACATCCACCCCATCCACATTTAATATCTTTTGAAAGATATAAGTATTTCCACTTTGGGCAGCATAGTGTATTGGAAAGTTACCACAAGCATCTTTTGTAGTTGCATCTACAATTGATTGGTTCAAGAGGATGTCAACAAAATTCTCATGGCCTCCCCTGATGCATAAATGAAGCGCTGTAAGGTTTTCTTTGTTGGAAAAGATAGGAATTGCCCTCGGAGGTGTTATAAGCTTTTCAGCAATATTAGTATGGTTGCCTTTTATTGCTACATGAAAAGGAGAGTTGCCATGATGATCACAAATAGAGATGTCTACTTCTGGATTTCCCAAGAGCAAGTCTACAACATCGATAGAACCATGTCTTGCAGCAAGAAACAATGGGGTTTCATTTTGCTTATTGACCTTGTTCACATCCAAATGGGTTACTGCCAAAAGTTTCTCGATAATACCTCCATGTCCAAGTTTTGCTGCAAGGTGAAGAGGAGTCTCTTCATTTTCATCTCCCAAACAATGAACCACATTTGGTACCTCTAGTAATAAATCCACTACATTTAAATGCCCTTGCTTTGTGGCATGATGAATTGGAGCGCGTTTCTTTGAATCAGTGATATTTACATCCACCTTTCCTGTTGCTAAGAGCATGTGAACAACATCAGCCCCACCAAACTTAGCAGCTATGTGAAGTGGAGTTTTGTCATTCTTTGCCTTTGGGCATGGATCTATGTTTGGCACATCCAACAACTTCATGATGATGTTTGCATGTTTTTTTCTTGCTGCAAGATGAAGTGCCGTCTCCCCTTTATAGTTGGCGCTATTTACATCCACCTCAGGCATCTGTAATAGCTTCTCAAAAATTCCTTCATTACCCCCAGATGCAGCCAAGTGAAGTGGAGTATTTTCCCCAAAATCTTTCAAAGAAGGTTTCACAGTTGATACTTGCAAGAGCAGATCCACCACATTTTCATGACCACCCTTTACAGCAAAGTGAAGTGGAGATTGCTCTTGAAAGAGACTTGTGGAATTGACATCCACCTTTCCCAGGAACATTTCAACAATGGTTGCATGACCATGCTGTGCAGCTGCATGCAATGGAGTGTACAAATAATATTTTGGAGTAACCTCCACATTCGGCACTTTGAGGAGCATGTCAACTATCTTTTTATTGCCTCTTTCTGCTGCAAGAATGAGGGCAGTTGCGTGAAAGTCATTGGTGCTATTTACATCCACCTTTGGAGCTTTCAAGAGCATGTCAAAAACAAGCACATGGCCATGCATTGCAGCATTATGAAGTGCTGTGTTTCCAGACTCATCAGAAAGACTGGGATCAATGTTCTGTTCCTCCAACAACATGCTAACAATATCCAAATGACCCTCCCGTGCAGCATAGTGAAGTGCTGTCCGTCTTTCATTATCAATCTTGTTGACATTTGTTCTTCCCAAACTCAAAAGCACTTTTAACACATCAATTTTCCCCAATTTAGCAGCTTCATGGAGATTTCGTGCTACCATATTTGAGGAAAAAAATCGCCTCAAGAGTTTGGGATTGCAAGATTGTGCCAAATGTTGAATCTTTGTATGATCATAAATTTGTATATTAAATGCAAATTCTCTCCATTCTGTCTCCAAAATTACATCAGTATCCAAAGAATCCATCTTTGTTGAGGCAGATACTACCAGCTCAATACCATCAGGATCAATAGCCAGAGAAGTCATGATAAAATGGTCACCCAGCACCAATGACTAATTGGAAGCTTGAAAAATTGTCTCAAAATGACCAATGCAATTCTACAATATTTATCTTTTTGCTTGATAGATAATTTCTACCATTCAAATTTTGTCCCTAAAGATTCACCTACAAAACCAACAATCACATTGAAATGGACAAGTAAAATATTAATAAAAAATTCTTTATATTCTCATCAATTAACAAATAATTGAATCATTCACCATTCACACATAAAATCATAAGAGGGTAATTTGACAAAACTCTAATATAAATATTTGTTGCATATTGGACTTGTATTATTAATTTCTTTAGGTGTACTTGAAATTGAAAATTGAAAATCAAATCAAATCAATATTTACCCCCCTTAAAGGACATGGCCCCCATGACCAAAGTAGTCACCAAAACTACTTTGATTAATGAAGCAATAGGTGCATTCTTTGGTTCTAATGTAAACAATGAAGTCACCCATCGACCGCTTTTGTGCTTCAATGTCCTTTGAGGATTGAACCCTAGAAAGATCAAGCTCAAAATGATTTTGTAAATAGAAAAAACAAGAGAGTTCATATTCTCATGAAAAATGGATACAATAGCATTTCAATCATTAAAATATAGAAAAATAAAAGAGTTCATATTCTTGTGAAAAATGGATACAACAACATTTCAATCATTAATAAATAGAAAAAATAAATTTTGATAATTTTAAAGTTAGATATTCTTAAGAACTTTTTTGAAATGAGATTCCATCAAAAAAATAGAGACTAACTATTCTAGATGTACCAAAGTATGCAAGCAAAACAAGTGTCTTTGCCCAAAACTAGACAAGATTATATTTACTATTTTTATATGTTTTTTTATACATTGCTTCATGTTTGAAGTGGGAACATGGCCCTTTAAGCTCACAACCAGATCATTGATTCATGGGGATTCTAAAGTTTAAAAAAAACATATAAATTTCATTGTAACAAATTAGCAAAACTAACCTTTAAATAGATTATTTAATCCAAAAAATAACTAATACCACACAAAAGTTCTATGCATCTTCCTTAAATATTTCAAATCCATTTGCTTTATAATTCAAAAGCTATAGTAGAAGACATAAAGAACATGCAATATGTGATACCAAAATTGTACAGATATTTTATAGTTTAGCTCAAGATTGTAATATTTAAAGTTGGTTTCTAGTAAACTATTTCTTTCAAGATTTTAGTTAAGTGAACAATTAGCTGATTATACTTAAAGACATTCATTGAAAGGACCCTAAAGAAGTTGTACTTTTATAGTGGGATACTTTGGGGGAATAGTGCAATTCCCAACAAATTTTGAATGCTAATTTGGTCAAATGTAAGAATCAAAGGAAGCTTTGTATTTTCAATTAGTTAAACAACATCATTCAAGTCTATATGAAGTGCCTCCATAGAAGGTGGGTTCAGCTACAAGCTTTTACCAACATTTGAACTTCTCATAGAAGACTTCAAGGTTATTAAAGAAGAAGATCAATAATGTACCAATCCATTATAAGAACTCAAGTAAGGATTAAAGGACAATTTGTGCATTCACAGTATTATCTCAAACGCCAATATCATTGTCTCAAACGCCAATATCATTCTTTAATTACATTGATATTTTCTATTAGCCCTAAATTCAAAACCATGGCAACCTTGATTCATCTTCACTTATAGTAGGTTATAAGTAATGTTACAAAGGATTGTCATAGAGCCTTAACTTTTGAGTATTCAAGCAAAAAATTAAAAACTACAAGCTAATTCTAGATTATAATAATTTTCCAAAAAAGTCTTGACAATTGAAAGAATCTACAACATGATCTCTTTAAATTGAAACACACAGGTTTTTCCTTTGAAGTTTTATAAGTGATTTAGTTTAACCCCTACAGAAATGGATACAACCAATTTTAACCACTTAAGAAACAAATTGCAAAGACACATGTCATTCCAATTCTTTTTGGCCAATCTTCTAGAAGGGAATAAAGTCATGACATACTAATGTTGGGATTCACAAATGCTAGGAAAAGTCACCATGATATCATTAATAAACATGTAAGACTTTATGCAAATTAACTTTCTAAGTAGAGGTCTACAACCCCGCAAAACAAGATCCTAAATCAATCCAAGGTTATTTACTTGTATTCAATCAATTTGCCCATGGTTACATTTCATATTTCAAAAAAATTAAACTTCAACTAATCTTAGCAAGTACAAAGTGAAAGATGCTCTTTCAACGCCTTTGACTTCTTTTCTAGAACTATACAAGTACACCTTAAGTATTATATTTTCACTCTTTGGTCAAGCAAAGTTGAGATAAATACATCGTACTAAGAAATTTTGTAGTGTTATCATCGTCATGTAACAATAGGAAATAAGAAAAACAAAGTGACAATGGAGTTTTAAATTTCTAGGCTCCTACTAGTAATAATGTTCGTGAAATAATGTATTTATTATTATTTTAATAATATTTTTTTATTTAAGTACCATATTTGTATTATAGAGTGCATTTTCTACTAAGGTCACCATTCCCTAGGGATTTATGATATAAGGTAGATAGCCCAATACAACTCCAATTTACTAGCCCGCATACTAATGTTTTAGTAGAATAAATTGTTTACTATATTACTTGATGAAAGCATTGGAAGTTAAATACTAAGGTGACAACACCTAAATGCATCCAAATAAAGGTTTGAACATGGTTTGCATTATTGAAGTAAAAAGTTTTTGTTGGATTGTATTGGTAGTTGAAAAGGTATTCTAGATTCTCTTAGAATGCATATTTTGGACCCCATATAAATAAACAATAAATTTTTAGAGTATTCAAAGTATGTACACCTAAAATCAAACTTAGGCCCTCATATATGGAGGTTGCACATTTTAAACAATAATTTAGATGGGAAAATTTTGCAAACATGTCACAATTAGGTGTAATAACCTTAGTAGCAACAAAATATATATTACATAAATTGGACTTAGAGCTCTTGTATATCTTGGTAAACACTAGTATACACCCATGTTTTAGCATTTAGTAGTGGTATAGACTCCTTACAACAAAGAGAGGATGTAATATACAAAAGCATGATAAAAAAGAGTTTCAAAGTTTACATTATAAGATATTTCAACAAGAACGTAAAATATGGAAGAATTGCATACCATAAAATATATACGTTTGCAAGAGACAATAAACACGTCTCCAAGGATTAAAAATTAATCCAAAGAGTAAAAAAGAAGCTTTTGGATTGTTGAAAATAATCCATGCTTGTAAAAAGTACCATAATATAGGGTTGTAACTTAAAGTCTCTTGAAGTTCTTCTCTAGTACAACAATGAGTTGTTCACCGTGTATACCAAGAATCTCCTTAAAAAAGTTGACAATGCTGCAAGAGCAACATTTTCAACTCCAAGTGTTAGCTAAGGCGAAAGTACAACAAAAAGCGTCCACTAAAGCATCCAATCTAGGATCCTATTAGTTAAAAGTCTTAATTACTTTTCAATTGTTGTTAACAATTGAAAGAGGATTTTATCACAACTTAACATTTTGTTATTGGACACCATATGAATGCATTACATTTAAAAAATCCTAATCATAGGTGTATAAAAAAAATCAACTTTACTTCTCATATTGAAATTCTGTTTATTATAGGCAAGAATCTAAATATGTTGGTTTAGGTCAGTGTAGTTGTCAGGTATAGTTAGTTGATGTGAGGTAGATCACAAAAACAGTAAGCTTGTTTGCACAATGTTGTAGATTGCTAAGAGCTAAGGGCGGGTTTACATTAGGGTCCAAGACCAAGAATTTATGGATCTAAGAACCCCCCATTTCAGATTCAAGAAACTCCTTATTGGTCCTAAATAGCTCATTAACAAAATTAGCTCAAAATTGGACTTGGATTCAAGTGTAAACAACCTAGGTCCAACTTGGTGTTTGCAAAAAACATAGAAAATAATTTTTTTTTATTTTAAAGAAAAAACTCATGTCAAATTATTCAAAACTTTCAAAACAATATTAAAATAACATTATTTTATTAAAAAATTAATAAAAAATTAATTTCCAATCTAAGTTCCAATTTGATGTTTTAAAAAACAACATTATTTTATTGAAAAATTATTATTTAATTATTATATATATAATAATTAAATAATAATTTTTCAATAAAATAATGTTGTTTTTTAAAACCAATAACAAAATTATTAAAATATTTTTATTTATAAGAATATTATATTAATAAAAAATTGAATTTCCAATTTGATGTGACAAGTAGATTGCCACATCAGGCCCCATCAGGCCCCATCAGATTCAATATTAGTTATTATTAATAATCAAAATTTAAAATATTTTATTTTATTATATAATAATTATTAAATTTATTAATTTTCAGCAATAGTAAATCACACCCTTAATCAGGCAAGAAATTGCATCTAATACGAATTGGACTCACAATAGGAAATTGATTCTATAAAATTGATGCTCTCCTTTGAGATCCTTAAAACCAAGTCTAGGTTCAAAACTTTCCCTCCAAATCTATACCACGTGGGCGCCATGTCATTTCAATGAATTTCCCACTGGACCCTAGTGTAAACACTTTGGGTTCAATTTCCAACTCATAACCAATAGGATTACTTGATTTCAGAGTTTCTTGGAGTTAGACCTAGTGTAAACCCATCCTAAGTCAAAGATGTTATGTTTACAATCATTTTATGGTACTCTAGCGAGCAAAGCCATTGGAATTTGTCTTGTATAAATCAAAGAGGGGAGTATGGAGAAAGCACACCTACAAGAAAAAACGTTACCAGAGTCCTTAATCCCTCTCTATTTATAAGCAAGTTGTTCAAGTCTCCCAAATGACGTTGCAAGAGATTGAATTGGTCGAGTTGAGTCTATTGTAGTTCATCCCTTGCCAGAGTCATTCTGCTAGCCATATAGACACCAAAAATTGTAAGCACATAGTCTTTAGGCTTTCAAAGATTAAAAAATTGCCCAACTTATTTCCTTTGTTTAGGTCTCTAATTAAATGCTATAGGTAATAAGTGATCTATGGACTAAAAAGCTTATAGTTAAGAACATAATATAAAGAAACTCCAAAATTGGCTAGGGTAAGTGTTTGGATGCTAATTTAATTTTGAAAAAGATCCACAACAAGTGTTATATGTACTTTGAGAGTACAAAAACACAATGTCAAGTCTAATCTTCAATCTCTTAAGGACGAGATCTACTACTAATTGGTCAAATATCATGCTTGAGTTGAATGTAGCCTATTAGATTGTGTTTGAATATCAATCTATATTTTATTATTTAAAACTATGAAAATTGTATATCACTATGAGAAATTTCACTTTGTTGAATGTGTGAAAAATTGTAACATTATATAAATTTTGAATCCTATGGATGACCATTAAACTTTCATTTTTTGGCTCCCTACATTGCAAGTACAAAAAATTATATATATATATAATTTTTGGAAAAAAATATTTAAAATTGATATGGTGCTGATATAGCACCAATAGTGCCATATCAGATCTTAAACTAAAATAATAATAATAATAAATTTTCTTCTATAATCACACTAAAGGGGGTGCAAAACTTGCAGACTTCCCAAGACCTAAAATCTTTCCTAATGTTATTATCATTTTTGTTGTAAAAATTGAAAATAAATAAGTAAAAATAGCAAAAACAATCCAAATTTTTTGAAATTTTTTCATTAGGTACAAGTAGCAATGGAGGTTACTGTAAAAATTTCTCAATTGGTTATTTTATTTTTTACACCCAAAACAACCATGACAAAGATCTTAAGTCAATTTTGAATATTAAACCAAATTTATCCATTTGTTTACTTGAAGTATAAAATTTTGACATTTTTTGTTAGTGGAAATAATGTATTTTCTATTTATGTTGTTTTTTTCAAAAAATTCATGGAAAAATCAAATCATTATGATTTTTTAAAATTATAGGTGAAAATAAAATCATATAATATATAATATATTTTATAATAATCTATAATTTTTACCTTATATAAAAGCTAGAATGAAAAAATTAATTTTTTAATTTAAATTCAAAATACATTTTAGAAGGAGAAAATATGAATGAAAAACACATTACACTATGTTATTTGAATTTTAATACATAAAGCTTGCAATTGCAATAATTTTTTCTTTTATCTAAAAAAAACAAAATTTCAAGATGAAATAGACATAACATTCAGTAGCTGTCAGCTTCTTTGTCCTCCCCCCAATGGAATGGTGTGGAATATTTCTCACCATTCAATAGTTATGAAAACAGGTGTCTAAATTTGTTAGACTGTAAGTAGCCAACCAAGTTCACGGCATGCCATGTGATGGAATTCTTGGATGATACCTGAAGAGAGAATAAAAGGCAGCCCCTCTTCAGGCTACTGAATGTTATGGAAAGCAATCTTATCAAATTTTATTTTCTTAGTTTAAATCCAATACCAAAAATGATTATATTGAAAGTTGTAATCAAGGTTGACGAAGGTGCATACTTTTTTTTTAAATGCATGGACATTCAGGGGTTAAAGCAGCTGTGTCACCATCTCATCGGCCATTCAAAATTGGATTAATAAACTTTCTCCTCATTCTAAACCCTTTTATCGACTAGAAAGTACACATCCAGACACTCTTGCACATCCGCAGCACTGCATACTGGATATTATGAACCTCCCTAAGTTTTATCCACGAGCATTATCTAGACCATCTTGTCAAGAGCAAAATCCCAGTCTCCAGCTAGACAGCTCTGTTCCTTGTGTACTGGGGTTT
The DNA here is from genome assembly GCA_963969395.1 of Pseudoscleropodium purum. Taxonomy (NCBI): domain Eukaryota; kingdom Viridiplantae; phylum Streptophyta; class Bryopsida; order Hypnales; family Brachytheciaceae; genus Pseudoscleropodium; species Pseudoscleropodium purum. Next base: position 11,126,720 of record OZ017803.1, on the reverse strand, counting down.
TGCCCCAATCAAGAAGATCGGCAAGGAATCATGTGAGAACCCGAATTATACTGGCAACCACAGCTTCTCACAGAAGCTCGAGAGACATCATTTCTAACTAAAGGAGGAATTAAAAAACACAACTCTAGCATACATTACTGCAGCTCACAATAACAAGAAATCGCTCAATTCCTATACCGTGTTTGTGCAAGAGAATCCATATTGAGATACATCTGCAAATCTCTGAATTCTAAGCAAGAAAGCAGCACACCCTTGGGAGTAGAATGGATCATTGATGTAACACTACGAAAACACAAAGTAATCAACTAGAAAACATGAAGTAGAGTGCATGCTGCATGAATTGTTCAACACACCTTGATTGTTCAAGCTCCTCCTGTGAGGTAGGTGCTCATCTGCAAACGTAGAACCCAGAAGATTGAGTCCTTGAATCACACACAGGCAGATCCTGAGCTAGTGAGAGTAATAAAAGTATGGCACGTCTGAAGGCCCTGAAGTCCAAGAGGCAGACGCTGGGGACAAAGAAGCAGTGCTCAGTCCCTCTGCAGGAGCAGATCGGTGGCAGTATCAAGGAAGCAAACTGGGACAAGATGTGAAAGAAACTGCAGTTCAATGGTGGAGGGTGGAGCACCATAGCCAGGGTGGAGCACTATAGACTGAGTCACTGAGGGAGAGGAGGACGAAGAAGACGGTGATGGCGTCCACGAAACCCATGTGGTGGCAGAACATATGGTACAACATATTTGTATTATATTATAATGGCCAAATGTATGGTGGAAAAAATGGTAAAACATATTCAGATTATATTATAATGGTCAAACATATGGTAGAACATTTTCATATTATATAAGTTAATGGCCCAACATATGGTAGAACATTTTTCATATTACATAAGTTAATGGCCCAACATGTGCAAGAGGCCAATGATTTTGAAAAATTCAAGGACTGGGGATGGCACTGCTGTTGAATTTGTTGACCTGTACTATTGCAGGTTCTTGTTCTGATACCAAATGAAGGGACCTCAATTGGGCAGAGAGAAGCAAAGGACAAGCAAGTGGGTCAGATAAAGGTAGTTTATCATATAAATCTAATGATTTGGTGAAGGAATCAATCCCAGTTTTTCCAACATTTTTTAGTGTGGAGCTCACGTGCACACCATGATGTCCAGAAAGTCATGATAAAAATCTGTCTGGCTCCTAAAAAAATTATCAGAAGAAAAATTGTGGCCTCAATGACAGTCAATATTCCAGAGGAGTGGTCCAAGATGACCCTAAACTACCAGGTGATGGTGGTGAGGCACCCAAACCATGGTTGCAGGTTTGATACCTGGTGGTGGTAGCAGGTTCTGAATCTTGTGTGAAATCAGCCCCTCTTCCTGACTTTACATCCTAAGGTAAGTACACCCAAATGTGCCACTGACCTTAACCCCTAATGGTTCAAACTACTTTTTTTTTGGGAAATATAGCAATTTGGGGTAGCGCATTACAAATGGAGTTTTTAGTTTTTTTTGCTGAAATTTTCACACAACATGTGCTTGAGGAGTAACCTTAAGGCCCAACAATTTTCATAACTTTTGACTACATGATTCAAAAGTTATTGCATGATATGTAATTTTCAATGCTTGGCAGGTAGCCCAAAAATTTCTTTTTTCAAAAATAAAAATTTGAAATTGATTTTCTAAATTTATATATATGTGAAAAATATTTGAATCATTCCATTTTGATTTACAAGATGAAAGTCATGAGGTGTTCTAGTTTGCGAGTAGTCATTGATATCCTACTCAAAAATAAACTTTGGAGTCCTTTATTTAACTCAATTTTTAATATTTAAAAATATAAATAAAAAGATATGATGTAGATTGTTTATTACTACATTACCACCGTTAGGATTGGAATTTTTCAATTCCATAATTAAATTCTTAACAATTTAGTGTTTTGAATCACTTTGTACTTCTTTCTACTTACTATTTTTTTCCTATATGTTGTGCAATTCTAAATTATCTAAATTTTTTTTAAGCATGTAGCCAACTTGCCTTGAAGAATGAATCCAAAGAGTAACCATCATTTTCAACATTTTTTCATGAATTTATGACCTTGTGAAGTGCAGCTGCCCGTATTTTCACAGGGTCAAAAAATTGTTTTTTATCACTTCAAACATTAATATCTTACAATCTGTATGGTCAAAAATTCTGAAAATGTTTTCACATCTTTACAAAATAGTTTACTACAAGATCCTATGATTGAATGTGTTCAAAAATGTTTTTCATCTAAAATTTGATGCTTGTATCAAAAATGGCAGTTTTGGAGCATTTTTGTGAAAACATAGTCTCCAACCTTTAGGGGTTAAACCACCATCTACACCTTATGTATATCTTCAAAGTTAGTTTTGTACTTGTGTGGAAGAAACACTTTTAGAACCAAACTTTGTTCCTTAATAACTTTTGCATATATTATCCAAATGTCATGTTCTCTAGTGTGTTGGAACTTCCTTTCACTTGCCAACAAGAACATATGAAAATCTAACCAATCTAAGAATAGAAAATATGCTCAATAGCAAAAAGTGATGGTTTGGGTAGTACCCACCTTAAGCTTAACTTCGGGTAGGAAGTCCATAAACCGACCATTTAAAAGCTGAAATTGACTTTTTGGGAGGTGAAACTTCTTGAAATATTTTTCAGTAAATTTTGCTTGGAAGACAAGTAGAATTGGCATCTAACCCAAGTCCTTTCATATTTTTTTGAGCTTTTAAAGCTAAAATGGCATAGGGCTCTAATAGTGTTTACCTTCTAAAATGAACATTGTTTGTACATGGCTAAAGGCTACAAAAAAGAAACATATGCATACAATGCACATTTAATCCCTAAAGGACCAAGCTGCATTTTTTGGCAACATAGTGAATTTGGGCAACTTACTAAGAATGGAGTTTTAATTATTTTGTGTTGAAATTTTCACTAAACATGTGCTTGAGAAGTAGCTTCAAGGCTTGACGACTTTTGTAATTTTTGACTACATGGTCAAAAAGTTATTGCATGATATGCAATTTTCTTTAATTTGCGGGCATCTTGCACAGCTCAAAAAACTTCTTTAAAAATCACTTTTAAAAAAAATTAAAATTTTTAATTGGTTCTTTAGGTTTACATAAGAGTGGAAAGCTTTGAATAATTCCATTTTGATTAATGAGATGAAAGTTATGAGGAATTTTAGTTTGCGGGTAGGTATGATTTTCAAAGACTTTGGAGTCTTTTATTTAACTCAAATTTTAATATTTTTTGAAAAAAATAAAAACATATGATGTAGATTGTTTAATACTACATTACCATCATTGGGATTGGAATTTGAAAATTTGAAAATTAAATTCTTAACAATTTAGTGTTTTGAATCACTTAGTACTTCTTTCTACTTACTATTTTTTTCCTATATGTTGTGCAATTCCAAATGATCTAAAAATTTTCAATCATGTAGCCAACTTGCCTTGAAGAATGAATTCAAAGAAGCACCACCATTTTGAACATTTTTTAATATAAATGTGACCTTGTGAAGTGTAGCTACCTGTATTTTCACAGGGACAAAACAATGATTTTTGTCACTTTAAACAGTAATATCTTGCAATCTACAAGATGGAAAATTTTGAAATTTATTCCAAATCTTTTCAAATTAGTTTACTACAAGATCTTACAGTTACATGTGTCCAAAAATGTTTTTCATCTAAAATTTGGTGCTTGTAGTAGAAATGGCAATTTTGAAGTATTTTGGGTGAAAACATAGTCTCTAATCTTTAGAAGTTAACTCTGGAAGGATGGAGACAAAGTTATGCATGACACTACTATATTTAAATCCATCATTTGAAGTAGGACTACAAGGTGAATTTATCCTTGGGGAAAATAATAAAATATTCTATTTGCTACATAAGATAAAATTTGAAAATTTTGAATTTATATTTGCAATCATAGGCCCCAAATTTTAGAAGAGAAGTGAAGAATATAGAATGAACATTGCACAAAATAAGGAGATTTTTTTTTACTACAATTACCATGTAGAATACCAAACTCACCTTGTAAGCCCACTTTGAATGATGGGTTTATTGTCCTACTTAAATTATGACCTTGTGGACTTTTTGGTCATTGTAAACAAGATAATGTTACCATATCCTACGGCTAGATTTGTTAGGCCGTATACAAAAAAAATTGTTTATTTAGGGATATTCTTATGTAGTACGCGTGAGATTGTTTTTTTTTTCAAATTTCATTCTTTATAATATCAATAGTGATTTTTTTGAAGATTTTTAATTTAATTTTTTTATTCCATTCATTTTTTTAGGGTTGTTTTTTGAATTGAAAGAGTTATTTTTTATGCCCAACCTACCAATTATCTTTTGAAATTATAAAATACTTGCAAAGCAAAATCTTCAAGATCTATATCATATAAATATTAAAAGAACTAGTTTAAGAATCTTGAAAAAAATGATGGATGAAAAAATGCATTTTTGTATGCTTGAATATGTTTGCAATTATCCATTGTTCAAAATTTGAACACCTAGTCCATTTGGGTTAAATGGTAACTTTCGAACCCAATTCAAAAACTTTGAGTCCCGATTGCAAACTCAATGCAAAAAAAGCTTTACTAGAATGCAACGAAATTGAATGAGATCCAAAAGTAGAACTTCAAATTGGATTTGGGAGTAGTACAAGGCAAAGCCAATATTTTCCTATGTGCAAAGATAGAAATGATGGAAATTGCAAAAAATCTGATAATTTTTGTGCTTGAAACCAATTTACTATGAAATTTGGAAGGCAAAAAGTGCTCTAGATCCATAGCCAATGTCTAGACTCTTCCAATTTTGATCATTCAAGAACTGCTTTTCTATTCACAACTTCCTACTTTCTTGCTCACTACTTTGGGACATGTGTCATGAACTTATTAGTCCCAACCTTGAAAAGAAGAAGAAAAAAACCATTCTAAACTTGTTCAAACCTTGGTCAGAGATAACTCCACCCTACAGGTTGGGTATGGGTCCCTGGTGACGAATGGGTGGTCCTACCTCAGTATAGATCAGAGTTCCAGACACTATTGCGCATGCATCCGCAGCTCTACTTGACATTATGAACCTCCCTAAGTTTTATCCACGAGCATTATCTAGACCATCTTGTCAAGAACAAAATCCCAGTCTCCAGCTAGACAGCTCTGTTCCTCGTGTACTGGGGTTTTACCCCAATCAAGAAGATCGGCAAGGAATCATGTGAGAACCCGAATTATACTGGCAACCACAGCTTCTCGCAGAAGCTCGAGAGACATCATTTCTAACTGAAGGAGGAAAAATCACAATTGCGCAATTCTAGAGTTAATACTGCTCAGATCGAGTCTCCTCCTGCCTTGGCAAAAACAACAAATCGCTCAGTTCCTACACGGTGCTCGTGCAAGAGGAGCCATATTGAGATACTACTAGAAACCTCTGAATTCTAAGCAAGGAAGCAGTACGCACTTGGGAGCAGAATCAACCATCGATGTAACGCTATGAAAACATACAGGAAACAGCTACTCCGTAGAAAATACGAAATAGAATGCATGTGCACATTACATGCTGAATTGTTTGACACACCTTAATTGTTCATGTTCTCCCTGCGAGATAGGTCAGTGCTCGTCCACAAATGACCCACATTAGAAGATTTTTGGGGCTTATGAATGCATGTGAGTTATCATAGCCTGTGAATGCAAGGAACAGGTTCGGTGCAGCGGTCTGATGTGGTCGAGACCCTGCCACATCATTGAATATATATATTTTTTTATTTTTATTTTATTTGCATTTGGAGACTAAAAAATTTCTTTTTCTTTTTCTTTTTTATGGAAAAAAAAATTCTGACAACGGACCATTCCCCTCGCTGCGGGGAACAGCTGCAGGGGAACAGGCCCGAAACAGGCTTCTCGACCCCCAAAACTCTTCTAATAGAAGAGTCGTTGAATCACACGGGCAGATTCTGAGCTAGAGCAAAGTGCCGCACATCTGAAGGCCCTAGCTGGAGTCCTAGAGGCGGCAGTGAGAAGCTGCGTAACCAGTTACGATGAAACAGTGTTCAGTCACCGTGCCGGAGCAGATGGCAGTAACAAGGAAGCGTCAAGATGTGTGAAAGAAACGGCAGTTCTATGGCGGAGACGTCTGGGCGGAGGGTGGAGCGCCATAAACAGGGCAGGGACTGAGGGAGAGGAGGGAGAAGAGGGTGATAGCATCAACAAACCCATGTGACGATCGATTCATATTTTATTATAATGGCAGAACAGATGATATATAGAGGCCCATGATTATTTCAAAAAATCCAAGGACTAGGGATCACTGCTGCACTGTTGTTGAATTCGTCAAGCTGCACTGTTGCATGCCGATCCTTATTCTGAAACCAAATGCAGCGGGACCTCCACTGCAGAGATAGAAGCGAAGAGCAAGCAAGTATGTCTTAGTACGTGTACGGATTTGGTGATGAATCAATCAATCAGAATTTGTTGTGTGGAGCTGCACGCGCATGATGCCCAGAAGTCGAGATGACAACCTAACTACTGAAAAAAATAATCCGAAGAAAAATTGTGGCCTCACAGCCAATATTCCAGAGGACTGTGGTGCATACTGCCGGCCGTGGTTCACCGTGAAAGGACAGAGACTAAGTCATGACCTTGTGGCCTGTTTGGTCACTGTGCATGGATATGTACAGGTATTGGACCCACAATTGTTTTTCGCAAATGAATGACAAATCGGGGTTTACTTGATGAGCTTTTCAGTCATCTCATTTTGGCAGAAAAAATGATATATTATCATATGCAGGTGATCTAAGCAAAAACAAAAACATATATTATAGCTTCTCATTGTATTCCCTAGGGGAAACTATTCTTGCTCTTTTGGATTCTAATGTGACTTTCTTACTTTCTTACATAGTTCCAATGGAAATCCAAAAGCACCTCTTGGTAAAGTGAAAGAATGAATGAATTCTTTGCCATTTACAAAAGCTGCATAGGTGAATACGTCCTATTGAAATGGTAACTTTTCAACCCAATTCTTGCCCTTTCATCCCCAATTCCTAAACTTTGAGTCCCAATTTCACACTCAATGCAATGAAAACTACACTAGAATGCAACGTGACTAAAGTGGATTCCTAAAAAGAGCTAGCTCCCAATTGGGTTGCAGTCCATAATGGGTCTGCTCACCTTACTTTTTCAAACTTCAAAGTCCTTCACGTACTCTGGATGTTGGATGCTCCCATTTTTGTGACTATCGGGGAACTCGAACTGACCTGGTGCGTTCGACTTTGTCAAAGAGTCTGAGCTGATCGTCGCATCTCATCCTCCACGTACTGTGGAATACTTTTGTTTATCTGATTCGATCGATCACAAGTAGTTGTGAAGCCCTTTCCTGGAAAATTATTGCAAAATTCAGTTGATAAGCGCTTTTGGATTTTGGACATGGCTGTTGATGGAGCTGCATGTAACTTACGCAGAGAGTCTGAACAAATTTTAGACACGATGTGGTCACTCACTATTTCCAGGCGGATGTCCACAGAATCCATGACGTAGCTAGTTGGACAAAGTTGACTATCAATTCCAGTCACTACGAGAAAATAAGGCCCTGACCAACACTATATTGACATAAGCACGCTGGTTTGGACAAATGAAATTGATGGTTCGTCAATGTGGCAAACTACAAAACGCAAGCAATGGAGTTTAAGTTACATTCTGTTGGTTCTCATTTTCTGTGTTCATACTGCTGAATGCTCAATAAGACACCAATGGCTAGTACTATTTCATTTGTTCATGGTGGTACTCTTTTCTCCAAATAACCATTAGATGAGACTCAACCCCTCGGGAGGGCTGTAAGTTCTCCTGCCTGAAACTGCGTTCCCTGCTGCAGTGCACTGCCTCGCAACAGCTGCGTGACATGGCACATCGATTGCCACGTCACTTTTTCTTTTCTTTTAAAAAAAATGAAAAAAAAAATTTCAACTTTTTTTGCATTTTAGAATTAAAAAAAAATTTAATTCTAACAATGGTCATCTTGAACTGCTTGGGGAACAGCGCTGGGAACAGGCCCAGATGGCCCTCCCGACCCTCCAAAAAACATTTAATGGAATATTTCATTAAAATGGTGGTATTTCATAAACTTGGCACTTTTAGGTTCAAAATGTGTGGTCTAAACTGTATACCTGTCCTAGATTTTAGGGTTTCAAGGTTTGAAATCTATACCAATCTTAGAAAATTAATGGGAAAATGGTGGGAAAATGGCACCATTTTAACAAAATATTTGTTGAATTCTACAGACTGGACCAATAATTCATACAATGGTGCCTTTTGAAAAATTCTAAAGGATTGTTTTACATTTACTCTTAAATTTAATTATCATAGAATTAATCACCTAAAATGTAGCTCCAAACATTATGCAAGATAGAAAATCTCTCTATGTATGATAGAAATATACACATTTATCCATGTAATTTTATGTGAAAAGGGGAAGTCTTACACATTAATTTAATCTCTAATGAGTGTTTTAGTTTTTTTAACCCTTGAAGAACCTAATTGCGTTTTTTAGCAACATAGAAAATTTTGGGCAAGTGCATGTGACTAAAGATTTCCATGTTTTTGGCCCAAATTTTAGTAGAAGGTTTGGATGAGGAATATCTTTCATTTGCACTAAATTTCAAGACATTTGGAAATAGGAGTCAAAAGTTATAGCTTAAAATGTAATTTGTTTCTCAACTCAAGCAATCTGGGCAGATCTGAAAAAATCATTTTTTTCAAAAACAAAAATTTGAAATTGGTTTTCTAGATTTATATATACATTGAAAGCTATTAATCAATGAGTCAAAAGATATGAAATGTTTTAGTTTGCGGGTAGTTATAGATTCTCTACCCAAAAATAAACTTTGAAGTCCTTTATTGAACTCAATTTTCAATATTTTTGAAAAAAAAATAAAAAAATAAGGTTAAGATTGTTTATTACAAAATTACAACCATTAGGATTGGCATTTTTCAATTCCATAAATAAATTGTTAATAATTTAGTATTTTAAACCATTCTCTACATCTTTCTACTTACTATTTTTTTCTTATATGTTATTATACAATTTCGAATGTTCTAAAAAATTTCAAGCATGTAACCAACATGCCTTGAAGTGTGAATCCAAAGAGTTGCAATCATTTTGAACATTTTTTCATACAAATGTGACCTTGTAAAGTTCAGCGTGCTTGATTTTTTGCAAGGACAAAAAAATGATTTTTATCACTTCAAATGTTAATATCTTGCAATCTACATGGTGGAAATTTCAGAAATTTTACCACATCTTTTCAAACTAGTGTACTACAAGATCCTACGGTTACATGTGTGCAAAAATGTTTTTTGTTTTAAATTTTAAAACTAGTATAAGAAATGGCAGTTTTGGAGTGTTTTTGGCAAAAACATAGTCAAGGAACTTTAGGGGTTAAGCAAATAATTCACATGGTACCCCAAAGGATTATTTCCAAGGTGACCACCCCCATGTTTCAAGGTTAATATGCTCCCCACTCTCATACATCTTAATGAAAACTATCAAAGTTGAAAATTTCTGCCAATTTAACAAAATTAACTTTTACTGCTGGAAATTCAAGCAACTGCTCATCATCCAAAAATTTGGACTCCTGGATTGTTCCATGCCTGGAATGGGATTTCTTATGGTCTGTTTTGAAATAATCTTCACTCCATCTGCCATTCCCATTGGCCTCCTGATGACTTCATCAAAGGCAACCAACTCAATTTACTGAGAATTAGTGAACAATCTATCAATGGCATTTCAGCTGATGACCAAAATTAACTCAGAGAGAGAAAACCCAATGAAGCAAGAGCATGCAAAATCTGTTATTGGGACAGAACCAGATATCCTTTGCAACCCCCTTCGCAATCATATATTCTTACTTGTAATCATACACCCTGAGTATGGCTTACATTAGGTCGTAATGTACGGTAGCTTTGATCCATGGTACACACTAGCTCCCTTGCTGAGGAAGTGAAGCATCTGAACCTAAAATGGAGGAATTCCACGACTTTGGCACATATCAGTGTGCAGCCTGAAATGAACATCTTTGGATCCCTGTCCTGTTTTTCTGGAACATTTTGCAGATGAACATCACAATGACTGGCTCCCAGAATGTCCCCAACTTCGCCAAATTGGCAACATCTCTTGAGTGTATCCATTGCAATTAATAAAATAAATTGCTGCATATATATAATGTAGAGGCCCCATTGACTGCACAGGCAGTGTTTTACCGTAGCTCTTCCAAACAACAAATGGTCAGACTGTTTCCACACTATCCCATATCTACGTTCCATACGTATATAAACTCACAGAAATGAAATTTTGCAGAAAACCATGAATTTCTCTTCATCGTAAACCATGTCTTTTCTCCACACGTTTCATCCACTGATCCATGGGGGCTAATGCAGTGCAGTAAGTTATGCGGAGTAGTGTCCAGAATGCCAAATTAGAGTATAAATATCCTCTACTTGCACTTGCTTGTTTCCTGACTGTATAGCTTAGACCTCAAAATTGAACTGTCATCAGGTTAGAGCTGGAGAGGCCCCATGCCACACATAGATAGTGTAGCATCAGGACAGTCGAATGGGTCAAGCTGTCTGTAATTGTACTCAGTAATGAACACCTTGGTGTGTGGGAAAGTTGTCTGCACATGGATTAACCCATGAATGATGCTATAGATGTTTTATGTCCCATGAATGACAAAGAATCTTTCCATGTGGGACAAAATTACAACTATTCATCCTCCATGTTTTGTGTAAAAAGGAGAGGTCTTTTATAGTCGTTTAACTTTCAATTAGTGTTTTTGGATTTTTTTATTTTTTATATCAATTATACACAATACCAAAATGAATGATTTTCGTAATCACCAATCTGTCCTTTAAGGTTTAAGGATATATACAAGATCCTACTTGTACTGCTGAAAATTTAAAAGCCATATTGTTTGTATTTTGTAATGTACATCATTAGTGGACATTTCAAAGTTTTCAAATGTATTTTGTAGGTATGTAGTGGTCACATAGTCACATGGCACGAATAAAGGGTCTTACTTCAATGAAACAACTTTGTACTTGGATTTGTTTTCCCCAAGTTGGAGAGGTATTCAAATTGTGATTTTTAACCCCTAAAGAACCAAACAATGTTTTTTTGACAATATAATGATTTTAGGAAGCTCATAATGAATGGAATTTTCATTCTTTTTCTTTGAAATTTTCACACAACATATGCCTAAGAAGTAGCTTCAAAGCCTCCAAATTTTCATACTTTAGATGAAATTTGGAGGGGGGGGCATTTCAAACATATTCCCCTTGTTTTCCTTGCAATGATAGAATGCAGTGCTATTAAAAAATGAATTTAAAAAAAATGAAAGTGAAAATGAAAAAAAATTAAATGAAAAAAATTAACTAAAAAAAAGTGGCATGGCACTTTCTTGACCATGTCAAATTGTGCAACTAGCAACGTTCCTAATGTTTTCAGAGCCCAAGAACTTACAATCTTCTAAAACCCCGGAATTTCATTTAATATCGGAGGTGATTTTTTATATGAATTTTTAAAATTATACATAGGTGTTTCAATTCTTCATATATATTGTGAGCTTTTTTCTAATAAATATGCAAACCAACATTCTCTACATATTATTTTATTTCATTTGATCTTCACTTTACTTTTTGGTCCTTTTGAGTTGATATAACTAATTTAAAACCATCTTAGTACCAATGCCTTGTGCATATAATTCATGAATTGCATACCCAAACTTGAAATCCTTCCAAACTTTCTACATGAAAGGACCTACTCAATCGCCTTTTGAGACCTAAAAATCACTCCTTCAGGATTTGAAGTTGTTCCTCCATGGCTTCACCAACAATTATCCCTTCCACTCACACACTTGTCCTTACCCAAAGTCATCCTACACATGTGGTAAATGCCTCCCATGTCAACCTACCACATATGAATTGCATTTATGGTGGTATAGAAGTAAAAAATCATAATATTTTTTTTCATTTATTACCCATGTCTATATTAGACAAAATTAATCTGTTAATGCCTCAATTCTTTTCTGATTTTTTGCACATTTTGGCTTATATCTTATATAGTAAATATCATTTATTGTAATTTTATAAAATTGGTTGCTAAAGAAGATTGTCTTTACGAGATTCAAATATTACATTGGATGAATGAAAAGTTAGTTGGACTCCACAGTGCTTGCAAGTCTTCTATTCATCATTCAAAATATAGACGTCAAGGTTAATGTCCAGTACAACATTCTTCAACACATGTGTAATATGACATTGTTTGATATATGTTCTATGTAACTAACATAGGCCAAAATTTGTATGACAAGACAATATTTGCAAACACCCATTTGCTACTATTGCAACTTTGTCAAAAATTCTTTGAGTTTAGCTTTCTAACATTGCGTGTAAATCAACTATCCTCTTTCTTTCACAATGATTGTAAGTGACTTTTGTTGTCTACCTCATATTGCTTCCTTGGGCAAAGATCCATGTGGAGAGGCCATTTTTCTATGAGTGCTAGATGAGGCTTTCTATGGAACTAACCCTTTGGATAATAAACTCTTTCTACATCTACACATATCTTAGTGCTCACCATCTTTACAATTTAGTTGCATATATATTGTTTACACCAATTAGGCTTGACATAAAAATTGAAAAAAACACCAAAAGTATAAGAATGCAAAACTAAAGAAACATAATTGATTACATATTGAATGATGAATATTGAATTGTAATCTTCATGCAAGTCTAAATCCTAAACCTTGTAGATTACAATGGCATATAACAATCAATACCTTTACATTGTTTGTTTGTTACATTGAGATCTCCCACATCATGCATCCTTTGATCATGCTTTTGGTATCATCAAAAAGCTTTCAGCAAGGTGGAGTGCATTACTTTTACTTTTATTTTGACTGTGGCAATGGCATAGGGCACATTGATTACATTTGAAATTTATAAATAATTCTTTTCTTTGAATAATTCTTCAATTTTTAAAGGCCAAAATTTTGTTTTTATTATTATTATTAAATTATTGTAGACAAAAGAACATTCAAATTATTTGAACCAATAGTTGTGCTTTCACTCATTTGGCTTCATTTCATAACTTTAGTTGTATGTCCTTATGATTCCAAGCTAAATCATGACTTCGTTTCATGACTTTAGTTGTGTAGCCTCAAAATTCCATGATGACATTGTGTATACTTGTTTCTTTACAACTCCAAAAGTTATTCTCAAAAACATGTTACGTTTAAAGTCTGATATAAAAAAAAAAAACTTGAGTTTCTTATAGTGCATTCTTTGAACTGAATTAATTTGAGTTCATTCTCTGAATTAAATTTATTTGAATTTATTCTTCAAAATTAATTGTATAAAAATTTAATTAAATCCTTCAATAAATTTTGATTTAGTTATTTGTCTCCAATCAATTACATTTTTTAAAGTCAATCATAATATACAATTCATAAATCAATGAAATTAATTAATTTGAACATTTGATTTACATGTTTATATGAAGAAGCATGAACGAAGTCCTATCATCACTACCACATACATATGTTATACGACCAAATTTCATCATTGTTGACTTTTCAAAAGGATTATTGTTTTCTTTTTGAATCACACGACTGGTGCAACTTCAATTACAATTTTTTTCTTAATTCACATTGCACAATAATGAAAGGTGGTTTTAGGTTTTTAAAATCTCATCCAATGGCTACTGTTTTTTCCCTTTGGGGGGATAGGTTGCCCAACAATTCTTAGGAGATAGCTATTCTCCATAAAGTAAGGATTAATATCCTACATGCACAAATTACATTTTCTTACATCCAAAAAGCTTGATTCCAGCACATAAATTTTCAATAAATCTGTTGCTCTAAGTGCAAAACAAAAGATTGAGGGTACAGTACAATTGGAGGAAAAGGGAAATACATAAAAGGATCGACTGAATCATTAGAATCCAATTAATATTGCTTTCAGAAAGCCAGTAAGTTACTCACCCCCAATTTTTTTTTGGTGATGACATGTAATTATTTATTTGGTTAATGACGATTTTAAAAAAAGAAATTCAGTCCCTTGCAAAGTCTCGGTAAATGTGAATGGGCCATGAGACCCAAACGGATTCTTTTACTACATTTCCTTGCAGTTGACTTTTAGCAAAGAGAAAAATTAAGTGAAACCGAATTGCCACGAAGGTGCGCACCAAGTTCAACAATAGTCCAGATAACTGAAGTTACGGTCCAAGTACGTGACCCCTGACATTCTTCACTTCAAAAAATTTCATCCAGTTTCTAATAATACTGTCCAAATTGGGTGACGGTTATCTGTTGTTAGTAAGAAAAATGTCACTAATAAGGCATGCACACCTATAATCGTCACTTATTACAACTTAGAATAGCTACTATTATTTAAACGTAAATTTTTCTATGGGTTTTTATTGGCAATTGAAAGTCATGGTTTCTACGCACTTCAATGTCCATTAATTTGACACCATATGAATAAGTATGATACAAATTTTCAAAGTGGATTGATAATCAATACTTCCTAGGATCTTCTAGACTCTTGTGTTTAGATTAAGCACATCTTGTATAATCAATATCTATGTTTTTGTAAGACTTTGGGTTTACATGTAGGTGGCACATTTTTGTACAATGTGGATGGAGGGTGTACAATTGTATGTACCTTAAAGTAGGAGGTTCATAAAATGTTCATTTAAGAGCCAAAAGTGAACTTTGGGATGTAAAACTTCTTGAAATGTCTATTTAGTAAATTTTCCTTAAAAGAAAAATAGATTTGGCATCTAATCCAAGTTGTTTCATATTTTTTGGAGCTTTGTGGAATTATTTATGAATGTATGAAGTTGAAATGCACTGGGTTCTAAAGTTGCCCACCTCCTAAAATGTAATCTACATCTACATTGCTAGGATGATTAAAAAATTTATGTGTACAAATAGTGTACATTTGACGATGTGGGCAATTATAGAGCCTAGGCACTTATTGACCTCCTACCTTAGAAGGCATTCTATAGAAAAAAAGGGTCTACAAACATCACATGTAAATAAGAAACCAATACTCAAGTAAGGTTGTAATAAATTGAATATTATACTTACATTATAAATAATTGACTATAGATAGTGAAATGGAGTGAAAGTAACAAGTCATGGTGAATTTGATGGAACTCAACTCAACAATGAAAATTTGATAGAAATATCTTTTAATTTCAATTCCATCTAGCTTATTAATCAAAGTACAAACACCAAGAAGATATCACTCTAAGTTCGATTTGAAATTTACTAAGGTTGTATAAACTAAATTGTATACTATTGAGGTAGAAAATATGTAACTCCTAAAGTCCTGTATTCCCTCGTGAAGTAGTCAAGCTCTTATGCTCTCAATATTTGTTGGTATTTTCTTAATTTTTTTGGTGAAGATAGGAAAACATATTAGTTTTCTAGAAATATGATTTGTATTTCAATTAGTGTAAAGGAATAAAAGTTTCAGCACAAGAAGCCCAAATTTTCATTTGGTGGATAAAAAAACCAGACAAAAATTTGAAATAATAAAAAAAGATTTCATAGCTGGTATTTTTATCTATGTGGGAAGCTTTGATTCATTCCATTTGAATTATTAGTGATATAAAAGTTATGGACATCTTGTTTGTCAAGCAATCAATGCATTTTCTTGAACAAAATAATCTATACTAGGATTCATTTTTTAACTCAATTTTATAATTTACAAAAGAAAGAAATTTCATAGGATTAGGATCTTTTGCTAGAATAATCTCAACATTGAAATTAGTGTGTTTTAATTCCATCTTAGAGCTATTATCCGTTTAATTTTTCTCAATCTTGAACCTACATCTACTTAGTAAATTTTTAATGAATGAAAAAATAAGTATATTAAAATTTTTAAAAATTCTTAGACTCTCAACTCAATTCTTTAACATTAAAAATTAGAAATTCAAAATCATTAGTACATAAATTTTGAGTTAAGAAGGTGGAAAGCCAAAAAATATAGTCAAAGAAGGTGAATTCTTTTTTGTTTTCTTCACTTTGAATGCAAAGATCTTTCAATCTATGGGGCAAAGTTTCTGAAATTTCTTCCACACAAAGTTACATATGCAAGAAAAACAATTTAAAAAGTTTTTTGCTCTTTGCAATAGAAATGGCAGTTTTGAGAGATTTTCTAATAGAAAAAGGTTGTGTTACATTAGGGGTTCAACTTTAGATGCAATTTTTTCATTTTTTCCTTCAAGTTGTTGAATATTCATAGGTAATGTAGAGCTTCATGTGTCATCTTCAAATCTAACATCAAGTGTAACAAGCTTAGTCTCAAATTCAAACATTGACAACTATGTTCGAACAAAATATAAAAATCAATCTTCATTCATGTATATTTAACAACTAAAGGGATAAAAAAACCCACAATATCTACTAAACTTTCTTCTTCATTTTGTGAGCTTAAAAAGACATCTATGAGTAAGTCTTAATTTATATTTTTATATGACCAATTATGATTGAAAAAATATTTAATCCTACAAGCATTAGGAGAGTTCTAGGCTAGAGGATGGCTAAACATGCTAGGTTATGCATAATGATTGTAGGTGAGTACTTAGCATCAAGCTAAGTCACTAGTAGAAGAAGTACTAATGTGTGGTTGATCTTCATTATCTAACATGCTTTGCAATTACTTAACATAGTGTCAATGTAGATAACTATGAGTTGATTGATTGACTTGAGATATCAAAATATTCATAAAATATTAAATAATTATAATTTTATTGGTATAGTTCTTCAAAATAGATTTGTAGTGTGCAATTTTAATATTAGTGTACATGATGAAGCTTCATTACATGTACATAAGCAATGAATGATACATATACCATCCTTGTATAGATGATTGAATGAGCATTTGATAATGATCATTATTGTTGAATGAATTCAAATTTTTAATACAATAGGATTATTCTATAATGATTATCCACACAAACAATGAGCATGTCAAGGAGCATGTAAATTAATTGTAGAGTAATTTTGGTTGAGTGAATCTGAATTTGGATAAATTATAAATTCAAAGTTGCATTCATTTAACTCCTAAATGCATGTGTGTGTTTCTTACTTAAAAAACACTCCAAATTGTCATTTTTAGTGCTGAAAGCACTAATTTCAATATTTTTTTGCATATCTAATTATACAATCTTGCAATTGACTAGTATAAGAATGCATGGTTTAAGAAATTTCATAATCTTTGACGTCATAGATTGCAAATTATTTGAGTTCAAAACTTGATTTTTTGGCACCATAGCAAACTTGTTTATAGGACTTGAAATCCTCTTAACTTAAAATTTTTACATTAAAAATTAAAAATTAAAAAACTTTCATCACAAAAAATTGAATAAAAAGGTCTAGGATTTTTTTAAATGTAATTTTCATCCTTTAAAAAATTGTCAATTGGAGGTAGGTAGAAGACACATGGAAAAACTAAATTGTTGGTAGCTCAAAGATAGGATTGAAATACACTAATCTCAATGGTGAGATTGTTCTACCAATCAAGTTGAACCTCATGCAATTTCTTTGTTGACATTGTGAAAATTGAGTTTAAAAATAATCCAAGATTTTTTTTAAGAAAATGCTATTACTGCCTCCAAAATAAGATGCTTCATAACTTTCACATCACTTCTCCAGATGGAAGAAATCAAATCTTACCATATAGACAAAAATATTAAAAGTTTCATTGAAATTTTTTGTGAATTCTTTTTGTTGCCCCCTATAGATTACTTTGAGCTTTCTATAGTACAATTTTTGCTCCTAGATACTGCTTGAATAAAAATTAAATTTTTGAAAAACTTATCTATTTTTCTAACTTTCTATTTTTTTCAAAAAATCATGTTAGAAATTGAAATCATGTAGGCTTACTTGAACTGTAAAGTGTCTTCTCAGGGAACACCTTGGCATTTAGGGGTTTAATAGGTAATATTGTTTACCCGTGTTGTAGAGGTCCCTTTTACATTTAAAAATGAAAAATCTATAGTAAAAAAAACCTAGAATTTATGTGGTTTCCAAAAAGTATAGTCAAAAGTATAGTCATCTTGGGCTACCATGTTTGGGTGATTGTAAGAAACACTTGTCCTTTTGGGCTCAAAATGGCCTTCTTTTGCAATACTGTGACTTTTGGAATAATTTTTATAAATAAAATAAAATATGCATAATTTGTAAAGCATTCATAATAGTATATGTAAAAAATTCAGACCTAGAAAAATTTATCTCTAAAAGTTATGCACAACAAAGTAGGCCAAGAAAAATGTAAGAAAATAGATGCTTTTGAATTTGATTTTTAGAAAATAGTAAAAAAATTTAAAAAATTAAAAAAAAACAAAACATTTTTCCAATCTTTTCTTTGGTTCTATGTGAACAAAAAATTCATCATGAAAATTTTTCCCCTCTTCATAGTGCTTGCGCAAATAGTATCCACTTTTAACCCATGTACAACCCTTATACCAGGTTCTTTGCCAAAAATTTCATCAAACATCTTTAGAATGTTAGCCCACCTATAACAAATCAAAACCTTGGCTTCAAAATTGCATTTTTGGTCCCCAAATAGGATTGAAACCCCCCCCAAATAGCCAAGGTAGACACACAATTAGGGCCACCTTAAAAATAGTAAATTATTTTTAAGAAAATTGAAAAAATTATGAAATGTCTAGATTAACAACATGCATCTCTCCTCTAAATTTCAGCTAAAACGAACTTAAACCACAAAAGTTATGAGGAAAAACACCTCCATGGAGACCTAGGGGACACAAAAAAAGGACAAGTGTTTCTTGCAATCATCCGTTTTCAGCTTTGCAAGTGAATGTTTATAACTTAACAATCTCTATGGTGTTGTAAATAAAATAATACTATTTAATGTAGGGTGGGATACTCAATTAGGGTGGTGTACAATGTTATGTGTAGACTATAAGGTACCTTCCTATTTTTTACAATGGAGCTAAATATTTGTCATGTATAAAGCAAGGTCTCATCATTAAAACTCTAAGGTTCACTTTAAACTAAGGTTCAATTGTTGTTCTGAATTCCAAAATCACCAAAACTAACTAAGAGGTGTACTTAACCTCTAAAGTTTTATAACTATGTTTTCACCAAGAACGTTCAAAAATTGGCATTTTTAGGACTAGTACCAAATTTTTGAAAAAAAACTTTTTTTGACATATGTGATCGTAGGATCTTGTAATATGCTAACTTGAAAATATGTGGTAAAAATTTCAGAAATTTCCACTATGTGAATTGCAAGATATTAACATTTAAATTCATTGAAATCATTTTTTGGGCCTTGCAAAAACAAGGTAGTTGCACTTCACAAGCTCATTTTTCTATAAAAAAATGATCAAAATGGTGGTGCTTATTTGGATTCTTTTTCTAGTCAAATTTGCCATATGCTTGAAAAATTGCAAATCATTTAGAATTGTACAACATATAGAAAAAAAATAATATATAAGTAGATAGTATTAGAGAATGATTCAAAATACTAAATTACTAAGAATTGAAATATGGAATTGAAAAATGCCAATCCCAATAGTTGAAATGTTGTAATAAACAATCTACATCCTATGATATTATTTTATTTTCAAAAATATTGAAAATTAGGTAAGATAAAGGATTTCAAGGTTTATTTTAGAGTAGAGAATCCGTAACCGCCCGCAAACATAAAATCCTCATAACTTTTGACTCATTGATCAAAATAGAATGATTAAAAGCTTTCCATATACAAATAACTCTAAAAAACCAATTTCAAATTTTTGTTTATGAAAAAAGTGATTTTTTTTATCTACCCAATTTGCCTAGTTACTGAAAAAATAACATATTAAGCTATAACTTTTGACTCATATTTCCAAATGTCATGAAATTTAGTGTTATGAAAGAGATTCATTGTCCCCATGTTCTATTAAAATTTGGGCCAAAAATATAGAAATCTCTAGTCATATGCATAGTTTGCCCAAAATTTATGTGTAGCAAAAATGCAACTTGGTCCTTTAGGGGTTAAATCCTTTAATTGGGCCAAAAACAAGCCCCAAAAGTTCAACCCCTAAACGTTTTGACTATGATTTCACCAAATATGCTCCAAAATTACCATTTCTTAGACACGTACCAAATTTTAGAAAAAATACACTATTGGACATATATAATCGTAGGATCTTGTCATACACTAGTTTGAAAAAGATGTGGAAAAAATTTAGAATTTTTGATTGTGTAGATGGCAAGATATTAGCATTTGAATTGAAAAGATTCAAATTTTTTGGTCCTATAAATAATTGTGTAGATGCACTTCACAACATCATATTTGTATTATTATTTGTCCAAAATGGTGGTTACTCTTTGGTTTCATTCTTCAAGCCAAGTTGGCTACATGCTCGAAAAATTTCCAATCATTTGGAACTTATAGGAAAAAAATAATAAGTAGAAAGAAGTAGAAAATGATTCAAAACACAAAATTCATAAGAATTTTAATTATGGAATTGAAAAATGCCAATCCCAATGGTTGAATGTGTTATAACTTATAAACAATCTACATCCAATGTTTTTATTTATTTTCAAAAGTATTTAAAACTAAGTTAAATAAAGGGCTTCAAAGTTGATTTTAGAATAGAGATTCCATAACTACCCACAAACTAATATTCTCATTACTTTCATCTCATTAACCAAAATGGAATGATTAAAATCTTTTCATGAATATATAGATCTAGAAAATCAATTTCAAATTTTTATTTAAAAAAAAATTGATTTTCAAAGAATTTTTTGAGATGCCCATCAAGTAATGAAATGGCATATCATGCAATAATTTTTTAATCATGTAGTCAAAAGTTATGAAAATTGTCGGGCCTTGATGCTACTCCTTGGAAAAATGTTGAGTGAAAATTTCAGCATATATAAATAAAAATTTTGTTGGTAGTGAGCTACCCAAAATAGTTATATTGCCAAAATCATAGTTAACTATTTTAGGGGTTAAAATCAAAAGTTGTTTCTATACTATTTTATATCCAATGGTTGCTTACATTGCGCTCATATGGTGGTGTATGGTCTCTCTAAACCCCAAATCCAAACCCCAAATCCAAACCCCAAGTACAATCCAAGTGCTAATAATTGGGTTGCCTTATTAATCCATGGTCCAATATTTCTACATCTTGGGCCCAATTTGAGTTGGCCCTATAGATTATGGATTGTACCTACGGGCCTTTTCTAAAGTAAGTTAATCTAAGCCCTAATATCAACTTGCCCTAGCAATAGAAACTTGCCCACATACCAAATAAATCTCTCTCCAAACATTGTCATCAATTTTGGCTCATTGTCATTACAAACATACACTTTATTGATGCCGGCCTTCTTTGAAGACCCGAGTTTTTATCTATCTATCTCTCTCCAAACATCATAATTACAATTCCCTGCTTCCACCCAACCTGAATAAGTTACGGTACCGTAGTCCCGACTTTCGGAATCTCCGTCCCGGCCCTTCCCAGAGAATGGCGGGGGTCCAGCTACGCTTGGGGCTCGGAGTTGTCGACGCCGATCCTTCCCGCTTCGAAAGTTTCGTGAGTCATGCTATTAAAACACCCGATGATCGGGGGCCATGAATTCAAAGCCAAACGAAGAGGCCGCTTTTAGGCACTCGCATGCTCCAGGCGATTTCGAGGAGCTCAGCGGAGCGCAATCATCTTCAACTGTCCAAGCGATCAGCCACGCTCATTTAACTCCTCAGCTCCCTTCAAATTGCAGGCTTTTAGTGAAGTTGTCCTCTGCTCCAAGTTACCCTCGCCCTCCAGCTTCAGTTAGTAGCTCTCGAGCATTGCACTCCTCATGGCGAACAGTCTGTAGACTCTCTTCAAATCGAGCTTCATCCCCACACCCACTTCCTGTAAGTCATCCCTGCAGGCGCATTTCTATGAGCAGTTTAAGAGTTTGCGAGAATTTGCATGGTTTCTGGCGCATGTCGTACTCTGCTCTGGAAGTAGGATGGGTTCGTTCCATGTTGCTTAATGGAAAATATACATGCGTGATGTGTGTTGGAAGTGGAAACGGGTGATGTGCATGTACACAATGTACACTCCCCTCGTGCATGTGTCTCTTGGAAGTGGAAACTGGTGTTGTGAATGTATACAAAGTTCACTTCCTTCGTGAATGTGTACTTTGGGTCATGGGTTATATGGATCCATGAGTTACAGATATTTTTGTACAAAATTTTTGGCGACGAGAATATGAGATTTGGGTGAGTAACTGGAACGTGCCATGCTGTGCAGAAACGCAACCATGGTGAAGACGGGCTACGCGATCAGCATGAAGTTCTCCACCTTGGCCGCTGTGCTCCTTCTGTCTGTGGGGTTGCCTGCGGCACTGGGAGCTCCGTACGGGTGGAAAGACGGCCACATCACCTTCTACGGCAGTCCGAACGGAGGAGGAACGCAGGCGGGTGCGTGCGGGTACCAGAACACGTACGCGCTTGGATACGGCTCCATGACTGCTGCGCTGAGCTCTCCGTTGTTCCAGGGCGGTGCCTCCTGCGGGGCTTGCTTCCAGATCAAGTGTGCTCCAGTTAGGCAGACGCGAACTGCGAAGCAGTGGTGCTACAACTTGGTGCGCACTATCACGGTTACCGCAACCAATCTGTGCCCACCGGGGTCCACGGGAGGATGGTGTAATCCACCTAGATCGCACTTTGACTTGCCCATGCCGGCGTTCTTGACGCTCGCGAGGAGGCAAGGAGGAGTCGCTCCCGTCTTCTTCAGAAAGTAAGTTTGGAATGCAAATCTTTCTGTGGATTTTTCGAAGTGTTTCTGTTGTAGCACGGTGCGACTCATCTTTGGAAGTTCCTGTTGGATAACGTGGGTTCGTCTTTTCAACTTCCTAGGGTGTTAAGACAGTGTCTTAGAACTGTTGTTTCAACAGCGGGATTGCTCATGTCGTCATTATTTTAATTGGTTTGCTGCAATTATCATCGGGGTGATGTGCGGACATGTTGCATGTGTAGCATGTTTTTGTGGCTACGGTGTTTCTTGTTTCGTTTTTCTTCTATGCCTACGTGAATGGTTTGAAGAGTCTGCAGACCAGTATCGTTTGAAGATTTTTCTGTAGTGCTACATGGATGTCAGGGCTTTATAAGTCCTGCAAAGCCCACTTTGTTTGAGAATCCAACAATGGAGTGTTGCATCTTTTCCAACGTTACCATTCCATGGAATTTCTGTATCGTGGTTTACATTCATTGTTGTCTTTCTAAGACGTTACGTGGACATTGTTCTCCAGGGTGCGTTGTGCTAAGCGCGGTGGCATCCGCTTCACCATCGGCGGCAACCCCTGGTTCCTCATGGTCCTCATCCACAACGTTGGCGGCGCAGGCGACATCCGATCGGTCAGGATCAGCGGCGGCTACTCCAGTTGGGTCCCTATGTACCGAAACTGGGGCTCTCTCTGGACCGTCCAAAAGAAGCTTACCGGTGCCCTGTCCTTCATGATTACCACCAGCGACGGACGCACATTGACTACTCGCAATTGCGTCGGCAAGAACTGGAGGTTTGGACAAACGTGGGAGGGCACCCAGTTCCGGTAACGACGGACGGTCTTGCGACTTGGACGAAGACGCTCCGCGGACGAATACTTTTCTCGTCCGTCCGTGCGAAGCGGGTGGCAGACACTGTAGTAGGCCGGTTGCAATCCAGGATCTGAGCTTCTTTAGAAGCCGTTCCCTCCGCAATCCTGGGCTTGATTTTTGTATTTCTTTTCTTCTGGTTTTGGAAATTCTGGATTATTTACCGTAGATGATTTGGATAGACGGTTTATTTTATTGAACCAGCTGATTCTGCTGGATTGATTGATACACTTGCAATAAGATTTTCTGCCTTGGATCCCGTCGGAAACGGAGGGGGGATCCGGGGTCAGCATGTAGTGCGCTACATTGGGCTCTCATCAGTTGTTGCTGTGTTTTTGTGTGTTGGGATTGCGAGATTGTAATCGTATTTGTGTTGTACTTCTGCCACCCGCTTTGGAACGGTTTTTAATACAAGTATTTGTTGTTGAGTTGGGATGTGGATTCGATGAGGATGGTGTTGGGATGTGTGATATGCCATGTGATATTTAAAGAAAAGAGACCTGATTCTTACCATGGATTTTTCCGGGTTTCTTTTCTTCTTGAAACATATGGACAAATTCCATTGATAAGGAAAGAGTACACAGAACCGGAGGAACAACACCTCGGCGCAAATATCTTTCATTTTCTGAGTACTTTGATTCTCATATTATTGTTGGGACAATGAA
This sequence comes from Pseudoscleropodium purum, assembly GCA_963969395.1. Classification (NCBI taxonomy): domain Eukaryota; kingdom Viridiplantae; phylum Streptophyta; class Bryopsida; order Hypnales; family Brachytheciaceae; genus Pseudoscleropodium; species Pseudoscleropodium purum. The sequence continues at coordinate 11,102,380 of OZ017803.1, read as the reverse complement.
TTCAATCGCTGTTCGATTACTGCAAACTCTCTAATTTAATTTTTTAATGAGCGAAATCTTGTTAGTGAACTTATGGATGAAAGTGGACGAATGCAGTTGAGTGTAAAATATGTGACGAATAAATGACGGTAGTTGAAATTGCATGAACGCTGATGAAAGTGGAATTTTTTGAAATGTAGATACTCGATGTTAACCATTTCAGATTTTCAGCAATAGTTAATTGAAAGGATAATAATACTGATCATTATTATAATAAGCTGCTTCGTCTGTTCGGTTTGAGTTTTTTTCAATACTGAACGACCTGAAAACCACGTAAGACTTATCTGAATCAAAATTCAAATAAATGAAACGTCAATTTCATTAAATTGACAGTATTCCATGTGTCAAAAGTTACAGTGAAGCTACAAGGACAGGTATAGATTTTAGGTCTAAACCACGCAGTTTGAACCACACTTTTGTAATGGAATATCGCCAATTTAACAAAAATTAACGTTATGAATCATTCTATTTTCTTTGTGCAAGTAGTCTTTTTGATGAAATTACTTGTTTAGATACCAGTGTAACATCTTTGAGAAGATACGTGTGCTTAATGAGACATCCGGGGAATAAACTTTTTCTGGTTGCAGATAGATGTATGTAATTAAATATTTTCAGAGAGCGCTCATTGTGACAGTGCTTGTGGGGGGGGAAACTGAATTCCTCCCGATGAAAATGCTGGAACTTCTTAACGACTACGGCGGTCAAATTTGGAATCAAGGACCTCGACTTATCAGTGTGAGAGATCTAGCAACTTCAATTTCACCTTTTCAAAAGAGGGACACGTTTTTTCATTTCTTGCCAACTGGTGAACGAAACTTTCCCCCTCGCGTGGAAAGCTTCGAGCCCACATTTAGAAGGATTCCGTAGTGAGGTCAGGATTTGCGAATCCACATTGTGAGCACAAGGAGGTCACCATGAAGCGAGTTTCATGCCAATATTGGCAGTGGCTATTGGTTTCGTTAAGCGTTGCACAGGCAATCAAATTTGATGTTCATGAGCAAGAGTGTTGGATGCATGAAACAGAGTCGGACAAGGAAGTTGTGCAAATGTTTGTTAAAGTGGACAAGGATGTTAGCCCTGGGCCTTCACGACACATGGGAGTGGACGTTGTTGTAAGTCTTCTCTGGGATCACCAATTCTTTGCGGTATTCACTAGACTCACATGTAGCTACCTATGACATTCTTGCAAGGAGTTTTGGATACCTTGGGCCCATCTGTTGTTTCGAGGAAAGAATTAGGGTATTCAAGATGTTTTGATCCACAGTCATCTTCTTCCTTTGACACACAACTCTGTATATTTTTCCAAACGTCTTCATACAACTTCAATTTGAGAAATTTGGAGATGTCCTGACATCAATCACTTCAATTGATAGTCTTGGTCTAGAAAGGAATAATTTAGTTTTTGATTGATATTGGTGAACCAACAAAAGTAATGTATTGTTGTACACCAAGGTCAAACACATTGATTGAATTTAAATCTTATCTTGTTGTATATGTTATTAGATGAACAATTAGATGGGTGCATTCTTAGAACATCTTGAAGACTGTATCGCCATTTACTTGCAAATATTCAAAAATCAATACAAGCAACAAACTTTTGTGTTGCGCAATTGAGTGAATGTCTTCATGAGCATTTTGATGTATTGCCCTTACATTTGTAAAGAAATTCAAAATCAATACAAGTGGAAGAACTTTGATTTTATGCAAATGAGAGCATTTTTTTGATTTGTAGATTCAAGCTCCCGGAGGTCAATATATATACATAGAAAAGGTGAAACTTGAGGCAATTCATGATGAGGTTAACTTTGTAACAACAGAGTATAAAGCTACAATTAATTTTACAACTGTAGAAAAGGGGCAATATAATATTTGCTTTCACAATCGAGGGAATGTGGTTGAAACTATAAAGCTTGATATTTACCACACAAGTGTTGATCATGAAGAACCTATCAAGGATGGTGAGTATCCCCTTCAATGAGGCTAATTGAAAGTGTTTATATTCCCAAATAGAAATATATAATCTTGAAGTCTTTTTCTTCCCATATAATCTTTAGGAGAATCCTCACTATAATTCTTGTTGATTGATTATTTCAAAAATCCTATTTATCAATTTTAGAATATCATTATTCCTACAACTAAATTTCTCAATTTTATTAATCATAAGAGTTTTATTCTTTGAAATGATGGGTCCCAACAATCTTTTCTTACTCTAATATGTCTCATTTTCTCCTGAATATAAAAGCTTCCTACATATTCAAACCATTTCTTATCATTTCTTAGACACAAAAAGCTTTCTGCATATTCAAACCTATATTGGCAAGAAATCTCGATTAGGATTGGCTCATACAATGGTTTGTGAAGTGCAGTGCATATTCAGTCACTTATGAACCAAATGGCAAGCCTTGCAGATGCACTTGTAGATGTAGAGTTTGAACAAGATTGGCTTGCATCACACATTGATAAACATGCTTCTAGTATGTTTATTGTCTCTTTAACCTTGATTGGTGTTTATATATCATGTTCTATTACTAGACATGTTTTAAAAACTAAACCCTAGAAACCATTGGATATTCTAACTTTTATGGCATATTGTTAACAGTTCTAACTAACTTGAGCAAGCGAGTGGTGTACAAAGCAATGTTTGAAGCATTTGCCTTCATCACTTGTAGTGCACTCCAAGTTGTTATTTTGCAATGGTTCTTTCATAAACATTTATTAGGTAAGATTAACTACCATCCATTTGTAAAAGTGCAAAAGATGTTGTGAACTTTTAAACTTTGGTCTTCATATTAGTTCTCCTTAAAATCACGTAGGGTTAAGCCCCTCTATTGCGTGGCTTCACCAATGTAATGCAATTGTGCACAAGGATCTAAAACTTGAGTTTAAGATGACTTATGTTTGTGGAGCTATAAGATGGGCTAGTTTATCCTATGTAAAGAACTCTGAAAATTGCACCACTTCGGATTCTCCATTTTTGTACTCAATCACTCTTGTGAGCAAAGTTATGCTTGGTAACCATCACTCAAAATGCACTAGAGAAATTTCCTCATTTCTTTACATACATTGTATTGCATCAAAATCCATTTGCAACAATGTCACACTCTAAATTTCTTGTAATATAAATAGAAACCAAATAGTTTAATCCCGAATTCTTTTTTACAAAGAAGCAACAATTCCCTACATTTGGGCTACATTTTATTTCAAATTTCACATTTGAGTCATTGACATTGTCCGTGAGTTTTGTGCCCTACAATGAAGATGCATGCTCTGTTTTCTTGCGAAGATTTGCAAAACGTGACGATTTCTCAATTCATTGGGAGGTGTCAGTGCTGATTCCATTGTTTGCTGATGACAGGCAAGATACATTAGCACCCGACAACGTTGTCTTGTGCAAGAGATGGAAATGCCAAAATTTTGGATTCAAAGTTGAAGCTCGAACAAACACAACAGTCAAATTGGTGCTCATAAAAAGATGAGGTAACTGAAATAATTTGTGGGTGATCGATTGGTTACGGCATCATTGGAAAGTCAGACTTTAATTTCTCAAATACACTCATTCACAAATCACACCAAACTTACCGTGTCTTAGGAACTGCAGTTTCCTTCATACAGAAACTCGGGACAAAATAATGCTATAAATCTAGCACATTGCCTTTGAAGCCTTGAATGTCTTTGTAAGTGTGGTCAAATGTAGTCTAGATTTGGAGTTTTGTGCAAAGTAGACACATGTTAACCAAGAAATCTTGGGTAGGTTCCTACGAAGTCAATTTTGGTTGAACTTTCATGAAAATTTGGACACTATGTGTAAACATGTTCTTCCTTGGTGGAAAAACTATTTTTTTTTCTAATTAATTGCCCAAATCAAAAGTTATGCTATACTAAACTGTTGGGGTAACTTAGGCAATTTGAAAATCATTGGAGAATCTTTTGCTAAAAAGCTCATCAACTTTTGAAATTTGATATGTACCTAACTAATAAAATATGGCATACAATTGTCTAAATAAAGCAAAATTTAGTCTTCAAATCACATCCTAAAAAGAGTCAAACTTTGTTAGCTATGTTAGGGTGATTTCAAAAAGAAACATTTTCTTCTAACTTCAAGTCCTATTATCTTGCAATTTGTGAAGTCAAAATTCTTGAATTTTTTTTACATAATTATTCCAAATGTTTGTCTTTAACTTTTCACCATTTGTATTTGAAATAAAAAATTTTCTCACTACACATCAAAAAATGAAAAGTGTATTGCTAATTCACTTGACCTCATTGCATTACAAGATGATTTAGTGTAAGCTAGACATCTTAGTTGCTTCTAAAAATTTTCACCAATGAACCTAACATCATATACTTATGAATGGTTTAAATCCTCATATTTCTGTAGAACAAAAATTTTACTCTAAGAAGGCCCTAGGTTTGTTGACCTTGTTTCACAAGAATGAAAAAAAAATCCTCTCAATTCAAACTTTATAATCTTTCAATCCATGCAGTCAAATGGGCTGAATTTTTTCTACACTTTGGTTAAATAATTTACTTCAATTTTGTATGGTTGAAGTTTCAAAAAAAATTTCAATTATCATTTTTGAATAACATACCAAAAAACCGCAGTTTTTGACAATGTCTCCATGAAAACCTCCCACGGTCCTTTAGGGGCTAAAATCTTGCATTGTCTATGTCAAATCTTAAAAAATCTTTGCATTCCAAATTGATAGTGATACTCTAGTATGCCACAATATATGCTTATTTGTGTATATAAGACAAAATACAATATTAAACATACACTGATTTCTGTATTAAAATTTGTAGAAACTTGGTGATCATGAACATGATCTTTAACTAATAGGATTGAACTTTGGAACATGAAATTAATGAGCTGAAGAATGCTAGACGTGTGTCTAAGTCTACATTCTCAAACTTATGAGGATCTTGATGTCCTCCATTTGACTCCAGTTAGTGCTGTAAATAAAAACCCAAAAAAATTAAAAATATATAGGGTGAATGTAAGAAATATTTGTCCTTTTTTTCCCTAGGCTTCGGACATGTGATTTTTTCCTCATTACTTTTGCATCATATGTCAATTTTATATAGAATTTGAAATGAAGGTACATGTAATAGTTTTAGATATCAAGTAATTCTTCTGCAATTTTTTGCATTTATTTTACTATTTTTAAAGAGTTCCAAATTGGATGTCTACCTTGGCCATTTTATGAATTTTCAATACTATTTTTGACCCAAAAATGCAAATTTGAAGCTCAAAATTGGTATACAAGGACTTCTACAAGTTACACTAGTTTATGAAGAGATTTTCAAAAAATAATAAATTGTTCACCTTCCACATGTGCTCATGTAATCAAAATACTCTATTGACTTTGTGCAAGTGCAAAGAGCACAATTTTTCCCCCATCAACAAAAATGGTCAAAAAAGACCATCTTTGAGATTGAAAAAATGTATAAATTTCTTCATTTTATTTTGTTTTATTAAATTTTTTAAAATATCAAAATCAAAATGTCCATTTTCTTGATATTTTCCATCATTATTTTTTATTGGAAAACTTTTAAAGATAAAATTTTCTATGCTTGAATTTTTAAAGAAACACATTTGTTAATTTTTTACAAATTATCCATATTAAATTATTTCATTTCTAAAATTTTTATTCCAAAAGTTACAATCCTTTAATATTCTAGCCGTTTTGAGCCAAAAATGATACATGTTTCTTGCAACAACCCTAGATTAGAAAATTGAATTACAATTTGATGTGCAACATCAAATTGAATTTTTTTCAATTTTAAAATTACTAGAAAAGGGGGCCCATTTTAGCATAAATCGAATTGATTATTATTGATTTTAACAATTACTTTTGCTAAAATGGAAAATTCCTTGATTTTATTTGGGCAATCAACATAGATTGTGTGAACAATATAGATTTGCCAAAATGGTCAGTTCTTATCAACATAGGTTGCCTAAAACTATTGATTTCTTGTTGATTTGAAATGTACAATGATCAAATTATCAAAATTTCATCCAATTTCAAATAGTGCGTAGAAAATTTTGGAGTTTCTTTGAAATCTTTTAAAATTTATTAGAATATTTTGAATTTTTCAAGAATTTTTTGAAAATCTTTTGGAATCTTTTTTACAAATCGTTTCCAATAAGTTTCATGAAAGACAAATTTTTTGTGAAGGAGATATGGCCTCCAAAGTATACTAACTTTGCAAAAATTGAATGAAAAATTGAATAAATACAACAAACACAACTAAATGCAACAAGGGACTCCAACCATGGTACAATGATTAGAGCCCATGGTTGTTAACCAAGAGCTTTGAGGTTCAAACTTGTAGTAGGCGAAAAATTTTGGAAAAAATTCCTTTGTTGTCCTAGAATTTATAGACAATAGAGGATTTTTTTTATGGAAGTAAATTATTTTGAAGATTTTATGAATCAAAATAGTTCTATCCTAAATAGTGTCTAAATCAAGTTGTCCTAATTAACCATGTCTATCAACACAACTATGCAAAATCTATGTTGAAATAGACATGGTTTTTTCTAGTAGTTAAAAATGAAAATGAAGAATTATGTTTTATTCTTCGTATTTGCACAACTAATTGAAACCTAAATTATCCCATATTTTCTCTAATGCATATTTAAAATATATTGTTGATAAGAGTAAATAGTCCTATTTCACATCTAGTTTTTGCAACATACAATATGCTTTGTAATCCACAAAATCTATTGCAAAGTGCACAACTAGATGTACACCAAATTTTACATATGATAATGTTTACCAAAAGTACTTTGACTTTCTATACCTGAAATCTATACATGAATTGAAGGAAAAGATATTCAAAGAGTCAAATAAAGACATTCTTGCAAATTTCCAAAGTTGTTGCCTAAAGAGCCTTCTAAAATCATTTTGCATTGTCATTGCTAAAAATAAATGCACCGGCCCAATTGCAATTTATTTGTGAAACCAACTCCTTATAGATGGGTCAAATCACACTCAAATGGACCACAAAAGGGATCAAACACATTGAAATCTGCAATGTATCGTGTTTATAGCTATTGTTTTTAAAGCTAATTTACTAAATTTAGTCATTTTAGTCCTTTCCTACTAGTAGTCCCAATCATGTTAAGACTAATTTTTTTTTATTCATAGCAAAATCTAAACTTCTCTACTAAAGTTCAAATTGAAGTTTAGATGTCAGCTTGTTAGGTTTTTCAATAGTAGAAAAGGGGTCTAATTTCTAATGAATAATAATGTGATTGAATTAAAAAAAAATCATTTGTATATATACTTATATGATAGAGTAGAAAAAGACCTATTTGCTACAATTTGAATATTTTTTCATTTTCTATAATATTCAGAAGGAAAAACATGTGAACGTCCTTTTTAATATAAAAACTATTCCAAATAATTATTGTGATAAAACAATAAGTGTTTACATTATTCACATCAAGGTCCCTATGAAATCTATTTTTAGAATTGAATGTTTCATTTTTTTAAAAGATTAAATCAAGAGTTTGTCAAAAATCAAGAGATTAATTAAAAAATTATACTATTTTTAGTCTAAAATTTAATTACTAGAAATTCTTTTTCATAGTTGTATATTTTAGAAGACTAGAAAATTTGGATAAAAAAATCTATTTAAAATACTATATTATAATAAAGATACTAAATTTAGCCTTAAAACTGGTGATTTACATCTTTTGAAAGATTTTTTGTACGAAATTTCTTCTCCATCCCTTTAAGAGGATGCATTTCTATACTATTCATCCATAAAATTTTAAAAATAATAATGACATCAAAATAATTGAGAGCTTCAAAAGTTTAGAAAGCACTCAAGTTCTGTCCTACAAAAGTAATTCCAATGGTACCTTTGAGTGTGGTTTGACCTAGATTCTTGCTTAATGTATAAAACTCATTTGTGAGTGCCTAGGATTAATTTTGGACGTTCTTTTTTCAACACTTTGAAAAATTCATAATTTATTCACATGGTATCTCAAAATGTATATTATGGCTCTATAAGAATTTCAAAACCTCTTCCAATATCTACAACAAGATTCAACATTAACTAAGATAGTTAAATAAAAAGAACTATGTTTAAATGCTATTTAGACTATTTGAGGTGCAAATTAGCAATTAAACTTAATTATGTTGCTCAAGCTTTTGTCCCCAAAGTGAATTCAAAATTGGCCCTAGAATGGTTCATTTTTTATGATCCCACTATCCTAGTGTTTGAATGACCATAAAAATTTGATGTGATTATCACAAAGCTCAAGAAGAAGGCAATCCAAGTAGTTTTATAATTCCTTAATATTTTAGTAATATTTTACAAATTTTCAAAGTTGTGAATAAGATACCTTGTACATAGCCATGCACTCATCGTAAGTGGATACCTTGAAGTAGAAAATGTTCCATCTCTCATTGGCTTACTTAAAAAACAAACTCCCCACCTCTCATTGATTGCTTTTGAGAAGTTGCATTGATTTTGAATCATGGAAGTATTCATTCTAAGTCCTTTTGCAAGGTGTTGGAGAATGGAAGGTAACACAATTAGGCGTGCTTCCTTTGCAAGTGGCAATTTGTAGTTTTGTATTGATGTCAACTCTCACCCCTCCAGGGTTGACACGACGTTCGTTGACATTCGCGTCTTAGTGGACGCAGCATCCGCCTATCTCCCGTCCGCCCCGTCCGTCCGCCCAATTACGGCCGTCTGATCGACGCGCGGACTGATCTGGTCCGCACGATCTGGGCGTCCGCCTCAGGCCGTCCGCCCCGCCCGTCCACTTTCTGACGGCGGTCGGGACGTTGCGTCCGGACGTCCGGACGTCCGGAAAACGGATGCTATTTTGGGGCGGACGTTGACATTCGTCAATCCTGCACCCCTCTACTATTGGCCCCTCTACTAGAGCAAACCTAGTCACTTTTCATTCCCTTAAAATAGCAACAAAACATGGGTAGAGTGGAAAAAAAGTTACAAACAACAAAATGTGGGTCTAACTTGGCTACTAACATTAGTGTATGTGTAGGTCAATTTCTTAGGATAGTTTCAATACCTTGCTATCAAAATGGTTTAGTTTTTGTAATTTGACAACTTGATAGCTTGATTTGGATTTCTTGGCTTTTGGCACTTTGCTTTTTCTATTCTTTTGATACTCCTAATTTTGAATTGTTTTTTTAATATTATTGCATAATTGTGTTCCTTTTCTACACTTTCTCAAGAATAATTTCTGGATATCTAGAATTAGCAACAACGAAATTTTTTCAGATTTTCAAAAATAGTTGTACTGTACAATTTCTAAAATTTTAGATATAATCCAAAATTAACCTACACGTACGGTACATTAGATCATTTTCAGTATTTGATGAGTGAGAAGCAACAGAAGTCTGAATTTCCGGAATAAAAAACGACGCACCTGGTTTGATGTAGTGCCCCTTGACCTAAACTTTCTTTGGTCTTGCTTTGAACAAAACGATTAATTTGAAAATGAGTAAGGGGCTAGCTTGGGACTTCCATCGCAACTGATGTGCAACAAGCAAAGAAGTTTGCTTTCCGAAACATGAGACGCAATGGCAATAGCCATATCCATACCGACAGTGTCACTTTCAGTAGAAATTGTAACATGTGTTGGCTATGGTGCCTGACCCCCGCGCAGGACCTGGCAGATTGAAATCAGGAGTATGCCAACGAGAGGACGGAGCTCCATGTACTTACCAAGCTCCCACTACCACTCATTGATCACTAGCTCTTCAATTTCATGAAATTCTTCGGCGATGGAAATCAATCCATGCACATCGATCATATCCTGTTCTGGTCCGTTTCAACACTTTGCAGCAAATCTGCGAGTGCGTTCAATTCTTTGGTAGTAGGTCAGGAGAACTCGACCGTGTACACCTCAAAAACATTTCCAACTTATTGCTCGATCTCACGGTGGCAGAGTTCGAGAAAAGCTCGACACAAAGCAAGCAACTCTCCATCCTTAATTAAAAGAGCGTGACATTCAGCTTCGGAAGTCGAAAAATCACGAAATTCTTCGGCGATGAAATCGAAATCAATTCATGCACACAGATCATATCCTAGTCCAGTCCGTTTCAAAACTTTGCAGCAAACCTGCAAGTGTGTTCAATTCATTAGCAGTCGGTAAAGAGTACCCAACCGAGTTCACCTCAAAAACATTTCCAACTAGCTTATTGGATGGTGGCAGATCTAGTTACAGTGCGAGTCAAAGCTCGACACAAGCAAGCAACTTAATTTGCAATTTCAAAGTCCCCCTTCAGCACCGGAGGTCCGTCCCGGGGTCGACCTGGAGTTTCTGGCAGAACCCCACGTAAGCATTGACTCGATTCTCCACGCGCTGGTCGAATCCATGGCCGCACTCCATGCCATTGATAATCCGATTGGTGCTCGCAAAACTGGTCCGCAGAATGGCATCATGGCACCCACTCGCCATCCAGAACCACAGCGCTGTCTTGAACGCCGTGTCTCCATTCTGCGCCACTTGATCAGGATCCGCAAGCAGATTCAAGCCCAACGCATCCCCACACGCCCCGTAGTTGTAGTTCCATGAGAGCTGAATGGGCCCACGGCCGTAGTAACTCTTTCCTGCTGCACAGGGGTACTGCGTATTATCCGCTTGGCAGTAATTGATTGGGGGGTCGATCTCCTTGATGAACTGCAGCCCGCCGGACTCCTGCTGCACGTTTCCGAAGAAGGCTGCGATCTCCCGTTTCTGGTCGTCGGCACTGCCGGAGGTACCGAACGCAGTGTAAGCTGAAGTGGCGTCAGAGAACGCTTGGAATGTGTAGAAGCTGTTGCGGTTGGGGAACCAGCTGTTGAAGTCGGATTCGGTGAAGAAGCTCGACCAGCCGGCGCCTCCAGATGGCGGGGTAGGGGTGCCGGTACAAGGGCCGTTCTTACAACCCAATCCACAGTAATCATCACCCGTGCCGCAGAAGTCAAACTGGCTACAGCAATCGGTAATGGCGGGGCATGGCGATGAGGCTGAACATGACCCTTCTGAGGTGCCGGCACAAGGGCCGTTCACACAACCCGATCCACAGTAATCATTAGTCGTGCCGCAGAAGCCGAACTGGCTGCAGCAATCGGTAATGGCGGGGCATGGCGAGGAGGCTGAACACGACCCTTCTTGAGCTGCAACTTCTGCTGCTGCTGCAAAAAGGGCTACAAGAACAACAAGCAGCAGTGAGAGACTCGCATGCATTGAGCGAGCCATTGCCACAGAGCAGGGAAACGGGAATTCCTAAACCCTGGAATCTGGAACCTGGGACCTGTGGGTGCAATTGAATGCGAGATTCTGAAGCTGGAATCTGTTAGAATTGCATCAGGTGGCAGGCTGGCAGCTGTGGGCTGTGAAGAGAAGTTGGGGTGAAGGGGTTTTTGTACGGGGAGGGATACAGACAATGCTGGAATACAGACAATGTATCAGCAGTCTGTCTAGTGTCTGATCTCGTGGAAGTGGTGCGGGAAGTGGTGGAACGTGAGAGTCTCAGGCTGAGACGCGGGCTGGTCATGTGAGTACGTCGGACCTGACGGTGACGTGGACCTGATGGCGACAGTAAATGGAAACGAGGTTGACAAGTCTGCACACAGAATGGGACCTTTGTGTGCACACTGCACTCTTATGGAATCTTGTCGTGCCAGGGCCTCACTCACAGGCTTTGCAGGACGGACGGAGTAGCTTTACGAAAGCAACATGGATGGACTAATTGGACTGATTTGGTAACTGAAGAGCCAAAACATGGTTACCATATAAACCGTAATTGGCAAGGTTCCAGATTGTCAGTAGAATTGGAGTATGATTCCACAGTCGGGAACTGGGATCCATTTAACCCTCTTACTTTATTTGACTGCAATTGCTTGGAAGACAATTGTAGGACTTCTGTATGAGAATTTCGTTCGAGTTTTCCAGCCCAGTGTTTGGGAAAAAAACGGCGGATATATAGTTCAAAGATAGCCAACAGAATTGGAAAAAACAAAACGGGTTGCATTTGAAAACATCTTAAACCGGTGCAACCCGTTTTAAAATCAGGTTGAACTACCTTATTGGACTTTGCTTGGATTCGAAGAATGAAGAGAAGAAGAAGACGACGTGGAGTCGAAGAAGCGTACTGGAAAAGAGTGGCGTAATAAGGCGTCAACCCTGAAATCGCCAATCCGACAAATTAACATGTTGATGTATTATATATTAAGTACGCACTGTCAAAAAATCCATCACATTTTCATTCTGGAGAAACTGACATCATTCAATAACTTCATCCAACATTTATGATACAAAACCTAGAGCGTGATGAGAATTCTTGTGGTTCATTATGCACACATTTACTTTGTCTCTTGCAATCAAGAATATGTAACGGGAGAGGTGTTGTGGACTTTTGCAACAATTGTACAATTAGAAGTAGTTCTCTAAGTGAATAAATGATTTGGGAAATAATTGTTGGTTGTTTGAAAATTGAGATTGAAGGTTTAATTACAATAAAGTAATGCATCTTTAAAGTGAATAGACTCTTCAAATTGGTTGTGTAGAAGGTTGTAGTGTAGTTAATGCAGAACTAAAGAATTGACATGCTAAAGTATTGTTCAATATTTGTCTCTATATGGTCCTAGATAGAATTAGAAGCTTCAAAATTTTGCCTTGAGATAGATGAAAAGAACAAGGACAATGTAAAAGACAAGAAAATTAATAAACAAATGAGAAGCCATAATTGTCTTATTTTCAATTAGTAAAAATGTGGTAATGAATGTTCCATTTTTTATGTTTTATTTTCAATTAGTGAAGGACACTTTGTGAACCCTTGTTAGGTGTCATTTAAATACAAGAAGATCTCTTTGGAGATACACTATAGGCAAGCTCGTTTAAAAAACTAGGCCAGTTTTTTTCCTACCCCACCTATGAATTTAAATATCAACCTACTAGCTTTCACTTTCAAAAATTATAATTAAACAACTAGCATTCCAAATTTATGCAACTTCTTGTGTTTACTATAGGGGGCATTCTTCTTTTACTATAAATTCATCTATTGCACCAACTAAATCCAATTTTGATTCATCTAGTAATGGGGTGCTTCTTAAATATGTTATTGTTGCCAAAAGTTACTTTTGACAAAAAATTAATTAAATTTTTTGAAGTTGAATGTTTTTGGAAATCAGCAAGTTGTTTTGCTAAATCCCAAGAAAATGAAACATTATGAAAGTCAAAATGTTGGAAAAAATATATGTACAACTTAATTCCAAGACATGTCTACTAAATAAGAACGAATCCAAATTCTTTCCTCTAACTTTATTGCAAAATAGGGACACTATAAAAACTAATGAGTTCATTTAACCCATAAAGTCCCAAGTGTCCTCGAAGAACACTTAGGTTTTTAGGTGAATTCATTCAATCTTAATATTCAACATGATTTTTTCAAAAATTTTGTGAATATATAGTTTCTCACATAAATTTCATAGAATTCTGACTTATAGTTGAGGAGTTATAAATATTTTTTTGAAAATTTAAATTTGTTTGACAACTGGGGCAAGGGAATTTGCTTTGATTATGGCAGGGCAGCAACATTGGGTACAAGGAGAGCCTAAGGGGAGGGTAGTGGGTTCCATGATGAAGGGTTTTTAGTTTTAGATAGTTATACTTCCCCATTGGAAGTTCTAGGTAATTCATAGTTCCCAATGATTAGAATAGACCGGGAACACAGTGGGAGCATATTGGAAACATACCTCAACCCTTTTTCCATTCTTTATTCACATAGTGCTTCTAAATTCCATAGGTCATACAATTTTTTTTTAAATAAAAAATTTGGGAGATTGTAAAGGCGTACTATATCTTTCAACCCACTATGTGGATTTTTAAGTTTCAGATTTATGTGGTGGAAAACTTGTTCAAAAATTTATATGAAGCATTGTGAACTTTTGGACACTATTGCATTGTAATATTTTTTTGGATGTGTTCCATGTCATTTTTTGACTTGAAATTTTTTGGAGACATTCCTAACATGATATAGAGTATGATAGATTTTTAAGTTCAGCACCTACAATGGAACAAGTTCCCACAATCAATGGTCAAAGACAATTGAAATTGTCGGTCACAGTCTAAAAAAAAACTTTGACTTCAAATGCATATATCTTTCAATCTATGCAGTCAAATATTACAAAATTCTTACAACTTCTTCTATAAATCTTGTACAAGATCCTATGGTTATATTTCCATTAAAAATATTTTGTTGAAAATTTAGATAAAACAAGAATAGGGGCAATTTTGAGTGGGTTTTGACAAAAAAATGGCCTTGGTCATTTAGGGATTAACCCCTGCCCTTAGCACTCCAACATCTTAAAATTTGAACAATGAATAAAGAAGTTCCAAAGACTTTTTTAATTATTCAACTCCTCATTCATCCAAACTAATGCTTGACATTTTTAAATTGAATTTGATGAAATTGAGGCAATATATAAGAGCAAAAATACAAAATAATTCAAGAAAATATTCATGTTCTTGGGGATTAAAGCTATGACCCTTACTTACTTTCCTATGGAATGAAGAAAAATGTTCAACTTCCAGGCTAGATTATCTAAAAAGGTGCTGAAAGTCAAAGAAAAACTATTTAGTAATTGCAAAAGTAGTCATTGCAAATCAAACTACTACATAAGATCTTCCCTTTTCCAAACAAATTTTGAGGATGAATAATTGCACTTCTATCCTATAAGACAATTTGATTCCTTGTCATCCATTGAACACAAAATGTCCACCTTGGCTTTCAAAAGTTAAGCTTATTGACAGATATCATTGTACAAAGAATGATGCATTCTTTATTGAAACCTCATTATAAATGTGTGTACCTTTCATTTCTCACTATCTAAGTTATGGGTTTGTAAACAGATGGATTTTCTTGACCAGATGTGAAGTTCGATGGGGGTGGAAACCCAAGGCAAATGCAGCCATCGAAAAGATAAGAGAGCACGTTTTCGTTGGCACATTGGAGCTTTGGAACTGGAGTGTCAAGGTGATTTTCATTGCACAATGTTCTCCAACCCCCCTTGAGCCCTTGATTTACTAAAATGAAAACATGGAGGGCTTGAACACTAGGTTGGAGGGGTGAAATTTCAGGAAAAAGACTAGGATCTAGCTACAATTCCTTGAAATTTGAGGATATGTGTTATTTTTTAAGGGGTGTTTTGGTCTCGTAGTATTAGTTTGCATGTTTGTAGACTTAATTGCTTATTGCTAAATGCAATGGGGGTGCTACTCTTTCATAATTGCATGAGATGTAGACTACAATTTATAGGGGCCTAGACTTGTAGGTTTTGCATGGAACCTCCCTTGTTGACTCATGACTTATGTGTATAGCAATGTGATTGTTGTTGTCCGTAAGCGATTTTTGCTGCAATTTTGTTTTAGTAACAAGTTTGTATGATGGGGTTTATTAGTGTAGACTTCACAAAGGATGATATGGGCAAGGTGGTGCGGGTTGCTAATCTTGTGAGATCTACAAAGAAGAAGATGGAGAAGGCTACCTTAGAGTATGTGTTGGCATTGGCATGAATATTGAAGGAGATGAATTAGAAGGGCAAAATCATAGACTTTCAAAGGCCAAAATCAACAAAGAAAACAATGCAATTATAGTAAAAATTAATTCAAAAATTTGAAAATAGTAAAAATTAATTCAAAAATTTGAAAATAGTAAAAATTAATTCAAAAAATAAAATTCCTAACTTTAAGGTGCTTTTTCTCAACCATTTTCATCTTTGGAAACAATAATCATGTTCTTTGCACTAATGTAAAGGGAGTGCACTTTGAACACATAATATGAAAGGTGGATAGTTTAAAAACAATAAAATGATTGAAAAAAATTGAAAAAAATTATTCAGTATCTACAACTTTTATATGTATGTTGATTTAAAATTTTGTATAAAATTAACATATAAAACAAAAGTTATGAGCAAAATACCACTTGTCTAAGGTCAAGGATACAAAATATAGGACAAGTGCTTCTTACAATCACCCTATAGTGAGTGGTGGCATTCTTCATATGGTCAAGTGTAAGGTTTGCAATGCTCTTGATAGAAAACCTTATATGATGGTTCCTAAGTTAGATACTCTCTTCAAATATGATAAGAAGAGGATTGCTAAGAAAGATATGCCTTAGTATAACATGAAGGTTGGGGAGCAAAATAGTGCCACACAATACAAATATAAAAAGAATCTAAAATTTGCCGCAACTTGGTTGCTACCAATGGTCCAACAATAAATCAAAGAGTACACAACCATGGATACTTAGAAAAAGAAAATCCTATTTGCTACTCTTTTCCAACTTCTCAATGAAGGTCATTCCATAGTAGAATACAAGTCTTATATCCATTTATACCAATTGTTGAATGTACCTTATATACCATCTATACATTGGTGTCATAATTTAGTGGGTGATGGCCAATTCATATACAAGTAGGTTGTTTATGAGGTGAGGAGGTTGATAGGTATGAGCCTAGTAGTTGTCACCTGGACCTCAAAATATTTGTTTTTTAGATTTCTTTCATTCCTTATAGTCTTTTTACGTTAAAAAGAAATAAAAATGTGTGTTAAAATCGTATTAGTAGAAGTCCTTACAATTGTGGAGTGTTATTTTTTGAAAATCTGGAAGTGCTCTAAACACTTTCATTTACCATTTCTAGTGTCTAAATAGGTGTTTAGTATATCAATTAGGAGTTTGAGATAGAGTTGAACCCTAATAGACAAAGTCATAGAAGATACTTATTTTAGATTGTTACTAGATCTACTTGAACTCACTGATTCACAAAGAATACACATTGAAGATTGAAAAAAGGTATTCCTAGCATAAAAACATATCTGGAGCTCAATAGTAAAGTCAATTTGTGAAGATTTCCTCATATGAAAATAATTCCCCATTGGAGGAATTAAAAACACGAAGTAAAGAATTTAGACCTTTCCACATTTGATGCAAGTAAACATACAAAATTTCAATCAACATTTGGGAGATTTCTAAAGGTTATCTAAAAAATTTCGTAATTTTCCAAAGTACAAAAAATGATTCCATAGGAAGTCAATTATGTTAACCCGTGACTAGAAATTCATAGAAATTATCTAGGTAGTGGTAAAATCCCACTAAAAATTAGAATATTGTATTTTAGTTTAAATTAGTGTCTAGACAAATTTCAAGACATTCCGACACCAATCAGTGCTAAAATTGATAGTGGCATCAAATTTTAACGGTTTTAAAAAACATTCAACAAATTAACCAATGTACTTGGCACATACGGTGTCCAAAAGAAGTGAATTTGAACTCTTTTCTTACTATCTTAGACCTTGCAAACAACTTAAGCATACCAAATCTTAAAAAAAAGGCAAACTCCAATATTTGAATTTTCTACCTTTTCATTGGCTTGCAATTCATTAACTTTTGTTTGGAAAATAGTTTAGAAAGTAGGTGTAAGAGGGTTTTCTAGGCTAATTTGGACCTTCTAAAGAAAAAGGCACAATTGGTTTTGCGTTTGGAGCATCTCTCTAAAAGTTAGAACAATCACAACAATAATATATATTTTGATTTGACGTTAATTTGGTTTTACATAGGAGTAGTTGTAGGTAATTTGAGAGGGATTGGGGGCCTTGGAAAAATATAAAATGCCCTCACCTCTTCTCTCTTTGCACCCCTTTTCTTTTAGTATTTGGCCACACATAGATGCGTTTGAATTTTTGGCATTTGCCAAAAAAACTCTTGTTTTCTCGCATTTCTTGAGCATTTTACTAGTAGTTTTCAAGCTCTCTTTTGTGTCTTTTGCTTACCTCAAAGGACTTTGGGGTCCCTTTGAAGTATTGCTATCTTTTGCTTGCGCTTTCAAGTGGTTTAGTCCCTTGAACCGTTGGTTATCATGTTGAGTCTACTAACTAATTCTACTTGGGGGTTTTCGGAGAGAGATTTCACATGATTGTTGTTGCAAATCTCTCCTTGAAGTCTCACATTGAAATTTGTGGTCCATTATCAACCATTGGGTCATTTGGAAGGTGATGTTTATTGCAATCCTCCCAAATCCTGCAATTTGTGTTGTCTAAGTGATTTGGTTCTTTTTTAACTAGAAACTTTAAATTTTCACTAACCCCCTCGTGTTTTGCTTAAGAAAGTGGTGTTATGCCACTAAACAACAAAGCCATCGTCCAAAGATAATTTTTCCAAAGTATTGTTTGAAGTCAATTGTAGAGATCTTTGGTTGAATCTAGGACTCTCAAACGCCCCAATATAACCGAAACTTTTGCAAAAATATTTTAGAATTTAAAGTTAATCCCTCTAATATGGCAAAGCTTTTGTGTTTAGTGTTATTCTTTATGGAAGTCTGTGTCACCTTCCAAAAAATCGGTGTTAGCTGAGGCATGGCAAAGCTTTGCTTCCCCTTGGAATTTTTGTATTTGAGTTAAACTTAAAGGGTCCCCATACAAAGACCCTAATTTGGGTTTAAAAAAATCTGATTGACAACAACTGCCATATTTATGGTTTTCAAAAAATCAAAATTTCCGAACCAGCGGATCCGGCCAAGACAACAGCCATATCGGCCGCCAGCTAAAGACCACAAGCCCACCAAAACACAAGCCACCGAAGCACTAGAGCCAGCTCGGCAACCAGCAACTAGCCTGACAAGCAACATGCAATTCATACAAGGAGATTACTTAATTACTACTGACCATTGAATTCACATACATTAGTTTTCCAAAACAGAAAATTCAATTGGGATGATGTCGCACAGGCCCCAACTTTGAGTTTTTCCCATTGGAAACTCTGAAATTTCTATAGGGAGGGAAAAAAAGTTTGGAAAATTGATAAGTGACATCCAATGCAGTCAATTGTTTTCCATTTTACACTATCTTGTGTGGAAATAATTTAGAAGGAAAAAGAAGCTAGTATCAATCCAGAGATTGATGTAATTTCGTTCAAAGCAAATTAGGGAGATAGTAAGTCAAAATCTACTCCAGGAGTCATTTTCTTATTAATTTCCAAAAGTGAGAGGGTAAGAAAACCAAAATCAGCCATAACATTCAATAGCTTTTAGGGAGGTTGCCTTTCCCTCCGTGGAGGCGTCATCCATGAAACTCATCCACATATCAATAATCTAAGCTAGCAATACTAGAATAGTGGCAATAAATTTCTGGCATGTTCCATTTTCTTTTGCTAAATCTTGGACTGAATATACAAATGAACACAATTTGTTAAGAATAATAGTTTGCCTAAAATCCCAAGCTAGAATCCTTTGAATTACATACCATAGCAATTTACTTTCTAGCCATTGCAATAATTTAATTTGAAATTCAAACATGAAGAGAAACTCTCTATATACCTATGGGGTGGTAGGAGGTAGAACAACCCATGTGGGATTTATAAATTAGGATTTATAGTTTCTTAAACACTAATAGTTAAAATCAAAAGTAGGAATTGTGATTGAAGTAAAATTTCAGACCTCATTTAGGCATAGTATAATAACTTTTTTCAAACAAATTTTACCATGAAAAGTTGTTAAATTGAGATCAATTTCATCTCCAAAAATCCATTTGAAATTTAGATCCTCCAATCAAAAGTTATGGAAAAATTTCAAAGAGGATGTTCACATATGTCAAAAAGAAATTTCGTTCCAACCCCTCTCTAAAATTTGTCCATAACTTTTGATTGGAGGTTCTAAATTTCAAAAGGATTTTTAGAAATAAAACTTAACTTCATTTACCAACTTTTTCAATTCAAAGTTTAAAAAAAAAGTTTTTATAATGAGGTCTGAAATTCTACTTCAATCATAGTTCTTTGCTTTAATTTGACTACATTATAAGCAATTGAAAAACTACAAATTGTAAATTACACATTCTGCATTGTTTGTTGTACCAACTAAGACCCCATAGGTATATAAAGAGTTGTCTTCTCACCTGGCATCACACAATACAAGTGGCTAACAATGTATATTGAGGAAAATTTAATTTTGGAATTGATTTCCTTAATAATTTTGTAGACATTTTGTTAAAACCTTTCATGTTTTGCACTATTCAGTTTGAATTGTATATATTTGAGTTTACATTTATTGTACCTTGAATGAGTTTGAAGATTTTGTGTGTTGTTTATGTAAGTACCCCAATTAGTAACCAATCAACATTTTAACAAAATTTGATACATATCATTTAGCTACTGATATGGTGCCAAATATTTGGCACCATTTTGTTAAAGGGAAGGCAGCCAGTGACTCTACAATTGAATGTTATGGCATGCTAAGGTAGTAGAACAACCTCAAAATTTGGAGCTTGAAAGCATCAAAGATTAGCAAAGAGGTATTAGATCATTTAGGGCCGAAATGAAGTTTCAATCAACCAACTGAAAGTCAACCCCCTCAACTAATTCAATATATTAATAAGTTGATAATTTGTTCCCTTGCCTTGAATTTTGGCCCTTATTGGCTCACCACCTAGTTCTCAAAAACTTGACCTTTGACTTGTGCAAACAAAATAAGTGAATTAAAAGTTACTTTGGAAAAAAGATTAGTTATAGGATTAAGGTCAAGTTTGATTTCGCAAACAAAGATATACCATACATCAGGAATAGTTTGACTTTCATGACCCTAGTTAATATTTGATTAGAGGACAAAAAGAAAAGACAAAAAATAGAATATTATTTTTAGGGATATTCTATAATATAGTTATTAGATAGAAGAAGTCAAACAATTTTGTCTTAATATCTTGCTTAATTCCAAATAAATTAGTCAAAAATTAGCATTAGATTTGATAGGATTTTATTCTCAACAAATATCTACAAAAAAAAATAGAACATTTGAAAGAAGTGGAAGAAAAAGGGAACAAGAATTCATTGAAGTACAAAACTTTAGGATGTCTCCAAATCTAGTGGAAGTTTACAACATCAACAACATACAACAAAAATTATTAAAGATGGAGTTCAAGCATGCATTTGACAACCTAGCAACAACATTCCATAAAGGCGGAAGCAATGTTGAGGTCAATAATTGAACTTTTTTGCAATTTTCACCACAATTCTTGCATTTTCACCAAAAAACATTACCGTAGTACCTCTTCAATTTTGGCACCCTCTACCAAATATTTAATAAAATTTGACTTTCTAATTTTGGCAGAAAAAATTAATTACTACAATTTTCATCATCTTAGATACTAAATTAATAAAAAGTTTGGCATGTAGTTTCAATAAGCAATTCATCAACAAGAGTGGAGTGTTGAAAGAGAAGATCTTTATACAAATTGTGTGATAAGAGGTAAAATAACCTATGTGGGATATTTAAATAGTTAGGATTAGTAGGAGCTCAACCCCTTTTAGTAAAGTCAAACATAAGAAATGTGTTCAATGTAGAATTTCAAACCTCATTTAGGCATAGTAGAACAACTTTAAATTTTTTTTTGAATTGAGTTATTGTAGAAAATGAAGCTAGCTTTCATCCCCATAAATCCTTTTCAGATTTTGATCCTCCAATCAAAAGATATAAACAAATTTCAAGAGTTGGAAGGAACATTTTCTTTGACATTTTCAAACATCCCCTTTGAAATTTGTCTATAACTTTTGTTTGGAGGCTCATAATCATAAAAGGATCTTTGAAAATGAAAATTAGATTTATTTCTCAACTATTCTTGAATCAAAGTTCTTTTGAAAAATGTTATTTTATTATGCAAAAATGAGATCTAAAAATCTACTTTGAATACAAGTACTATTTTTGACAATGAGAGGTCAAGCTATCATCTTCAAATTACCCTATATCCTTTGAGGGTTTATGAGAGAGAATGAATTTCATTATAAAAACAACCTCTCCATCTTCTATTTCTATATAGTTTCAATGATGAAATTCCTTGATGTTTCCATCAGTAAATATCTTGATGATTGCTAATCTTGTTGTACATATGGTTGATGAACATTGAACTTTATATTGTACCTTCTTACTAACATTATTTATTTTAAAAAAAAATCAACCCAATCATTTAATTCTTTATGGTTAGGCAAGATTACTAAACCGTAGATAGTCACATATTTCCATTGATTTTGGCAATTAGTGTTGTAAATTTCAAGATTTTTGGCAATTATCATTATAATTTTCTGAAATTACGATATCTTTAAAAACAATTAATTTTTGCCGAAATTGAAGAGCTACTACGGTAGATTAGAATTTGACTTTTGAATTTTGAATTTAAATTAGAATAACCCATAGTAGATTGGAAAATCTCCTCGTAAATTTTTAAAGTAATTAAAAAATTACCATAGTACTTTTGAAAGATTAATACCGTAATAGCTGAAGAAAATTACCAAAGTTTATCTTTGGATGAAAATAGTTGAAATTAGATGAAAAATAGTAAACCATCCAAAGGAATCTTTTAAAGAGTCTTTAATGAATCTAGCATCTATAATAGAACTAAAAGTTAAAGGATAAAAGATAAAGTAATTTACTAATCCAAGGTAAAATTGAGGGATAAATTTTGATAAACCAATGAGTGTCAAAATTTACCATTAAATTATTTTTATTGTGAGGATAAAAGATAAGAAGGTTTTTTTACCTTGATGGAAAGGTAAAACCAAGCTCTCATAGATAAATTATTTAGTCTTAGAATTTGGGTAAACAAAATTTCAAATAAAAGTAAAAATTATTAAAGGTTTTTATCACTTAAGTCAAAAGATACTTCAAAAAATGAAAAGTAGAATCTCAAAGGAAATATTTTTGGGATTCCAAAATCACTTCAACTTCACAAATTGGGCTAGAAATGTAGAAGTTAGAGTAGGATGAAGCTTTGAATTGAATTGGATTAGAATTGGATGAAAGTCAATCAAAGTTCACTAAAACACACTAAATTCAAAATTTAACCTCTTAATACGGAAACGTCTACTTTTGGGACAATGCATAGAAGGCAACGTCTGTATCTAACAGAGAAAGACAATTTTTCATCCAATTTCTTTTATGGAGGCAAGTACTTCTGTTGTCCACGTAAAGTGAAGCAGCTTATGCCCTAATACATAGCCTCTATTTTTCCAATAATGTTTTAGATGGGACGTGTCAGAAAAAGATGAAATTTTCTTCTGCCCACTTATGATGGCAAAGCACTATACAAAATTTTGTGTGCAGTTCAATTCTGATAGGGCACTGTACAATTGAAAAAAAGAGCTGGCATCACTCTTCTTTGAGAAACATTGATTATTGAAGCTTCATGTCTTCCGCAGAGTAATTCGTGCTAATGTTCTGACAAGTAAAGTCCAAAGACTACTCTACAATAAACTAACTCTTCTCATTTCCATGCAAAATAACTAGCTTTTCAGAAATACTTTCACACAAGCATGCCGCCAATGCAGCACTCAGTTGAATGCTCTATTAATCAAGTCCATAAATTCATGTACGTCTACTATGTACTGACTAAGCTTTGTATACTACAAAAATTCAGAAATAAAGTTTCAGCCAAAATAATTTCATGTACAAGAAATTGCGTTCAGCATTGAGCATTGAATGCATCCTTCTCATAGAGATCATGCTACTCTGGGGTACAAGCTCCAAATTACAGAAATCATGTAGCAATTAGTATTCAAGAACTTGGCAGCCACTTATGCGTATCTAGAAAATTTGTACTGTACACATTACAGTGCTCGCCGAGATGAATTTTTGATTAGTGGCGACATCAACTTGAACAACACTCTTTTACAGTACATAAAAGAAAATTTTGAAACACTTTCTCAGTCCTCGTCACATCAGTAGCACAGTAGTGTAGGCTTCAGTTCTGTAGTGAAGGCTTCTCGTTTTTCTTCGCAGTATCCAATTACCACTGTATTCATGGTTGTCATAATGGGCGAGTTAGGGTCATCGGACCGGATGGACGGACGGTCTGAACGGCTTTAATTTTGTAACTTGTGCAATTTTGCAGAATGACACGTCACCTCGGAATGCGCCCTGACGATCTCGTCCACGCCCAACATGTTCCTTAATCCACATGGCATCTACGTGACCTATTTTTTCATTATCAAAAAGTCAACTATGTGTTGACTGTATCGGACGGACGGGACCTCTAACGGCCGGGCGAACCGGACGTCCGTCCACTATGACAACCATGACTGGGACTATAGTTTCCTTAGACAAAGGTGCTACAACAACCCACAAATCGACTTGCCAATTTGTAGTGCAGTTTCTCTGCAAGTCAGTAACGGCTTTTGAAGCACTGCTACTGTCAGTTGAAGCACATTATTCGCTTTTGTTGTTAGCGTCATGGGCAAATGAGACAAATCTTCTAGTGACATTTTCTGCTTACCTCTTTTTATTGTAGTTGTCGGCTCCAAGTCCTGCATGCACTTCTCTTTTACTTTGGCAATGAAGTCGTTTTCCAGCTCTGAAGAAGTAATTCTCATGTTTAGACTTGCAGGTGAAGGAAAGTTTCCAGGCTGGTAAGGACTAAGCAACATATCAGCAGGAGCATTGCAGTTAGATGCTGGACTAGTGTTGTAGTCGTCCATATTCATGGGGTCGAAGGGGCTGGACATGAGAACTCTTATTCGTACTCTAGTAAGGCTATGTGGTGCAGCAGCAAATCCTACAATGACACGGAGGGGAAGACTCGTTAGGCCACAATAGAACACGAAGAGCATGGTTAACGTCGTCACTAAAACCGTCTTGATGTCCTTCAGGTAGTCATTCCTTCCAACCGAGGATTCGTGAACTGTGGTGTCAATATAGGAAGCGCAATCCACGTGGACTGTCTTTTTTCTTGATGCCGTGCTTAACAACTCTTCGTAACAACTGCCGTCTTATTCCCAGTCGCGACTCCCATTCCCAGTTCAGTTCCCGACATCGCTCGTCTACCCGGATCTCCAAAGTGACAACAATGTAGAGACACCTGCATGGCTTCTTGGACTCGTCATTCACTCGTACGGGCAAAGCGACAGACGAGAGTTGATGTACGTGATTTTGCTAGATGATGGGAAGGAAGTCCACTTGCCTTGCGGAGAAGTTGATCACATTGCTTCTGTTAGACACTGCAACTCCGATGACATACCCATCTTCGAAATGGAAGAGTCTTGCTTGCTTTCAACTGGTGGACATGCGTCATCGCAAGAGAGGGACGGAGACAGCTACACGACGTACTCTTCTTTTTTCTCAGCACTTTTGCGTTCATCAGCTTGCGGTACCAGTGATGGTCACTTCAGCTTTGAGACCTCCTGTCCTACTGTCGGAGAGAGTTTGAGCGTATCCACTGCTGTCGTCCCGTCGCACTTGGCTGAGTGCTCGTCCCCAGCACTTCAGATGACAGACGACATTGAAATTGACACTGGCCTCCCTCAAGAACTTCGAATGCAGGGCATGAAGTCACCAACGACGTTTAAGTATTCAACTAGTAAGAACTTGAACTCAACACTAAGAGAGGGAACGACTGCAGCACTTCTGCATTGATGATACTGTACATTATTTCAAAATTGTCGTTATGCCATGACATGTGATGACGCGGACCTTCGAAGTGTGTGTCCAACGCTCAATTAGTAATGCCGAAATCCATATCTCTCAGGATCTCCTGAGCATGACAAAGTACTGTCCTTAGATTTCTCAGACATCAAGCCGGCAGTATCGTCCTAAACTTCCCGAAGGTACAGCTGTACAGGTGGGGCCGTCACTGCAGCACCGAACCACTGAGTTGTTGTTACAAAGGACAGCCACTGCAACTGGCACTGGAGCATGTGAAGCAGCACTTCCTTCAGCGACGGTAACCAGGGCTATGTCAACGGCAACTGGACGTGCATGTCCCCGTCGAACTAGGAGAAATGGTTGACTCTCTGCAGCAGCTCTACGTCTTGCCTTTCCTGAAGAATTTGCGAATGATAATTGGACTATGCAAAGGACGACATTCGTTAATAGTCCTCCTCCATTTTCAGGTCCTTTGCCTGGCTCCTCGTTCCGCATGCTTCGCATGCCAAGCAAAGCCTCTTTGTTTGCTCGATACTGGAGCAATAAGACTCTGCAATGCATCTGCGTGGACAGTAACAGATACGCTAGTGAACTGCATCCAAGAAAACACATGCCGATGGGTGGATCAAATTGGTGGCGACTTGATGTAATTGAATTGAAGGCATTTATAGCGGTAAACATGCTGATGGGAATCAAACGGCTGTGCAATCATCGAAGCTACTGGCAGAGGAGCAATGAGTTTTTTTACTGTCCAAGCATATCTAGCATTATGAGTAGCGAGAGATATGAAGACATTACCCGCTGTCTTCATGTAGTAGACGACAATACGCTAGTTGTGGCAGGGAGTAATGCAGAATATAATCCAACTGGCATTTGCATCAAGAGGTGACTGTTGATGAAACCAGGATTCCTTATAAAACAAGTTACTGCCCTGTCAGATAGTACTTGCCCAGGAAGCCGACTAAATGGGGAGTGTGAAGGTATGGTTTCTAGCGGATGGACGCCTAAAATATTTGTATGATTTTCAGATCTACACCGGATCAGTGTTGAAGGAGGCATTGACAGGAGGCATCTCCAGAGACGCCAAAACTGGACATGAAGTGGTTATGCACTTAATGGAAGGCTGCATAGGAGGGCTCACATGGTGTGCACAAACAATTACTTCACCTCTATGAGACTGCTTCAAGAACTACGTTCACGAGGCACTTTTGAAGTAGGCACAGTTCGCTGCAATAGACTAGGGCTTCCATCTTTGTTATTGGACTTGAAGAGCTTGTCCAAGGAGCCACAAGGTTCTCTACTTTGGAGATTGCACACAGCCAGTGACATCGCAGCTGTCATTTTATTGACAGGAAGGCTGTTCTCATGCTATGAAGTTTCTACCCACCAGTTCCAAGTGCAAGCCAGATGTGGCCAACGGTTCCTCGTCGGATCAATGGTGTAGTGATGGAGTTGGAGACTTCACCGATTCTCAAAGGCTACTCAGATTTCATGAGGGGCGTTGATGTTGCAGATCACTTGCGAGGTAGTTACTTAACTCAGACACGCAGCCACAAGTGGTGGCATAAGATTTTTTTTACCTATTGGACACGTCGATGGTGAATTGCTACATATTGAACAACGTGGCACTCGAGCAGTTTGGTAAGCATCATGTGGCACATATGCAATTTCAATTTCAACTGGCGGACGGACTAAGTCGCCCCTGGAGCCTGCAGAGAGGATCTGTTTCCCAATTCCGCCTATCTGTTCCTGGTCTTCATGGTTTGGTGCGGACTAGGAGACGGAGGAAATGCCGATTCTGTAGAGGCCCGGCGAGGACAAACCAAGTTTGTCCTCAGTGTGGTGGTGTCTGCCTGCATAGTGGCGAATGTTTCCAACGAAGTCATTACACATTACGGAGGTGAAGCGTAGCTGTGGTGTACGCTGTGAACCAGGTCTATAACAATATGGAATCGACTAGCATAGTGACAGGTTCAAATTGTATATCTAAATACGACATGTAGTGAATTAGCGTTGTTAATCGTCCAGAGCAGTACCCTGTGCAGCGACGAGATAACTTTTAATTTTGCTTGTCACACATCGTTTGGCGATCAGGTTCTTAATTCGACGTTCCTGTTTCTAGTCACGGCAAATCAGTTCTTACTGTACAGAGTGTCGAAAATGTTGTGTACATTAGAGAATGGTCAGTGTATAGGAGAACATAGTTTCTAAGGTTTTCTGCTTATATGTGGCATTATCTGTGAAATGTATGTACATCGCACTCTTAGAAGAGTGTGTTTTTTATAATATGAGAAAATTGTAATTATGTAACAGACGGAGTTCAATTTGTGTGAATGACGTGAAGTTTGTGAAGGTAGTTGACTCAGTGCATGAGAAATAATTCATGATTGTAAGTGCATGCTAGCATCATATGTACATTGTATTTTCCTTCTTCGAGAATCTGAACATTCTTGTTTTAACATTCGATTAAGTGAGGAATTACAGTAAGTGAGGAGAAGGAGCGCACGTTGCAGGCATGATGACATCAGCTTCGAAGTCATTCTCTGTTCGGGCAGCGTTCAGCACTACATGCAGGCTGCCTTCCATGGCGTTCCGCCTAATTTTCCCATTTCCTGGGCATGTGTCCACGTAAGTAGAATAACATGTCGTTGAAGCTCGCCAAAAAGGTTTTTTGGAATCGTCTTCATTGCAAGCTGCGCATCTGCGAATGAATTAGCAAAAGCGCACTTAAGAAAATATTCTTGTATTCCACACATTTTGGCAAACATGTCATGAATTTTTTTAAATTTTTGGCACAGCAGAGAAAGTGGCAAAAAATTGGAATGTGTCGATGAAAGTTCCTGCCCGGCTAAATCAACTGACAGAAAAGTCCAATCAAACTTCATAATCTACGAATCTCATGAGCGGATTTGAAAAAAAATTTAACTGTTTCATTCCAAGCATTATGTCTTTCAAGCAGGGTTGACAAATCAAATCAGTACATCCGCCCCGAAATAGCATCCATAACCCGGATGTCTGTCCTCATGAACGCCAACGGATGCAATGTCCCTCTCGCTGTCGGAAGGTGGACGGGCGGGGCGGACGTTGCGTTCGCCGGGACCGCGAATGTCAGCGAACGCTGTGGACACAACGTCCGCGTCCGGATGTCTCGGATGTCCCGGACGTCCGACCGTCCTGTCAACCCTGCTTTCAAGATCCTACGGTCAATTTCACAATTGTGTATTACAAGTGCACAATTAATGACCTCTTCTTTTCTCTTCCTTGGCCTATCTGTGCAC
Organism: Pseudoscleropodium purum; assembly: GCA_963969395.1. Lineage (NCBI taxonomy): Eukaryota > Viridiplantae > Streptophyta > Bryopsida > Hypnales > Brachytheciaceae > Pseudoscleropodium > Pseudoscleropodium purum. Next base: position 11,073,641 of record OZ017803.1, on the reverse strand, counting down.
TGCTTTCTATTAGTACTACCACTATAGGGTTAAGTAGGAACTTCAAAATAGAAAATAAACCAAAAATCAAAAGTGAATTTCAATAGTTAAAGTGCTAAAAATTGACGGATGAAGTTTTAAGAGGTAGTTTTAGTATCAAACTTCATTCATGAATATCTCTTAAAGAATTAGGTCAAATTAGGATTTATTTATCATTCTTGAAAGGAAAAATTCAGCCCTACAACTTAGGCTACTTAAACTTTTTACTTGATTAACCCCCATTGGCTCTCAATTTTGGTTGTCGTAGCCAAAATTGTCCTCTTTTACTAACTCTTTGAATTTGGTTAGCAATCACTTAAGGAAACTTTAGTTAGAACAAACAACAAGAAACCCATTGCTTGGAAGGTGTAATTGGATTACACGTTAATCCCTAAAGGTTGGAGACTATGTTTTCATCAAAAATGCTTTAAAATTGTCATTTCTGATACAAGCATCAAATTTTAGATGAAAAACATTTTTGGATACATGTAACCGTAGGATCTTGTAATAAAATATTTTTAAAAGATGTGGAAATTTTTTTATAATTTTCCACCGTGTAGATTGCAAGATATTAACATTTGAAATGACAAAAAACATTTTTTTTGACCCTGTGAAAATACGGGCAGCTACACTTCACAAGGTCACAATTGTATGAAAAGATGCCTAAAATAATGGTTACTCTTTGGGTTCATTCTTCTAAGCAAGTTGGCTACCTGCTTAAAAATTTTTAATCATTTAGAATTGCACAACATATAGGAAAAAAATAGTAAATAGAAAGAAGTACAAAGTGATTTAGAACACTAAATTGTTAAGAATTGAATTATGGAATTGAAAAATTCCAATCCCAATAATGGTAATGTAGTAATAAACAATCTACATCATATCTTTTTGTTTTTTTCAAAAAATATTTAAAATTGAATTATATAAAGGATTCTAAAGTTTATTTTTGAGTAGGAAATCCGTGACTACCCACAAATTAGAACACCTCATAACTTTCATCTTGTAAATCAAAATGGAATGATTCAAAGCTTTTTATTTTTCACATATATAAATCTAAAAAATCAATTTTAACTTTTTAATTTTTTAAATGTGATTTTTTAAGAAAATTTTGGCTGCCCGCTAAGCATTAAAAATTTCATATCATGCAATAAATTTTGAATCATGTACTCAAAAGTTATGAAAATTATTGGACCTTAAAGTTACTCCTCAGGCGCATGTTGTTTGAAAATTTCAGCAAAAAAAACTAAAAACTGCATTTATAGTGAGCTGCCCAAAATCACTATTTTGCCAAAAATACATTTTGGACCTTTAGGGGTTAAACACCTATGAGGATTTTATTATGACAAATCAATTAGAACTTGGTTGTGTACACTTTATTCCAAGGGTGAGAATAAAGTGCCCATAATAGGCATTGCCATTATTGTTGACAAGGTTACCACTATCAACAATAGCAATTACTTGTCTATACATGTTTACATTATACATGATTGGATTTGAGTACTATTGTTGGTATGTTTAAAAAGGGGAGATTGTACCCTAAATATATAAAATCTAACAAAGTTGATCATAGAAGCAATCGATATCGAAGGAAGGTTGAATTCTAAAAGCATTGCTATGTCTAGAAGTTGTTGAGCTTTGGTGCCAAGACGTTGTAAGGGAACAAATCCGGTGTCATCATGCATGTAAGTTCAAAGAGAATCATGCCTTGTTAATGATTGGATTTTACTATGTACTATACAAGTGCAATTTAACATTCAAGGCCATGTTTAGCCTTGGGATTTTTAACCCTTAAAGGACAATTGTTTGTTGATTGGACAATTGAAAATCCAGATAGGTTCCTATGAAGTCAATTTTGGGTGGAAGTTCACCAAATTTTGACACAATGTGTGAACATGTGCCCCTCTTAGTGGGAATATAATTTTTTTTCCAATTTGGTGCTTGGATCAAAAGTTATGTTGCCCCAAACTTTTTTGACAACTTGAGTAGTTTTGAGAATCTATGGAAAAAATCCTCCTTTACTTATAAAACTTTGCAGGCACATAATTTATATGCTATAAGATGCAAATGTCAAAAAATTACCATGAGTAGTGTAAAAATCTCACTCTAAGAGGAATTAAAAGTTGTTGGTCCTATCGGATAGGGTTAAAATAAACTTTATCTCCTAACTTCAAATGTTATAGTCTTTCAATTCATGAGGTCAAACTTTTCAAAAATTTTCCCACACATTTCCATAGACCATAGTAGTCTAGTACAAATTTATATAGTTAAATTTGAATTTTTTTTTTTTTTACTTTTTTCTCACTACCCTAAAAGGTGGTAGTTTTTGGCAATTTTTGCTAAAACATGCCTCTAGGCTTTAAGGGATTAAAGACATCAAGAAACTTTTGGCTACCACTTAAACATATTTCAGCAAAAACTCAAAGAGACTAGTGAATTCAAGCAATTGGTAGAATTGATAGAAACCAATGGATTGATGATATTGCACAATGTGTAGATCCATTTGGTGAGTGTAATTGAGCCATTGCTAAGGTTGTTGTTTGAATACCATTATTAGGTGGATAGAGGTTTGCCTTGTAAAATATGGAGATTTTGGTTATGATCAAGAGTGGCTCGAGAACAAAAGAAAACATAGTCATATATAAATCTTAAGTCTCCATCATTGAATCTTCTACAATGTTGTAGAACTGCATATTGTTGGCTTATCTTGTTTGGATTACAACACTGCACCTTTGTATACAAATTTAGATGAAAATATATAAGCTAAGTTTTTTTTATTTAGGTTTTTTTTGCACATTCTTCGATAAATGTATGGTTGAGTTGCTCAATTTTTTGTCACATTCTTGAGAATTACAAATAACTCATTTTCAAATTGATTTATAAAACATTTAAATTTTTTTACTATGTAACAACTTGATTAAGGTAAATTAACTTAATGTCTAATATCCCTATGATTAAATTTTTTTTTGTATGTAGTATGTGAGCATTAGGGACTTTTGAATAAAAGTAGATGTGACAAATCTGTTATTAGCAAAATTGAAAAGGACTTCTTAAACACTTTTTCATTAATTAAATAAATTACTAATGCTACATTTTTAATAGAATTTGACCTAATGTTTTTAGAAAACAATGGCATGCAATGTAGATCTTTTTTATGTGTTTGCTAGGAACTTTTTAATGACTCTTAAAATACCAAATTTCATAAAGTCTTTTTCTTTAAACCAATATTTTTTTTTCCTAAAATGATTTTTCCTAAAGTATAATAATTTTCAAGGTCTATAAGTGCTTGAAAAGTCAGGTACTTTTAGAATTTTTTTCTTGTAGAATTCACTTTCAAGCATTTCACCCTCAAACATTTTATTCACAAAATAAGACTTTTTCGACTTGTACTTTTGCCAAAAATGAGCCACTCAACCGTGCATCCACCTTCTTGTGAACTTATGCATTCTTGATTATATTTAAGCGTATGTTATTGGTTTATATTTTCACGTCACAATAGAACACATATTTATTATAGATATAAAGTGTATCAGACAAGAAGCTCTAACATGTATATATGACTAGCTCAAGTGGGAATCCAAGCATGTATTGTTGTTGCACATGTTTGTGCATTTTTGTAAAATAACAAGTTTTATATGTGGTTTAGGCTTGCCTTGTATTGATGCTTGAAAGGTACACACAAAGTTGAATATGTGTGCTCTTTTACTACTAGTGGAGGCAATTGATACATTGGTGACCTTCACTGATAAGTAAGACATGTGCATTTGTGGCTTTGTCATGGTAATCAAAATATGTTAGGGATCATTGCACATAATGTACAAAGATAAGACAACAATGTATTATACATATGAATTTTAGAGTTTCTACAACCTTCTAGATTGTAGCCACAAGTAGATCCACATTAAATGGATAAAATATTTAAATGACAACTTTATCATTCCTTTGCCATGGTGAGCAAATTTAGTCTAAGTACATGGGAGGAGGAGTTGATTAGGTCATTAGGTGCTTTGGACATTTTTGCTTTCAAAAGTAAATGGCAAATGTACAAGTAAGTTACATTTTAGACATTTTTGTCCATTGTGTCAATCTTATGATTGAGTGCTTGTAAGCATGTCTAATAACCCCGATGAATTTACTTATGGTGTTTCTAGTGGCTAGTTCAAATACTTGATATATTTAATGTGACCAGATATGTAATTACTTAAGAGTCTTGGTATATAAGTGCTGGTGATTCGTACATGATGAGGGATTTTGTTGATTGTAGATGCAATAAAGATGCTGGTGGAAGAAGTGGACGACAAATTTCTAGCACACCATGTATTATGGGATTGAATGCCTTTGTCATTTTATACCCATAATATTGGTGTTATTTGGGCATCAAGGAGATGTTTGACAAGTATGAAGCTACAATTGATATTATAGCTCCGAAAAAAGATAGTTGCAAGAAAATCTTGCCATTCTTGGCCAAAATGGCCTCAATGTTTTTGGGATAATTTTTTATAAATGAAATAAAATATGGATAATTTGTAAAGTATTCAAAATAGTACATGTATGAAAATTTGGGCCCCAAATTTTTTTTTCTAACAATTATGCACAATGAAAGAAGCCTAGAAAATGCTAGAAAATAGATACTTTTGAATTTGATTTTTTTTAAATAGTAAAAGAATCAAATAACTCCAAAAAAAATGCATTTTTTCTAGCTCAAAGATGCTCTTTTTTAACAATTTTGCATCCTTGGTAAATAAAAATTGTGTTATCTACACATATACCTAGGTGGTGCACTTTGAGAACATGTGGAAGGTGGACAATTTGCTATTTTTAGAAAATCTCTAATAGTTTTGGCCAACTTTAATATAACTCTTTGTATTTCAATTTTGACTTTCAAATTTGTCTTTTTAGGTTGGAAATAATACTAAAACCCCTTAAAATGGCCAAGGCAATTTTAAAATATTGAAAAATTTATTAAATGTCTAAAACTAATAGGTGTACCTTCTCTTCAAATTTAGTAAAAAACAGACATGTGATGCAAAAGTTATGAGTCCAAAACCACATGTCGAAGGCTAAGGGGATAAACAATAGGACAAGTGTTTCTGGCAATGACTTGATATAATATTTGCTTTCACAATTGAAGAAATGTGGTCAAGACTATAAAGCTTGATATTTACCACACAAAAATTGGCAATGAAGAATCTACTAAGGATGGTGATTATCCCCTTCAATGAGGCTAATCAGAAATGTTTGTACTCTCAAATTGAAATACATAATCTTTATGTCTTTTTTTTTCATATAATCTTTGTTAGAATCCTGAGTATAATTTTTCATTCATTAATTATTTCAAAAATTCTATTTGGCAATTTTAAAATATTATTATTCCTACAACCACATATTTCAATTTTTATTTATCATCAAAATTTCTCTTTGAAATGATGGGTCATTGGATCCCAACAATCTACTCTTACTTTTATCATGTCGTATTTTCACAAAATGTTACAAAATTAAGCTTTCTATATATTCAAACCATTTTTTTTTATCATTTCTTAAAGACAATAAATAAGCTTTCTACATATTTAAAGCTACTCTAGCAAAAAAAATCTTACTTAAAGTTGGCTCATATCTGATATTTAACTAATTATGGACAAATCCATAGTCCAGAAATAAATCGGCCATCAGCTGATATAGTCGAATGCATAGATTTGTGTGTCATAAGTAATGAACAGAAATGGACGCAACCACTAAACAAACCAAAGTACCACAACACACGGCCAATAATAGAGTTCAGAGCCTACAATTAGTAGTTAAATCAATAATTTCATAAGCTCCTATGCTGTGTCCAAATTTGGAACAAAGTATCGGTTGGCGCCTGATACTGCCAACCGATTCCTAACATCATTCTCTAAAGCACCTAGATCTATGAAAGTGTTTGCACTACGTAAACTATGAAAATCGACTATAGCAGCCATCTGTAAGATGAAGAGCAACGAATGCTCCTCCTTAAATCCTAAACCCTGAGTCCATCCGATCCAATGAACTAAATTGTTCGTATCAGCTGGCAGCCGATATCCCCCCCAGAAAACTCCAGAGAACAGGTCTTGAAGTGGAGGCAATCAATTCGATAATACTGGCGTTGACAATAAAGCAGTTCAAATTTGTGAATAAGGGGAAGGGGAAGAGATTGGAAGGTATGGAAGCCCCCCCCCGATTCCACTCTGCAAGGGTATCGGCTGGCGGCCGACACCATGTAGGGCAAATCACCAGAATATCCCATTCCAATTTGGCTTCCCGTACTTGATTGACTGTGCAACCTCATAGTGTAATTGTCCCGGTCTGATTGCGCCTTTCATGTATTCCGAGACTGACTCATGCTCGTGCATGGGATAAATGAATAGAATAATATCCGTTGAAATGTTCGGAATAACTCTACTAATATTCGGGAAATTGAGATCCCCTGTAAATGGTAGCGGAATATAGCACGCCGGATCCGGTGTCCTCCTGAGCGAAAGCGGGCACACATCGATCATGAGCACTTGGTCCGTGAAGCATGTCATCCTGGATGGTCTCTTAGTGTGAAGTATTGAGAGCATTTTGTAGCACCACGGGAAATTCTGTCTATCTACACAGTACTCTCTGCCATAAACGAACGCTAGGTTGTCTCTGACATGTTTTGGAAGTAAGTGCGCAAGCAAAGGCCTAAGATCAACTATTGGCATCTTGGACCAAATTCCTACGTGGAACTTTTCAAACAGTGTCATGAACATTGCAACTAGCCCTGACCTTTTAATGACATTTCTGTGCGGGTCCGATTTGTCCACCTCGATATTCGGGTCGAGATAACAAAGTAGTCCCGTGACGCATAGAACCACACATTTCTTGAACGACTGTGGATGGCCTGCGTTGGACTCTTGAACAGAACATGAATTAGTAGCTACAAGAATATACAACATTAACATCCACTGAAAGAAGACAAACCAGTTGATATCGGCTGGCAGCTGATACTGCGGCCTGACACACGACAGCAACCAATAATTCATATTGAGAAACAAACAAAAGGTGCCAGATAGATTGTGCACAGATGAGTGAATGCCTGCACCTACATTATTGCGATCACTTGATTAGAGTGACCAAGACCTAATGCAGAAACTCTCAAAGGAAACATTTGAATGCTTTGAGAGTGAGTGTTCCATGCGCAAGCTTTAGGAAAAATCGGACTGAAATGCCTTCATTATAAGAAAATTGATTAATCAATACAAAAGAAAATAATGTACACAAAAGATGTAGTCTCTAGACGTCCTCCTCTATCTATAGAGAATATATACAATCTACAGAAATGTGTCGGCTGGCAACCGATACACTACGCCTCCTCCATTAGAACCCGTGGGCTAGGAATTCCCATGGCCTGCAGCTCCTCCAGTGAATATGGCACCTCGAATCCCTTTTGATATGGCGGTGTCACATTCACAAACTGATTATGAAGAGGAGAGCCTGGCATACAGCGTGCAATCCCAACTGAAGAGTTCTTTTGACAGAACTCTGGGACTGTGAGTCCCGAAGACAAAAACCGTTCAATGAACGGGATGAGCGTCGCTTGGAGATAAGGCAGTTTTCCACCCTTCAACGAACTCTCCAAATACATAGTAACCGGGGGTGGATGAATCGCACTATATGGCTGATTCAAGACGTTCCGATAGGGCTCGTGATCCACGATCAATGAGTTGTTGATCGTGGCTCCATTATCGTCCAAGGAGGATGATCCGAGAATCCTTGCGAGACGCTTCAGAAAAATTGGTCGTGTGGGATTCTGAGGGTCTCGATAAGCACTCTCGTCACAGTACTCCTATCCAAAAGCCAGGTAATCGTCTCCAATATCCGGCGCCATCCATTTCAGGTTATGAAGACGTTGCTCAAGAGTTTGCTTGGGTAAATGTGATCAATAAACGATCTGAATGTCTTGACCTTTACAGAACCTGATGAACTCCTGAAGACCTGGTCGAGGTCTTACTTGTGACCTCTGATGCATACTTTTCCCTTTAAAAATAAGGGGCTCATAGAAGAGTAGAGTTCCCTGAACCTCAAGGAAAAAAAACAACTTCGGAGTCGCTACCTGAGACGGGCCAGCACTAGACGTGTTCCCTGCCCTTTCTTCTAGAGCTAGTTTGTCACACTCCTGCCCACCTTCAGACGCGGTGGCGGGGAATTTCTCAGAAGTTTTGGAGTCATCATCTGCATTGCAAAACGAAATACATAGAGCATGAGAAGCAATGAACTTAGGTACATGACAAAACATTCGTGCACCATATCGGCTGGCAGCCGACACAGTCCATAAGTACTCTAGTCTGCCGAGATGAAGGCTCCTACTGACAAGTCTACCCACAAGTCTGAGCCAGGCAGTGCTACGTTTACATGAGCTATTTTAGATACTCCACAAACATCGCGGAGCATGTCTATCGCCTACGAACCTCCAGTCTGAGCCCGCCTCTGAGATCAAGCGGGAGACATCGCTTCATTTGGGAAGTCCTGTTCCCGTGCCGCCGCGCCACCGTCTTCCTCGTCACTCGGTCGTTTCCGCTTTTGCTGAACCCGAGTTGACCTCCGTGAGTCCGCCGACTTCGACTCCTTTTCGAGCGTGGCCCCCTTGCTTCTTTCCCGTCGTGGTTCAGGCGAGGAAACCACCATGGGTGTCGGCTGGCAGCCGATACTAATGTCAGCTGTAGTAGCCGGGCGGCCAATTGCAGTGACTCCCACTTGAGGCTCTGTCACAGGACTGACCACTGGAGCCTGTGGAATCCTACGAATCTCCTTTGACGGTGGTTGAACGTGCAAGTCCACGACCATTGCGACCGATGAATTTCCTGGTCGGAGCATCCCGAGCGGCTCCGAATTTGGAGCCGGGGGGAGATTGAGAGAATGCCGCGGAGATGAAGGACTTCGTTGCCGCTGCCTTCGAATGAGTGTCTCTTCCGAGGTGCCATCACTGTCTGAGTCAATCAGAAACGTCTGAATTTCTGGTCGCTCCTGAGACTGACCCTGCGGATGTCTCCGCGCCGCCGCGCCACCGGGAGTCTCCGTCATATTGAGGGTTGAGATCGGCCGCGGTTGCTGATGTGATGCCGCAGGCGACACTTGCCCCGATCCGCTTGTGCCCCCCCGGTCTGTCAGCGTAGGCGTCCCCGAAGAAGGTCCCAAGGAAGCCGAGGAGCCGAGGTTCATTCCCCTCACACGTTCCGTGGCCTTCTGCAATCCGTCCTCCTCCCGAACGAACTCCATGACGGCCCGCCCATTCCTTTGCGAACCCATGGAGTACAAGTGAGTAACATGTTGTATCGGCTGCTAGCCGACAGGATTTCACTTCCTCTGAACAATGCAAATGTGAGGAAAGGATAAGAAAACTTACCAGAGCGATCTCCGTGATGTTCCCGCCCCCCCAGATGTTGATGACGGTGGCATCCTTGGATTTTAGGGTCGGCATCATCAGTTTCTCTAGAAGTCCATGACCAACCCCGCACATCCCGCCATTCCAGTCGACCTCGCCCTCAACGTCGACATTGAACCAGTCGGGCGCCTTGTTGATCCCAGTGAAGCGCTTGAAGACCGGGAAAATACTGGACCTGTCCTCGGGCTTCGGGAAGGTCAAGGACAGAGTGACCAGAGGCATGGATTCAATCTCCGCCTTCTGAAAGCCTCCACGGAGAGATGGCTGATAGTACACCGAATGGTAGTACCAGGAGGACGAGGACGAGGCCGTCGCGACAGAATCTCGGAAACGCGAATTCCCGATGAGGAGCATTGGCAGGGGGATGTACGCTTCGGTCTCTTCGATATTCGGACCGTCCACCTCAGGGATTTCAGCGGCCAGTGCTAGATCGAGCAAATCGTTCTTGTTGACTGGAACCGGTTCCCCCATATCTATATACCCAAAGAGGACAATGAATTTTTTGTCCTCGGTTCCAGCGCCATATTCCCCTTCGATTGACGGACGAAGTCGACCACCTCAGGAATACTCTCTCCGACATAGCATTCGTATTTCAGGTTGGCGGACTTCCCACGCGTCGGAGGCATTTCGACTTTGGCGTAGTTCGCCAACGTCGTGAAGAAGACCCCCGGTGCCTTGCCATCCGTTGACTTGTCCGTCGTTGGATTCATAGGGTTCACTCGCCCCTTCAACCAGTTGTTGGCGTCCGTGAACTTCATCATGTCCTTCCAGACGTTTCGGACTACGGCCACTGAGTACCCCTCCTTTTCAGTAAGCTCCATCAAATCCTTGTCAGTATATGGGGTCCAATTCTGGTCCTTGCAGGGAAGGGGATGCTTCTTCCTAGTCCACATGATCTTGTTCATGACGATTCTGTCTAGCTTTTTGTCCTTGCACCAGTCGAAGAGAGTGATCTTCCCCGAGGACTTGGCCTTCGCGGTGTTCTTGATGCTCACGCGAAGTGCAACGATCTCTCGCCCTAGCTCGCACAGATCCGAATCCCGAAGCCCCAGCGTTGGCGTGAGATCCGTTTTGGTGATGTGAGTGAGCGGCTTCCGATTGACGAGGAGATTTGGCACAGTCCCATCATCTCTAATAAGTTCCCCGTTCTCCCACGCATCGAAGACCTCTGTCCATAGCACCCAGGTGGTCTCCTTGATGAAGATGAGGGGCAACTTGGAGGACACCTTCTCCTCCACGAAGTGCGCCATCACCTTCAGCTTCGCATCCTGGAGGAGTTCCACCGCAATGTTTAGAACATGCGAGAATGGTATCGGCTACCAGCCGATACATAATATATTAATCAAAAGGGAGAAAAAAATAAAGGTGCGTGGGAATTACCTCAAATGCTGCTGACGGCTTTCCACCTCCACGATGCGGCTCTGGGCACCCCGCTTGCACCCACGCCGCTCTTCCCATCTCTGCGCAGGATCTGAAGGTCTCCTTTGCCACTTTCTCCGCGATGTTGAGATTGAGGGCATTGGAGACTCTGACGAGTGTGTCCGAGTCTCTACTGAATACCGGAATGACCTCGAACTCCAGGAGGTCGGTTTTGGCTTCAGAGCCGTCCGGATATTGCTCGGCCAATTCTCGACAGGCCGTCACTGTGTGTTGCCCACCAATGATATACCAGTGGACATTTGGCGCCTTCCACCACGGCATTGAGATGCCGTCAACAACAACAGTCTGTTCCTTCCCGGGACACTCGTCCATCATGGCGTCTAGCCCTTTGTCCGTTGGCAGTGGAGCCCGCTTCAGAGGAATCCCATGGATTTCCGGCTTCTTCCTGATGGACCCATATCCCTTGTACATGGTCTTCACCTGAATTGAGAGAAGGCTAAAATATTAAAGACCAGCTACAGATGTCGGCTGCCAGTCGATACATTATATGGGAAGATAAAAACCAGTAAAGGATGGAAGTGATCGTCGAATTACCTGGCCAAGTCGGTCCTTTGCAATCTTCCGATACTTCAACTCGTCTGGTGCAATGTGGAATTTGTCCAAGTGAATGACCCCCGGAAGATGCTGCTTTTTGTAAGGAAACGCATGCAGGAGCCCCGTTTCCAACGCGTGGTAAATAGCGTTCACCTCGTTCTCCTTCGTCTTGGTTGTGAGATGATTTCCACGCCGGAGTGCCTCGTCGAGTGTCAGCTTCAGCGGCTTGTTGGGGTCGTCCCTGGCCTTCGCTTTTCTCTTCGGTTTGCTGGGCGACCCGGTCTCCTGCAGATCAGTAGCAGCGACTTCAGTCACTCTCGCCGCCACTTGCTTCCTCGCCGAGGGTACCTTTTTCTTCCCCTTTTCCAACTCACGAGCGATGAACGCATTGTGTTCATCGCGCTCTATCTTCAAGCACTCCCAGCCCTGGATGAGGTCCTCTACACTGGACGGCGTGTTTCCATCGAACGTCATGCCCATCGACATTGACTTCTCTCCACAGACCACCTCCGTGCACTTGCTCACCGGCAACTCCACTGCGAAATAATCGGCAACTCCATCCGTGCTTCCCAGTGGCATCAAGCATATCATGACGTGCACGGAATCGCCAACAGCCATGACGGACAATACACTTCCTTTGCTAGGTGTCATGTTCCCTTTCAGCTTGAAGGAGCATACGATCTCCACTGTCGTGTCGGGTAACTACCTCCAACACAAACCCCATTCTTGGATGGCCTCGATCGCTCGCCATGTTGCCCTCGGTGGATACCCGTCTCCCAATATCTGAGAGTTTGGGATTTGCTCACCCAGAAGGCGGGCCAAGAGAGTCGGTTTCCTACAGAACAATACAATTGAATTCTCAGTACACTTACACTATGCACCTTCACTTTGTGCATCCACTATATCGGCTGCCAGCCGATACAACCTCTGAGTTCCTAAACCCTACTGTCGGAAGACATTTCTAGAAATTCCTAAGTCGGCTTCCTATAGAACAATACAATTGAATTCTCAGTACACTCACACTATGCACCTTCACTTTGTGCATCCACTGTATCGGCTGCCAGCCGATACAACCTCTGAGTTCCTAAATCCTACCGTCGGAAGACATTTCTAGAAATTCCTAAGTCAACCGTCCCAAGATCATATTGGCTGCCAACCGACATAGCTTAAGCTCAGGCTCCTAGTGAGTGCTACAATGTATGTCGGCTGCCAACCAATATAGCAAGTAATAGGTGCCTCAGAATCTCAATGGCTATCCTATATGATATAGCAAATGACAGTGTATCGGTTGGCAGCCGATACATGTAGTGAAAAGTACCTCTCAGTCGCCAAATCGGAGGACGCCATCGCCAATGGACTCTGTCGCTTATCGGCTGTTGAAGATGACTTGTCGGCTGCTGAAAAAGCACGCTTGCCACGCTTTCCTTCATTGTCGGCTGGCCAGAAATGCATATCGGCTGTGCTAGGATGTATCGGCTGTTGCTTTGCTTTGCGAGGGGATGTCAGCTGCAAGCCAGACTGAAGGAGGGAGAATGGCAGAGTGAGAGTGAGTGAGGCTGAGAGTGAATGAGAGTGAGAGAGTGAGTGAGAGTGAGAGTGAGTGACAGAGAGAGAGCAAGAGACGCAAATGGAAAATGAGAGAAAATGAAAGTGGCCAGGGGTGTATACCTCCTAAACCCTCGGCTGCCAGCCAGTAGGCGCAATCATGACAAACCGAGTCCGTTCTTCCATAAATTTCATCCATCGCAGGTTTTCATCCGTTAGCATGTACTCCACATCCAGCAAAGTACATGGAAGTTACGAACACTCCTTGCAGAGATGCGTACGTTTCCCAACACGATCTCTCGATGCACGGACTTGTCTCTCTTGCAATCACCACAACTTCATCCTCTTCCAGATTCAAATTTCAGGCGCCAAATTCAGTTTCAGGCTTGCTCACCTAGGATCAGATCTTGGAGGACTTCCATTTTCATTTTCATTTGCCCCACACACACACTCAGAGCGTCCAAGAACTGTCAGGGAATTGCAGTGGCTTGTTGTGGAATGTTTATGAGGGATGCAACATGACAGGGAATTCAGTAGACCTCAGTTCAGTGCAGCATTGAGTAGTCTCCGGGTTCAGGAAGTGCTCTTCGACAGTTGTTATTTGGCGTTTAGGCTTACGTAGGATTTGCAGTGGGATTTGAATTGCTCCAAGCTACATTTGAATTGCAGTAGGATTCTAATTGCAGTAGTAGTCAGGAGCATTCTCAGAAATTAGTTGCCTGACAGAGGTTCAGGATATCCTATTCGGTTGCACATGTGTTTCCATTTCATTATTTTTACTGGTCAGAGCATCTGTGGACAGTGCCTAGATCATAGGAAGCGCAAAATCTAGCTTCGTGCATGATCCCCAAAGTTCTAGCTGTACAGTCCTGCCTCTGTGCTTGACTGTACGGACAGTGGTATCGGCTGCCAGTCGATACCAATTTCTGTACGAGGAAGGTCGTGAAGCACCAGGTACACAAACGTATTGGCTGCCAGCCGATAAGGTCATTACGGGTCTGACAGAGATTCCGACATAGTGGGTTCTGACTCCGATTTCAAATCATGAGTGGATCTGATGACTGGACATCGGGTGCGAGTCCTATTGAGGCATTCACGAAAAATGGAGGCTCGGGAAGACTGAAAATGCAAAAGGGAGTTGTTGTGGCTCTTACACTGGAAGGATTATACTACTCCGGAAGGGTGGTCGTAGAAAGAGTGGTGAGCCGCGATCCCTACCTCGTACGCGTTCATGTCCAAGACGTTCCAAATAACCTCAATATGCCTCTTCCATTTCCTGAGGGAGACATGGTGTTCCTGCGACACTGCCCGAGAAGGTCAATCGTGTGGGAGGCAGAGAACATCTATCCCCATGCAGAGTCTGAAGGGTCTTCTTCTGCTGGTGTCGGCCGGCAGCCAATACAAGTGGTCACAGATGAAAAACCCATACAACAGTTCCTGTCACTCACTGTCAATATGGATGTCTCACTACTACAGACTGTGGGCACGGATCTGCTGTATGCTGGTGTAGGTACAATTGTACAATGCTCTCCGAAGGGTTACTGGGAAGGCTTTCACGTTCCACACAGCTTCTTCCTCGTTGTGAAGCTACTGCACGTCGTCGATGATATTCAGGATCAGAGTGCTTATTGCGAGATTCCTGAATTCATGACACTCAAACGCTGTATTGGATTCAAAATACTCTGGAGTGGTTATAAGGTCAGACCAATCGAGACCTCCGTCCCAATAACCAAGGTTGTCGGCTGCCAGCCGACAGGAGAACCTGCGACCCATTTCATGCAGGCTCAAGTCGATGGTAACTACGAGAGTGGTGGGAGTTCGAACAATGTACAGGTAGAATTATGTGATCCGGGTACACAACGAGTACTTCCTACTGCATCAGATGAAGACGAGCGAGATGATAGGCTCTATTCGTCCGACGATGACAGCCGCGGGTCTGCAGAGGATCACCGCGATGTTCATGGTTACAATACCTCTGGCATTGCCATGTCCGACACAAGTGTTGCTGACAGCATGGATCATTCGGACGCGTTTAGAGCTGATACTCTAAGTGGAGATAATGGCCATCCGGATGGAATGCAAGCTGGGCTTCCAATCCCAGACAGACCGCTCTGGAGAAATCAATACTGTGAACTTCTCAATGACGACTTCTCGGTTCTCGGAAGAGCCACGATCCAAGTCTACCTACCAGATGAGGCCTGCGATGATGGCGTCTTGGGCAACACGGATGTCGGGTCATGTTCGTATCGGACAATGACGAACTGCAAATGACAACCATGCGCTGGAGGCTCACACACACAAGGTTGGAGGGTGGAAGGCTACTATCTGAAATTGTCACGCTCTGCTCAGAGGCTGCTCTATTGAATGAGTCGGACGATAACGGAATGTAGGGGGTACCGAGGAATCCATACCGCTCTGCGCGCAGAAGGGTGATTCCCAAGGATCACGAAAGCCAATCCAGGCTGCAAATGAA
Organism: Pseudoscleropodium purum; assembly: GCA_963969395.1. NCBI lineage: Eukaryota > Viridiplantae > Streptophyta > Bryopsida > Hypnales > Brachytheciaceae > Pseudoscleropodium > Pseudoscleropodium purum. The sequence goes on along the minus strand of OZ017803.1, from coordinate 11,058,207 downwards.
GACCTCGGAGACAGAGGTACGTAAGGTCAGCTCACAGAAGTGCTGTAAGCTCAGATGCTGCCAAACGTTTCCCTGGGAGGACACGAGGTCTATACGACGAAAGTTCTTCGCTTGCACATTCGAGAGTAGGAGGGAGGTAGCGTATGTGGTGCAGAGTCAGCTTCATACAGGGGTTATTCGAGGAAAAAAATTCATTACTCTTGCAAATACAGACGTCTACGAGAACGCATGATATATCATTCACGGGGTATCGAGGTTGGCCTATCATGTTTACAAGGCTGCGACCGTGGGAGGATCCGTTAACGGCTCGCATGGAAATGCGGGGGCCTGACGGCCACGGCCACAAACAATCCAAGCTCAAGCAACCCTCAAAACGATCATCGACGACAATGCCAACAAAATGCCAAACGAGTTCAGAATGGTTGGAAATAAACGCGTCGACAATCTCAAGGTCCTCCCCTCTGCAATGAATTGGGATCACATGTGCGAACAAGTCAATTATGTAAGTCCATCATCTGCCTCTTCGTCTACAGTAGAAAAGTCCTTTTATCGGCTGCCAGCCGATACAATCATATCTGGACTTTGAATGTAGAAGCCATTGATCTTTCCTTTCTATAGGCCGTCATTTGCAGCTCTGTCGGCTGCCAGCCGATACAACTCTATAGTCTTCCATGGAAACTCATCTATGAAGTCATGTTCTTCAGGTCAATGGAATATGCAATATGAAGCCGGTCTCGCAGTCTGCTATCAGCCGCCTTCGGAATGCTCATTTCAAAAACGTAGAGGTCAAGGCCGTGGGGAGCAATTTCTCAAAATGCACAGAATGTGACTTCCTGGTAGAGTTCATTGCAAAGTATCCAAGAGGTTGTGATGAGTGGCAGGCCCTGGTCGACGACAGAGAGAGACATCTCAATTACCAGCACGCTTGTCGAAATGTATACAGTGGATGGACCGCGCAGTCGGTGCAAAATCCATCAGAGTTCCTCTACATTATTCATGACAAAATGGACACCACAAAGACTGCCATTCCGAGGATGCAGCGCATCACCAAGGCCACCACAGGGCTAGGGCAAATACCAATCTTGTGTACTGGAATGCTCACACATGGACATGGAGATGGCGCGTATGCACATTACTCCACATCACTCTGGCCTGGGGATTCAAATTTCACAATTTCGTCCATCTGTAGGGTCCTCAGGGCCCTAGAACTACCACCTGTTCGGGAGTCCAAGATCCTCTTCTCGACTCTACCGCTAAACACCTTCTTCGAGGCTCTGCTTCATGGAAAATCGAGATGCAATTCGTCAATCCCGCAGGCCTCGGACATGGTGGTCGACGCAGCGAGACCAGGACGACCTCAGGTCCCACTTCCGAGGAAACTGTTCTTGCAACTCGACAATTCAGCAAAGGACAACAAAAATTGATTCCTCATGGCTTTCTGCTCACTGCTCACTGCCAGGCGCATATTCAAGGAAGTTTCAGTGGGGTTCCTTATTGTTGGGCATACGCACGAGGACATTGATGCGCACTTCAGTTATCTCTCTAAACTGATCAAAAGGAAGAACACATACGTACTTGCGGATCTCATGAAGGCGTTCATGGATTCACAGAAGACTTCATTCCGGAGTTCGTGCAAGAAGTGGCGGACTTCAAATCATACTTCAAGGGCTTCCATCATGATGGGGTGAACAAAATCATCGGGCTCGGAGATAAACACCTCTTCAAGTTCTACGTCGTGGAGGATGGTATGGATCGTGGATGGCCGGTCATGAGGTACAAGCTCAGGGCCACAGATTCTTCGTGGCTGCCTCCTGGCGCACCTGTCAAAATGTGGACAGCGGACGAAAATGGACAACCCAATATTCCACAGGGGGACCCTCGACCTGTGCCTTTCAAGGCACTCTGGGGAATGCAGAAAAAGAAGTCGCAAGGGCTACAGAGTGCAATGAGAAACAAACATTCATCAAAAACGGAATAGCAAAGTTCATTGAGTTCTGGAAATCGGGAATGGTCAGAGATAGATGGTACGCACAGGAAATGGCAGGCTGTGTGGCTTACTGGGAAAGAATTCAATCAGAGATCAATTCGGCGCTGCCTCAAACTCCTGCATTGCTTCAAGAAGGATTATGGCCGCTCTCTGACTAAACAAGAGATCACACGTCGACTTTTGTAGACAAGGGGGCGGAGGAGAATTATTCAGTAGACACCACTCCGGAGGACGAAGGGGATCCCACTCCATACTGCGGACCTGCAAAGGACAGGCCGCGCTTGAGATTCAATCCATTCAGGGATGTTCTGCTCGGAGACTTTGTTCTTTGTCGACCATGTCACAACAATCATCTGCCTGGCTGGCTGGGACGGGTACTCCAATGTGTGGACATGTCTCCGGGGCCCACGTATGGTAATTTTAAAATTGAGTGGTGGACTCCGATGAAAGCCAAGAGGGAGTCAAAAGCGCTCATTGTGAGGGAGTGTTGGACCCAAAGATGGCATAAGGAACTCTATCTTCCGCAGATGGTCCATGTCAACATTGTCTTATACTCGCACAGAATGCCCTCGCACGCAAAAAAAGGACCTCCCACATCTCATGTCATCCCGGAGGCATCCGTTGCTGCCGCTATTGCGAATCTGGAGGCCGCGGGGGTAGCTGTTGACAGAGATGCAGACGAGGGCGGAGAGGATTACTAACATATTGCCTCGGACCTATCGGCTGCCAGCTGATACAATAGTTTAGCTCTGGAGTTGTGTCACCATCACATTGCTAGACGGATCCGAGTCCTCGCTACAGGTGTCGGCTGCCAGCCGATACTAAGGGCTTCGCTGCATGTCAATCGCATGGTTCTTGAACAGGATGTTTTCACTTCAGGATGATTACATGCATATCCACAATATTTACTCATTTGTGGATGTGCCTTCATATCTTTTAGGGTGTGCCTTCATATCTTATAGGTTGTGACTATAAGTCTTATGACTAGTCAGTTTTGACATTTTTAATATGTATCCGTTGGCTGCTGACAAATCACATTTATTTGAATCTCCTATGGGGACCATGTTACAACTGTTTTATCTTCAGTGCACAGGCGATTTGCTCATTTCTCTATCTTTCATGTTCGTTGTCTTGTTTTTTGGTTTTGCGCACTTTATTGTGTTGTCTTATCGGCTGCCAGTCTATATGTCAATGGGCACGGGATGGGTGCACGGTCATAGGCACCGGTTCTGCTATTGCATAGAAACCGGTCCAAAATACAACAATCCACTTTTTTTTTGTACCCTCGGTTCTTCTGAACAAGGTATGGGTGGGCTGCCAACACTTTTTAATCATTTGAAGCATGTTCTTTACCTTTTTTAATGTGGCTATGGACTATGAATTTGTCCATAATTTGTGCAATTGTCCATAATTAGTTAAATATAGGTTTCATACAATAGTTTACTAAATGCAGTGCACATTTAGTCATTTAGAAACCAGATGACAAGTCTTACTAATGCACCTATGGATATAGAGTTTGAACAAAATTGCACTATAAAAAAACCTTGTTTTAGGTGACGGATTGACATCAAAGGAATGGATTTAAGGTGCCATCATAGGTGCCATCAGAAAAACAAACCCATGTTTTTATATTAACAATGATATCCAATATAACATCAATGGATATCATTGTTGACATAAAAACATGGTTTGTTTTTTCAATGTCACCTAAAATTTGTTCTTTTTGACATCAATAAACTTTAATTTCTTATATTGTTGGCTTGCATCACACTTTGGCAAACATTCTTCTAGTGTTTTTTTTGTCTTTTTAACTTTGATTGTTTTTTTAATTTCCTATTGATAAACATGTTTTAAAATTTAGAACTTGAAAATCATTGGACACTCTAACTTTTATAGCATATTGTTTGTAGTTCTAAGTGAATTGAGCAAGCGAGTGGTATACAAAGTGGTGTTGAAAGCGTTTAATTGCCTTCATTCACTATAAAAAAAACATGTTTTAGGTGACGAGTCCTAATTTTTTTAAACAGATTTTAGGTGGCATTTAATGCAGCAAACCCATGTTTATATGTCAACTTTGATGTTATGTTGAACATTTTGTTGACATAAAAATATGGATTTGTTGCATTGAACCTCAGCTAAAATCTATTTAAAAAAAATTAGGCTCATCATCTAAAACAAAGGTTTCTTATAGTGATTGCATGTAGTGAGCTCTTAGTTATCCTTTTGCAACAACTCCTCCACAACCATTTGTCACATAAAGTTACCATTGATTTGTGAAAATACAAATGATGTTTTGAACTCTTTAGATTTGGTCTTTATATTAGTGTTAAGTGCCCTCTACTCAGTGGTGTTGCCAACAAAATGCAAAATATTGTGCACAAAGGTCTGAAACTTGAGAGTGTACATGTGTTTGTCAAACCACAAGAGGGATGGATTTATCATATGTAAAGAACTTGCATCACTAGGGATGCTCCAATTTTGTATTTTGTCAAGTCTTCTGTGAGTGAAGTTATCCCTCTAAGGTAACCATTACTCGAAATGCACAAGAGAAATTTCTGGATTTCTTTACATACATTGTATTTTAGCAAAATCCATTGCAACAATGTCGCACTATAAGGTAGAACTACCCATATCCAATCACTTAAGCAATTAACGACACATAATGAGGTGTATGAGGAGATGCATATTTTTCCTTTGTAGAGAAATAAGGAATACAAGGACTCCAATTTTTTTCTAATTTTATTGTCAAAATTGAAATTACTATGTTTTTTGGAAGGCAAAAAGTAGGCTGAATCCATGGCCAAAGTCTAGAGTCTTGCAATTCTAATCATTCAACACTACGTTCCGCTCACTACTTCCTACTTTCCTACTCACTAATTTTGGACATGTGTCATGACCTTATTGGTCCCAACCTTAAAAAGGAAGAAAATACACATTCTAAGCTTTGCTATACTTAACAAAGTTAGAGATATGGGTATAGATTGTAGCCACATACATGCAGGTATTTTTGTTGTATCACTAGGTGCTTGTAATCATAAAACATCAAGGTTGGACCACTGTTAAAGTAATTGTTGCCCCACTCATTGCTGTAAATGGTGTCATTAAGACTTTGATAAGTATAGCAATATGTCAAGAGAGACTCCTAGTGCACTTGTTTGTTTGTTGATGTGTTTTGCAATGTGTACCATGGTTGTTTAATAAGAAAGGACTTTTAGGCATCTTCTAAATGTTGATTCAACAATTACGCATTATCTATAGCAAGTTTTTTGAGTTAGAATTTGGTTATCTCCCATTTTGCATCACTCTTCTAAACTTGGTTGTCCTATTTTGCACCAGACCAAGAGCTGAAATTGCTAAAAATGTTTTTTTAGGTTTTGTTCTAAGTTTATACAACTCACACTAATTCCTAACTTGAAGCCTAATTTTGCACCAAAAATAAATTTTAAAGTGCCTTACCTCAACTATTTACTTCTCACTTGGAGCCTACATCCAAATTCCCTTAAAATTAAAAAAAAAATTGTTTGAAAATTTATAGTTTGTTCTTACAATGTCCTCAAAATGCATTCTAAGAGAATCTAAAAGTGAACACCCTTTCCTAAACCAACAAGATCCAACATAATAAGAATCATACTCAATTATGACGATTCATGCTTGCTCATGGAGAATTTTACATAGTATTACCTGACGAGTTTTGTGCCCTGTGAATCTGTGATGAAGATGCATGCTCTTTCAGTCTTGTGACGATTTGGGGCAATTTGTGGGGAGATGTCACTGTGTCAGTGTTGATTCCTGCATTGCTTGCTGATGACAGGCAAAGAAACATTAGCACTGGACAACATCCAGTAAGAAGATCCCCAGTTGCTTGTGCAAGGGATGGCCAATGCCCAAACTTTGGATTCAAAGTTGAAGCTCGAGCAATGGAAACAGTCAAATTGGTGCTTATGGAAAGACGAGATAACTGAAATATTAATTAGAGGGTTATCAATTGGTTAGGGCATCATTGGAAAGCCACAGACCTTAATTTCTCAAATATGTTCTCAACAATGAATCGCAACATTGAAAATTACTCCAAAGTTACTGTGTCTTAGGAACTGCAGTCTCCTTCATACTGCTACTTAGGAACAAAATAATGCTATAAATCTAGCACATTGCCATTTGAAAAGTTTTCCACCCTCGGGAGGGCTTTGAGTTCCCAAATTGCAGGAACTACCTTGCAAAGGGCCATGGTAGCTCGCTAATGTGGCACAGCAACTGTCACAATTGAAAATAATAATTTTTTTTTTTCAATTTTTTTCTTCATTTCAAGAATGATTTTTTTTCAATTTTTTTCAATTTTTTTTGGGAACAACATTCACCAAAATTGTAGAGGGGGGAGTGCATGACATACCACCTTGAAGCGTCCCTCCCAACCCCCCCCCCAAAAAAAAATCCTCTAATGCTTTGAATCCATGATTGCAATCCCAAATACACTCAACCCTTTTTCATTGACACTAGTGTGCCCTATGTTGTTGCTACAACCGAAATAAAAGTAAAATTAATTTTCTAATTTTTAAACTTATAAAAACTTTGAAATTCAATAATTTCCACACCGTAAAAATAATTTTCTGATTTTTAAACCACAAATAATTCAACAGTTCATAATTTTCACACCGTAGATCCAAACACCAGAAAACAAAGTCTATGCACCCCTCCTTGCAAAGAGCTTTCTAGAAGTACTAAGAATACAATTGGGGGACACATGGTTTAGGAGATCTCATGAGAACAAATAAACAAAAGAAGCAAACAAACTCATTAAAGGTATAGATTAACTTTTTAAATCCCAAAGTAGTCTTTACTAGTATGCAATTTGGAATAAGTAACTTGAAAAATAGTCCAAATTTAGAATTTCATGCAAACTAGACAAATGTTGAAATCTTGTATTATCCATATCAATCAAACAAGCAATTTAAATCTTTGCATTCCACATTTATAGTGATATTCTAGTATGCCACAGTATGTGCTTATATATGTGGCAAAACACAATTTTGTATGTTCAATTTATATGATAGAATTTGTACAAATTTGGAGATCATGAACATTAACTATTAGAATTGAACTTTGGATTTTGTAATAAATAAATAAACCAATGTTAGAGGCATGTCAAAGCCTATGCTCTCAAATATATGTGGATCTAGATGTAGATTGCATTTTGTAACTTTGAAATACAAAACACAATTAATAAATAATTGTAATATGTTTGAAATATTTTGTTTAGGATACAAAATCCAATTTACATCCAGCTTGTAATACACAATATGCTTTATAATGTGCAATATCTATTGTAAAATCCACCACAAGATGTACACCAAATTTTACATACTTGATAATGTTCATTGAAAGTATTTCCACTTTCTATACTTTGAATCTATCAATAGAATCTATTATTGGATCCTAATTGCGATTATTTTTGAAATACACTCCTTAAAGATTCTTATCCTAATGTACAAATGGAATTTGTTATTATCTTAAATCAATTTTGGACACTCTTTTTTCAACACTTTGACAAATTCTTAGTTTCTTTCCTTAGAGTCTAAAATGTACACTATAACTCTACGAATTTTGGAAACTTTTTCTAACTTTCACAACAAGATCCAACACCAACTGAGATAATTTAATCTTAAGAAGAACCATGCTCAAATGCTATTTGGACTATTTGAGGTATAGGAGCTTCTATTCCAAATGAATCAAATTTAATCTTAAGAAGAACCATACTCAAATGCTATTTGGACTATTTGAGGTTTAGTCACATGTTAACTTCGTTGTCCTATTGGAGCTTCTATCCCAAATGAATCCAAACTTAGACCTTGAATAGAGAGTCCTATACACTTTTTGGATTAAACTAAGATAGCTCTCTTATATTTATTTATTGAGTTTATTGCAAACAACCTAATACTCTAGAATCTAGTAAAGTGATTACTTGGAGGATAAGTATGAGTCTCTAAGATGTATTAAGGCATTTGTATGTCAATCACTGAAATTATGCATTACAATTTGCAAATTGTGAATTAGCAATTAAGGGATGTCAATTAAGGCAATACTTTTCTCAATCATACTAGTGTTCAAATGACCATAAAAAATTGATGAGATTGTTGGTGACCCTAAGAAAAAGTCAATACAAGAGTTTTTGTAATTTTTCAATACTTTAGTGAATATTTTACAAAATTTCAAAGTTTAGAACAAAGGATACCTTGTACATAATACACTACTCATCTTGAATGAACACCTCAAAGCACAAAATGCATCTCAAAGCACAAAATGCTCACCTTGTCATGAGTTGTTCCAAAAAACTCCTCACCTCTCATTGATTGCTTCTGAAAAGTTGTGGTTTTGAATCATGAAAATATTCATTCCAAGTCCTTTTTCAAAGTGTTAGAGAAAAGAAGATGACACAATTGGGTGTGCCTTCTTTACAGTACACGTGGCCATTTGCAGTTTTGTGTTGACGTCAACTTTGGAACTCCCTTATCCTGAACTTTCTTTGGTCTTGGTTTCAAAACGATTAATCTAAACATGAGTAAGGTGCTAGCTTGTGACTTCCATCACAACTGTCTTTAGTTGTTGTACAACAATCAAAGACGTTGGCTTTCCGGCACATGCATGAGACGCAATGGCATGGCACCAATATCTTTGGGATTGTAATATATACGAGAACAATATAAGTCATCGCTGTAGCCACGTGCATGTGGAAGTCGCACACTCGAGCCCGAGGCTTTGATGAACACCCCCAATTTCTGAAATGGTATGGCGAGTCACAGAACAGATAGAAGCTCCTTGCTTATCCTCTTCAGCCATATCCATACCGACAGTGTCACTTTCAGTAGAAATTGTAACATGTGTTGGCTATGGTGCCTGACCCCCGCGCAGGACCTGGCAGATTGAAATCAGGAGTATGCCAACGAGAGGACGGAGCTCCATGTACTTACCAAGCTCCCACTACCACTCATTGATCACTAGCTCTTCAATTTCATGAAATTCTTCGGCGATGGAAATCAATCCATGCACATCGATCATATCCTGTTCTGGTCTGTTTCAACTCTTTGCAGCAAATCTGCGAGTGCATTCAATTCATTGGTAGTAGTTCAAGAGAACTCGACCGTGTACACCTCAAAAACATTTCCAACTTATTGCTCGATCTCACGGTGGCAGAGTTCGAGAAAAGCTCGACACAAAGCAAGCAACTCTCCATCCTTAGTTAATATAGCGTGACATTCAGCTTCGGAAGTCGAAAAATCACGAAATTCTTCGGCGATGAAATCGAAATTAATTCATGCACACAGATCATATCCTAGTCCAGTCCGTTTCAAAACTTTGCAGCAAACCTGCAAGTGTGTTCAATTCATTAGCAGTCGGTAAAGAGAACCCAACCGAGTTCACCTCAAAAACATTTCCAACTAGCTTATTGGATGGTGGCAGATCCAGTTACAGTGCGAGTCAGAGCTCGATACAAGCAAAGCAACCTTGCAATTTCAAATTGAAGTCCCCTTCAGCACCGGAGGTCCGTCCCAGGGTCGACCTGGAGCGTCTGGCAGAACCCCACGTACGCATTGACTCGATTCTCCACACGTTGGTCGAATCCGTGTCCGCACTCTATGCTATTGATAATCCGATTGGTACTCGCAAAACTGGTCCGCAGAATGGCATCATGGCACCCACTCGTCATCCAGAACCACAGCGCTGTCTTGAACGCCGTGTCTCCATTCTGCGCCACTTGATCAGGATCCGCAAGCAGATTCAAGCCCAACGCATCCCCACACGCCCCGTAGTTGTAGTTCCATGAGAGCTGAATGGGCCCACGGCCGTAGTAACTCTTTCCTGCTGCACAGGGGTACTGCGTATTGTCCGCTTGGCAGTAATCCGATTGGGGGTTGTTCTCGTTAACGAACTGCAGCCCGCCGGACTCCTGCTGCACGTTTCCGAAGAAGGCTGCGATCTCCCGTTTCTGGTCGTCGGTACTGCCAGAGGTTCCGAACGCTGAGTAAGCGGAAGTGGCGTCAGAGAACGCTTGGTACGTGTAGAAGCTGTTGCGGTTGGGGAACCAGCTGTTGAAGTTGGATTCGGTGAAGAAGCTCGACCAGCCGGCGCCTCCAGTGGGAGACGGCGGGGTTGGGGTAGGGGTGCCGGTACAAGGGCCGCTCTTACAACCCGTGCCGCAGTAGGCATCACCCGTGCCGCAGAAGTCATACTGGCTACAGCAGTCGGTAGTGGTGGAGCATGGCGAGGAGGCTGAACACGACCCTTGAGCTGCAACTTCTGCTGCTGCAAAAAGGGCGACAATAACAACAAGAAGCAGCAGCGAGAGACTCGCATGCACAGGGCGAGCCATTGCCACAGAACAGGAAAACCCTGAACCCTAAAAAACCTGGTAACCCGGTGATGCAATTGAATGCGGGATTCTAACGCTGGAGTCTGTAAGAATTGGATCAGGTGGCAACTGTGGGCTGTGAAGAGAAGTGGGGGTGAAGGAGGTTTATGTGGGGAGGAATACAGACAGTGCTGCATGTCTGTATTGATCAGAAGTCTGTCGAGTGTCTTTCGTGGAAGCGGTGGAACCTGAAAGTCTCAGGTCCACTGGTCATGTAAGTCGGACCGGACGGTGACGTGGGTTGGTGATGTAAGCCGGGACAATCGAACCTGGTGGTGACGGTAAATGGAAGCGAGATTGACGAGTCTGCACATAGAATGGGACTTTTTTATGCACACTTAATGAATCTCATCGTGCCGGGGCCACATTGCAGGACGGAGTAGCGGTACGATCTACGAAGGCCAAATGGATTGACTAATTGGATTGATTTGCTTATTTGAAAAGTCCAATCACTGTTACCGTGATTGGCAAGGTTCTAGATTGTCAGTGGAATTGGTATGATTCTAGAGTTGGGAACTCACTGGGATCCCCTTAGCCTTCTTACTTTATTTTACTGCAACTGCTTGGAAGACAATTGCATCAAAGGTCCAATAGTCTGAATGTGAGATAAGGGTGTTGCAATCAATGATAGAGTGACAAGTGTGAGCTACTCGAGAGAGTCTTTTGAACAGAGGGTAAAGTAAAGAGGTCGGAGTGTAGACATCTTGCACTTCCTGCTTTTCGCAAATATAGTTCAAGATAGTGTTTGGAATAATCGGCAGCTAGGTCAAAGTTAGCCGGTGTTATTGGGCAAAAAACAGGTTGCAATTTGAAAACATCAGAACAGAACTGGTGAAAAAATCTTTAAAAGAAATTCTATTTACAATTGACCCCTAAACGCCCAAACCACGTTTTGGGGCAACATAGAAATTTTAAGCAGCTCACTATGAATGGAGTTTTTATTTTTTTTCGCTGAAATTTTAATAAAACATGTGCCTGAGGAGTAGCTTTAAGGCCCAACAATTTTCATAACTTTTGACTTCATGGTTAAAAAGTTATTGTATGATATGTACTTTTTATTGCTCAACGGGCAATCCGGGCAGCAAAAAAAACTTCTTTAAAAATCATTTTTTTAAGAAATTAAAATTTTGAAATTGGTTCTTTTGATTTTTATATACTTGGAAAGCTTTGAATCACTCCATTTTGATCTATGAGTCAAAAGTTATGAGGAAAATTAGTTTGTGGGAGTTTGCAAGTTGTTATAGAATCCCTACTCTAAAATAAACTTTGAAGTCCTTTATTTAACTCAATTTTCAATATTTTTGGAAAAAAATAAAAATATCATGTGAAGATTGTTTATTACAACATTACAACCATTGAAATTGGCATTTTTCAGTTCCATAAATAAATTGTTAATAATTTAGTATTTTGAATCATTCTCTATTCCTTTCTACTTACTAATTTTTTTCCTATATGTCGTATGATTCCAAATGATCTAAAAATTTTCAAGCATGTAGCCAACTTGAGTTGAAAAATGAATTCAAAGCTAAAACCACCATTTTGGACATTTTTTCATATAAATGTGACCTTCTAAAGTGCAACTGCTCAGATTTCCGCAGGGCCAAAAGAAAGAAACTTGTCACTTCAAATGCTAATATCTTGCAATTTACACGGTGGAAATTTCTAAAAAAAATTCCACATGTTCTCAAACAAGCTTACTACAAGATCCTACAGTTATATGTGTCCAAAAATGTTTTTCATTTAAAATTTGGTGCTTGTATTAGAAATAGCAATTTGGGAGTGTTTTTGGTGAAAACATAGTCTCCAACCTTTAGGGGTTAAAACTAGATAAAACAACCAGTCTCAGTAATTGGAAAATGATTTCAATTTGAGAATTCAAGGAAAAGATCTAGTATCAAGGTGCTGACCTATTTCCAACCACTGAAAGCAATTTAACCTATTTGAGGCATGGGGAAGTTTGAGGAAAAAATTTCCTCGTGTAGAGAAATAGATTGAAGAGGTATTTCATAAATTTGGACAATTTTTCCCTCAAAAACAAAATTATTATAAATTTTTTTTGTGAAGATTCTATTTGTCCCATTCTTAATCTACAGGCAAACCAATTTCCAACCATAGACTAGTTACAAAACCGATGTAGGTGATCATTGTGGCTTTCAATATACATGTTTTGATCATTTTATGCTTTCAATGTATACTTCCCGAACATTTCTACTGCTCCTGATGTACGTGAGCTGTCATCTAGAACATAGCTGATCAAAATTTCAGCAGTCTAAGTTGTGAAAATGGGATGCTGGTTGGAAATGGTTCGGGCTCCTTTAGATAGTAGAACTCCAAAAATATCTCGAAGTCCCAAACACTGTTCCAGTATCCTGCGTCAACAACCCTGCCTCATCCGTCGGTTCACTACGCCGGTTGTGTATTGGAAGCAATGAAAGCAATGGGACGATCACTGGCAGAGCGGATTGCGCCTTGAAGCCCGGATTTCTGTGCTCCAGGGAAAAGGTGCATTGCCACGCTGGAATGATCAACCCAGGTTGAACAACTTATTGGACTTTGGCTTGGAATTGAAGAATCAGAAGAATATGAGAAGACAACATGGAGGTCGAAGAAGTGTGTTGGAAGAGAGTGACGTAAGCCTAAACCCTGAAATCGTCAACATGACAAACTAACATGTTGTTAATGGTTCTTTTAAGTGAATGAACAATTTGGGAAATAGTTGTTAATGGTTCTTTTAACCCCTGAAGGACCAAACTTCGTTTTTTGGCAACATAGAAATTTTAGGCAAGTGTGTGTGACTAGAGATTTTCATGTTTTTATAAGGAATATCTTTCATGTGCACTAAATTTCAAGACATTTGGAAATATGAGTCAAAAGTTATAGCCTAATAGGTAGTTTGTTTCTCAATTCAAGCAGTTTGGGCAGATCTGAAAAAATCATTGTTTTTCAAAAACTCAAATTTGATATTGGTTTTTGAGATTTATATATACATTAAAAGCTTTGAATCATTCCATTTTGATCAATGAGTTAAAAATTATAAGGTGTTTTAGTTTGCGGGTAGTTATGGATTCTCTACCCCAAAATAAACTCTGAAGTCCTTTATTGAACTCAATTTTCAATATTTTTGGAAAAAAATATTAAAAAAATAAGGAAAAAATTGTTTATTACAACATTACAACCATTGGGATTGTCATTTTCAATTCCATAAATAAATTGTTATTAATTTAGTATTTTGAACCATTCTCTACATCTTTCTACTTACTATTTTTTTCCTATATATTGTACAATTCCAAATGATTTGGAATTTTTCAAGCATGTAGCCAGCATGCCTTGAAGAATGAATCCAAAAAATTGCAATCATTTTGAACATTTTTCCATAAAAATGGGACCTTGTGAAGTTCAGCTACCTAGTTTTTTGCAGGGACAAAAAAATGATTTTTGTCACTTCGAATGCAAACATCTTGCAATCTACACAATGGAAATTTTTGAAATTTTTACCACATTTTTTCAAACTATTATACTACAAGATCTTATCGTTACATGTGTCCAAAAATGTTTTTTTTTTTAAGTTTTGAAACCTGTATAAGAAATGACAGTTTGGGAGCAATTTTGGCAAAAACTTAGTCAAAGAACTTTAAGGGTTAAGTGAATAAACAATTTGGGAAGTAGTTGTTGGTTGCTTGATCTACCGCAGGTAAGCTTAAATAACCCTTAAATACACAAGCATTCCAAAAGTGGATGTACCTTGGTCAACCTTGATTATAATTTTTAAAATAACTATTTTTGGAATTTGATTTCAACTACAAAAACCAAAGCTTGACAAGTTTTGTTTCTATTCCATTTGAAAAATATCAAAAATTGAAAGAATTATTGCAATTAAAAGCTCCATGTGTTAAAATCCAAATAACACAATACGGTGTGCTTTTCATTCATTCAAATATATAGATATAGATATATCTATATATCTCTCTCTATATATATGATATATTATTATTATTATTATTATTATTATTATTATTATTTTATTTTAATGTATTTTGAATTTAAATTATAAAATTATGTTTTTCATTCCACTCTTCATTTATAGTAAAAATTATAGATTATTCTAATATACATTGTAATCGATATAATTTTCTTTCCACCTTTAGCTTTGAAAAATCACAATAATTTTATTTTTCCTTCAAAATTATTGAAAATATCAAATTAAATATGAATTTTATTTTTCTCCTAGAAAGAAATATAATTTTTTTGTACATCAATTAAATAAAAGGATAAATTTGGTTTGATAGTTGAATTTGACTTCAAGGTGTTTGATGTGGCTATTTTGGGTGTAAAAAATAAAATAACCAATTGAAAATTTTTCATGCTCATCTCTATTGCTACTTTTACCTCCTGATAAAATTTCAAATAATTTGGATTGTTTTTGCTGTTTTTACTCATTTACGTTCATTTTTTGCAACAAAAGTGATAACAATTAGAAATTTTCAGAAAACAAATTGCAATTTCTCAAAGTGATATAGAATTCAGACTTTCAAGTAGTAAAAATATTAGATTGTTGTTTGAACACTATTGAAAAGGCTTAAATTAGCTTATATAAGAAGTTTGACTATTTCCCAATGGATCAAGTCCTTAAGGGATTAACTCGTCTACGGAAAAATAAAAGTGCAAATGTTCATCTTTAGAATGTTTTACAAAAAGGGAAGGTCATACATAGTAGTTTGATATCCAATGAGTTTTTGTTGTTTTTGTTTTTGAGGTGATGATTAATGTAGATTATATCTTTACATAGATAATGCAAAAATGATGCATTTACATGTAAAATTTCAAAACTTGTCTCCACATGGTGTCTAGATAGAATGGAAAGTTGCAAAATTTAACCTTGATATGGATGAAAGGAGAAAGGGCAATGTAGCACACAAGAAAAATCATAAACAAATGAGCTGCCATAAATGTTCTGTTTTCAAGTAGTGCTACAAATATGGTAAAGAATGTTTTAATTTCAATGTTTCATTTTTAGTTAGTGAGGGACACTCTTTGAACTCATACAACATGCCATTTAAATAGAAGAGGATCTCTTTTGGGACACATTGTGGCCCATTCAAAAAACTATGCCTTGTGATTACTACACACACCACCTATAAACTAAAATAGTGGCCTACTAACTTTTACTTCCAAAAATTATAACAAAATGTCTAGCATTCCAAAACTTATGCAAGTTCTCATGTTTACTATTGTATTCATTCTTTTTTCACTAAAAATTTATCCATTGCAGGGCATGGTTCTTATTAGGGTATCATTTCTTGGATTCTCCGGACTTTAGAAAAATGTCTTTCCGGAGATGAAATTTTTTTCGAAAAATTACAAAAACTACATGGTGTTAGAAACATTATGTTAGTATACAACAATTATGTGTTATATAGGTCAAATTTAAAAACTGAATTTTTTTCTAATTTATCATATTTAACACTTGGTCCCATTAGAGTAATGAAATTACTATGCATTTAAGATTTTTGAATATAAAAAATAGTTGGTCACCTTATTCAATTTGTATTTATGCATATCATTTTTTTTTAGGACAAAAATAATATAAAGTTATAGTTCTTTTAAATTGTGTAAAATAATGTGATCTTTGAAGGTTCTCATAAATAAGGAAATATATAAATTCATCAAATTAAGAATTAAAGTTGAATATAGATATCACTCACACATTGCTTTAGCTAAATTTCATATTTAAATAATATTTTGTTATAAATTGGTATTTTGAATTGTTCTTTTTATTTCAAATATAAACTTGGGGCAATATTCCTTTTGAGGAACAAAAGAATAAAAAGGAATACCAAAATTATTCAAATTTCCTCGCCTAATAGTATTTTGGATAGAGTATTATAACTTTCTCATGAATTTGTTATTAAATTCATGTAAAGTTAAAAAAATTAATTTTTAAGACACATTATATGAGTTTTAAAATGACAATATTTTAGTAAGACAATCCTTTTGGGTACCCATATAGGAACCATGCCTTGCACTACTAAATCCAATTTCAATTCAACTAGTTAAGGAGTGCTCCTTGGATGTGTTATTGTTGTTGAAGGTCAACTTCAACAAAAAATAATTAATCTTTTGAAGTTGAGTGGTTTTCAAAATTTAGAAACCACTTCCTTGAATCCAAGGAAAATTAAATACAAAGAAAGTCAAAATGTTGGAAAAGATACATGTACAACTTGATCTCAAGATATATATCTCTACTAAATAATAAAGAATCCAAATTCCTTCTACTAACTTTATAGCAAAAAAGAGACATTGTTAAAACTAATGAGTTCATTTAACCCTAGCCCTTACCACACTAACATCCAAAATTTAAATGATGAACAAAGATGTTGTAAGGTTTTTTTTTACTACACAACTTCTCATTCATTTGAACCAATGTTTGACATTTTAAGCCCACACTTTTGTACAATGAATTTGACAAAATTGAGACAAATTATATATATAAATTCAAAGAATTAAAGCCACGACTCTTATTTTTCTATGTAGTGAAGAGAATTGTTCAACTTCTAAGCCAAATTGAAGGGATGCCAAAAGAGGAACTTTTGTAACTATCAAACTAGCCCTTTCAACTTTAAATAATTATTCGCTAAAAAGTGGTGAATATGACTTTAGGCTATAGTCCCTTGGAGCCTCTTAAATATATATCAATGGTTAGAAAAACTTTTGAGGTGATAGTGATAGTAGTGTAAAACTATGTACAAGCCTAATAGTAGGGTAGTCAGGGAATAATTTTTGTACATGTGGCATGTAGCCATTGAACAAAAATCATTTCTAATTCCCTACATTGAAACACTTAATCTCCAAATTCACTTTCTTCTTCCTCAATTGCTTTCTTCACACAATAAACCCTAAATTACATTGAAAATTTCAATTTCTCATTTTTTTCATTTCAAGTAAAATTTTTTTCATTCAATCCTAAACCCTAATCTCTTCAACATTTTTTTCTTGAATTTCGTGCTACTAAAATTTGTCTTTTTCATGTTGCTAAAATTCTCTCAAATTAATTAATTTGAATTCATTTTCTCAAATGAGTTAAATTGAGTTTATTCTCTCAAATGAATTAAATTAAATTCATTCTCTCAAATGAATTAATTTGAATTAATTTTCTCAATAAAATGAATTTGAATTTATTCTCTCAAATAAATAAGTTTGGATTGATTTTCTAAAATGAATTAAATTGAATTAATTTTATGAAATGAATTGTAATAAAATTTAATAAAATCCTTCAATAAATTTAGTTTTAGTTATTTTTCTACAACCAAATACATTTTTCAAAGTCTATCACGATGCATAATTCATAAATCATGAAATTTATTTATTTGAATATTTGATTTACATATTACATGTTTATATGAAGAAGCATAAACAAAGTCCTATCGTCACTACCACATACCTATATTACATGACTAATTGGCACCATTGTTGACTTTCGAAAAGAAATTATTGTTTTATTTTTGAATCATAGAGCTAGTGTGACTTGAATGACATTTTTTTGTCTTAATTCACATTGCATGGTAGTGGAAGGTGGTCTTAGGGTTTTTTTAATCTCATCCAATGGTTGATATTTTTTCACTTTGGCAAGGAGATAAAATTAGGTTGCTTGACAATTCTCAAGAGATAGTGCTAAATGTATAAATAGCAATTACATTTTCATGTGGACCTAACAAGTGAGGAAAGATTAGTAAGAAATTCACACATATTAGATTATCTAAAGATTGATTAGTCTCCATCAACATGGATATCCACTGATATTGGTGAAATTTCAATTCATGTTTTCCCTCTTGCCCACCTTGGCAAGACAATTGGTTGAACCTAGTTTGGGTTGTCCTCACCAAGCTTTCACTAGGATCACATGTAAGCCCACCCTTAGTATATACTTCATACTTGATTGGGAATTATGAATTGCTACTACATACAGTTCTTATGCAGTATAGTATTAAGAAATCAAAATTGATCATAATATCACTACTATGCCTTGTGGACAAATACCAATGTATGGAGAATGATGCATTATTGAAACCTCCCTATAAATGTGTATACCTCTGATTTTTCTTGTATGGGTTTATAAATAGATGGATTATCTTGATTGTTCAATTTTGATCAATTGTGATTTTGGATGGGGTGGAACATGAGGTGAGTGTAGCTGTGAAGAAGATAAAAGCATGTTTCTATTAACTTAGCACATTGGAGCTCTAGAACGGAATGTTGTGGTGATTTCCGTTGCACTATCCTTTCAAAAGATGGCTCCCCTTGATTTGCATTAGTTGCCCCCTTCTCAAAAAATTTACATACCGTTGATTTTTTTAAGAAAAAATGCTTACCCTCAAAATTACCATTGATTTCTCAAAAAATCACAAGCTGTTGATCTTGTGAGATTTAATCTGAGCCATACAAATATGAAATACAAAATGAATACCGGATATGTACACAATATTGGATATGGATATGGGATGAATATTGAATATGGGTACCGGATACGAGATGAATACTGAATATAGATACCGAATACAAATACAATACTAGATACAGATATGGGAGGAATTATCTCATATTGATTGTCACTATATTGGTTTCTAAAAATTACAAGAGGAAGAGGGGGAAGGTTGCAAATGAATATTTTAAAATCTTTAATATCCAAAAATGTGAGTCACTTTTGGGTGGATAGTGAGCATTGTGAGTCACTATCGACCCAAAAGATGGCACACAATATTATCATCTTGTGCCTTCAGTCCCCCTCCCTTTAGGATGATCATGCATTTTTGATCACTTAAGCAATTTGGACCTTGTATAGTATCAAAAAAAATCAAGGGATAGATTTCCCCGTGTTTAGAAATACATTTGATTAGGATTCCATATTTTTGGACATGGAAATTATAAAAAAACAAGATTTCTATAAATTTTAAACGAAAAGATTCTATTTGCTTTCATATTGTGATACAAGACATGCTATTTCCAACCAACGCATACTTGAAATCCATAAGCACTTTATTACTGAAATAAAGCACCACAAGGCAAAATCCAAATTTGACAATGCAGCACTAATCGCCTCAAAAGTCATTAGTTTTTCTTGTCCAATTGCTTGGAAATAGAGCACTGTATGCTTCAAAAAGAGAATGTTGATTGAAAATGCGTGATCTCCTTTAGTCCTTGATTTACTAAAATGCAAACATGAAGGGCTTGGACACTTGGCTAGAAGGGTGAAATTTAGAAGGGTGAAATTTTACAAAAAAGACAAGGATTGAGGATAGGGAGCCCTATCATTGCAAGGTTTGGTATCATTGCATATTGGTGCCCTATTATTGCGTTCCAATCTTCATTCTTGGCCCGGAATACAATGAGTACTACAAGTACTATGTAGTAGAATAATTGTAATTACAAATTAGAAAAATTAACGGTTAATAGTACCATTGTAAGTACTATGGATTACTTGTGAATATTAAAATTGTACTATGGGGAAAAAACAAGTTGTCACAAAAAATAGAAACAATGAAGTATAAATTAATAATAAAAAGAAAATCATAAAAGAAAAAACACTAAAAATGTCCATTTGAGAGGACTTGATGGTGATCAATTCCACCCAAAAAATGATCTTGACACCATCTTCAATGTTTAAAAAGTGCTCATGCAAGGGAGACTTATTTGCTTGGATCTAAGGACATGAAATAATTATAGATGCCCCTTGGTAGACATACGCCCACCTAGTGTGGAAATAGACCACCAAAATTTTAATTCTAAATTATTCAATTTAAGCACTCCAAACATATAAAAAAAAACTCTAAATCTCAAAGTGGGACAAATGAACAAAATGAATTTTGAATATAATATGATTTTTTTTTAATTTCTAAAAAACAATAGATTTGATTACCATCGAATTAGACATGTCCAATACAAATTTCAAGTTTTTAGGACTAGGGATTGAAAAGTTATATTAGAAGACAACAATGTCACTCTAATTGTGACGGAAAATAGGATTGGTGTTTCTTGCAATGACCCCAATCTTAAAAGCTCCAAAATGAAACTGTTCATTCCATATACATATATCGTGACACTTCTATAATAGTAATAGGCGCTACATTATGTCAAGCTGCAAAAGATACTAGTTGGGAACATCCAATTGCTTTTGCTAATTGCTAATTTACATGAGCAAAGTGCAATTATAGCATAAAGATAGTTGCAAGAAACACCTGCCATTTTTGGCTCAAAACGCCCTTAGTACTAGAGTATTGTGACTTTTGGAAATAAATCCTTAAAAACAAAATAAAATATAGATAATTTGTAAAGCATTAAAAAAAGTGTCTATGTGAAAATTTAGACCTAGAAAAATTTATCTCTAAAAGTTATGTACAACAAAAGAAGCCTAAAAAATGTAAGAAAATAGATATTTCAAAATTTTATTTTTAGAAAATAGTAAAAAAACTCAAATAATTCAAAGGAAAAAAAAATTCATTTTTTTAATTTAAAGATGCTCCTTTCAACCATTTTTCATCTTTGGCAAATAAAAATTATGTTTTCTACAAGTGTACCTAGGTAGTGTTCTTTGAGCACATGTGAAAGGTGGATAATTTACTATTTTAAGAAAATATTTGATAGTTTGTGTAACTTTAGTATAACTTTTTGTATCCCAATTTTCACTTTTAAATTTGTATTTTTGGATCGGAAATAGTACTAAAACCTCTAAAATGGCCATGGTAGACATTCGATTGGGGGCATTTTAAGAATACTAAATAAATTGGAAAAATTGAAAAAAATTATTAATTGTTTAAAACTACTATATATATATACCTTTTCTTCAAATTTCATAGAAAATGGACATATAATGCAAAAGTTAGAGCCAAAAATCACTTGTCCGAGACCAAAGGGACAAAAAATAGGGCAAGTGTTTCTTGCAATGACCCTAGTCCGTATTCTTTATAAAACTACCTTAGACAGCATACAAGATTGGAATATCAAATTGATTTTGATATTGTGGGCTTATGGCACTACTTATAAATTAAAAATACAAACCTTACCTTTATTTTGATGTATACAATAGAAGCCATATTACCAATTCATTTCGAGGCGTAATCCTTATACATTGCCATTGACAAACAATTGGATAATATTGACTCACCATGAGATTGACTAGAGCAATTGGAGGCATTAACTAAATCTCAAAGATTAGCTTCTCAACATGTAGAGCCCATCCAATGTTGTAGAAAGATAGCACTTGCAAACAAAACAAGGTTCATACTTTCCAACTTGGCATGTGCATTATGGTTCAAGATGCTAGGAAATTTTGAATTTATAAGAAAATTTGATGCCCTATAGATTGGACTATGGATTGAAAATATTGTTAAGGACACATTTCCTAACAATTCTTTGCAACTAAAGAATTTGGATGGCTCAAAGTTTCCAACTCAAACCAATGGTAGTTGCAAGGAATAGAAAATAAAAAAATTCAAATGCTAAGGTCATTTTACAATTTCTTCATTTGTCCTCTGTAATCAATAAAATATCTATGGTTGCAATCTTCTAAGATATGTCATACGTAGATGGTTAAAATGAAAAACTTCAATATGAGGCTACTAAAAAATTACCATTGTCAAAAGATAGCAAAAAATAGAAGCTATAAATGCTCATCTATGAATTAATTACCAAATGCTAGTCTATCACACTATTGGCACTTTTTTTCTATGGGCCATCAACATGACAACTAGCTATAAAAATGCTTTATCTTACCAATTGATCTAGTATACAAGCAAGAAGAACCTCTTGTCTTGGATATTAGTAGTTGGTTGTAGTTGATATAGTCAATAGAAGGCATATGGACCACGAGAGGCATCATCCACCGTTAGTCTTACCAATAGGAGCTTTCAAGGTCGGAATATGTTGTATTGAGATATACAACTTCATTCAATTTCTTATTACTCATTTTGAAATTAGATTTTTTAGGCAAGTTATATAGCACCTTTGGCCTTTGTAAGTCCTAGTAATTACATATAGAGAAACTTGGAATTGTGTAATTTATGTATTATATTAGGTCATTTTGAAGGATACCTGACAGTTTAGCTATATATATATATATATATATATATATTATAGGGAACTTTTATAGCTAAAGAATACCTACTTACACCTAGGTTCAAGGCTTGTGGGCTTGTATTTCTAGGCTCACATGCTAGTGATCTTGGGCTTTGACACTTGTCAAAGTCCACCTTCTCAAATTTATGTAGATTTCATAGTATATTGTATTATCTAAATTTGAAATTAAAAAGACAATTAAAAAGCAATTGTAACATATTTGAAATGTATTGTTGATAAGGATATGAAGTCTAGTTTCACATCTAGTTTGCAATATACAATATACTTTGCAATACACAATATTTATTGAAAAATGTACCATTAGATATACACCAAATTTTATGTACTATATTGTTCACTAAGTAAAATCTACTTTCTATAGTTGAAATCTATACATGAGTTGAAGGGAAAGGTACTCAAAGAGCCAAATAAGGACATTCTTGTTAATTTTCTAAGTTGTTGCCTTAAGAGCCTTTTGAAAACCCTTCATTTCATCATTGCAAAGGTAACTAGTTTTAATTACAATTTGTTTATGAAAACAAACTCTTTAGAAATTCTTGCTCAATGTACAAATTCCATTCAAGTGCATAGGGTCAATTTTATGTGCTTTTTTTCCAAACTTTTCTAAATTCATAATTTCTTCATACAATATTCAAAAATAAATACTATGACTATAAAATCTAAGAAACTCTTTTGACTCCCATGACAAGATCCAACAACAACTAAGATAATATAATAAGCACAACCATTCTCAATTGTTATGAGAACTATTTGAAGTGCAATCACCTACAAACTTAATTACACTACTTGAGCTTCTATTTCAAATGAATCCAAAGTCGATGCTAGAATGATAACTTCCATATACTTTTGGTTGAAATTAAAAAAAAATAGGTGGTTTGCCTAAAGTAACTAGAAGAGCTTTGCAAGATTTAGTGAGTTTGCTATGCACAACCTAGTGCTAAGGAATACTGTGATAAAATCACTTGGAAGTGAAGTATGAGGTGTGCTAAGGAATATTGTGATAAAATCACTTGGAGGTGAAGTACGAGGTGTATTAAGATATCTGTATTACAATTATTGAAATTGTGCATTATAAATTGAGAGTTAACAATGCATAGACGTGATTATGTCAATTAAGGGATGCACACCTAAAAACAACAACTTTTCTAAATAGTCCCACTATTCTAATGTTCTAATGACTATAAAAATTTAATGAGATTGCTGACAACCTCGAGAGAAAGACAACTCAGACAAGTGTTTTTGTAATTTTTCTACACTCTAGTGAATATTTTACAAATCTTCAAAATTGAAAACATAAGATATCCTATCCCAATAACATAGACTCATCTTGAATAGACACCTCAAAGCACAAAATGTCACCTCTCATAGGTTGCTTCAAAAAACTCCTCACTTCTCATTGATTCCTTTTGAAAAGTTGTGCCCATGGCTTTGGGGCATGAAACTATTCATTCCAAGTCCTTTTTTCAAAGTGTTACAGAATGGGAGGTGACACAATTGGGTGTGACTCCTTTACAAGGGACATGGCCATCTGCAGTTTAGTAATGATGTCAACTCCAGGACGCCCTTTGACATCCTGAACTTTCCTTGCTCTTGGTTTCAAAACAATCAATCTAAAGATGAGTAAGGTGCTAGCTTGTGACTTCCATCACATCTATCTCAATGTGCGACAATCAAAGAAGATTGCTTTTTGAAACATGCATGAGACGCAATGGCAAGAATATCGTTGGGACTGTACATACACTCCGAATAAGTCATCGCTGTAGCCACGAGCATGTGGAAGTGACCAGTCGAGCCCGAGGCTTTGATGAACAATCCCAGTGTTCCTGAAATGGTATGGCGAGGCACGGAACCGACGAAAGCTCCTTGTTTATCCTCTTTAGCCATATCCATACCGACTGTGTGAATTTCAGTAGAAACTGTTAGATGTGCTGGCTATGGTGATTCACTCTTCAAAGTCTTGGGGGATGGAAATCAACTCATGCACATCGATCATATCCTGTTCAGAGCTTTTTCTTACTTCTTCAGAAAGTGCCAGGACGGCGATCTCATAAAAATGTGGTGAAGCTCTGTATTTCTACATTCATCCATTTTTCAGACAAAAACACACTTTTCAATTGTATTCATGCACTTTTTCGTTCAAATTCGGCAACTTCATCCACATTTTAAATTGAGATGAAAACTTCCTAGCAGAAAGATAACTACACTAGATGAAAGAGCAGAGATTTATTTTGAAATGGTGCAAATCTGGCCCCATGGTGCCAAAAAAAAGGACTAGAACAGGATTCCTGTTCTACTCAGTTTCAAAACTTAATTTGCAGCAAACCTGCAAGTGTGTTCATTAGCAGTCGGTAAAGAGAACCCAACCGAGTTCACCTCAAAAACATTTCCAACTAGCTTATTGGATGGTGGCAGATCTAGTTACAGTGCGAGTCAAAGCTCGACACAAGCAAGCGACTTAATTTGCAATTTCAAAGTCCCCCTTCAGCACCGGAGGTCCGTCCCGGGGTCGACCTGGAGTTTCTGGCAGAACCCCACGTAAGCATTGACTCGATTCTCCACGCGCTGGTCGAATCCATGTCCGCACTCTATGCTATTGATAATTCGATTGGTGCTCGCAAAACTGGGCCCCAGAATGGCATCATGACATTTTCTCGCCATCCAGAACCACAGCGCTGTCTTGAACGCCGTGTCTCCATTCTCCGCCACTTGATCAGGATCCGCAAGCAGATTCAAGCCCAACGCATCCCCACACTCCCCGTAGTTGTAGTTATATGACAGCTGAATGGGCCCACGGCCGTAGTAACTCTTTCCTGCTGCACAGGGGTACTGCGCATTAGGTTCGCAGTAATCCTTTGGAGGGTTGATCTCCTTGATGAACTGCAGCCCGCCGGACTCTTGCTGCACGTTTCCGAAGAAGGCTGCGATCTCCCGTTTCTGGTCGTCGGCACTGCCGGAGGTTCCGAACGCGGAGTAAGCGGAAGTGGCATCAGAGAACGCTTGGAATGTGTAGAAGCTGTTGCGGTTGGGGAACCAGCTGTTGAAATCAGATTCGGTGAAGAAGCTCGACCAGCCGGCGCCTCCGGGGGGAGACGGCGGGGTTGGGGTAGGGGTGCCGAAACAAGGGCCGTTCTTACAACCCGTGCCGCAGTAGGCATCACCCGTGCCGCAGAAGTCATACTGGCTACAGCAATCGGTAGTGGCGGGGCATGGCGAGGAGGCTGAACACGACCCTTCTTGAGCTGCAACTTCTGCTGCTGCTGCAAAAAGGGCGACAATAACAACAACAAGCAGCAGCGGGAGACTCGCATGCACAGGACGAGCCATTGCCACAGAGCAGGGAAACTTAACGGGAAACCCTAAACCCTAAAAAACCTGGTGACGTGGTGGTGCAATTGAATGCGGAATCCTAAGGCTGGAGTCTGTAAGAATTGGATCAGGTGGCAACTGTGGGCTGTGAAGAGAAGTGGGGGTGAAGGAGGTTTATATGGGGAGAATACAGACAGTGCTGCATGTCTGTATCTGTAGTCTGTCGAGTGTCTTTCGTGGAAATGGTGGAACCTGAATCCACTGGTCATGTAAGTCGGACCTGACGGTGACGTGGGTTAGTGATGTAAGCCGGGACAATCAAACCTGATAGTGTCGGTAATTGGAAACGAGATTGACGAGTCTGCACAAAGAATGGGAATTTTGAATGCACATTTAGTGAATGTTATCGTGCCAGGGCTACACTCACAGGCTTTGCAGGACGGAGCAGCGGTACGAAAGCCAAATGGATTGACTAATTGGACTGATTTGCTAGTTTGGTAATGGAAGAGTCCAAACACTGTTACTGTACCGTAATTGGTAAGGTTCTAGATTGTCAGTAGAATTGGCACGATTCTAGAGTTGGGAAGTCACTGGGATCCCCTTGACCTTCTTACTTTATTTGACTGCAACTGCTTGGAAGACATTTGTATCACAGGTTCAGTATTCTGAATGTGAGATAAGGGTGTTGGAACCAATGATAGAGTGACAAGTGTGAGATACTCGAGAGGGTCTTTTGAACAGAGGGTAAAGTAAAGAGGTCGGAGTGTAGACATCTTGCACTTCCTGCTTTCGCAAATATAGTTCGAGTTTTCCAGCCCAGTGTTGGGAATAAACGCCAGCTAGTTCAAAGTTTGCGAATGGAATTGGGAAAAAAACAGGTTGAAATTTGGAAACATCGAAACAAAACTGGTGAAAAAACCCAGAAGGATATTCTGTTTAGAGTAAAAATTAGAGACAATAACCGGACTCGGTACTTGAAAAACCGGTTCAATATGAGAATTGAAGGAAAAGAGCTGGCACCGAGTACAGCTCCAAAAATATCCCGAACATTGTTCCAACCTAATCCGTCAAGCCTGCCTCATCCGTCGGTTCACTCCATCGGTTGTGCATTGGAAGGAGCACTTGAGACGTTCACTGGCAGAGTGGATTGCGCCTTGAAGCCCAGAATTTCTGTGCTCCAGGAATAAGGTTCATGGCCATGCTGGAATTAAACCAGGTTGAACTGAACCAACTTATCGGACTTCGGCTTGAGTGGATTTGAAGAATCAGAAGAATATTGAGAAGACAACATGGAGGTCGAAGAATTGTGCTGGAAGAGAGTGACTTAAGCCTGCAATCGTCAACCTGACAAATATCATTGTACAGCACGAACAACGATGCTTTGAAACCTCTCAGAGTCTCGGTATAAACGTGTGTACCTGGCCCTGTCTTCCGCCAAGCCTCCTGTGGCTGGCGGTAATGTACCATGTCTTTGCAATGAATTTCCGCTTCACTTTTTTTCAAAAATCAAAACGAAAAACGTGTATAAGTACCTTGAGCTTCTACGGCGTACGTAATGGTTGTTGTTTGATTTTCTAGTTCCATTTTGACCAGATGTGAAGTTGGACTCAGTGGGTGGAACTCGAGGAGCCGCGTGAAGAAATCTGATCGAACTCTGCCAGAGTGAACGTACTGAATGGAGAGTTTTGTTCAATGAAGTTAACTTAGTTGTTGGGGTTCACTTAGTCGAGATGATGCTACCTCTCTATCTATGCCACGTGGGTGGGTGCAGGTAGCAAGAGTTATAAACCTCTTGTAAGCTAAGCTAGTAGAAGGTCCTATCATTCAAACCAGGGAAGAGATCGATCAGGAACGAGTGTACTTGTAAAAGATGAGGTGGCCAAACCTTCTGAGATCACCCAAAAGGCTGGTTCCTTGCTTTTAGACTATCATACCAATGTATTCTTGGGTCTTCAACTAGGTTTTGGAGGTTACGTTTGTCCTAACTTAAAGGAATGTTATGGTTAGGTATCCCCCTAAATGCCACTTTTGGCAACTAACCCTATTTCCTACTTCGTATTAACCTCTAAAGGACCAAGGCCTTTTTTTTGCCAAAAAACACGCAAAACTGCCATTTCTATGGTAAAAGGTAAAAACATTTTAATTGTTTATTTTTCACATCTAACCGTAGGATCTTACACTTAACTATTATAAGAATGTGTGGAAAAAATTTCAGAATTTTTGACCGCACAGATTGCATGATATCTGTGTTTAAAGTGGAAAAAACAATTTTTTCAACACATTGCGGGACTACATTTTTTAACTTTGAACATTTTTAACTTTAGTTTTTTGTACTACAGCGTTTTAAGCTTTAAATCTTTATGGTATAAAATTGAGTTGAGAGTTTAGAAAATATTCAAAATATTCAAAAAAACTTAATTTTTATTCTTTAAAAAATTGCTAAGTAGAAGTAGGTATGAAATAGAAGGAAAATCTAAAATATTTATACATTTGTGATTCAATATTTGTATTTTCATTCAGTTTTTCATAAAAAAAAGTTAATTGATTATTAGATTAATTTTTTTTTCTATAGCTATACTTTTTATTAATTGTGTATATGTTAAATTCTTTTTTTTCTTTTTTTTCAAATAAAAAGTTAAGTTTTTTTTATAACTTAAATTAGAATAATATAAAAAATTTAATACCTAACAAGAGCATCTAATGTGAGAGAACACTAATAGAATTGACCAAGGCCGCATGCAAGGAGTGCAGGAGCCTGTGTGCGGCACATCTGACAGTATAATAACAGGTGTTAGATCAAAGGTCGGAACAGGTATGGTTGACATAGTCCAGCGCTCATAAACGTGTTACACAAATTTTTTTATTTTATTATAGGATATTTGTACTAAGGAAACTTGAGACCCACTCTGATGTTAGCCATGGAAAGTTCCTGAACAAGTAGCTTAAAACTATATGGTATGAAGCCCTCCTCTACATTCAACCCTTCATATCTCTAAAATGAAATTAAAATGCAGTAATCTCAATGGTGAGGTTGTTCTAGTAAGAAAGATTGACCATGTAAAACTTTGTTTTTTGAAAAATTGTGAAAACTACATTCAAAAATGAATCTTACAAGTTATTTTTTCAAGAAAATGCTCTAATTGCCCAAAAAACAAGATTGTCTATAACTTTCTCATAAAAAATCCAAATGGAATGAATCAAAGCTTCACATGTACATAAAAATTTAATATATGAGTAAATAATTTAAAAATAATTTAAAATTCAAATTTTTGAAATTTTTTTGCTGCCCCTTGTCCCTTGTTTTGAGCTTATTTGGGCATAACTTTTGTTTCACGCACTGATTGAAAAAAAAATTACATTCCCATGAAGCTAATCAATTTTTCTATCTTCCAAAAAAGTTTCAAAAAATAAGGAAAAAATTTCAGCCCATAGGTACTTGTCCGAAATCCCATTTGTCCTCCGAAGGAACAATAGTCCTTTAGGGGTTAATTATTGGATTTGTGAAATTTATATTTTCTCTTGTTGAAAATGCAAGGGGGTTCTAATGCACAAAAGACTGTAACATTTGGATATTATATGCAAAATTTATGAAGGACCAATGTGTATTTTTTGGTAGAGGTTCTAAAATCCTAGGTATATACTCCCTTAGTTTCATTAAAAACCTCTTCATTGATTTAGGGTTTGTACCACTAAACCACTTCATTTACTGATTTTGATCATTGAACACTGAGCAATCAAAAATTCAAATCACGTATGTATCAACTCCACCTTGCATTTCACATCACTTTCTCAATAGTCAACAATCAAAATCAATAAATGGAAACTTTTTAGTGGTATGAACCCTAAACCAATTTGGAGGTTTTTTTTTGGGGGGGGGCCAAGGGAACTAAGGGTGCATTGATTATGGAGATGTACACAAAGTGACAATGGCAGTTTTAGATCAATGACATATTTGGAGGTACCTACCTTTCATATGAGTGGAAAATTTATAAGTTTTAAATACTAGTATTAAGCCTATTTCAATTTAGAAGCTTTTAAGTTTTGGGGATTGCCATTTGCCACTCTTATTCTATTTCAATACTACTATTGTATTTAGAAGTGGACTCTCAAACAAACAAAGAATCAAGATCATTATCACACATAATGCCAAGTCTAACGATTCAATCAGAATTGTTCATTTATGTACTTGAATGTAATTAACCCCTAAATGCCCAAGGCCTATTTCGAGTCTTTAGAAATTTGTTCTAAATTGAACAAAAAGCCAACATTTTGATAAGTTGTATCAATTTTTTTTGAATTGTAACTATACAAA
Organism: Pseudoscleropodium purum; assembly: GCA_963969395.1. NCBI lineage: Eukaryota > Viridiplantae > Streptophyta > Bryopsida > Hypnales > Brachytheciaceae > Pseudoscleropodium > Pseudoscleropodium purum. Next base: position 11,028,075 of record OZ017803.1, on the reverse strand, counting down.
TTCAAACTAGACATGTTAGGGATCATATAGGAAGAAAAAACACAACAATATCACTTATAAGTTGAAAGATTATAATGTTTAACCATGAGGGTGTTAAAACTATGAAAAATTTTCAATTCACTTTTCACAAGTCAAATCTAAAAAGTTGATGACCAAAAAAATATGAGGTTTAAGGGCCTAACATGAATAACCCCAATCAACTTATGGCTTCTCAAAATCTACTCTACAATTTTTTTAAATGAGTTTTGAGTGTGATTTTTTCTTCAAGTCCTAGTGTATTTGAGGCTCATTTACAAGAGCTCTCAACACTATAGGAAGTCAAGATTGCAATAGGTACCCTTGCACAAAACCTTGTATAGAAAAATCACTGTCATTTATTATCAAGATTAGATTTTTGATACTGGAACTAGACTTCATGAAGAACTTTCTAAAAATACAAACTACTAAAAATAGCAACTTGGTTAGTTTTATTTAACTTCAAAGTTTTGCAAACACCAAATTCTGGTGCCTCGGGCAGTTAGGGGTTAAAGGTTGGTAAAGAATAGAGATAATTTAAGGCTAATATATGATATTCCTCTTCTTATTATCTCCAACAAGGTTGTGACTTTTTTGCCTTTACATTGACTTTACACTGTGAGTTTTTAAATAATGAACTCGCACATCACCAACATTAGAGAATTTGTATCATGAACCAACTTAATTTTCCTACTTTTCCTACTGAAGAATGTCCCCACATCTTCATAACCCACTACACCCAATGGTTCATTTAGTACACAAAAATCTCTTGACAAACTGGAAAATCGTACTAATCATGTGATTAGCAATCCTACAAGATGAACCTCTAGAGAAGTGGAAAAACTTGACTTCCACATTCCACACCTAAGGTATGCTGCATGCCAAGTTGCAAAAACGACGTCAAGATCCAAAAGCTATAGTTAATAGCTGATCGAAGATACACTCATTAAATTCAATCACAAGAAAGGGTTTTCTCGTGACACAACAACAATACGATCCAATCCAGGTATGCCAAGAAAGAACATTTAGATGATCAAAGGGCTCGCATTCAGCAGAAAGGGGTTATGGGCAAAAAAATCTTCTGATCAGTGAATGGGAAAGTCCCAGGGTTGCCTTGCAACTCGGACTTGGCATTACGAGGTCCTCGTAAGACTCACATCCTCAATGTCATTCATTCACCAAGAAAAGGTGTTTGATGAAACTTGACTTCTTTGAGCTCTACCTCGACTTCACAAAGCGTAGAAATCCACTACTATATAGATACCCAACATAATCTCCTTGAAAGTGTCCAACGACTGACACTTCCAAATATCTCGTCAGCTAATCCTTAATATGGGCCTTCAAACTCTTCAAGAAGTTGCTGTCGAACCCCACATGCATCAGCTGCACGCAATCCAGAACCATATATCGTTCTGTTAAAATAGTGTGCAGGTATAAACGAAAATGATTGAACATGCATTCCACCTCCTGCCGATTATCATCAGCTTCCTAACAAGAACAAGACATCATAAACACAACTACAACACTTCAGTAACCTAAAAATCTAAAATATAACTGTACCTTTGAACTTCTCCAAGCCCAGACAGATCATCTGCAATTCTGCAACATGAGCCAGCAATCTCAGGAGTAAAAACATATTTGAAGATCAAGTTGATCACACGATGCTGTAATGTAGAGTGGTGGAGAGCCTGAGATAAATCATTCACTGCTTCCAGAATCCGGTCATGATCTGAATCCTGTAATCAGGGACGACACTTGAAATCTTATCCGAGTGCCAACACAGTATCTTCGTTCTCGGCAATTGTTGAACAAGTTGATCACACGCTGCTGTAGAGTTGATGGAGAGCCTGAGACAATTCATTCACTCGCTCTAGAACTCGTTCCAGATCAGAAGCCCGTAATCTGGAACGATACTTCTGCAAAAATTTATCCGGGTGCCACCGTAGTATCTCCTTTCTCAGCAACTGTTTGTGTTCTAAAGGAGGAGCATTGTGCAAGATAATTCTCGATAACTCTGCCTCCTTGCCCTTCTCCACCGGAAAGGGTATATCAGAGTAGCCAAAAAATTGATTACCAGATTCGGAAAATTTCTTCCAGGAAATCTCATAACGCTTGTATCGATCCACGCCCTTCTTCTGCAAAACGCGCTCCCTCCATGCTCTGTCCTTGGCAATCTCCTCCTCAAGGATCCGCTTGGCCTCTCGATTTCGCTCCTCCTGTTCCCGTTTCCGTTTCTCATTCAACTCTTTGAACAGTCCCCCTTCTAGCGGGTCTTTTGGTTTCCTCTTCATGCTGGATCCCAAAAATACATCGTCATCGTCTTCATCGTTGTACAGAAACTCCGACCAATCTTCCCTAAGCCAATCCTTTTTAGGTTGTGGCTCGCTCCAACTGTGCCCCCACCAGCTTTCATCGTCACTCAACTCGTCCGCTAAACGAGTGCCCCAGTCTTGAGGCTCCATATACGTCCTTTCAGGCTTCTTGAGGCTCTCTTCCTTCTCCTTTCGCAGTCTCTCGAGTCGAGCCTCGACTGCAATCAACGGAGTGACCCCCTCGTAATTCACGGCATGCATGTCTCCTCCTGCCTCTCTCAACATAGCAATGATGTCCGAAAAACCATATCGTGCTGCAATGTGCAATGGACAGTTCCCCTTCGCGTCTTGAGCTGCAATATCTGCCCCTTCTGAAATCAAAAACTCCACCATCTCCGGTGAGCCAGCGTAGCAAGCATGGTGCAAAGGGGTTAAACCCTCCGCATCCATGCAATTAATGTCAATATTACTCAACGCCTCCCTCAGAACATCACTTTCCCTCGATTTCCGGCTGCTATACGAGTACTTCCTGCGCTTCTTTGTCAAATCGTCCTCCGATTCGTACGAGTAACTAAAATGGCCGCTCGTCGAAGGCTCGTCGATCTCGGAGTCGTACTCTGGATCTGAAACATGCTGCCGTTTCCTCTTGTCACGGCGCCGCTCATCATCAGTCGACTGCTTCTGATTCCTTTGTTTCCTCCTCTTCTTCACAAAATACTTGCCGTTCTTCTCTAGAACAAGCAGAACGCGCGCGAGGTGTCCCGTTGCTGCAGCCTGGAGCAGCTTCCTCTCCACTTTAATAGGATCGTACCGAGAGCTCCTCATCGCCACACAATTCTATATCCCCACAAAATCTTTGCCCTAAAACCTAATGCTCCAGAAATCGATCAATCTCAAACCTTTCTTACAATTTTTTCTTTTGGCGACGTTGTTTCAGGAATTGCAACTCTAAAATTCCGTGCTCAAACCAGTCCTCACAGAAAATTCTCGCATCAACGCTCACCACAGCATTTGCAAATACTCTGCATCTAACCCTAATGCTCCGGAAGTAGATGAATTTCTCTCCTGCATACCACTCTTCCAATTTTTCAAATTCTCGACAATTTGTGAATCGAAACTCTACGAATTCTGTGCTTATACCAATCTTCATAAAAATTTCTTGAACCAGTCCTCACAAAAACACCCGCACAAACTCTTGGCTATTAAACCCTAATGCTCCAGAAATCAATCAATCTCTCATTTCTTCCACCATTTCTTGTAGCGAAGTTTTTTAAGAGGTTTCAAACTGAGAATTGTGAGGTGTAGTGGCAGGAGGTCAACAGAACTCCACATGCCTCACGAGAGCTTCAGAAACTGCTTACAGAACTCTGCGAAGAGTCTTGGACCCTTTATATAGTACTGTGCCTTTTGCGTTTTGGGTCCGTTGGATGTACCTTTTACTTTTCACGTTCTGAAACTTCATCCATTCGACACTGAATTCACCGTACCCCTAGTAGCACTCGTTCTACAGAAAAAAACCTGCTAAATCTGTAGGTTCGCCAATTCACGTAGAAATCTCGTGTTTGTCTTTGCTGAATGTTGTTGTATTCTGGTCTACTAGTTTGTGAAGTTTGTGGGGCAATTGTAGCTTTTAATTTAGGAGGAAGACGAGTCATGCAGAAATGATGCCATAACTACAGTACTGTATCATGGGACACAAAGTTCATGTGGTTCATTGTAGTCTACGCTTATCTGCTGATGTTCTATTAATTTGAGAAGATTATGTTTTGGAATCCGATAGTGTTTGGGTATTAAAACGAGCATCTGCAGCCGAAATCTACCCCTGATTTCTAACAATCAGAACTAATGATTTCAGTGCATTTGTAAGGTAAATGAACTGGTTGGTGGCCTGTCAAAACATTCTTTTGAGGCAGTGCCACATGGAACCGAAACCCTTGAATGAATTCTTCTTGAAGTTCATTCAAGGCGCACCCTAAAGCAATTATTCATGCGCATTGTCATTCTGACCCCGTATGAAGTCTAGTCATTTTAAGAGTTACAATGACGCGGTTTCTCAAACTCCAGCTCACTATTTCGGAGCCAAATAGAGGGTCGATTTGAGGACGCCAGTCGCCATTCGAGCTACTACCTTACACCACTGAAAACCAATCTCTGTAAAAATAGGAGTCAGGCTTTCAAAGCGTCCAATAACTTGGAGATTTCTTCCTCAGTTCTCCAATATTCTTGAGATTTTATATAAAGAAAGAGAAAAATGAGCAATTAACACCTATTTCATGGGAGAAAAAAGGACCTCACTAGAATTGGTTATCATTCAATGTTATGTTGCTCAACCATACATGCCACTCATGCTTCCCGTGCCACCTCCCATGCCAGGCATCAACTCCTTTTCTTCCTTGTTGAAATCTGCTACAATAGCTTCTGTCGTCGTCATGAGAGCCGAGACACTGCACACCCAAAATGAAGAGATCGACTTCAGGAATGATCCCCGACTTCATAGCTTTTACTGGTCAGTAATGGGGCGACTTTCAATGTATAATGACTTCCTATAACTCAACAATGTCTCATAATCAACAGGTGGCAGGCAACCATCCAAGACGAGGAGCTTAGATACAAGTCATATGCACTCTCTTCTTTTCGTTTCTACTTTTAACAAGTACTTGCTTCCCAAAGTTGTAGCATCCTCTTTGAGATTATGCGAGGTAACTCAACTCTAAGACCTGACTATGAAAAGAAGTACACTTGTTGCCACTCGCACAACTCCAAGTGCACAATTTTCCACACAATTTGAGTTACCTAGTTCATAGCAGATTATTGCAGAAGAGATTCTTAAAAAAGAAAGAGGCAAGAAATGCCGTTACCTCACTGCATTTACAAGAGCAGTCCTGATCACTTTCACAGGATCAATGATTCCAGCTTTTACCACGTCTACGTACTCTCCTGCAAAGATGAACATGAAACATGATATCATTAGTGTTTGTCTGGTTTCTACGTTTACAAGCCATAGACCTGGTTTAACAAGCTGCAAGCATCACGGTCTGCATAATGTTCCAAAGCAGCCACGGAAACTTCAAAAATGGATAACATCCTTTAGACTCAAAATCAAAATCAAAATCAAAATCATCAATAATTATGAGTGAAAGGCCTTCTGTGCAAGGAAGAGAAACACAATATAGGTATCATCAGTGAGAGATGAGCCTCTCAAAACTCAGCAATCATTACAAACCCATTTTAATTCTATTTTTCTCATCAGCATGATGCTTTTTCGATTCCAATCTAGCAGTCAGGAGCATGCATCTTTCTTGCAACTGAAGAGTGTTTTGTGGAAAAACACATACAAAGCAAGAACATAAGCATGGAAGTTGACAACGGGAATAATAGAGAACAAGAACCACAATGTTTACAACTGGAAGTGGTGGGTGTTTGTTGTACTGTACTGTAAACCAAAACCATAGCCTAAAATGCAAGTGATGACATGGAATTTTTTTATGTTGTGGCAATCGGTAAAGCTGTACGTAAAAGTGACATTAAAGAGCTAATTGAAGTTGCAGACCAGTCAAAATGGTGGTCTAGAACCCTTTCAACGTAAATCAAATTCCCTATTTTCACATTCATATATAACGTCTTGGGACATAACAGAATATACAAATTGAGTTCTGAACTAGGTAACCCTGTTCCATACTGTTCGGTGAATAAAAACACTGAATGTGATATTAAGAAATTAATCTTTCTTGTCAAGAACATCAAACCGACCTTTTGCGGAATCATAACCTAAATTCAGGTTTGACTGCTCCAAAAGCTTGCCAACCACCACAGCTCCCTCCGATCCTGCGTTTTGTGCAATTGTGTAGGCAGGCATCTGGGTGTAGATTTTCAATCAGCAATTCCATTCAACGAACAAGGTGATCAAGTAACAAGCACACAGTTCCGTGCAATTTCCTCGGGTCACAATAATCCCAAAGATCGTGGGCCATGTGAGTTTAGAATCCGCCTAGTGTAAGATATTTTCAGTTGTTGGATATACTTTCAAACTACAACACAGGAAGATTGAATTTCTCCACCCCAGTAATTACATGAAACTGTGCAGTCGATTATTAGCGATTAATATCGTATTGGTGGCATCGTGTCTTGTAATCTGGTCATCTACACTAAATGAGAAAAAAACTCGATAAAGTTTGTGGTAATAGTGAGATAGTTTTTAGGATTTAGGGTTTAGGGTTTAGGTATACTCTATCAGATGAGAAATGAGGGTACAAGAGAAGTGAGGATCATGGAGTGATATTGGTACCTTCAGAGCATTTTGGACAATCTGAATCCCGATTCTCTGATCGAAGTTTTCTGTAGGCAACTTATCAAGCTCTACTGAAGCATACAAGAGCGCCACACCACCCCCTACAGATTGATGATATGTACCACTGTCATAGCTGCCAATACTAAAACTACCCACAACGAAAGAATTATTCACTTGTGAAATATAAAAAGAAAATTTTAGAAATTGTCAACAGAATTGCAATAGAGCTTCATCAATTTTCTCAACATCCACAATGAGTTGTGCAATTGGAACATAGCTTAACCCCTGAGGGCTTGATATGAAAATAGCAGAATTACTTTAAATAATAGTTACTCCTCTGAAATATCTATGCCACTCAATAATATTTAGAACACTTATATTACATTTATTCGTCTTTCCAATGCTTATTTATTGTCAAGATTCTGAAATGATTATCAATAAGATTAAGTGAACTTTTCAAAAACATTCATCAACAAGCAATATGTGGAAACTGGAGCCTTCAGACGACAACAAAAGGAAAATAAATCTAGAAAATTGCATACCAGGTACAATGCCCTCTTCCACCGCTGCTTTAGTAGCATTCAAAGCGTCGGTAACACGATCCTTTTTCTCATTGACTTCCACTTCACTAGCTCCTCCAATCTACAATCACTCTTAAAGTTTAATTTCGTTTTCCCTTGATAATTAAGTTCTTTACTAAAAACATTGAAATTCTCACAATGTCGACTAATTGCCTTCGTGTTTGAAGGAGTGATAAAATGAGTGCCTTGAGGACAGCAACACCTCCTGAAAGCTTAGCTAGTCGCTCTTCCAACTTTTCTTTATCGTACTCGGAAGTGGTTTGACTCAAAGCGTCCCGGATCTGCATGCAAGCTTGTTCAATATATGAATTTATACATTGTTTTGATCAAGACATATATGTCATTCAGTAGTTGAAATTGCAGAAAGAGCATTGAACATGTTTCCACACTCGTGAGGTACAAAGCGAGTTGACAGACACTCTCGATTTGGATTCATTACATTCTTTACCAAGATACCTTGTTTAAGATTATGGAGTGGCAAATATGCCTGAATTTGCAACTTTAGTTCAACGCTAACTGGTGGGTGTATGAACGGAAGGTATATGAAAAGACTTCTAGAACATAACTTAACTTGACATGTAAGTTATTACTTTTCACATTTATTGTGCGAGATTTAAGAAGGGACCCTGGATGTATTTGTTTAAAAAAGTGTCATGTCTCAAATTTTGCTTCATTGATGCCGGTTACTGGAGCTTCTCGGAGAGTCAAAAGATCCTAACCTGATCAAGGCGTTCCTCAATGAGGGCCTTGTCACCAGCACCATCCAAAATAATTGTGTCATCTTTTGATACTGTGACCTGGAAGATAGTTAACAATGAGAAATTCCAATTCTTTATTCAGTGGATCTCCAAGAACAACGAGAGGGTCCAAGTAGATCTCAGATAGAAACTAGTGAATATAAAAACGATGCTACGTACTGTACTCCATTAAGACAGAGCAGTTTGGGTATGAGATGGTAGCATTTTTGAAACTATTTCAAGACAGTGGAGGGTGGGCTCACTATTTCAGCACTTTCAGTAGAATGTAATCTTTTGGGTTCCACATGAAATTAATCATAAAGTCGAAACTACCGTAATGGGAGATGGACCCGTGAAAAAAAAAATTTCATATTACTTTTTGGAAAGGAAAACAAGTACTTTACATACCTTCTTGGCTGCTCCAAGCATTTCTAGTTTGATCTTCTCTAATCTGAACCCCAGGTCTTCACTGATGAGCTGCATCCATGATCCAGAAGGTGAGAAAACTGGGAAGGTTTTAGGGAGAGGGGACCCTCTATACGACATTCAGTAGCCTATGTAGGACACTTCCCTTTAAAGCAATTTGTATCCTAGTATAATTCTCAAGCATATCACACGTTTCGTTCAAGGTTGAAGATTTTAGCAGATTAATATTTTGTAGAACTGTACTAAGATGAAGTGCTTATGCAAAAAAGAAAGATAGAATAAGTGTCTACCTGACCGCCAGTTAGGACGGCAAGATCCTGCAAAACGGAATTTCTGCTCTCACCAAATCCAGGGGCCTTGATAGCACAAACCTGTTTCAGGTCCAGTTCGGTTTCACAAGCAGAAAAGGATAATGACATGTATGTAATGAACAAGGTATTCAACTCTTCACAAAAAACCCAAACCCATTAACACAGGGAATCAACGATTAAAACAGAGCAATATTATTTCAGAATCTGAGGGTAATGAATGAATGTTATGCACGCCTAAATGAAGCGATGTTCACATTTTGTGTTAGCGAAGATAATCTAGTCCAAAGGTGTACCCAAATTTAGTCCTATTATGTTCACCAACTCCATTCTTAACACCAAATGAAAACACATCTTTAGTTATTCAATGGAATTACGGATATGACACTATTTGTAGTCGGCCTTGTAGCGCTAAATTTTGTGAAATACAAAGGGTAAATACAAATCTCAACACCCACCTTCACTCCACCACGAATTTTGTTGAAGATGAGGGTAGTAAGGGCGTCCCCATCCACATCTTCGGCTACAATGAGCAGTGGCCTTTGGTCCTGACTCACCATGAATTTGAACATGTCAAGACCTTGGTTACTTAGGATTATCATGAAGGAATTTAGAACCGACATGGTATCATCTCACCATAGGATTATGATAGCTTTAAGATCAAAGACTAAACCAGAAATAGGTGTAAAATAAGCTAGTACATTTCTATTGACACTATAGACTGTAAAGAACATCTACATAATATATTGTACTTATGGATGAAATGTTTACTTCTATGTATTTAGAACTCCTGAATTTGACTGACAAGTTACACTCTGTAAGGAATACATTTGTCTTTTTATATGTACATTCCAACCCTAGCTCATTCTCAGGGCCATTATTCTTTCTGCAGCCAAATAAACTCATCTTCTACTTCAAATTTGGGGCCTAAGTTGTCATGCAACCCACATACTTGCAATGAACAGTTTAAACGAATAATAGACCCTCTGGGATCTGCAGAAATACCCTGATGATAAGCTCAAGAACTGGAAGAATTTCTTGAAGCCCTGTAATTTTCTTCTCGTGGATTAATATGACTGGATTCTCCAGATCCTATCACAACAATTCAAACGTCATTTGGGTTTTGAAATGAATATTCCAGTATGCAGGGACAATTGTTGTTGTTCATCAGCCTTTCATGACAAGGCAATGCACATACAATTTCAAATCCATGTACGCAGGCAGCACTTACCACTTTCTGAGATTTACTGTTGGTGATGAAATAAGGGGAAATATAACCCCTGTCCAGCTTCATACCTTCCACAACCTCCAATTCATTGAACAAAGTTTTGCCATCCTAAAAAAATACCCACACTTTGATCAGTGCTTGAGTTGTGCAAACAAGAAGAGGCAGGCATCAAAAAGTCATGCACTCAACAAGATATTGCATTTTCTTGTAGTACATTTGTGAAAACCAGAAATTCTCGAGAGATCGTGCAACAGTGAACAGAAGAAACAAAGAGTGTTGGCGCTAAATGACTGAACTTTTTCTAATGATTGATGGCTGATCAGGCATAAAAAAGAACTTAAAAAATAGAAACTTAAAAAGCCTCTCTGTCCACTTACAGATACAGTAATAACACCCTCTTTGCCGACTTTCGCCATGGCACGTGCAAGCAAGTCACCAATTTCACGATCACCATTGGCAGATATTGTTCCAACCTGTTGAATCAGGAAAGAGATGAGCGACAATTACCCAACGGATTTGGGGTTGTGTTGCATTAGTTAACCATTCGAGGCCCAATATGGTTATCAGACATAACGATCTCCTCTAGACTAAATCAGGTCCATTGTATGGCTCTATGGCTCTTTGAGAGAACTAGAGAAGAGAAGGGTTTTACTAACTTGTGCAATCTCTTCCGATGTACTGATCATCTTGGCTTGACTCTTCAAGTGCGCAACAACAGCATCCACAGCACAGTTGATGCCCCGACGCAAGTCCATGGCATTCATGCCAGCAGCCACAGATTTGCAGCCTTCAGAGAATATGGCTCGAGTGAGCACTGTTGCAGCAGTAGTACCTGCAACCAAACCAGTCAAATTACGGAAACCTCTTATTATTTGGAAAAGTAGTGAATCCCAGTGAACTTGATGCAGTTTCAGTTACATTCAACACACCTAATTTCTACAATCCATAATTAGGGGTTGTTTGTGATTTAAGAACATACCATCTCCTGCAACATCATTTGTGGCATTTGCCACCGACTTCACTAACGAGGCTCCAACGTTCTTCAGCTTGTCCTTAAACTCGATACTCTTGGCCACCGTGACTCCATCTTTGGTCACCTTGGGAAAGCCATAGGATTGCTCTATGACGACAGTGCGGCCCTGGATATGAAATAGGAGTTGCTAGCCGTTACAATGTAATTGCTAAAATTGTTCAAAGTTCCCAAATAAAAAAGGGTTTTCTTCCCAAGAGCGACAAGGGACAATGAGTGGCGGTTTCTCGCAAATAACAAGTCCAATTAATGCTCAAGTGCTAGGAAGCCTTTCAGAGTAATGCAAACTCCCTGTTGAGAAAATCATCAAAAACACATTCAACAAACATTCAACACTGGGATGTTGTTTCGACCTGAGTTGGTTAAAACGGCATCCCAATGCTGGTTTATTAATGTGATTTCAACAAGGGGTTTGCAGAGGTGAGACATCATAGTGTATCTCCAAATTAATATGCTCAGTTCATATCCTTAAATGATATCCTTAGATTTAATAGGTTTTGGGTACACAGGCCTTGTTGGTTTTAAATTAAATGTTAAGCCGAAAACAATGCTACGTACATATGTCATATATTTGAGACCCTATCTTCATCCTTATCGTCAAAACAAAGCCCTTCATGTTGACTTTTCAGCGTGTATTCAAAAACTGAGACGTTAAGTTGGAAAAATGGGAAACCTCTTGCATACCTTTGGACCCATCGTTACTTGCACAGCATCTGCAAGCTGCTCCACACCTTGAAGCATTAGAGCACGAGCTTCCACGCCATACCTGATGTCCTTGGCAGAAAATCTTCGAATCGGCTGCAACCAATTTAGGTTCTGCAAACACTTCAATAACGCATGTTCATTCTCAGTCCAGCAGCATTGACTCCAGCAAAGACTAATTCTCTCGACAAAATAGAGGTTTTCGTCACTTCCAGTTGAACACGATACTCAGTGCACGGAAATGAGCTCAAAATTACACTATGAATCAACTCTTCTATAACGTGTTGTATGGCAGACTTAAACTACGCAAAATCCTCTATTTTGCTTTGCTTTCATATTCCTAATAATTTTTTATGACAAAAATACTTTTGAAATTCAAATTTTGCACTTAAAAACACAAATTTTCGTCTGGAGACAGTGCCACATCCCATCTGCTTAACTGCCTACCTAAACCAAAACGGTTCCACTTAATGAATCGACTAAGTGAGGTTAAGCAAAACCTTTCTGCTACAAATACTTAAGGTCAAGTAGTTGAAAAGCTTACTTGCACAAGTGGTTGACATCTGCAAAACCAACGAGCTACCACCAGTCACTGCAATGACTTCATATTTAAACAACTGAGAATTTCAGAGACAAACAAGAAAAATACTGCAAGAAATCGTATCGAAGGTCACCTTGAACTGAGGAATGATCCAAGAAATAGGTAAAGAAGAAAAGATACATGCTCGAATTAGGCATGCTTTCACAAGAACATCCCAAGAACCATACAAACAGTTGCACTAATGTCAATGTAAAGATCTGCAAAACTACAGTCACGTCCAACAAGAAGAAGAAAGCTGCTGCTCGACGGGAAAGATTACAGAATTTTACAGCTGATGCATGACAAAGGATCGAATTTTTTACACATAAATCCTTCAAGCCCAAATTAACCAAGGATTCAAGGTTTAGAAAATAATAACCAATTTGATTGATCGTACCGTGAGAATAAATGAGTCACATAGGTCAAATTTTATGTCACGAGAATCAGTACAGATCGTTGCTTGTGTTAGTCAAAATGAAATGAAATTGAACAAAAGAAAACCCCCATCTGCCCTACTCAAACTGCCACAAAAAAACACATGAAGCCCAATTTGAGCCGTCCGCTCCACGAGGGATTAACCCTTGCGGGACACAGACTTGGAAAATGGAGCCCCATTGGGACTTCTATATCGTTTCAGGGTTAAGAATACTCTAAATAAGCATACAAGAAGAAAGGAAATTGCACAATTAGCAAACTTAAGCTATCCAATGCAAGAAGTGACGGAGCAAGAGTGAAGAAGCACCTTGCACGAGACGCCAATGCGGCCGCAGCACGATACATTCTGATGGAAAGCTTTGCAACCGAGTGTTGAACTTTCACTTAAGTTCTCCACAGCAATCACATCAAGCTTGCTCTCATACACAAGAAAAAAATCAATCTCACATGACTTCCGCCACACATGAAGAGAAAGGAGCCCAAGCATGCGAATGGGAAAGGAAGGAGGAGATCAATGCAGACACAGTCCCTTCAATCCCTGCAATTAAGTTACAAGGCAAGCTAACAACAATGTTGAGGTCACAACAAATGCTTCCTCGGCTTGTTCAAACGACCACCTAGCGTCGATTACTGGCTTAGTTAGTTATAGTTGGCAAGACTCATCAACAAGTCTGGCAGTTGCTAAGGTTGGCATACTCAAAATTGTCCCTTCCCCAACCCCAATTGCATCCCTTACCTACAAATATCCCAGATTTCTGGGTGGACATGTTCTCAATATGTAGATAGAGGAAGCAATTGGGATTTGGGGTATGCATGCCTTTAAACCGCAATTTTGAGCCTCATTCCTTGCAGTACCACACTCCAACACGAGTTTTACCACATCTATTCTATGTGGGATGAATAGAAAATAAAAGTTTTTCCTCCTCATTTAATAGACTCTAATAGTAGAACTTAAAAGAATCTTTACTTCTTCATTGCCATGTCATCTTTCATTTGTCACAGAGGATGAGAAAAGGGACTTGATATTTCTTGCCATTCCTCTAGTATGGTAGCAACTTGCTAATTGACAAATGACTCATGGAGTGAAGACAATGGTACCACATTATAACAAAGACATTCAATACACAAGAGAGATCGACTCCAATCATGTTCATGATTGACCTGTATTAAAAGTAACTTAGATCAATTCAACACGACCTCCACTACACATGACATGAATAATATACATAAACGATCTCCTTTCTTGGGACTTCCACAAGCAACGACTTCTTTCTCCATTGGACATGTATGGAGACAGTGCAAATGTAGGAGACATCTGCAAAAAATACAAACTGAACAAAGAAGAAACCTTTCGCAATCCAATGATAGTTATAGGAAGACCTTTTCCTATGAATACTTGACACCCCACTTAAGCTGCAAAATGGAAGCAACTGATAATCAGCTTGATTTTCTGTCGTGTGGTCAATGTGACCACATCAACAAATTCAACCAGAATGGTACAAACAGGACAGAACATCAGCATGCTGTGTTTTCTAGCCTAAACATTGGCTTTTTAATCAGAGTTATCTAACAGATACAACGTCTATTGCGTTCGACACAACAGTTAACAAACCCCTCATCCTTCCTACAAATATGTTCTTAGAATATTCAGGAATATTCTTAGATTATCCGAGAATATTTCAGAACATTCTACAATATTTGAACAGGGTTGTAAGCGAATGTTATGTACACGCTTGCATGGCATCCAAAATGCTGTCACGGATGTTAAAACAGCCGTGATCAGACAGCAGGGTGCTAGACAGGATGATTCTACCAAAACGAGAGGAAGGGTCTGTGCTACAGATGACAAAATGTTTGAACTTGGACCCTCTCGGAGCTTCTTCACCCCGTTCGAATGGCCTCGCAGGAACAGGAAAGGCAGTCATCCGCTCCTCCCTTTTCAATTTCTGCCTTCGGATGTGATAGAGACGCCCTGGAACAAACAAACGCCGATTCTCGAGCTCTTGCTTACTGACTGCTGGTCCTTTGGCGACGGCAACAATAGCTTTGGCAGCGATGCCAGCGTCGGTCTCTGGACCATCCCTATTGGAAATGGATTTATCTTCCTGGACCACTGATTCAAAAAAGCGAGAAGAAATGTCAGACGTTGAGATCGTTACATGCTTTTAAACCACGAAGCCAATTTGATTAATGATATTGTGAATATATAATTCAACCGGGGTCAAGATTTGTATCACTAGAATCCGCGAAGAAAATTGCATGCGTTGGTGAGAAAAGAGAAGAAACGGAACAGAAGAAAGTTCCCATCTGACCGACTCAAAATGCTAAATTAATCACGAGGTTCAATTCGGGCAACTTGGTCCTTTAAAGACATCGTTACTAAGTTTGAATAGAGAGTGGCGGGTCTTACACTTGTTTGAATTGGAGCTCCCCAGTAGAGGACATCCATGTTGTACACGTGCTTCTTGTAGGTTTTGGAACACGGAGGCTCCCACTTCGCTCGCAAATCTCATGACGTTACTCATTTTGAGCTGCTCAAGTGCGTCCATAACCTTCTTTGCTTTTCCGTCCAATCTGAAAAAATTAGACAGAATCCACACAATCATTTCATGTCTTTGGGGAAAGATTAAAGAGCTAACTTATCTCACATACAGACAGAAAATACTAAATTCATGTAAAGTAAATGGGAAATGGAGTTTTCTATTTCTATTTTATTCATTTTTTCATAAACCCTACTCAAAACTGCTAAAAAAATGAAATCGTCTAGGGTTCAATATTTACAAGTTCGTGTCTTGAATCTCATCACGTAAAGCCTCAATGGCTGCTGGGTTCAATCGTGGCACTACGTCATCCTGCAAAAAAAACAAATCTTAGACAAACCGTTTAATTCCATGTTCCAACTTACCAACAGGTGCAGCAGGTATGTTCAATCAAACATGCTTCAATCTACATCACAAAAATCTCTCCAAACTTGCTAAAAACTATTTAGTTAATTGAAGTATAAGAACTGAGATGACACAATATCAGTGTCATTTCAAGGTTCTTTACTGTCATTTAATTACTAAAATGGCACTGAGTCTATTGTTTGATAATTCAATAGGATTATTATTGAAAAATAAATAAAAATCAGCAGGGAGGAACTTATTCGATATATAATAGGTCACTTGAGTAAACCTGTAGAACGACGTTGCGGATGTAGTACTTTGTAGTCTCAGCTAGACTTCGATCAACACAGGGAGCACAACCATAACCCCAACATGTGATATGGGAAGGCAGGATCCCTAGTGATGTTTTGAAAAACCATGACCACGCAGTTGAATGAATCATCATCGCCAATAGAGCGGCAACAGCACCTCCTAAGGAATGCCCAGTTAGAGCTAGCATGTAGCCCTGTTGAACATACACAATTTAATAATCAGCTCTGAAAACACGATATATTGCGTATGTATTCAATAACATTCTGTATCAATACAACGTTGGTCCCTTTTAAATCCAATGCACATGTCAAGCTAATTTTCCCAGATCCCTTCCAAATAACTTCCCTTTCAAGTGTAAACAAAAGTAAAGTTGTGAACATATTTGCCATTCTACTATTATTATTGTTGTTGTTATAATGGGACATTTTAATCCTGAAAAAGATTGTAGTGCCTAGCAGTATTTGTTTTTTAGCTATCAATAGCAAATGCCACCAAATTCTTAAGCAGGTGACACCAACTTATAGTAACCAGTAGAGAAAACATCGATGCCTGCTGACTAAAACACAACCTGACAAGCAAAAGTTCATGACATTTGGCTCAAATTTTGCACCAAATCTTTTGATTTTTCGGTCTAGATTTCAAAGCAAGGCCCGCGATATAAACACACCGGATTCTCTGCAAGGAGCCTCTTCAGTAAAGGTCCTTCCTTTTCCAAAAGCCACTTTGCTGCTCCAAGCATTCCCGAGTGGGCACTCCTAAACACACAGAGAAATTAATTTAAAATAATTACAGGCATGGAGAAAAATCAGATAGCAGGACGGTCAATAATGTGAGGAAAGAGCAACTTTATTCTTTATTTCGAACAGGTCTATTGACCGCTAAACAATAGGAATCACTTACCCTTGTTGAAAAGGCTCGTTGTGGGGATTCAAATCTGTCAATATGTCAGTGGTGTTGTACGTCCCACGAATGCTCATGACTACATATTTCTTTACATGATATACAGCAATGAAGTAGGCAGGTTTGTTGAAGGCTGACTCTACAACCATCCGCGCCACATCTCGTTCTCGTAACTAAATAAATTGAACCACAAAAACAAAGGATCAGACTCTGATACACACAATGCTCACAACTGCTCTTATGTTCTTCAATCTACAACCTCCACGATGTCAGAGATATGTAAGAAACTATTTCAAATGGGGTTACAATTGGTAAAGTTTCAGGCAGCTAGGTTATCTAAACTACCTGTGCGAGTTTTCTGCTCACAAGTGCATGCTCAGAGCTAAAAAACTCGGGAATTTACACATCCTCAAAGTATGAAGTATCTTAATCAATATAAAACTACATTGACAAAGACAGTTCAGTCTCGTGAACAAGAAAAACATATAATTCGCACCTGCATCGAAGTAATAAGGGTAGATCTGTCTTTCTCGTATGCAGCTGTAGACCAACGGAGCCATTCTAGCATCTCTTTCAATTCAGTTCTGCATTTCAATTCAGTCCATTTCAAAGTCAAAAATCATGACTACTAAAACGAATCTTAAACAAGCGGCTAATTGCAAGTGTCCCAACCCCAAATAGAGTACAATAAATTTCATATAAATAACTTTCTCCACATAATCCTCCATAGAATCTTCAGTAAAATCCTCACTGATTGAAATTTCAAATACCTAATTTTATAAATTTGTAGTGCCACTGTTTCCTATGACTATATGTCACAATTCTATTGAACATAAGGAAGACATTCATTCTTCGGATGATGGGTCCCAACATTCTAAAATTTCTTTTATCGTGCAGGTGTCGCTTCTTTGAATACTAAACTCTCTACATTTTTTGAACCTTTGCTTAGTCTTTCCCCTTGCTGTAGAGACACCAAACTACCATAAAGATAGAAAATGAAGATCTGTAGCAAAGCTACAACTAGCATCAAGAAATTTTGTTCCAGTGAAAGTTGATTTGTAGGTCTACCGATCTCGAACTACAACGCCCTTGATAGAGTCGGAGGCACCCTCCTTAGTATGGCGCTGGTAGAGTTTAAAAAGGCCTGCCGTTGTATCCGAGATACTCCATCTGGTTGCTCCATGTGAAACCTGACTCAAACTTTCTGACAAGGCTGCAATGACTTTGTCTATACGACATTTTCCTGAATGCTTTCCTCCACATTTTTGGCCTGTGGACATCGCAATAATACCCTCCGCAATCACACAATTGCATTCCAAAAAACAAAATTCTTGTGCAAATCAGTAACGTCCAACATAAACAAACCAAAGATACTCGCTAGATCAAATAGTACCCTGTTTTTGGAAAAGAATTGGAAGACAACTCATTGAGTTCCTGTCGTATAAATGTGAAATAGAGAACAATTTGATGCACTTGACACTTACAGCGGACTTCCTCAATCAAATGCGGTTCCATTGTTTCCAAGCTGGTCAGCTTAATAATGTTTGTTGAAAGATGGCAATAGTTAACCTGCATCAAGGTCACAGAACATGTGTCATGCTGTTGACTTTAGATCGTTGGGTACAAGATGCAACAAGAGCATTGATTGTAACCCGCAATGCTACATCGATGGTGCTGTTCTTTGATTGGAATCCAAAGATTTACAAACATTATTTCAACGTTGTTGAAGTACCCAGTCAAATGACATGACACAATTTGCCTACAAAGAATTAAGGTAACTGTATCTAATTGAGACCGGTTTGCAAAACCATCCCATCTAGATTCTTGCCTACAGCTTTCATATATGAGAGCCTAGGTACACCTAAAAAATACATTCTAAGAGAATCTAAATTCCCTAATTCGACTATCAACAAGACCCGAAAAAAACAATAATAAATCTCATTTGGATGCATTTAGGTGTTGTTACCTTATTAAGAGAAAAGTTGTTCCATATCAAAACAAAACAAGCAAAATGAAACCACATATTCTCACGTGTAAAGATAATGAGCAGTCAATTGTTCAAAATTGAGCTCAACTTTGTAAAACAAGGAGTCATGACTTCGTTGGGTTACGTTCGGCCCAATACCCAATACCCAATACTTCTCAATCATTCAATTACTCAATCAATTCAAGATTGTGAGTCTGCCAATCTGCCAACGAGCTGCGGAATGCGGGGTAGAGTGCTGCTCCCGGTGTGTATAGTCGTGTACATTTCACGGCGTGGGGTCTCCAAAGCAGCACTTGTCCCAAATGTGGAACCTCTCAACAGACATAGAGCAATAATTTGCCATTGCTACTGGCAATAACACAAAAACCCAAGAGCTGAGGTTTCCTTGATGAACATTGCAAAGTCCATCACCTCCTCTCACCTTTTCCATACTTCTGAAGCATCTACTAAGCACAATCACAAGAAGAGAGCAAAAAATTAACACTTACATAATTGTGAGACAGCTCCACAGCCCCTGCGACCAAATCTTCGGCAGGACCACTTCTCTTCGCCAATCCCGAGAGAGAGACATGGTGTTACGGCGCTTGCATTCTTAGGTCTCCACGAAATCTTCAATTAGAAACAAGAAAATCACGAAAACAAAATTCAAAAGGAGACTAACTTCCTCACTCGTAACCGAACAAAACTTCGTAGAATCCTGAACCACCGTAACACAGGACACGAATCAAGCAAAGGACAGAGTGGAAGCACAAGAGTACATGCAGATGAAATTTGCAATAACTTGAAAGATATCCCAACCCCACCCCACCCACCCACCCCGAAACCGCCTTTCTTCAGTTGTGTCAAAAGAAAGCAAATTGCAAAAGAGTTGGAAGAAGGATGCTGTAGACAGCTGGAAGTGGAATTGTGAAGCAGGAAGCAAGTAGCTTGTGAGAAGCGAAGGAAATGCTGGGAAAGAGGAGAGTGCGAGATTCGGCGCCGGGGTGAGTGTGCAACAGTGCAAGTGTCAATGTTTCGGAGGTGGTTGGTTTCGGCACTGGTGCCAGGAAGGTCGTTTGCTCTTTCAAGCAAAGTCTGTACCGCATCTGCTGCCGACATAGCAGGGGACCCGCCCTTCACTCAGTTGTTGCTCTTTTGGCTTTTCTTTTTCTTTTCTTTATCTTTTATTGGGAACTCATTGGCCCCGAACTCGAGGGGAGGAAGCTTTGCAATAGGGGGACTCAAGTCACTGGTAACTTAGAGTTGGTCTAATTTTTTACCTCATGGAAACGTACTAGGTTCAAATCATTTGTTGTACATAATAAAATTTGAAATTCATATTTGAGATAAAAACCTTAAAATAGTATGAAGAGAGGTTACATTGTACAAAATTAACCACTTAAAAAATAGAAGATGAAGTTTTACATTTCTCTAATAAAGGTGAAAGAATTTAACGGGCTTTATCATTGTAAGAAATGTTGGAGTTACTAGGAATTTTGAAAAAGGTTAACCTTGTCATATTGTAGCAATCAAAAAATTATCGATGCATGACTTTCAAGATTGCTATAAACATTAAAAAAAATTCACCTAAGTGATGGTTCATAAATCGAATCATTTTTGGCAAAATACCTTGCAAATAAGTCTTGTCCTTTCAAGGTTATGTCCTTAGGCTCCAATTATGAACAAGGTTGTTGTAGATTTCATTTGGTCATGTAGACCCAAATCAATCTCAATTATTTTCCAAAGAAGTGAAAACAAAAATTGAACATTTACTATAGATGAAAAGTTGGAAATTTTGATTTTATACTTGAAATCAAAAACCTTAAATATATTTAAACAATAGAAAAATGTAAAATACTATTCAACAACAAAAGGGGGTTGATTTTAATATTTTGTTTTCCAAATTGAAAATTTTGGAGTTTTGCGCTTCAAATATATAGAATTGGGATGATTTTTGGACCCTATTATAAATCACTATGAATTTCACATTTTTTTCTTTTAAAACAATTGAGCAAGGCTAGTTCTATGGCAATTAGGATGGAAATTCATCCTTAAATGTCAAAGTCTCTTGAAAATAGTAAAAATAATAAAAATATTCAATAAAATTATTTTTGCAAGACAAATTCTAATATACATTAAAGTATTTAAAAAAACATGAATATTCCCAATGTGTCAATCTTGTCCATCACTTCTATCCTATAGTAGGTTACAATCAAACTCACAGGGTAGTCATACTATTGTGGCAACTTGATTATTTTTGTCACTCTAGAATTGGCCTCTTTATGACCATATACTTAGAATAAATGCACATTTTTTTAACATACAAAGGTATACGCTTTTAGGATGTGATAGTGACATTTTTAATATGAATAGGTAATTATTTAGGAATATCTTGATGGTTACATTACATAGAAGGATTTTTTAAATATATAAAAGAATATAGCCGTTCTTTGTGAATATGATGACTATTTAAGATTTCTTATTTTGCGGATGATAGAATAATAGATCTAGTGGCATTTAGAACATATGGCTTTAAAAATTATGATCTAATTTATATGTTTTTAAGAAAAATATGATTCTTCTTTATATCACTATCACTATGAATGGTACTTTTTATGTATTAACAAAATTTGATACTTCATCAATTGATTTGTGGCCACAATCTGGAATTTTAGCTTACATTATATTTTCTATTTTGCATAATAGTATTCACCATTGAATTTTTGCTTAATTCCTAAAGGACCAAACTATTTTTTTAACAACATAGCAATTTTAGGTAGCTCACTACACATAGAATTTTTTTTTTTTTAATTTTCACTCAACCTGTGTCCAAGAAGTAGCTTAAAGGTTCATAATTTTGGACTATGTGGTTTAGAAGTCATTGCATGATATATAATTTTCAATGCTCAACAGGCAATCCAAAAATTTCTTAAAAAATCATTTTTTTTTAAAATAAAAATTTGAAATTGGTTTTTTAGAGTCATATGAATGTGAAAAGCTTTGAATCATTCCATTTTGATTTATGAGTTATGAAGTGTTCTAGTTTGTAGGCAATTATAGATTCCCTACTCTAAATAAACTTTAGAGTCCTTTATTTAACTCAATTTTTAATATTTCTTGAAAAAAATCAAAGCATATGATGTAAATTTTTTATTACTACATTGCAACAATTGGGATTGGTGTTTTTTAATTCCATAACTAAATTCTTCACAATTTAGTGTTTTGAATCATTTTCTACTTCTTTCTACTTACTATTTTTTTCCTACATGTTATATGACTACAAATGATCTAAAAATATTCAATCATGTAAACAACTTGCCTTAAAGAATGAATCTAAAGAGTTATCATCATTTAGGATTTTTTTTAAATGTGACCTTGTGAAGTGTAGCTGCCCGTTTTTTTGCAAGGCCAAAAAAAGGATTTTTGTCAATTTAGACACGAATATCTTGCAATCTGCAAAGTAGAAATTTCTACAAAAACTAGTGTACTACAAAATCCTACCATTACATGTGACCAAAAATGTTTTTCTTCGAAAATTTGGTACTTGTATTAAAAATGGTAGTTTTGGAGCGTTTCTGGTAAAAACATAGTATTTGACCTTTCAATATTAATCAACACCAATAGGTAGAATATTATGTCACTATTCAATTGGTGAATATTCATAAAGAAAATCAAGCATGTAGAAGAAACATGCCTTGACAAGTTGGCAAAAATAAAAAGGAAATTAAAAAAATTAGTTAGGGCTTGACAAAAAAAGAATGAATAGAGCTTGAAACAAGGTTATGTCATCAAATAAAAAAGGGCATAGTGTAAAAAAGGATTGATATGTTTCATTATTTTAAAATTTGTCATATTACTAGTAGAATGGTAGTCTCTAGGCAATATGAAATAGTGAAAAACACATTAGAAGAGATTTGGGGCTTATTAAAGGTTGTGAGCTTCTGAGCTATTAGGAGCTTAGAATCTAAGCTACAATAGCAGTTTGATGTGGTAGAGTGACTACCACGTCAAAAATCATTTTTTTATATTTTAAAGAATTTTTTCATTTTTTAAATATTTTGACAATGACATTGTTCATTATAGCAAGAGGAACAAGCTTGAAACGGCCCTCCCCATGCTTTAAATATCTTCTAATGTGATGTCCAAAGTCCACATTAGTACCAAGCTTGTGCCAACATAAGCCTTGGGCATCATGCTTTGGCACTATTTCTTGGTGCCCAAAGACTAGGGTTGCTACTTTGTGAGCATGTGAGTGTGAGCTTGTGAGTGTACAAATTTTTATGGCAAAGTCCAATATCTAACCTATGACTGTGGCTTTGATAAGAATACACAAGCAAGGTAGAAATACTATTAAAATGTTTTGATTTTGTCAGTCCATATTGATTTTAACCCTTAAAAGACATTGGCCTGCACAATTTAGGACAAACTTCTTTAAACTTTAATGTCATGAGACACTATTCAAATATTTATTTTTACATGTAGTTATATATAATTTCAATTTTGGGTCACTTTAATTATAATTAGAGACATTGATTTGAATTTAGTATTATTAGTTATAGAAATTTTGTACAATATTTTGTATTAATTAGGAAAGATGCGGAAAATAGTACGAAATGAAAAAAAATGGAAATAATACTAAGACATGGTAGTGAAATTTATATACACATTGACAAATTACAAGAAATTTAATAGAAAGATGGTGAAAGTGTTGTAAATTGGAGATTGAAAAAGCTATCCTCCAAGTTTTACAAACATGTCATTTTTTAATAAGAAAGAAAATTCAAAAGAGCAATGAAGTAGATTATTGAATACATATTCTTGTTTAAGCTTTAAAATATGAAAAACTACTCTAAATAAAAATCGAGAATGTAGCTTAAAAAGTACCTAGGTTACTTGTATTGTCTTGTAATGGTTACAAAATTAGGTCCTTGTCATTGAAGCTAGAGATTAGAAAGCAATCATTAGATTCTAATCTTGGTCACAGAGTTCTCTAATTGCATGAAAACATTGATGAACATCCTATAAAATTGTTGTTACAGAGCTTTCTTTGCGTCTCCTTGTTTTTTGCAAACCAAGTGCCATTTATAAAAAGAAAGGTTAAGGAATAGAGACTATAGCATTGTTTTTTAGTTGGGCCTTATAAGGCTCAAATGCCTAAAAAAAATAGGTTGCACCAAGCCTATAGAAAAATTTGAAGAACAATTGGATGATAATGCCAATTGCTCCATTTTTTCATAAAATGGATGAAATTGCCTATTTTAAATGAAACTCATCCAAATATGTGGATGAAAAGATAATTCTATCCAAAATATAGTTGAATACTAAAATATTTGGCTACATCATTTTCTTGTATGTAGCCACTTTAGCATTTTAAAAATAAATAAATAAATATTGTAGACTATAGTATAGATACCACATTTAAAACCAAAATTAGAACATAAAAATAAAATTGGAAGTTCCCGACAATGAAATAGTGCCTTTACTTTCTATTATAACACAAATACAACATTGAAGTGTAGAAGATTGAAAATTAAATCCAATAAAAATGATCTCATAGAAAACATGATCACAAAGATGAAGAAGACATTGAATGAAAATGATCACTTCTATCAATGTATGAATGCTCTTCATCTATCTTTGTAATTGACACATCTAGAAAATGCAACAGCCTAAGATCTAAAATAGGGACTTTATCTGGTATAGGAAGAAATTTGTAGGTTGCATAATCAAGAGCTAAAGCCGTGGCATATGATGGTAGTATATATGGTTTCTTTGGACTCAGAAAAATCTAGGCAAAGAGAAGAACAAATGGTATATAGCTCGAGCACATTTCATGCTACAATAATCAAATGTAGAATTAAATGTTTTAACAAAGGCTAATGCTTCACATTTAAGGTAAACCAAATGTGAAATGACTTACTTACTGAATCATGATTTTTTGACGATATATAGAACCACAATCTCCTCTACATCGGGGTCATTTGAAGGCAATGTCATAGGTGCTAGTATTATAGGAACAACTTTCAATTGGACAAATGAAAGGAGCAAGCATTGCACCAAAAATGGCTTTATCCTCTTCCAAGGCAACAATGTGCCTATCAAGAAGCCTACAAGCGTGGATTGTAGCACTTGAAATATGTACATTGAATTTAAATTAAAATATGAACAAAACAAATAGACCAAAATTAAAATGGTAATTGTGTTTTCAAGAAAAGTGGAAGACAAGTTCTAGAATTTACTTGTTGAAGCTATACAATCTAAAACTATGTCACCTAGGATAGATGTTGCCTCAATCATCATTTGCATAAAACAGGGGTCCTTTTCACGTAATACTCTCTAAGGACTACCATTTTGCATAGAAAATGTCTCCACTTTTGTGGGATTTTGAAAAAGCTTCTCCCATGCAACATCTACACCATGTACCTTCAACTTTGGGCATGGCTGAAATGTAAACTTTAAAAGTCCCACACCCAATAAGTTCCTTACTCATAATGAAATTCTAAAACATTGTATTTATAGAATAAAGAAAGTTTTAATTTATGGCTAGTTGTTACAACCACTCCATGGTGCATAGTGTAAAACTATGCACTACGTTAAAAAAATTTTAATGAAAATTTTAATTTTAACTCATTCCGCCCCCTTATAATTTGGAGAGGGTGCAAAAGTTTTTAAAATCAAAATTAAAATTTTACCCCCCCCCCCCCCCCCCCCATCCTCCTCTTATAATTTTAGAAGGGTGAGATTGCAAACAATCAATATGGGATAATCCCATACTATCATATCTATATTGTGTTGTCCGTATTAGTATATGACTATATCATATTCGTATTCATATTTGTATCATATTTTGTATGTTCATTTGATGGCTATTGATTTTTCTTGGAGGAGGGTGGAATTTTTTTTGAAATGAATTGGAAGGCTCTTGATTTTCCGGGAGGGGGGTACTGGTTGGAGGGGAAGTGTGACAGCCTCTTTTCAATGGATAGTCATGGTTAGTAGTTTTCTTTAATTTAAACATTGCAAGAAAATATCTTGAAAATTAATAATTAGAGATAATAGATGAACTTACTGTAAAAGAACAATCCAAAAGAGACATCAAGTGCAAGTGGTTTATACTGACCCATTCTTTTTGTAGTTTAAAAAAGTATCAATGGGCATAACCAAGAATGTTTGCTTTGATTTGAGCCCTATAAAGAATGGATAATAACTAGCGCTCCATCATCTTGTATATTAGTATATGTCCATTTGCAAACTCAATAAGGAACTCAAGCAATGTGTCTAAGCACTCATTCCATTTTGGAGAGGTTGTTGGAGGCTTGGACACATTTGATACAAGTAGGCCTTCGGGCATGCACTATAACAAAACATAGTAAAAAAAACTAGACTCAAAATTGAATGTGGTATTTTTTTACCACATTTTTGTGCACACACTAATGGGCCTTCATCTTCTTTTGCAATTTTTCATTGCAATTTTAGAATTTTAGAGCGTATAACATATAATTGTAAAGATATTTTCAAAAACTTTCAAAATATATATTACACAATTATAAATTATAAAAATTGTAGTAGAAAATTGCAAAAAGAACTGATTGCACGTGTAGTGGGTCTAAACAAAAATGTAGGAAAAAACCTCCATTCAATTTAGAATACGATTTTTTTTTACCATATTTTGTTATAATGGTGTTAGTAGTGACAAGATCTAATTGTGGTTTGTTACTACAAACTCCCCTATAGGATTGAGCCTTATCCACCATATGGTGCAACATATACAGAGGTTTTAATAATATTAAAAATAGAAATACATTTGAGACTCAAGGCATTTCAAGAAGACAAGTCATAGTATATCAAGTAAAAAGGTGAAAGCAATTGAAGAAGACAAATGAAACTAATTGAAAAAGACAAGTAAATCAATTAAACAAGATAAGAAAAGATCCACACCTTCTTTATAAATTTCAAAATATCATGGTATAGAGGAGGCAATGGATTATCAAGGACAACCATTAAAAATGAATTGCAAATGAACTTGACAATAGAGATGTCACCATCATTAATAACATCAAAGGTAGTGGATTCATGCACTAAGTCAACCTTTGTAAGTGTAAATTGCTCTAACCTACGATTAGTGTCTTTAGAAACGGATCCTTATTGTTGAGATCCTTGTTCTATTGTAGATGAGCCCAAAACTGCTTGTTTTGAAGCTAGTCTTCTCCAAAATCTTTCCCTTCTCCTTCTTTGCAGCTTTGGTAGTCTTTTTAAGAACTCTTTGACTCGCCTTCTCCATAGCCTCTAGATTTCTCATAGCAATCTTCTTGTCTATCTCCTCCTTTCTTCTTGTAGCCTTTGCCCTAACATCCTCATTCAAACCATTGAACTCTTCATACTCTAGTACAACTTTTGGGAAGTCAATAGAATGCCTCAAAAGGTCTTTAGAAAGCGGTATAAACTCTGGACCTAGACAATCACTACAAGAAAACAACGTTCGAATTGACATGTCTTAATTGACAAACAATGTTTAAATTGATAGAAAAATGTCAAAATTAACAAAAAAGTGTCTGAATTGATAAAAAAAAATGACAGCATTTCCTTATAGTGAATCTAGATACAAGATCTAGTTTTCAAACGAGCACTTATTTATGACTTCAATTGAGGAGCTAAAAACATATAGTTTTCAATGAAAACATCCAACCATGTAGCAAGAAAAAGGAGGGAGGTCGTGCTTGGCAATCAATGCATTTGGAAGTAACTCATACCTAAAGTACCTAGAGAAGTGAAAATAGATGTCAAAGCTGGAAAAACACATTTAAAAGGGAAAAAATTTAGAGACAATAAGACCTCACTATCATAACTAAAAATAAAGTGATACATATATAGAACTCACTTAACTACAAAATCTGAGTTTTTATACTTCAAAAAAAAATCTAACTTCCTAAATTCTTGCCCCCAAAATTTGGAAAAAAATGCATGATCCCAAAGTTGGATTCTCTAGCCTTCAATTGATGTATTTTGATAATGTCTTTGGTTCTTTTGGAGAGTTCATGTTCAAAACTAAATTATCCTTTTTCACAATAGAACCAAACATTTCCATTGCTGCATCTTCTATCTGTGCATAAAATTAAAATATAATATTTTAAAAACATCATCATGTAAGGTAGTACATAAAAAATTTATCTAACTAATGTGAACATATTATGAAATAAAAAGAACTTTTTTGGAAATGCAATAGAAACCACTTACTGTAATGTACCAACAAGCCTTGGCTAAAAAAAACTTTCAAATCTGATTCATTGACAAGCTTCAATAGAAAGTGACATATTTTTTGGTTTCAACAAATGCAATTCACCAACATAGCCATTTGCCTTTGAGCTCATGCCTCATGTTGCAAGTAGCAATCATTTACAATGTGCCAAGGGTCATCTCTGGAGTAGAGTTTGTACTTCAGTGGTTCTCAATCTACATATTAATTTCAAGAATTAAAAAGAATACAATGTTGACCATCTCAACAAATAAAAAATATGGATAATGAAGTTAGGTACCTCGTCAAACTATTCATTCCCTAAAGCAGGATTAGCCATAGTAGTAAGCTTCTCCAATTTCTTGGTTAACAAAGTTGTCTTCTCTTTGAAGGTCAATTTCATTGCAATTAGCACTCCATCCTTTGTTTGGTCCTCTGTTGGTGTGTCTTCTTTATACAACCTCATTGCTTTGCTTCACTACTTTGTCTACTACAAAAGCAATTTTGTATTGTAGAAATAAAATGATACAAAAAATAAAATAAGTAACTAAATGCATTTAAGCAAAATAATAAAATACAAGATAAAAATGATCTTGCAGATTTAGGAGAAACTCACACAATAAATGAAAGCTACAAAGACCTTAGTAGACACAGTATACTAGGTTTTTTTAGAATTCTAAGCACATTGTGCCATCTCAAAGGCATTTAGATGTTTATTCAAACTCATTACTCCATATTTTTAGACATGGTATAAAGTATATACTAAGATGGTCTTGATGAAGGAATTATCAAATAGTAAAGAGATGAATTAGTTAAACCATATGGATTAAAAGCTAAAAACAAGGAATCTCATGAAATCTTGGGATCAAGACACTTACTTATTAATGTCATGCATGACATGTATGACCAAACCAATGCACCCTTTTGTCTCTAAAATAATAGAATCCACAAAAATGTACCAATCTTGGTCAAGTGAATGGTAGCATTAAATGTAGGATGACTATGCTAGAAGACAATGATTTCCATCGTATACAAAAAAATTTAGAAGACTGAAGATGTTGCAACTTAAAATTGATACTCAAAATGGCATTAAAAATGGCATTTTCCTCAATTCAAAGAGGTTCCCAAGCAACTTTTTCACTCATAGTTGCTTTTTCTTCCTCTTCCTATTCTTAATAACTGAAATATAGAAAACAAAGAATCTATCTCTATAACCATACAAATTTTCTTGCTCAAGGCAAGATAGGTTACATTGCAATGTTAGTTTAACTATAAGCATTTGCACAAGATGACATAATAGAATTTGGAGTCGCAAAACAACATGGGACTTCATTTTCAAGTTGGAGGTGGAAGCAACAGAATTCACTTTTTGAGATTTCCAAATGGCATCTTCATTGTTGAAATTGTCCATTGCATTAGCATCATCCTCTTTTACTCCTTCATCCTTGGTGTCTCCAACCATTCCTATGACTAATTGATCATAGGTATGGAATTTGACCATTAAGGAGGGTGTATCACCCTCTAAAGGTAGTAATCCCTCTAATGGAACTTATAATAAGAAAGAATACAATTAGAGAACATAGAATTAACTAATTCTTTACATGTCCAATTGATTATTAAAATATAGGGTGAAATCCACTTGACTTCTATAATTTAGGTAAAGGAAAAACTAGGTACTATTCATCGTCTCTCTTGTTTATGTTTATAAGGGTCAAATGTTTGAAGAGACATAGTGTATTGTATTTTGGGAATTTTGAAATGAAAATTGAAGATATTTGAATCATGATGTTGTGTTTTAAAAATTATACCACTTGATTATTTTGAAGTTGCCAATCAAAAATAGTATTAATTTGAGTGAAGGGAGGTTTATTGCCATCTATATAAAAGAGCAAAGACTTCGACTGGCTATAAAAGATGTACAGGTTCTTATTTTCAATGAAATTTTGAAAAAATGTGAAAAGTTGTGTTATCTTTTCATAAATCTATCATTCACTCTATTTGGAGTTTGTATGAATGAGGTGTGAGTGATGGAGTGAAGAAAGGTCTGCTGCCTTCAATTCTAAAGGCAAAAACTTTGGGTGGCTATAAAAGTTGTATAGAGTATTAGAATGATTTGAAATTTGAAGAAAAAGTAGAAAATTGTGCTAGATTTTTGAAAATCTATCATTCATTTCATTTTTATTTTAAATAAAACAATGATACTAAATCAAAGTTCAACCAAGGAATTGAAATTGGAGTTGAAGTTTGGAGGAGGCTTTGAAGACTTCTATGTTGTAGCTTGTATTTTTTATTTTATTTTTAAACTTTGTTATTGTGGGCCGCATGGATCAAATCATTGCTTAGCCTCTTTTTGTGTTGTAGTGATGAAGTGGGATTAATGACTCACATGAACAAAACTTACTATGTTCTCATGGTAAAGCTAGATTGAAGACCAATGGAATGTGACTTTCAAAGTTTAGGAGCCATTTTCATTGACAGTATCTTGTGGTACACCATTTATTCTATCCATCTTGTATTCAATGATTTTCTTATCCCTATAATGAATTGTAAATCGACTTAGTGCCTAAACAAGATAGGCCAACCGAGAGCTATTTCACAATAATGTAGAAGATATAACTAATAAAGTTCAAGATTCTACACAACTATATCTACTTGTGTTTCTAAGTCATGCTTGGTCACAATCAAGTTCCCAAGTGATTTTCCATAATAAAACTCTCTCTATATGACAAAGGATAATGTAATTTGCACTTGAATTAAATTTGCATTGCAATGCATAGAAGATCATGGGCAAAGCTTTGGGCAACCCTAGGTTTAGACTAGGATACTTCTTTAATATATTTTTAGACTAATAAATTTTTCAAAATGTACAATGAGGTGGTAGCAAGGAAGTGGTTACTTTATGGCTTCTTTTAGCCTAACGAGGTGGTTACTATTAACTATTAAATTTAAAAATAAAGAAATTCAAACTCCCAAAGAATCCATTGAGTCAAGTGCCAATTTGTCATTTTATAAACTACTGTCTAATAATGTTTTGGTGGCAAAATGAAGCAATTTCTTCATTGATATTTGTAAGAATGATCAATGGAAGACGTCATTTTTAAAATTAAATTCATTGTCTATCATGAATTTCTAAAAGGTATGGGATGATTTGAAGATAAGAGCTTGATCGCTCACTATCAAAATATAGGAATTGTCTTCAAAGTAAAATTTTAAACCTCATTTTGGCATAGTAGAATAAATTTTTTTTTTAATAGTACTAAAAATGTTGGAAAATCAAATTTACTTTCATTTTCAAAACTTGTTTTTTATTTTGAGCCTCCAAAAAAATTTCATGGACAAAATTCACAAAAGATGTTTGGAAATGTCAAAGAAAATGTTCCTTTTATCCCCTTCTACAATTTGTCTATAGCTTTTTATTAGAGACTCAAAATCTCAAATATGTTTTAAGAAATAAAAGTTATCTTGATTTTTCAACATTTTTAGTTGAAAGGTTCTAAAAACATTTATTATACTATTTCAAAATGAGGTCTAAAATTATAATTTGAATACAATTCCTACTTTTAACTAAACTATGAGTAATTGAAATTTTAGTAATTCTAATTTATATATCCTACATGGATTGTTGTAACTCCTACCACTCCACTTGTATAAACAACTTTTTTTTCTTGCACACAAAATAATTATATTTAGAAACTGAGAGAGATAGTTGCCAAATACTTTGATTTTTTTTAAATTCAACGCTAATGATCCTAAAATTATAGTTTATGGATCAGAAAACATCTTCAAAATCAAGGACAATGTAAAGATTCACTAAATCCTAACCTAGTCTCTTCCCATGCTAGGCCTGATTTGCTCAACTATCTTTTATTTCAACTTAGATATAGATTTATCAAGCTTGCCAAAGTTTGATATTTTGGGCAATTATCTTTTCTTCTTTCAAGTTTAGTTGAAACCTAGACCTCCATCATTCACATTTTGAAAAAATTGTTGTATGTGATAGCCATAAATTGTTGAAAAAAAGGCTTTACATGAGAATTTTCTTGAAGCTAGTTTCCTATTGGAATTTTTTGGTACATACTCCCCAATTTGAAACTTTTTGAAACATTTTGAATATGTGGCCAAAACAAAAGCAAAAAAAGTTCAAAAAGAAAGTGAAATTAATTAGTACAGAAGCCTCCTTGAATCAAAGTTGCCCAAAATTTTAGTGGCCCCTAAGATATATTTTTCAACTTCAAATACTATAATCTCATAATTTTTGTGGTCAAAACCTCCCATTTTCTTACTACAATATAATGAAATAGTCTACTAATAGATTCTACATTAATCCTACAAATTTTTTACTATGATTTTACCAAAAACACTCAAAAATTGCCATTTCTAGTATAATTATCAAATATAAAAAAAAAATTAGACCCATGTAACCATAGGATCTTGTAGAACACTAGTTTGAGAAGATGTGGAAAAAGTTTCAGAAATTTCCACCATGTGGATTGTAAGATGCAAGCATTTGAATTGGCAAAGATTATTTTTTTGGCCTTGCAAAAAATTGAGCAGTTGCACTTCAGAATGTTACATTTGTAAGGAAAAATGTCCAAAATGGTAGTGTCTCTTTGGATTCATTATTCAAGGCAAGTTGGCTACATGTATAAAAAAAATTCAGATCATTTGGAATTGTACAACATATAGAATAAAAATAATAAGCAAAAAAATGTAAAAAATGATTCAGAATACTAAATTTTTAAGGATTTAGTTATGGAAATGATAAATGCCAATTCCAATAGTTGAAATCTTATAATAAATAATCTACATCCTATGATTTAATTTGATTTTCAAAACTATTGAAAAATGAGTAAAACAAAGGACTTCAAAGTTTATTTTAGAGTAGGAAATCCATAACTTTCTGCAAACTAAACTCCTCATAACTTTCATCTCATTAATTAAAATGAAATGATACCAAGCTATTCACATGTATATAAATCTAGAATATCAATTTCAAATTTTAATTTCTTAAAAAAATTAATTTAAAAAAAATTAAGCTACCTACTAAGTAATGAAAATTACATATTATACAATAATTTTTTAACTATGTAATCAAAAGTTATAAAAATTGTTGGGCCTTAAAGCTCCTCCTTAACCACATATTGTGTAAAAATTTCAGCAAAAATAAAACAAAATTTTTGTTCATAGTGAGTTGCCTAAAATTTCTATATTGTCATAAAATATTGTTTGGAACATTATGGATTAAGAAGCAACTAGATTTTATTCTTCATTTTTTGGGGGCCTTTGCCATCAAAACAGTCTATATTGAGTGTTGTATAGGAAAACATATGTTAATTCAATTAGTATTCCCTTCTAGTTTGCACTCTAATTTACATTGA
Source organism: Pseudoscleropodium purum (assembly GCA_963969395.1). NCBI lineage: Eukaryota > Viridiplantae > Streptophyta > Bryopsida > Hypnales > Brachytheciaceae > Pseudoscleropodium > Pseudoscleropodium purum. The sequence continues at coordinate 10,994,760 of OZ017803.1, read as the reverse complement.
TTTAGATATTATCTAAATTTGTAAGGCAAACAATATGTTTTACATAAATTGATAAAATATAGTCTATACCATTTTCATACATACAATCTCAAATAGTATAATTGTCATCCAATTTTTCATCCATATCTTCATACTAATCCAATTTTTCATCCAATTTACTTTATTCCATTCTTATCTAAAATTCATCCATATCTTCATACTAATCGAACCACATTCATCTAATAGACCGTGCACTATTCAATCAATTGTAGCTCGCACTAATTAAATCAACCTGGAGTGTTATTGACTGTAGTCTTTGGAGCACATAAGTCGAAGCATCAAACTATTTACCCTTGAAATTCTAAATTCTCAAGCTCATAGGAAATTGCTTATGTAAGAAATTGCCTCAGTTTTAACCTTATACTCCGGAGTACAATTTTATAGAATCTCTCTTACATTTTTATCATCAAATATTCTGTTTCATTTGAACCCAACATTTTTGAAAAAGTATTTTTTTAAACGTTTACTTTTGAAGTTGATCCGGTCGATACAGCTAAGCTTCATTCAGCATGGAAGTGCCAGTTCGAGATTATGACGACCAAACACGCCTTATAAAGGAAGAATTAAGATAATAAAAAGCTTTAAGAACTGGTAGTCAAGTTAAGTGAGAGTGAAGTAACTTAATGGGAGGTCGGTGGTGACAATATTGTAGACTTGTAGTTCCGTCGCTTCATTTTCATTTTTTGTGATTGTTTTTGTCACGCACCTCTTATTTAAGCTTAATTGACAGTATTTTCTTTTATCACTTGAAACAATTAAGCATGATAGAACTGCATGTTTTTTTGTTCGTCTATGTCATATTTGTATTTGGAACTTCGACAAGCATGGTGGTGTCTGGAAAAAGAACTAAGCGTGAGGCTGATTTGGCGTCTACTAGCAAAAAGGATGACGCTTCTAGTATGTATTTGATTTCTTATTGCCATCATTGATTATGTTTGTTAAATCTTCTTTTAGTTTTCATCTGTACGTGCTTAATTATTTTTTCTCTTATCTTAAAAACAAACTATTCCTATTTTGGCATTTTCATCACAGAATAGAATGGAAGCTTTTGGTATTTTTTTTTTAATTACATAAGTACAACAATCATTTTTTGATTATGGAGATATTATTGAGGTAGGCACAACACCAAGTTCTATGACGGAAAATGCGGCACATTTTAACGTGGTTGGCAATGTCACCGACAATGATTTGACACCACCACCAGAAGACAAGCCAAAACAACACCTATGTCGATTTTGTGACAAGATCTTTGAGAAATCTCAAGCATTGGGTGGCCACATGAATAAACATAGAGCCGGTAACAATTTAGTCCTTTTCAAAATAGAAAGTCTTGGATATATTTTTTACTTTTATTTTTGAAGTCTTATTTGCAATGCCTGACTAAATTTTGTGATAGAGTTCTATCAAAATGGCATTAAATTTATTTTCTTCCTCGATTGTTTTAGAAAAGGAAGAAGAAGGACTGAGAAAAGCTCGAACTCTTGTTGAATCAAAACAACAACTTCTTTTTGGAAGCGTTCCATGGCCCAAGTGAGTTTATTGATCACTTCTCTACTTTGATTGCGAGCGTTCAATTAATATTCATAATCATAATTAAAAAATTCTTCTTTGCTTAGCTAGTAAAATGAACAAGAGAGGATTTATAGGTAGGAGGTCCTAAAATGGAGCAGGTTCTAAATGCATGTACTATCTAAGAATGTGTGAGATGCTTCTTAAGATATCTATTAAAGTCATTGATGAGTTAGGTTGGCTTCAATGAGCCATTTATGGACCTTTTACCTTAATAAAATATGTTCATTGTTATTTTATCAAACCCCATTAAATATCTTTCGATGAGTTCTTTATTGATTTATTTTGAACATATTTTAAGAATTATGGTAGAAGTACCTATTTTAGTTTCTAGGCCCATGTAATGGCTTTCTATGTTGAATCTATTGTGGACAACAATTGGATGCACTACTCATTGAAAAATATGGTTTGTACCTTCTTGTTCACTCATCTCTCTTCCTTCTTGGCTTAGGGAGAAGTGCCAAAGGTAATCATAATAGGTGAGTGTATGAGGCCGGAATGGGTCCTACTGAAAAATCCACATCTATATTGAATAAAATTTTCATTCTTAGAAAAAAAATTCTTTGTTTTTTGCATTTTTCCTCATCCTTATGTTTGCACACACAATGACCTCCAATTCTCAACGAAATTTCACATATTTTACACCGTTAAAATGCTTAAGTTATCACAAATAGATACTTCTACCTTAGAGATGTAAAGACTCTCTTATTAGTGCTTGTGCGATGTCTGTATTTCAATTTTTTGCAGCTAGAAATTTGCGATCTTTCATTCTAATCTACCTCGTGGACACTGTGGAGATGTAGTTATGGTGCTGGAAATCAGTCATACGGACAAACTATTCCCTCCATTGCCCACATTGCAGGCACATCGACGACACCACAGTCATACCCCAATCAATCCGCTTCAATCCTACAAAATCAGATCCAAATGAACCAGTCGGTTTTACCGCAACAACAAATTCAGATACAAGGTCTCCAGGGAGGGGGGAACATAATTCGAGGAAGTCAATTACGTTCATTGGAAAACACAAGGACACAGCACGGCACACCTTTACAAACGGATGTTATTGCAACTGGACAGCTCCAGGCTCACCATAGAGCTTGGGTCAATTCGGGTACGCCGAAAGCTTCTTGAACTCTTGATGAAATTTTAGATAAAAAGAACCAAAATAGAGAGAAACCAGGTTGTGATTAATAAATTATCTATAGTTTGGAGCTTCAAAGGGACTGAAAGTCACGAGATAATAGAACCATTTGTAGTTTCATCTGTTTCATGTTTTTAATCTTGATTTATCTCTACTAGAAGAATCAGTGAAACTACGAAACAAAAGTACCTCAATTCCTTCTGCTGCTAATACTTATAAGCTTTTCCATGCACACAATGATTATATCAAATAGGTTGCAAGAGTCTGCTACTCTACTTTAAACAAAACACTTGCTCTCTGTATACGTTCATATTAGTTTCAGTACTATATTGATTTATATACTACTCCCTCTGTTTCTGGAAAGGCCGGTGTTTCCTTTATGTTTTACAAAGGAAACACGGGTCTTTTTCAGAAACAGAGGGTGTATTAGGGAGGCCGCATAAGTCATACAATATACGGCAATTATGAAAATTAGTGCAATACGATAGTAGCATTTCAAGTTTTCAACCTAAAACAAAGCAATTTTGCAAAATTATTGTCCGTCACACACTCACACGCTGATAGGGTAAATTAGAGCAATAGTAATAGAGTTCTTCTTCTTCTTCTTCTTCTTCATTGGAACGGTATGTTGCCATTTAGAACTGATTTGAAAAGTCTCGAACACTACGGTACGTACTGGCAGGGCAAAACCCGGTGCAAATGGCTTACCCGGGGCAGCACGGAGGGACAGACTTATATGTCCCGCATCAACTGCTTCAGGCTGGACCAAGTCAATCCCTCCAAGACATTGGGCAGTCTTCAAGTATTCCGATGGCATCCTACCCCCCGCACCAGTTCCAGCAAGACAATCCTACCAGCAGCAGCAGGCAATTCGTAGAACTTGCACAACTCCATCAACATGTGCAAAACTGTTACGAAGTTGCACATCCTGGTAATTCATTCACGTGTCCTTTCCATGCGCCACAAGATGGTTCCCAGACTTCGATTGATGAGAAATGCGACAGTTTGAGGAACCAGTCTGTGGGTAGCGACAACCAAACCCCAGATGAGCATCACATTCTTCAAGAGGGGACTGATCGTAATGCGGATCGCGTGGGGGAATGCGGAGCGGAAACACCGAACGACGACAAGGTCGGTGATGCTCATGGTTTTAGTATTCGATGAAGAATCACATATAATAACTGCGGTGCTGATCGATCGAGACGATCGACGAGCGTGAATAAATTAAGAGTCTGTTGGCAGCCGGTACTGTCACATGTACTGTACAGGACTCACGTGCACATATCTAGATACATAGTGAATGCTACGGGCCGGGGCTTTAATTTGTACCTCAACCTCAGTCTTCATTTTGGAGGTCGAGGGTACACTTTGTTGGCATTTAGGCATCAAATTACTGGTTTTTATAAGGCTTTACAAGGTTTACTTAGCTAGCTCTTTCCAAGGTTAGGTTTTTTACTAATTTAGTCAGCTCTTTCAAAGGTTTTTAGCAATAAAGGACTGAATGGTAGGTTTCCTCTTTCAGAGGAAGCCTGCATGTTCTCTCTGATCCTTCGCATGTTAGGTCTTTCAAGACTAGTGTGTGGATCTGTTTATTTTATACTCCGTATCCACTTTTTATTTTTCCAATAAGGAGGGTCCTCGAGGTTTACCCTATTGAAAGCTTTTAGTCAACCCCGGGGGCTCAAGCCTTTTATTGAGTTTCTTGGAGATTTTGCAAAACTTAGCAGTAAGCAAAAGTTTTCAAAAGATTCATCAAATTTTTTAAAATTGTAAACATGCAATTTTGAATTTAGGAAAAAGAATCACAACGATATTACTTATGGATAGAAAGATTAAAATGTTTGATGAAGAGGCTATTAAAACTTTGAAAAAGGATTGAAGTCTTTTAATCCCCTTTTACATGTCAAATAGTTTTAATTTTGATCACGGAAAAAAATGAAATTAAGGGTACTTGCAAAAAACACTTGCTGTTTTTTTGGCCAAAATGGCCTTAGTACTAGAATACTTTGTCTTGGGAAATCATTTCTTTAAATAAAATAAAATATGAATAATTTGTAAAGCATTCAAAATTGTACATTGGAAAAATCTAGGCCTAGAAAACTTTATCTCTTAAAGTTATGCACAATAAAAGAGCCTAGAAAAATGCAAAAAAATAGATACTTTGAATTTGATTTTCAGAAAATAGTAAAAAAACTCATAGAATTCAAACAAAAATATTTATTTATTTTAACTTGAAGATGCTCCTTTTCAATCATTTTTCGTTTGTAGCAAATAAAAATTTTCTTCTCTAGTTCTTTATATGTGTACCTAGGTAATGTACTTTGAGTAGATGTAGAAGGTGGACAGTTTGCTATTTTTAAAAAATCTCTTGTAGGCTTGTGTAACTTTAGTATAACTTTAGTATAACTCTTTGTTCCTAATTTTGACTTTCAAATTTGTATTTTTAGGTCGGAAATAGTAAGTCTAAAACCCCCTAAAATGATTAAAGTAGACATCCAATTAGAGGCAATTTTAAAATAGTAAAAAAATTAGGAAATGTCTAAAACTAATACAAGTGCCTTATTTTCAAATTTAATAGAAAATGGACATACAACACAAAAGTTATGTGCCCAAAACCACCTATTCAAGACAAAAGGGACAACAAATAGGACAAGTGTTTCTTTCAACGATCCTTAAGGTACATGACATATATAACTAATATCAATTTACAACTTCTCAAATCTAATCTACAATCTTTTAAAATAAATTTTCAATATGATTTTTTCTCTAAGATTTAGTGCATTTGAATCTTATCTCCAAGAGCCTTGCATACTAAATATTGATGATTTGTAGTAGACACCTGTATAGTAGTGTCCAACCCCCTTTGGATAGCTCCTTAATTTAGAAAGAATATAATTCAATGTGAATAGGTAGCATGCAATTGTCACTACATACTACTATGCCTTATGCCATTGCCACAATAAAATAAAATAAAATATTTTTATTTTTTAATTTATACAAATTTTGAAATTTCAAAGTTTATACACCCTTCTTTGCTGAGGACTTTCTGATGGTATCAAGAATGTGACCAAAAGACATATCATTTTAAAGATCTTACCATAACACACAAAACAAACATAAAAAAACCAAATAGCGTCATTTTAAGGTCTAGAAGTTAATTCAATTCAAGTAAGAGTTTGAATAGTATGATACCCTTTACACTAACATCAATAATTTTGAATGCATGTAATTTAATTAGTATAAATTATATATTTTAGTGAATTTATCAAAGATATTGTAAACTATCACATTAGTGTGCCTCACAAATTCACATAATTTTGAAAGTAATACTTGTTATTTTTATTAGCACAAGGTACAGTAATTGAATAATCTTGTGTAGTACAATGGAAATTGGGCTTGTAGACTAGTCCTTCAATTAAGGCTGCTTTCCCCTTCACTTCATGTTCTAGTTTTGTAAGTCTAAATTTAATGCCAAAGTTCAACTTCCTTGGATTGTTGTAAAGACAAAAACTTCAATTCTAAATTCTAAGTTTTCATAGTTAGAATATGTATCAAAAGTCATTTTGGAGGCATTTTAAGTATAGAATCTACAATGGATAGATTTGAAGATAAATTCAACTTATGAGGATGCTTGATTTGATGTTTTTCTTCTCATATTATATACCAAACAATAGTTGAGAGTTTGAACAAGAACTCAATTTGTCCAAAATTTAGAATCCCAACACTTATTCCAAGTTCCACTTAACCAATTGACTCAAAAACTTCTAAAAATATAGCCGTTTCTAGGTGCCTTAAGACTTAGGACTTGATTACTTACACAAAATAGTGAAATTAGGTTGCCCCATGCTAATTTTTTGACAATCCACACTATATAAATATTCTCTACTACTGTACAATGATGCATTTAATCCAGAGCCATGTGTATGGCATAGATTAGTGCACCAGTTTAAGGTGCGGTTCACAGAGTTGCATGCCCCTCCATGTGAACAAACATTGATCCATGAGGTAATTAATCTGAGGTAAGGCAACCTAATTGGGAAGGCAACCTAATTTCACTATTTTGTGTAGCTAGTTAGTGAAGCCTCAAGTCTTGTTTTTCAACTTTTCACATATCATATTTAAAAATTTGATGGGACTTGGGACGTAGTGAGAATCAATCATTAGTTTAACAATGGAAGGTAAATATTAAAATCTACATCATCACATCAAATACATTTGATGAATTTCATCATTAAGAATTACAATTGAAGTAGAGTTCAAAGATTAAACATTGACCTATATATTGATAATAGGATAAATATTTATTTTCTTCAATTTATTATTATTATATCATTATTTTATTTCACCTCATTTCTAAGAAAAGATATATTATATAAAAATATAAGATGAAAGGTTTAATCTTGGCTTGTCTTGCTTTAAGATTTGAACTCTAAAAACTATAGGTGTTCCACCACTTCAAGATTGGACTAAACTTTAGAAATTCATAATTAATTATCTATAATTTAAAATGCAATGAAACAAATGTCTATAGAAAGAAAAGATAGAGATCCAGTATAAAAAAATAGAAGATGGGAAGGTTGAAGTTAATATTATTACCTTGAAATTTGAGTTCTAAAAGTTGGTGGTGTTTTGCTACTTCAAAATTGAACTAGACTTTAAAATTTCATAACTAATTTTCTATAATTCAAAATGCAATGAAACAAGCAATCAAAAAAAGGAAGAAGAGATCTATATATAAAATATAGAAGATTCCATATTCAAAATCAAATTTCAACAATAGTAGGATTTAGTTGTTGCCTAGGGTTAATAAACCTTTTTAAGCGTGTAAATTTGTTCAATAAACAAAAAAAATTTGGTTTTATGTGTGAATGGAGATCAAATTGGACTTGGTTTTAGAAACTCATGGTGATAGGAGCCTAAATGTTGTTGAAATTTAGTATTGCCATGGGATCCTAGGGAGTGCAAGAGTTTAGTTACAAATGGTTAAACCAAGTTTGATTTGAAGGGATGCTTCAGCCGACATTGTAAGGCTTGGAGCTCTTCTTCCTTACTTCACTTCTCACTTCAGTGCGTAGTCGTTGTGTTCTTATGTGTATGTCGAAGTTTTCTAGTTGTACTATTGTTCAAGTGAACCATCCATTGTAATAAAGCTTTAAGCATATATTTTGTAATTGTGTGTGAAGTCCCAACAATTGGGCAATTGGTTGAGTTTAAGTCCTAGTAATTGGGCATTCTTGTGTGTGTAATCAGAAAGAGATTGAAATCCCAATGATTGGGTATAGTTGTTGCTATGTAATTTTTTGTGAAAGGAATTCTTATACTTGTTGGTTCAAAGCTGTTGTTGTTGTTGTTGTGATCTAATTTTGATTTCATAATTGTAATTGTTGAACTTACTTTAGTAGTTTGTGTTTTCCTTGAGGCTTAAAGGAATTGTTGCACTAGAAGAGTTTTGGGGGGGCCGGAAGCCTATTTCGGGCTTGTTCCCCTGTAGCTGTTCCCTGCAATGAGGGGAACGGCCCGCTATCAGAATTTTTTTTTCATTAAAAAATAAAAAATAAAACCCCCCCCTTTTTTTTTTTGGCAATGACGTGGCAAGGTCTTGGCTCTATTAGACTAGTGCGCCGAATCTGTTTCCTGCGTTCGCAGGCTGTGATAACTCGCAAGCATCCAGAGGCCCCAAAAATCTTCTAATGAGAGGAAGTTAATTTGTAGCTTATGGCAATTAGATGCGATGTCTGTTGCTAGATGGTTGAACCAAGTTGTGTCTGCTTAAGTGTGTAGTATTATTGTTTGTGCTTTAAGCTATCAATGAGTGATGTATGCTTAAACAATTGGAATGTGTTTACTGTTGTGAGATAATTAAAGCATTTGAATTGAATTATATGGTGGCTTGAAGTTAAGTAATGTCTGGGTGAGGAAATATACTTGGATTATAAATTTGTTGTGTAAAAATCCTAGTGATTAGGTGAGTGTATAAACTTGTGTGTAAATCCAGTGATTGGATAATTATAGTGATCAATGTTATAGCTTAAAGCTATGTTAGGAATGGGAAGACTGAATTTAATTGGATTAAAAAATATGTGAATGAGAATTTGTATAGATCACAACCTTGTGTTTTGGATGCTTAAAGCAATTAAATAGTTTTACAATGAATTGAGTGAGTGTATAGTTAGACTATTTTGATAAAATGGCTTTGAGCAAAATTTATGTTAGAATGCTATAAACAAATGTTGAGACACTGAAGTGTGACAAAGTTATTTATACTAATATGTGGTTTGATGAATGATGAGTGACGCTTTAAGCAAATATTGTGAGCCTACGCTTTAAGTGAATGCAATAGGGAATTGAATACTTGTTTGCTTAAAGTTATATGTAATGTTTTCCTTCGCTTAAGCGTGTTTCTTGTCTAAACCCACACACTAGGATAAGACTAAGACTTCATATTTGTATTGTGCATCCATGTGTGTATTGGATTGAAACTAGTTATTGGATAAATGAGTGAACCCAATTACTAAAAAAATGGAATATTTTAACGTTATTTCTATTTGGAATTGACATTGTACAATTAATTCTATTAATACAAGTGACTCTAGTTGCAATACATTAGACTATTTGATCATTCCTTGGAGATTGAACCTCTATACTATAGTTCTTGGTGTTTTGTGAAGTAAGCAAAATCCGAACCACAACCTTCTAATCTATTAACCATTTTGCCCTTTCCTACATTCTCCTAACACCTTGATAGCTTTTTTACATTACTAGAATAGCCAACCCATTTCCAATCACTTAACCAATTATCCATATTTGAAATGCAAGTTTTTTGAATTCGTAATTTTTCTCATGTACAGAAATAGAGTTTGGAAGGATTTTCTATTTTTCCAGAATTTTATTACACGAAACGTAATTACTATGAATTTTTAAGTGGAAGATTCTCTTTGACCTATAATGGTGATATAGACCTTTCTATTTCTAACCATAGGCTAATTGCAAAATCAACCAAGGGCTTGTTACAATATTGTGAATCTTAGAGCCAATAGCAATACGCCACAATTGTATTGGAAACTGTGCCATAATTAATCAGTGTAAATCTCCTACTGATTAGAAAGAGAAGAGTCTATATCACAAAAATGGGGGGAGAGTGATCAAAAATGGGTTAGCTACTATAATCTCAAGGGAGTCAACACACACTCCACCTACTACTCATGTGTTTGGATGCAATAATGATAGCGCTTAGGCATTCACAAAGTCATTTTTGTATCATTATTGTTCACTCACATTTGTCACATATTGGCATATATGATCTTAGCATGATGTGTTTGTACACAACAATGTTTAGATTGCATGTAATCATGCCCTGTTGTCAATCCAAAAGTAATAGAAAACAAATAAGAATTCAAATGCAATCTAGATTCTAAAACAAGGCATTAAAGAGGGCCTAAATAGAGAGCAATATTTCATGACTTTTGTCAAGCCCTAAAAAACCATTATCTTTTTTGTAAAAAATGAAAGTTTTAGAACAATTTTTTTTTCCATGATCATGATTTTTGGCATGATTTTCTAAATTTTTTTTGGTAATTTGGAAAAATTGCATACTCCCTTTGTTTATGGAAAAGGTCCTTGTTCCCTTTGTATTTTACAAATGAAATATGGGTCTTTTTCAGAAACACAGATAATATAACTCTTTTATAAGTTTGTTGCAAAAATTATGCCACCCTAAGTACAATTAAAGGAAGAAGACTAGGCTACCAAGAAAATAAAGTAGACTAAAAATGAAATTAAATTTTTTTTTTAATATTTTGAATTATATTAAGTATATTTATCTATATAGAAGACTTTGATTTATGTATTTGGATCAGTAATGTACAAGTTATGAAGAGTTTTGTTATCTAATATGTTTTCCCAAAATATTTCAAGTCTCTATTCTAGTTAATTACTTTGTTGTAAACTTAGATTTAGTGGGATATTTTTTTAGTAGTTGGACTATGAACAAGAGTAAGAGAGGAAAGATATGAGAAGATAATTTTAGACTATTAGAACTACATTTAAAAAAATTCAATTAAACATTTGGGTATGGCTTTTATTTTGAAACTATACAAATTTAAGTTTGATCTTCAACTTATATTTGGACCAAAAAAATTTTAATGCTCTAATTTTTTTGAATTTTTGCATATTTATAATTTAATTTTTTTCAAATATAGTATCTAATATCTTGATTATTAGTATCAAATTTGTATTAAAACAAAGGTTGAATTTTGAAGATGTAAAATATAGTTGAATAGTCAAAAGATATTTGGACAAAACATCATTCCAAAGTACTAAGTTCATTGACATGAATATAGACATCACATCAATTAGGGTATTAACTTACTAAAGTTAACAAAAAATTTCATAAATTCCATAAATAAGAATATTTGTTTCTTGAACACAACATGAGTAAATTATATTTTTTTAAGAGATGAACATAGCTATATATACATATATCTATACATACATCTATCTATCTATACCTATACCTATATCTACCTTCTAAGTCAACCCTATATTCTCATAAATAGAGGTTGTATATTACATTTCAAGTAAGAATCTTTAGAGAGTGGTTTTAGAAACAACTCGTAAGTAAGGTCGGAGTGCTGATAACCAATCAAATAAGCAATTTAAGAATAGATTTTGTCTAGTATAAGTTTGTTGATATTTTTTCCGTGTAGGAAGATAGGAAATATGAGGATTACTTAATTTGAGATTTTTATTGAGAAAATTGAAATTACACTGCATTTCAGGAGGCAAAAGAATTCTAGATCCATAATCAATGTCTAGAGTCTTCTAATTCTAATCATTCTAGAAAATACTTTCTTATTCATTACTACAAGTAATGTGTCATAACTTCTTGGTTGCAAATTTGAAAAGGACAAAAAACAAATTTTAAGTTTCAGAATCAACAATTTCAACCTAAGGTTGGAATTACCACCTCTTCTACATTGGGTACTTGGCATGGTTGGTAATTATTGCTTCCACCTTATGCTTACCAAACTTATGTTTACCAAACATCATTCATAATAAAGAACGTATCCACCAACAAAAGACAAAAATCTTGGTTAGATTTGAGGTTGTAAATATACTTTCACTTTAATTGGTGTAAAGAAAAAATATTAGTAAGGATCTTACAAATGAAACTACTAGACCCTCTTTTGGATTAAATTTCATTTGCTAACACTACTTCTAATATAAATTGCAAATATAATTCATGTTGTGTAAAGATTGTTGGATGGATGAATGCATGCTATTTGAATTTTCATTCTTCAACCATATCACAAAAGCATTACTATAGGAGACCCTATTTGCTCCATATGACTATTTGTTCCACTTTCAGGGCTATTATATATCAATGGTTCGCATTTGAAACTTTCAAATGTACACTAATGATACATAGTGACGCAAATAGTGTGGCTTCAAAATTGTGACACAAATAGGATCTCCTACCTTAGATTAGTAAATAGACCCCTTTTACACTTGTTGCTTCCCGTTGCTGATTTTCATCACCCCCTAGTCAGGACCCTGGACCACATTCACCACTGGGGATGACCAGAAACGGACAGTTGGATGACCGCTGCATGTGAACGCCGATGCAGCCAGAAAGGGAATCCGTCTCCTTCACATTTGTCACGTAAGTTACCCGTCCCCTCGCAGCACGCAACGTGCCTTACTGCCCATCGCTTGCTCTCCAATGCTCTCCCCACCTTATTAGTCCTTCACAGTGCTCGACTTGCGCTCACACTCGACTAGATTTGAAATCTAGAATGAGCTTTGCACATTCATGAACTGATTTGCGGTGGATTTGAGCTATTGGAGAGCTAGAAGTTGGGCGCAAGTAGCGCAGATCGAAGCGGGACTTTACGCTGGATTTTCGCTTGCGGTAGTGACGCTTGTAGCATGGCATTGTCATGCGGAGGCAAGGAGTGGAAGAGATTTTCGCTTGAGAGAGCTTTTGGCTGGTGAGAACATTCATTGGTGTCTGGAAGAGGAGCCGGCCATTCATGTTTAGGTTTGCCTAAATATTGCTGTCAAGTTTCCTACAAATTATTAGGAGAAGTTGCTCTCTCAGAATTTTATTGACAATTAGTAGAGAAGCGTTATGCGAAGTAACGGTCGAATATTCTTGATTAGAGTTTTTTAGAGTACACTTTTGCGATCTAGATGTGCTTTTTGGTCTATTCTTTTTCGACATTCTGTGCTCTTGTGCTGGAACCTCTCAAATTTAATTGAAAACATTGAGCTAGAAAGTTAGAACGTTCTCGAACGCTGTTCTTGGTGACTATTGTAGAAATGGAATTTCTTCTAGAAAACTTAGTTGCATTGAACCTAGCCATTTGTAATGCAATTTGTAACGTAATTAAAGTCGATTTTTCAATCGTGTACCTTACCTGTTATAACGTATTAAAGTTTCTACAACAGATCTTGGGGATGAGTTTTTTTCTAGTGATTTGTGTTGACAGTTGCAAGGATTCAAATATGTTGCCCAGCTTCATAGATGTGTCGGTGCAATGAAAAGTATCAAATAACTGTTCTCTCGTTGTGGCAGATGTTGCAGCATGGAACGAAAGCTGAAACAAATTAGGGTTAACAAACCCTGTTGACATGCTGAATACCCAAATTTAGAGGTTCAACCAGTATGAAGACGCTGGATTTCACATGGCGACTATTAAGAAGCAGGTGGCTGGTGCTGGCAGCAGGTTTATGGATTGAAAGCATTGCAGGGGCTGCGTACACTTTCGGTGTTTACTCCCAAAGCCTAAAGCTAGCTCTTGGCTATGACCAGAAGCATTTGGACACCTTGGCCTTTTTCAAGGGCATAGGAGGCAACGTGGGCGTCCTCTCTGGTCTTTTCTACGATGTGGTGCCTCCATGGATTGTGGTCCTCACTGGTGCAGCAGAGTGTGCCTTTGGGTACTCCATGTTGTGGTTGGCCGTCACAGGCACCATTGCTCCTGCTTTTTGGCAGATGTGCCTATTCATATGTATGGCCAGCAACAGCCAGACATTCTTCAGCACGGCTTGCGTGGTGACCAATGTGAAGGTGTTCCCCAACCAGAGGGGCGTCGTCATCGGCTTGCTGAAGGGATTTTTAGGGTTGAGTGGTGCTATCCTAGCGCAAGTCTTTTATGCTGTGTACCCTGATGACCCCAGCTCGTTCCTGCTGCTGCTCTCTTGGCTGCCAGCCCTGGTGTCGTTGCTTTTGATGGTCGTTGTTCGTGTTGTCCATGTTGACAATGATGGAAATGACAATGCCGTGTTTACGGAATTTTCGATGGTTGCGACGTGTTTGGCCGCGTACCTGACTTTGGTTATTGTTCTGGAGAATTTCTGGGGTGATCATAGTTGGTTTAGTTACGCGGTGTGTTTGATTTTGGTTGGGTTCATGCTACTGCTGTTCCTTGTGGTTATCAAAGCAGAGTTGAAGGAAAGGAAGGAAGATCAGGCTTCAATTACAACGCCATTGTTGCGTGACGCGAGGAATTCCGGTTCTGGTTGTAGTGACAATGGATCCTCAAACAGTAGAGGTGCTTCAAGTGACCCGGAAATAGGTCCAAACAAGCATGACCATTTGGTACCTGATGAAGGCGGGGAAAAAGCAAGTGAAGTTGCAAGAGTAGGTGGGAGAAGAGAGGAGCATACTCTTGGTCAAGCACTTGGTTCTCTAGATTTCTGGCTCCTGGTGGTGATCATGTTTTGCTCCATGGGTTCGGGTACGACAGCCATTGATAACATGGGTCAAATTGGGGCATCGTTGGGGTACAAGCAGGTGGAAATTAACACATTTATCTCCCTGATTAGCATATGGAATTTCTTGGGCCGCTTTGGAGCTGGCCTTATCTCAGAGCTTCTCTTGCATATTCAAGGATTCTCCCGACCGTTCTGCCTGGCATTCAGTTTGGTAAGTAGACTATACTTTTTAGTGTATGTTGTTACATCCAAGTTCCTTTTAGGGTTCTGTGTCGTTGCTGCAGAGATACTAAGAGAACCCATTTCCGTGTCTTTTAGTGGTATACGTCGTTGGAATGAAAATTTTCTTTTGGATATTGTTACCGTTTTGAGAGGGTTCCAATGCACTAATGTTTGTATTATTTGCATTCCTCATAAATTAGTTATGAATTAATGAAGTTTGAAGTAGGAGGGTCCCAATCAAGAGCCTAGATTATCCTTGAACCATAAATATTACATTTTATGGATGCATCGATAGAGTCTAGAAGTTCTTTGTTTCGTCTAAGTCATATGTTTGGATGTCATTTGCATTTGAAATGGGTGAGTCAACTTATAGGAGAGGGATCCCATTCCCTACCTTACTTGCCATATAAACTCATTTAATTTTTTTAAGGAGCAAGTTATTTGATGGGATTCACTTTCAAGCATTACATGTTAATTATTATATAGCATTAGATTAATACTATCCTAATGTTAGTTTAGTATGGAGTACCTTTTAGGTTGATGAAGCAACCAACCTTAGACCTCAAACCAATTCTAGATCCATGTTATTCTAATGTCATATATTCATACACTTCAATCTACAAAATACAACATTAAAGTACTGTCACATCATTGAGATTGATTTAGTGTTACATTAATAGCTAGTAAGTTGATGTTGGTATGACATTTATTTGTTGGCATTATGATCTGTTAGGTTACATTGATGTCATCTAATATTATTGGGAAGAACTTTTTAGATGATTCTGCTGACACACTTTTGTTGCATGTGTGTAGGGATTAATGTGCTTGGGTCATCTTGTCATGGCATCAGCTGTAACAGGCTCTTTGTATGTGGGATCCATTATCCTGGGTGTATGTTATGGTGCACAGTGGTCACTGATGCCAGCCATAACATCCGAGCTCTTTGGTTTAAGGTACTTTGGAACTTTGTACAACACTATTGCAATATCAAGCCCAGTGGCAGCATATGTCTTGTCTGTCCAAGTGGCTGGGTACTTCTATGACAGAGAGGCACAGAAGCAGCAGCATCTGGAAACCATTAGCAGGGATGATCCATTGTTATGTTATGGACCCACTTGCTTTCGTATCACCTTCATCATCCTGGCAGCAGTATGTGCAATTGGTTGTGGAGTTTGTGTGTGTCTGTTTGTACGAACAAGACGGTTCTATGTGGAAGTTCATGAAAAGTTGCACAAGGTTGACTAGATTGAAGGCAGGTTAACAAAAGTTGGATTGAAGACTAGGTTGCATACAGTGGTATAGCTAGTACTTGCGATTAGAAAAGAGAGAGCCAGGTCAATGTACAGGTCTTTATTGCAGGACAATTGTGGACATTCCCCATGTCCTAGGAGGGATGATGAGGCAAAAGCTTGAATGAGCTTACTCTACAGTACTGTACAGTTGCATATTCTTGGAAGGAAAATCTAGTGTATTGGGAAACATTCTTTGTGGCCATTCTTAGAATGAATATGGTGACTATTGGATTTGAGGCTGCATTTGGTGCAACTTCATTATAGTATGTTTGTGTTCTAGAAGTATTTATGGGAGCTGACCCCTTCTTGATCACCCTTCCATTATGGTGGTATTGGGTGGTCTAATTTTTATTAGATGGAGATGAGCACTGATTAATTATGGCACAGTTCTTGGTGTAGTTGTGGTGCATTATGATTAGCTTCAAGACTCTCAATATTGCAACCAACCCTTAATCAGAAATAGGGAAGTCTATATCATTAGTGTGGGAGGAACATAATCTTCAACTAAAAAATTCATAGTAATTATGTTTTGAGAACAAAAATTCTTGAAAAATTATGGAGTCCTTCCAAACTCTATTTCTATATATGGAAAAATTTCTGCACTTATGAAATCCATGCTACACATACATGTAACACCTTAGGTCAAGTAGTAGTCGGTTTCCTTAGTACTCTTGCAAGCATATCAATATCTTGAAGATATTGGGGATATTTTAGGACTCTTATTCTTAAGTTTTATTTTTCTTTTGACCTCCTATTGACCTCCTATAGTAACTACTCTATTTCTTTGTCCCAAAATAATTATGTGGTTTGAAAACCTAGTTAGAATAAGCTTTGTTTGGAATTGCACTAGAAAAAACAAATATGCAAATAATGATTTCTCTTGGTATAGTATTGCGATTGTACACATATTGCAAGCACATGGTATTATAACACATATTGTAAGTACATTGTACCATTGTTTTCTAAGAGAATCTAAATTTATGTTAATTAGTTTCTTCAAACCATTGAATGTGTAAGCACATAGTAACATAGTTTTTATTCACAAAATCTAAATTTATTTTAACTAGTTTTTTCAAACCATAGAATTGTTTTGGGGGCAAAGCTTGAATATACTATCAACCAAAGTATTGAGGATATAAAAATATTTCCCTTATTTTAATAATGTTGTCCTTTGTACTCAATTTTCAAAATTTTCAAATAAAAACAAAAATAAAGGATATTGATTGTACACTAGAATATTTCTACCATCAAAATTAATATTTTTTCAATTTCTTATAAAAGTTATTAGCCATTTAGTTTTTCTTTTACTCGTATAGACTTATTACCTTTGACTATATAATTTTAAAAGAAATGAATATGAATTTTGTTTTAGCTATATTTTTTTTCGCATATATTTAAAAGAAAATTCAAATATATTGAATAACATTCACAAGTTATAGGACATATATGTTTTTTTCCTAAAAATGTTGAAAGATAAAACTTTACCTTCTGGAAGGGCTAGAGAAACCTACATTTTGAAGTGTATGCATATAGTGAACTTGTAATTGATGGATACATTCACTCTAATTCACTCTAAAATTTAAGGATGATATACTTAAACAAGTTAACCAAAGGATCTTATGGTTAAATTTGTTAAAAATAAATATAAATAAAGATTTTAGCCTTGCTTTAAGGATGACTATTTTGAAGTAAATTTTGGGCCTCCAAACATGAAAGAACTTTAATTAGGGATTAAAGCATGTGCTATCTAACACAATGGCCTATAATCTACTACAATAATAATACAACAAAAATCTAACTATATATAGGCTTCTTAGAAAACTACACTAGCCAATACCATCAAAGTATGTTAGATGATGGCTTCAACACTACAAGGGTGTCAATTACTCTTCCTACAATGATTATATTATTTAACCTTGCAAGGTACACAAATTGAATGATAATTCCTGCCAAACTTATTATATAAATCTAATATATTATGGACCACACTATTTTCATTTTGCCTCAAATTCTTTTATATTCATCCTAGGATCAACCACCCTTCATTCATTTTCATCCAAATCTCATCCAAAAATTCACACAAATTACATCACATTCATCCAAAAAATTTCAAACTAGTGCAAGAGGGTCTTGCACTGTTCATACTTATACTAATTGAGTAACTTGAGTAGCTAGTAATCCCCTTGGGTTTCAGAAAACTCCCTTTCCAAATATCGGATAATGCTACAGATGATGTGCTCCTTGTTCTTAGGCCTCTAGGGCGAAGCTAACTCCTCCAATCTGTTCTAAGCCTTAATTAGAGCCTTAGACTATTCTCTGACCTTCCCCTCGCATAACTTCGCCATAGCTGCGACTCTTCGTTCTGTAATTAGGGTTACGGGAGGCTGTGACTTCAGCTACCTGCAGACTGACTGGATCCCACCGAACTAACAAGCAATAGTAATCAATAGCACAACTTCTATGAGTCAAGCGGATATATAATTTGCACTCACTTTCTTGGATCAAGCATCTTATCGAAATTGATGAACACATAACCACACAGTACTGCCTCTCTGGAGCTCCAGCATTCCGGCGCCTGCTCCGGCCATCGATAGTCTAATATCAACTTTGTTGAACGTGGGATTTATGAATTTGTGGCTAACCCGCAATTGAACGTAAACTGCTTGCTTCTACACTAGCTTCTGTCAAAGACTCAAGATCGCAACTATGTTCTACTGATAATTGAATCTCTGCTAATTGAATAATTGAATATACGTACACTAGCTGCAAGTTGAGCTCGATCATGCACATAATTCAGTGATGCGATCAACGAGGCTAGCTGTGAATTCGAAACTCATGATATATCAACTGATCATGTAGTCCATCGATCTGGCGGGGCTAGCTCCAGATATAGTCCTTCTAACGAGATAATTTTTTTTTTTCCTGGAACCAACTACCGAGTATTGACGATTTGGTAGAAATACTTGCACACACATGTGAGTACTTCATTATTCGTTCCAGTGTGGCACTGAGAAGTTAGCATTTCTTGCAACCTCAGTCTCTTCTCTTCAACTGTTGAGAATCTTCTAGCTGGCTGGTGTAGGAGTTGTAGCTAGTCTCTGAATTGAAGGTGGTTTTCTCTGGAAAGATCGATTCAAGCTAGCTGATGTATTATTTCAAGATTGTCTAGTTTTGTGATACATACCTGCGTACTTTGAGACTCAAATTAGTTTCTTGGAAAATTACGATGGCCGAGTGTATCTCTGTGCTGGTTTCTGTCGCCGCATCTTCAGAGCATGGGTCAGGGACGGCTCTTCCGCTTCGGGTGTACCGAGGACCGCCGATTGGGCTGCGGAACTTGCGAGGAAGTTCATGTTATTTGAACAGTGTGCTGCAATGTTTAACATTTACGTCTCCGCTGGCCAAATATTGCCTACGCGGACTGCATTCCAGCACTTGTATGTGCTCTATTACATTTCATACCCTTGTAAACTCTTGTTGTCTGGTCTGGTTATCTGGTCTGTCGCATGTTCAGAAAGGTCTGAATTGCTTAGTTCTGCTATTTCATATACCATTGGCGTCATTCTTTGGGCTAGTTTGTACTTCGGAGAACCTCCGAATCGTGCCAAAATTACCAGAGTTGTTACAGTGAATCACTCAGAAAACAGTGGGCTAGTTTGTACTAGTATGTCGCCCTTTAAACCATGTCAAACCATGTCATAATGAGAAAGTAGGGAACCCTGGTGGTAAGATTAGAGAGTTTAAGGAGTGTAATGATTATTTATTTATTTATTTATTATTTTTAAATTTCCTACGGTTTGACCTCATTGATCTTTAGTTTTTATAAATATATTAGGGTCCCACCTACGTCCTGGGGATTGAACGCGCGCCGGGTGTGCACGATGGATCGTCTACACATTAACTTGCAATCACCAAATTTGTAATAATGACTTGACATTGCGGTACAGGCACGCACAGGGCGGCTCGATCGGGATTGCACGTTCTGCATCCTGGAGGAACGCATTCGCAAGTCGCTGGTGTCACTAGCTCCAATGGATGCACCCAAAAAACTTTACAAGCAAATGACGGAGAACTTCGAATACTTTAAACCTGGGAGAGGACGCGCACTAGCTCTTGCGCTTCTTGATCGACGATTGCGGAAAAGCATTCCAGGCAGAGCATAAGCAATCGGAAGTGGGCAGTCGGAAGACGGTGCTGGATAGACTGTTTGGCGGTGTGTTGCGAAGCAACATCGAATGCCGGCAGTGTCCCGCGGAATCCACAATGCTCGAGGACATGTTCGACCTCAACCTTGAGATTTGCTAATTTAGCTCCCTGGTCCAAGCATTCGCTTGTTTCTTTCGCCCCGAGGTTCTAGATGGAGACAAAAAATATCACTGCTACAGGTCCTTAAAAAAACCCTAGACCCTGAAAACCCCTGAACCCTAAATCATACAGCACAGTCTAGACATTCTAGATCAGAGTAATTGTGCAACAATTTCTGTATTGAGGCACATGAATTGAGTGAACGTCTGAACTAAAGTTGTTCCTTCGTTGGTTTCAGTTGCAAGGGACTCTCGGTTGCTCAGAAGCAAATGTCGATTCATCGAGCGCCGAAAGTGCTCACGATCCAGTTGAAGAGATTTGATTCCCTCTCTGGAAGAAAGTTGAACCATTACGTTCAATTCGAGGAAAGGCTCAGTATTGGCGACTATATGAGCAACAAACTCACGGTACGTGTTAGTCGTCCTTGCTGGATCCAGTTCCACAGTTCCAAAATTCACTTTAAAACAGTCATGGCTAAAGAGTTGAGCAATGCAGAACTTCAGTAGAATAAATTCGTGCTAAATTCCTCTCGACTAATGCAATTATATCAATCACACTCTGACTGGATCGATCTTTTCTCTTCAACAGGACCCTCAGTATACGCTCTACGAAGTGATTGTCCATCACGGTTCGTCTCTCAATTATGGACATTATGTTGCATACGTGAAGGTACGCTCACTTTATTTCCTACCAAAACATTGCAGCCGGTCATTTGAATTGACTCTGATCTGTTGAAACTACTGCCCGCACGTGTACTAGAATTCTTGCTGAAATTATGCAAAATTCCTACAATCTTAATTCACAAGAGTAGCACACTCTTATTCAGAGCATGATAGTCCTTTGAAAGCTTCTGTAGTAATAATATATATGAATTGTATGTGTCGAACTAATCTGTGGAACTGTGTATAATTGCAGGAAGCAAATGGAAAGTGGTACCTGTGCGACGACGAGAGTGTCAGCGAAGTGAGTGAGAAGCAAGTTCTAGAAGCCACGGCTTACCTTCTTTTCTATATTCGGATGAGAGACCCCACATTGTGAATTCAAACACTTACTCGATCACTGGTCGAGTGACTTGCATGGTGTCTCAGCAACATTCGTAGCTTTGATCACGCTCGTCAGTGCCAACATCGTATGATCGAGTTGAAAATTATCAACGACGGAATGAAGCAGAACAAAGGGCTGGCTGGAGCTAGCTAGTCTCTCAATGGATCTTCATACCTGCAAGAGTCTTCAACAATGGCTGTCAAAGTTCATCTATGTCTTACTAGCTTTTACAATTTCTAACAAGGACCAGGACCTGAGGACAAAGAAAAATGATTTAAGTTTCACTATTGTTGAGAGATTATATTGCTTTCAGATGGGTTTGGGGTGAACATTTTGGTTTAGAGTGATAAGTGATAACTCCATTCCTTCCTCAGTTCCTCCAGGTCTGAGCTAAAGCCCAAATTTGCATTGCCACAAATGAAAGTTTGGGCAACTACCTAAAATCTCAATTTTTGGCATGCCGCTTAAGTACATTTTTATAAGACAGTTCAAAAGTAGACTAGTAGATTAGCTTGCTTGGGACTAAAAGTAATGTCTCACAAGAAAAATATAGCCAAGTGTAAGCAACAATGAAAATTACAACATTCTAAAATCTAATTTTTCATTTATTTTGAATAGGATATGTATTTTATTTATATGATGGACATGGTTGTCATAGTGGACGGACGTTCGGTTTGTCTGTCCGATACAGTCAACACATAGTTGACTTTTTGATAACGGAAAAATAGGCCACATGGATGCCCTGTGGATTAAGGAACATGCTGGGCGTGGACGAGATCGAGATCGTCAAGGCACCTTGACCTAAACCCTAAAGGCGTCCGCACCCTGGATTTTGCATTCTGAGGTGACGTGTCATTCTGCAAAATTGCACAAGTTACAAAATTAAAGCCATTCAGACCGTCCGTCCGTTCCGTCCGATGACCCTAACTCGCCCGTTATGACAACCATGATGATGGAGGTTGGTTTATTCCAGTTGAATTATTAATGTGGAAGTTATACATGAAGAGTTTTGTTTTGTGGACAATCCAAGCCTCTTCTTGAAAATATGGAGAATCTTCAAACTAACTAGTCCCAACTACTTTTTTTGGTAAGTGCTGCGCCCTTGAATGCCACATTTTTAAAGGTGGCACTGAAAATGCCTCTGTTTCTAACGAATATAGCAAGCCTCAGGCAAGTGAGGCAATGCTTACTATTAATGGCATTGCAATGAAGCGATAATTGCCATTAAATATGCGGAAATTGGACGATTGAAGTTGGATTTTAAATGTTTATATTAGCAATGAAATTAATGTTCTTGGCACAATACCTAGTTCGATTTCATCTCCGAAAACGTACATTGAATTCATCCTCAGTATCGAAAATGAATGCAACGTAACCACCGAGGCCGTGGTTCCTGTGAATTAATTTAACCCTTCCAACGAGCCTTACTTTTGATTTATAGAATTGAACCGACTTCCGAGAATCGACAAGTTCCATTTGCCCGGCCTTACTACCGAGACGGATGCACTCACGGATATATATTCTTGCTTCACCTCATGTGAGCTTCACAATTCATCTGTTAGTTTGTTGCTGGTTTTCTCTCTCCGTCTCTCTTGCTAATTGTACCTGCAGATACATATACACTTACTCCAATCTAACATCCATGTTATTTAAAGCAATAGAATAACTTGCTAGTTATCTTCTAGTTTTGGCGGGGCAAAAGTGTTCTGCTTTTCATTCTAGCTTGGTGCTTATTTCAATAGATCTCAAAGGTGATCCAATCGACAGGTGTCTGTAAGCAAGAAGGATACTTTGTAAATTTTTTTATATATACCTGTGTCATCTCGCGCCAGGACAGGGCGAATTCGGTGTTTATTACTCGGTCAATTATTTACGATGGCCTCGGAGAATGATTCTCCACCATCGCAGTGTGTTCCTGCGGCACCATCTGTGGTTGCAACTCCGGATCTTGGAGCTTCCTCATCTCCTGGGGCACCTTCTGCGATTGCAACTCTGGATCCTCAGGCTTCCTCATCTCCTCGGGCACCTTCTGTGGTTGCAACTCCGGATACTGGAGCTTCCACATCTCCTCCGGTGGTATCTTTGCTTCGGAGGATTCAGAGAGGGCCGATGGGACTGAGAAATCCTTCACAGACTTCATGTTACTTGAACAGTGTGCTGCAATGTTTAACATTCACGCCGCCGCTTGCTGAATATTGCCGACAAGGAGTGCATTCCACCACCTGTATGTCTCCATAACCCTTCCAAAATATTGTGATCGCCATACGTGGTGATTAGATAGACTGACTGGCCTGTTCAAAGAGTGATCACTTTTCTACACCACTTTTTATAACTAGAGGCTCTACACCACGCTACTTTTTGTGTTACCTTCCGCTAGAAACGGTTTGATTTTTTTCTCTCTTGGACCTTAGAGATGGATTTTGTAGCGGATTTGTGATTCCATCGGTGTATACAAGTACTAAAACGATGACAATATGTACTAGGGATAGAAAAGTACAACGTTAATTTTGTTATATTGGTGGAGCGGATATTCACAACATCTAGGCACTTCTCAAGATGCATAGGGGCCTAGAGACCTAGATCAATACCAATCTTCGTTTTAAGAGTCAACTTTATACATACCAATCTTCGTTTTAAGAGTCAACTTTATACATTTGATCGGGATATCAAAATTAATATTGTCTCTTTGAATCACGCCGAACTAACAAAATTGACGTTCTTTTTATAATTAATATTTTACCATCGCCATCGCCTACAGGAACTTATGATCAATCGACGGATTAATTAGTTAATCGAATGCGGTAGCTACACGAAATAGAACAAATGGAGTCTGTAGCTAATTTCTCTCTCTATATATATCTCTACATATTGATATTTATTGATATTTGCTAAATGTAAATGTGGTGCAGGTACTGGGGGCTTGGAATGCACTTTGTGCATCCTTGAGAAACGAATTCGGAAGTCGTTGCAATCAGCACTGAAAGTGGATACACCCGCAAATTTAAACTCACACGTAATAAACTCAAAATTATTCGAGCCAGGGAGGCAAGAGGACGCTCATGAGCTTCTGAGTTTTCTGATCAACAGTTGTGGGAAAGCAGTCGAGGCTCCCTTGGGCAATGGGAAGTCGGTACTAGATAAATTGTTTGGCGGGGTGCTGCAAAGCCAAATCGTATGCCAAGAGTGCAACACCGCATCCACGAAGCATGAGGAGATGTTGGATCTCAGCCTTAATATTTGCAACTTGGGCTCCCTAGAGGAAGCGTTGACTTCTTTGTTTCGCCAAGAGGACCTCGATGGAGACAACAAATATCACTGCGAGGGGTAAATAATCAACGAAACCCTAAACCTTTAACCTATTAAACCCAGTGAAAGAATATAATTATTAAGTACCTCTGTGCCTCTGTGCTGATGCTTTACATCGATAGATGAATGTTTGGATTAGTTTGCCACAACTACCATATTAATTCTGACCATAGCCAACTCGATCAATATTGAATCCCTAGCCTGGTGTTTAAATGAACGTTCGTAGTACGTTCTATCCTTGGTGTGGGAGCATGCATGTATCCAAAGCATAGTCACATTTTTTGCACGATGGGATTCAGTATGTATCCTTGGCATGGGAGCTCGAAAGATTGTCAACCCTAATTGTGCTCCCTACCTTCAGTTTGCGTATACCATATTGAGTGAGGTACTAAATATAAGAGTCTCATCCGAAGGTGCTCTCCTTTTAGGGATTTTCCATTTAATTGACAAATGTCTTAGAGAATGGCAAAGTCTAGACCTATGAGCCTTTATTAGCAACTGTAAGAAACAACTCTTGTGAATCTCATTTTTGGGTACGTTCGAAAACGTACTGGCCAATCGATCTAATTGAAAATAAGCTCTCTTCCTTGGTTGCAGATGCGACCGCCTCTCGGCTGCTACAAAGCAAACTTCGATTTATGAAATGCCGAAAGTGCTCACAATCCAGTTGCAGAGGTTTGATCCCCTCTCTGGAAACAAGTTACAGCATTTTGTCAAATTCAACGGCCAACTCAGTGTCGCCGAGTACAGAAGCCAGAAATTCCCAGTAAGTACTATGGTTTTTCAACATTATTATAGAAAGAATCTAAATTAGCTAAGCAAAGCCGGGTACTAACACTCTCTAACAATGTAATTAAATTCATTCAATTCTCTAAGCATTCCTCTCAACTGGACCACTGATTGAAATCAATGATCCGATAAATATCAACGACGCTGACTGGATCGATCGATCTGATCTTCAGGATGTTTCAGTTGCTTTCAGTTACAAGCTATACGCAGTAATTGAACATGTAGGCGATTCTCCCGAAAGTGGACACTATGTCGCTGCCGTGAAGGTACACACTCTGATCAACAAACTTTATTTTTGAAATATGCGAGTCTCTGGCAAGTATTTTGAAACTGCTGTATTACCAGATTTTTATTTATCGTAAGTTCATCACAAGAGGGAAATTACTGTACATAGTTTATGAGTTCAACTTGTGAGTACAGATCACTGTAAGTAATTTTACATACATACGGTATAATTGAGTAATCCATGGAGCTGTTTGCTTGTTTGCTCATAATTGCAGGAGACAAATGGAACGTGGTATTTATGTGACGATGACGACGTCCTCAAATTGAAAGAAGAAAGCATCCTTAAAGCCAATGCTTACCTTCTTTTCTACATTCGAAGCGACGTCACCGCAAATGATTACCTGTGAACGTGGGCTTGGTCGACTAGCTGGGATTGGAGTCTCGGTGACATTCTTACCTAAACAGATGTTTTGTTAAAATGGCGCCATTCTTCCACCATTTTTACATTAATTTTCTAAGACTGGTATAGATTTCAGACCTCAAAATTCTGGCTATTTTCTACGTACAGGAGCACGACATTTGTCACTGCTCGGACTCTCGGAGTCCATAATAGCATTAGGTCAGTGATTTCTTATGTGCCCGGCTTAATTATCATGACCTGAAGGCAAATTCTTCAATCTGCCTTTAACCCTATAACGCTGCAGCAGACACGAAGTGTCCGATGATTGACAACGAACCTTTGGAAGGACAGAAGTGCCATTGTTCATCTTTGGAATTTTGTGCAAAAAGGGAAGACCTTCTACTTGTCCTCAAATGAGTGCTTTTGGTTTTCTTAATGTAGATGATGCACAGTGTCAAAAAGGATGATTTCCGCGAAGGCCAGCTCATCCTTACAGGTTAAAATTAAACTCCATTACCATATCATCATCTTGCAATACAAATGCACCAGTGCATATAATTACGTAGTCTTTTCAAAGCCAGGAAATTTAGCCAAAGATTGAGAATGATGATGGAAACTACCAAGGAATTACAATAGACAATTTGGCACGAATTTTCTCACAGCAATAGTCCATTCAGCAATTGCAACAGAACCATATATTGATGTGCACTTTGGTCTCTTGTTTGTATCTCTTGTTTGGGATCAAAGTTGCAAGGCTGGGACCAATACTTTGATTTGAAGGAGCCAATTAAATTGTACATGCATTTATGAGTTGTTGTCATTTCATTGAAACACAAACTCAAGTTGAACAAGAATTCAAATGCAATCTATTAAAAGGATTGACATATGTTTAATGTGGACCAATCGAATCGATAAGACCAATCCAATCCAGACCGGGTCGTTACAAAGAAGGATCATTACGAGGGATCACAAACCAAATCCAAAACACACACTGGCTTTTCAAATCCTGCACTACTAAAATGACACATAACACCATACTATACAATGCGGGTCTTTTCTCTTTCACCATCAATTCAAGGTCCCCACTCCCGACTCATTTTTCGCTGGCGTCTCATGATCATCCGCTGGGAACTTGATCTCATAAACAGGCCTCCTACAGCACGATCCACAATTAAGGACCCATTGCGGAACCTTGTCATTGCGCCATAGACAAAAGATCACCACAGCAATCAGGAGTACTCCTGGAATCACGATAGTGGGCACCAGAATCTTCACCAACTTGTTGTCCTTCCTCGCTGCTAACGGTTGAAGTAATTCCAAGACAGTCTGATTTCGCAAATACGAAGTCCGATCGGTCCCATGAAGCGCTACAGTTGGATATCCGAGATTAAATAAAATCCCGTTTTTCATCCAACACATTTGCTCATCTTTGGAAAGGACCGCCCCTGCACACAAGCAGTCCTTCATGCACTCCTCCTTACAGTTGACAGAGGCATTCCCCGTGAGATTCCGGTAGTCCCCTAGATGAATGCAAGGAAACACAAGCCTATCAATTCAAAAGTTGTTTTGTGCCAAAAGTATTGCAAAAATGATTGAGTGAACGTACATGAAAGTCAGAAGTAAGTTTCTTATACAGCAATAGGAAATGTACTTGACTTATTTCAACATTTTCAAAATTAATTCAATAGATGAAATTGAATTGAATCATAATACAAAAAATGCTGAAAAGCTGAAAATAAAAAACGCAATAAATAGTACAACTGTTTCTTGCAATCACCCACCTCCCCATGGCATGTCAACCCCTGGAAGCTCCAACATCCCCACGGGACTAATGGTACCAATGTAGGTCCCATTCTCATTTGGGCAGTCGGCCCGTTGGGACGGAGGCTGGCATCCTTTGGCCGTGTCGTTGACGTCAATGGGCGTGAACCAGCCTTTGGTTGCAATATTATCCGCCCCCGGACATTGGCAAGTGACAGGCTCCAAGGAATCGAAGGGGCTGACACACTCCGAGTACGGTCCACACGTCCCATAGGTGGTGCACTGGCTGCGGCTGTCGGGCCGGTCCGACACCACCCAGTTCGCCACCACCTTCCAGCGTTGGTTCGAGGTTTGGTTTGAGGTTTGGTTGATCGTATACTGCAGGATCCTCAAGCCTCCGTCCGGGGACATCGTGATCCGCTTCAACGTCGTAACGTTCACGGGGTCCGGGCCTCCGGAGAGGATGGCGGTGGGCGGTTTGCTGTCGATGTAGAGGTGGCCCAAGGTCTCGTGGAAGTAGACGTTGTCCACATTCTGGATGGTGTGTGCGGCATAGACGTCGGGTGCGGGGATGTAGGATCCTCCCTTCCAGTTGAGAAAGACCTTGGGGCAGGTCCAGGAGAGAGCCAGGATTCCCTTGGCGTCCCACCCGAACGAGTACGTATCATTCGCATTCGCAATCCCCGGATTGCCCGTTCTCTGCCACGAGTTCAAACGGTGGCCTTGGGTGCGGCGCATGTATTGCCCGGGTAGCAACGTGTCGGTGGGGGAACTATTGTCGAAACTATTCCACACCTCCGTTCCATTTACATTCTTGAGCACCAGCTTTCCGGTATCTAGCAACTGTGCACTTACAGCAGCTCTCTGCAGGGCCAAATGAAAGATCTTTAGATATATTGAAGAATTCATTAGATCGATCAGAGATGCATTTTCGATCACATGCAATACTAGCTCTACAAACGGCAGGGCTGCAGGGAGGAGAATCAATCAAATCAGGGTAAATGCACATCTGAAATCGAAATGCAGTCAATTCATTTAAAACGAGAATTAAGTGCTGGTTTAGAGTTGAGTCTCCATTACGTACATTATCTGTGAGAGTGTACCAAATGTTATCCCGCTGGGTGTTCTGGTTCTGGTCAGACAACTCGAGAGTTCCATTTGGATGGAACAGCACGACCGCGGCATTAGAAAGAGGGGTGTCGCGATTTGCCATCCAGGTGACCGCTTGATCAATTGGAGGTGCATACCTGATGGAAAGGTAGTACCCCGGGGTGGCAACTCCTACATAATATGCAAGAGCAAAATAAGCTACGTCCTTCATATTTTTTAACTTATGATAACATTTTAATAAAGCTTTTATGAGATGGAGATAGGGTTGAGAAATCTAATGAATTTCAATACCTTATATATGGAAGCCTAATTCTAGTAGTACGTAGTGTATTTTATGTTGCATATAAGCAACAATAAAATTTTGAGAGTGAGATATTTTTTCTTTTGAAATCTAATTCCAATATTCTATCAAGTACCAACTCATTTTATAATAAAGTTTTAGTCAATTTTGATTCATTGCAAGTTTTGTAAAATTTACAACATGATCAAGGTTTGCAATGTCTATGTCTATATCTATGACACTATTATTGTCCAATTTAGGGGTAATTATTAATCAATGGATTTCACTCTTACAATACATAGGCAGTTTGAACATCAATTACTTGAGTGCTCCATTAAATTAGTTAGGTTGTGAGTGGTCATGAATACTAATACACAAATCCTAAGGCACGAATAGTTGAATGCACTGAATGCAACAATGAAGTTTGATAAGTCACATTATTACATGCATCTTTTTAAAAAATAATTAAAAAACAAGATAATCTAATAATTTAAAAAAAACTAGGGGGGATGATTGATTGATTGTTCACCCCTATTTGAGAGAATTTCTTATTACAAGTTCTTAAAATGACTTTTGAGTCCATAAAACTTTTATGATTAATATCAAAAACTACACCATTAAATTCTTCTCAATGTCTTCTTTTCTACTATAACCTTACAAGGTAATATAAAATTGGTTCTTTTTTGGATTATCCTTATAGATTAGAAAAGTTAAGAAAAAAATTGCTTCAATATTTTGAGTTGCCTCCAAGCAATAAAAAAGAATAATCAACCACTTACCAGAATATTCATACGGAAAGATTCCCAATTCAAAGTAGGAATTGGGTGAAGAAACCAATCTATCTCCAACCTTCAATTCGGATGTAGTAGCATCCAAGCTCGAGTAGTCTGTAGTCCTCACTAGAGGCATATAGCTGACTACTAGAAGGAAGCCAAACAAAACCCAACTCTTGCCTCCATACATGTCGAAACTACAAACAAAGAGTAATTAACACAAAAACTAGAATCAGTCAACAATATATATTAACCCTAAAAGAATGAACGCTATGTCTATGAAAAGGAATCGGAAAATTCATTATTGTAGATGCTCTATTTTTCCATAGATTTGTCTAGAATTTATTTTATTTTATTTCATTTTTAAGGATGCAATCATAAGTTCTTAAGAAATCCTAAAATTTAAAGATTTCTTTGTGAATATTTTGAAGAAAAAATGAAAAAAATTGTATAAATATAAAATACGCTTATTCAAAAGATCTACACATTAAAAAAAAATTTAGGCCTTTGGATGCCTGCAAATTATTACAGCCTGTGAACACAAGAAACAAGTTCGACGCAATGGTCTGACATGGTCGAGACCCTGCCACGTCATTGAAAGAAAATAAGTAAATAAGTAAATAAGTAAATCAGTAAATAAGTAAATAAATAAATAAATAAGTAAAAAAGTAAAAAATAAATAAATAAATAAATAAATAAATAAATAAATAAATAAATAAATAAATAAATAAATAAATAAATAAATAAATAAATAAATAAATAAATAAATAAATAAATAAATAAATAAATAAATAAATAAATAAATAAATAAA
Source organism: Pseudoscleropodium purum (assembly GCA_963969395.1). Taxonomy (NCBI): domain Eukaryota; kingdom Viridiplantae; phylum Streptophyta; class Bryopsida; order Hypnales; family Brachytheciaceae; genus Pseudoscleropodium; species Pseudoscleropodium purum. The sequence goes on along the minus strand of OZ017803.1, from coordinate 10,963,971 downwards.
TAAATAAATAAATAAATAAATAAATAAATAAATAAATAAATAAATAAATAAATAAATAAATAAATAAATAAATAAATAAATAAATAAATAAATAAATAAATAAATAAATAAATAAATAAATAAATAAATAAATAAATAAATAAATAAATAAATAAATAAATAAATAAATAAATAAATAAATAAATAAATAAATAAATAAATAAATAAATAAATAAATAAATATTAATGAAAAAAAATTCAGACAACGGATCGTTCCCCTCGCTGCGGGGAACAGGCCCGAAATAGGCTTCTAAACCCCCCAAAACTCTTTTAATGATTGGAAGCAATGACATACATTATAAGGTAGAACATCCTATTTCCCATTCATGAGCCCTATTTTTAATCCAAAATTAATCAATTTATAATTCAATTCTATTGAAGATCATTCAATTTTTGTGATATTGGATTATTGATGGATTCTCATCCCTTGGAATCCTACTATTTGAAGAATTTACAATAGTTAGTACATATTTAGAGACACTAAAAGCTACCTTAGAATACCCTTCACTTCAAATATTTGTAGAAAAGTCTCAAAAACAATCTTTTAAATAATTTTTTTCATTGAGATTTTTCTCCAAAAGGCTAACCAAATACAAATTATTCAATTATGATTCTTGATAAGAGGAGGTGAATTTTTCAAAGACTTGGGAATAGGTTTGGTTACTTACCTTAGTATACAACATTGTGGTGTGAACCAAAGTTCTATAGCATTCTAAAAAAAAAATCAACAAATTATAAACCCAATATTCAAATCATAATAAAATGTTGAGTTTTATGAAATTCTTTAGATTTGAAAATGGAGAAGAAAATGGAGTTTAAGTAAGGTTCATTTCATTAGTTAAACTCAAATTCAAAAAAGACCATATTCATGCCCAAAATTTAAATAAAAAATGAGGATGTAGGAGTTGCCAAAGCACACTAGAAAAACCTCTTTGGTAATCCATTTCTTCTGCATCTTCTTCAATAGAAAAGTCAATAATAACTTGACGAGAGAATTTTCACCACCATCCATTCGAACATACTCAATTGACTCAAAGAACTCTCTCAAGAAAACATTCATTTGACTGAGAAATTGCAGTTTAACATCCTGTACTGTTTATTTGAAACTCACACTTGGTGGTACCACCTGGTGGTTTACTAAAGAGGTACTTTATGAAACTTTTTTGAGCATTAGCTCAGATTCTTTCTGTTGGACTCATTCCAGCAAAATGTTGCAAACACTACCATATAGGCATCCTGCATGACTGCATCAGAACTTGGAGTTCCAAAGTGCAGGCATGTGTTCAAGCTCCAAAACAGGGGAAGGGTCGTTTTAACAATCTGGACGAACTTAGTACTTCATTGCATGCCACTATCAAAAGTCGCAAAATCATCCTTTCACAGCCAAATATGTAAGTTATGTCCATAGCTTCTGCGTGCCTGGTTGTCCATCTGCAGGTCAGTCACGGAACAACTTGACACTTTTGAAGTCTGTAACTGGCAAGAGCTAGCTAGTTATTGGAAATAGTTTCGCCATGGACACAGCTTGGCCATTCCTAGTAACATGGCTGCTCTTGTCACCAAGTTCACAATTGTCAAGCCACTAGAGGATGCACTTGGCTTCTAAGTTGGGCAGTCTCTCCAAAGGCACCTGGCACAGGGAGAGAATACTTGTTTTCCCTTGCGGCGAACTGGGGAATTTGAGAAGTTTAGTGTATGTTTAGCTATAACTAGGAACAGGGGAGTCGATCGGTTAAAGGGGAAAACAGGGGAACAAATTTTCCCTGTTGGCAACACTGTAATCTAAGAATCTGTTGGCAATCCGAGAATTGAACCCAAGATAATGTCCCTGTGTGGAGTAACATGGAAACTCACGTTTCAAGACGGGATGCCAAGTCAAATGGCCGCAAACTGGCATTCCATGCATGCGTCATTAAGATTCATGTAACCCTTAATTAATCAAGTAACGGTAGTACTCTGTAATTTGTAATCCGGATATAAAGTTACAAACCACCAGGAGACCATAACTAGTGTGATGCCCCCAACAACTATCTTGTGAAAGGCATAATATCATTAAGCAACGCTTGGGGGGAGGGGGGGGAGGGGGGGGGGGGGGGGGGGGGCACTTCGACCCCCAAATCCAGCGTTCTCATTAATAGACTGCCTAATAACCCAGACGGTGTCTCTGTAGACTTGGGTTCGAAAGATTTAGACAGGCAGGCAGTGCGAATTAAACTGAAGCCACAGCAGAAGGTATCGGATACACCTTCCACCCAGGGATACGGAGGGGAAACCCCAGGGGGAAAACACATTAAACCGGGGTTCACAAGTTTGCCGGTTGTACTAACAAATACTGAAATGACAGTAAAGCGGGATCAGACATCCTTGCATTCGTCCTCAAGATCCCTGTAAGAAAACCCTTAACTACAAACGCTAGCAGTATGCTCTCCGGATACGAACCACCAGGAGGCCACTTGTTTGTCGCTAACTAGTACGTGTGAGCCCGGAAAATATGTCGGCAAGCAGTGAAACGCCCCTAAGTTTGGCGGTAGTACTAGCTACTCCCAAGAGTGAAACGAAAATACGAGCCATGGACACTGAAGAGCAGTAAGCTCACGCACAAGGAGCATATAACACAATCATTTCGCGCCAGACCCGAAGCTCCAATACCAGAAGTACAACCATGCCATGAACTCCTGAAGAACCGACACAAAAGAGAAGACATTTGACAAACTTAATTTGCAGTGGGCTGTGAATCAAAACCTGATCATGTTGCAGCCCCTGAGCATATGCATGGCTTAAACTCCGGTCTGGAGACTCCACTGTGTCAGAATCCACCACTTTAAGCAGCTTCGAATCTCAACTTCTCCGTGCATGTGAATCTGGCCACCAATCAGTGTCAAACTGATCTGAGATGCTCACAACAGCGATCGATCGACTGCACAACAGAACTGTGTGCGTATTGAATGCAAAAGACCGGAAATCCGATAGTACGTAAATCGATCACAAATTCACAATACCCGCTACAGTAGTCAAAACTCTGTGAACAAGCTCGAACACGTCTAAAAGCCCACCCGATCTAAGACAACGTTGTTGAAAGATATGATCATTCCCAAGCTGGATTGTACAGTAAGGAATGATCGGTCTGAGACAATGATGTTTTACAGACACTCTTATTATATTCGAATTATTATTACCGACTTAAGTGTTAACGATTAAACAAATGAAAAAGTGACCAGGCAGAGTGTGTGAGTCAGCTTGCGTAGATAAGTTAACTCCTTAAAGAACATTCGCTGCACTGTCCTGGAGGGGCAGCCCACGGCAAAGGGACATCTAAAATCTAGGGTATGGGCGGTCTTCTTGCTTGCCCAAAGTTTTTTGCGGTCAAGACGTGCGCAAGTGAATATTACAAATAGTGCTTTGACTTCTGCAGCCTCAACGAATTATGAATATTGCCTTGACTTTGCAGCCTAAAGGCCGAGCTCGAAGCGAGTGCAATAGGTATTTTCACATTCCAGAAAACTACAAAAGACACTTTTTGTCAGCCGAGACCCAGGGGATTGAATGTCCACTGGGTCACTCGGCCTATTGTTTAGGGTTAAGCATTCATGTCGACTCGCTACGGGTTAGCTAGCCAGACGAGATAGCAAGCAGACAATGCGGAAAGCTCTGTGCGCTCAGACTGGCTGCCGACTGTCTGAATTGATATGTGTAGGCCCACGCTCCCCAATTGCAAGAATTCAGTACGCAGTTATAAATGCTGCACAAGGGAAATATTCTTTCCCTTGTGTTTGTTTAGGTGGCTACACTGCAATGAGTCGGAATGAGTCGGAATGAGTCGGAATAAGCTATTGAGCATTGTTCCTATCATCAAATTGATCAATTTTGGGTTGGATCTTGTTGGAGGACATAAGAATATTTTAAATTTTCTTGTTATAATTCATTGATTGGACACTAGATGAAGAAACTATGAATTTTTGAAGTACTAAGAATAGGTATTTCTATAGTGGACTTTAGACTGTTATGAATAGTAAAACTATAGAGGTACATTGTAGGAAAGAATTTGTAGGTGTCTATTTTAGGAAGGGGTTACAACTCACAAATAGATGTAGTTATTTATCTTAATTGTATTATTGTAAGTTTTTGTTGGGAGCTTTGATCTTGTAATAATATTCATAGTAAAAACAAAAGAAGGGTATTTCAACTTGAAAGGACCATGACTTTTTATTTGTCAAAAAATACTATTCCTACTTCAAGATCTATGCAAAAATTTTGAACTTTTGTTTCTTTTTGCTTATCTATTATCTAATTGTAATATTATGCACTAGACTAATATAAGAATGTTTGGAAGGAATTTTAGAAACTTTGACTACAAAGATTGCAAGATATTTGCATTTAATATGAAGAAAATAATTTTTTCTACACTGCAAAAGGTTTCTATGTGATTGCATCTTTTGACTTTGAATCTTTTTCATTTCAAATTTTTCCACCATAGATTTTGAATGAAAAAAACATGTGTTCAAGAATTGAATTGAAAGTTTGAAAAAATATTTAAACACTTAATTTTCATTTTTTGAAAAATTATTAAATAGAACCAAGTACATGGTAGAAGGAAAAGCCGAATAACTAACCTTTAATAGTTTTAAGATGAAATTGAAACACACTAATTGCAACATTGAGATTGTCCTAGCAAGCAAACAAAACCATGTAGAACTTTTCTTTTTAAATTGTAAAAATTGATTTCAAAAATGAATTCTACAAATTATTTTTTGAGGAAAAAACGTGGATTGCCCCCAAATAGACACTCTCTATAAATTTCTCAATACTAGTAGTCTAGGTAGAATGGATCAAATCTTTCAATATAGATAAAAATATTTTCTATGTGAAACAAATACTCTTAAGATTTATTTTGACTTTTTAAAATTTTTTAGTGTAGCTAACTTTTGCTCCCAGTCACCAATTGAAATAAAAATTATATTACTAGAAAGCGAATGTATTTTTTTATCCTTTAAAAAATTTCAAAAATTCAATAAAAAAATTTTAATTATAAGAACCTACTTAAACTTTCTAATGTCCCATTAAGGGACATTTGGTCCTTTAGAAGTTAACCTAAGTTTTCTAAACAATTGTCTATGTGTTCCATAAGAGTTTTGAACTTCAAAGGAGGGAAATCAAGACCTTGATTCCCACAAAGGGAGGAAGGGCATTTGCTCCATTAGAAAGTAGGAGCCCCCAACATGACAACTTCCCAACAAGCTAATGACTCTACAATTTCTTAGCCAATTAATGATATTAGCATTGGCTGCATTGCAACTTACTTCCTAGCCAACCCATGACTTTGTGTAGGTTAAAAAACTAAATCCATTCACAATAGTCCCAAGGATTTAGAGAGAGATTTTCCCAATCTCCAAAGGAAATGATTTAGGTTGGTTAACTCTTAAAGGGTCGTGAGGCTAGAAAAGTGGCCAATAGATGACATGACTATTCACTATAGAAACAAGATTGCACTTAAGTATTGGTCCAATAGTCAAAGCAATTTTGGTAACTACTTTGGTTATGGTAGGCCACATCTCTAATCCTTAAACAACTCCACAGCTATTTTTTGGCCAATGAATGACAAAGAATCTCTCTATGTAGGACCAAAGTGCAACTATTCATCCTCGGAATTTGTGTGTGAAAAGGGAAGGACTTCTACAGTAGTTTGACTTCCAATGAATACTTTTGCATTTTTTTTAAGCCAACAAATGGTACCAAACTAGATGGTTTCCACACTGACCAGCTGATCCTTTAAGATCCTTTAAGGGTTAACAATGCTATACATGAAGGTGGTAGTGACCAGCGAAAGTTCCGGAACTTCAATTGGATGAAATAATCTATTTATTTTTGTCCAAAAAATAGCTCAGAAGCTTTTCAGGGTCAAAAGAGATCACTGGCATCATTCAAAAGAAGTTCCTTGGGTAGACTAATAACTCATGCTGAAAAATAATAGAAGGCCATACATACAGACAAATGGGAAGAACGCCAGTTCCTTCGAGCACTCGGATGCCCGGTGTACACTCGGATGCACTCGGATGGATCAAGGGTCCGTTCAGAAATTGCCCGGCATTCAAGTACTAAGGTAGAAGCACCTACAACCGATCAAATAAGCAATTTGGGAGCAGGTTCTGTGTAATATGATTTGGTGGAAATTTTTCCCATGTAGGAAGATAGGAAATATGAGTATTGCTAAATTTTCAGATTTTTATTCAGAAAATTGAAATTATAGTGCATTTCAGGAGGCAAAAGAACTCTTGACCCACAAGCAATGTCTAGAGTCTTCTAATTCCGATCATTCTAGACATTATTTTTTTGCTCATTACTTCAAGTAATGTGTCATAACCTTATTAGTTGCCAACTTGAAAAGGATAAAAAAAACAAATTTCAAGCTTCAAATTCGGCAAATTGGACCTAAGGTTGGAATTAACACCCCTTTCACGTTGGGTACTAAGCATGGATGGTAATTGGTGCCTCCACCTTAGAGTGGGACTTTGTTGGACCTTTGCCATTGGAAGAGCCAAGGTGAACTGACCCCCTCGCTCGTCTACTAGGAAAAAATGCTGAAATTTTTTATTTGTCACACATGAGAGAATTATTAGCAATTTTTGAATTCATATTTGCAATCAAAGGTCTCAAATTAGCATTGGGGGTATAGAGAATAAATTTTTTAGGCACAAAACAAGGGGTCTATTTTTTACATGCACCATTGGAATGACTTTGAAGGGAGTGACAAGCGAGGAAGTCAATTCACCCCAACCGTTGGAAGGGTCTATCTTTGAGGTACATTACCCAAAGTACTACAATACCAACACTTTTCCAAAACCAACATCTATAGAGTGGCTTGTCTAAAATTTCCTTCCATTATTCATGAGTATTGATTTTGGTAACACTTATTTTCATTACTTTAAAAATTTATAGTTATATATATGGTGTTCAAAATATGCAATGCATTCAAAAAGAGAATTTATAATCTCCTTTAGACTACCAACAAGATCCCACAAAAGAATTTTAATATAGTAGAATTCATTGTAAAGTGGTTCAATATATAGACTATAATTTTGGAATGTAGTCCCCACAATAAATGCAAGACTTGGTCTTCAATTAAGCTCTAAACTCAAGATTCTTATTCAGAATTGCAATCCCTTGTTCCACATGTTGCATGTTTATAAGTTCTCGTTGGTAGAAACCAAAAACTAGGGACAAAACTCAAAAGAGTTCTATTTTGAACTAAAAATAAGTTTGATTGCATATTTCTATCCTTTTGCTATTCTAAAGGGAAAAAGTATGATTTCCTCACACTTTATGATTAACCCTATTAAAGGAATCATTATGAACTACTTCTTATTTTGATTTTAGGTCTAATTATTTTATTGGATTAGGGTCCAAAACCAACTTTAGTAGCAATCTCAATGTAGATTCACTAATTACACACTAGAGCAATATTTCTACTTGAACTTCTAAGGTAAAGGGCTAAATCCAAAGAATCCCAAATTTGTCATTTGAAATGATTCAATATTTATTTGACATATATTTTTAAAATATCAAAATCATATATCATATCAATATTTGTTGATATATGTTATTTTGTTTGAATGCATTTTTCTCCAATCTCAATTATTTTTTCTTTTAAACTAATGATGCAACCACCAAATAACCTTCTTCTTCAAAGAAGAAAGTTTGGAAAAAAAATTGTGAGGGAACCTCAATATCTTTAATTAGGAAAAATTTGGAGAACTAGTATGGTAGATGAAACGACATGGTACAGAAAAAAAAAGTGGCAACTCTTGAGCACCAAGGAGTATATCAACAAAACACCATAACACAACAAAATGACAACATGATGCACAAGGGAATGCACACCTATAATCACTATAAATTGCAACTAAGCATAGTGACTATCATATCATAAGATTTATTTTTATCAAGCCATATTGGCAAGTGAAAGGAATTCCAACATAATTTATCTTACATTATTTGGATTTCATGTATATAAATTATGTATTTTCGAAATGCTAATGATAGATAGTGTGCTATGAATTAACGTTAGTTAGGTTCTAATGTTTAGATTTTGTTAATCCTCACAATTAATGTCTTCATTTTAGATTAGAATATAAATGTAGCAATTTTTTTTATTGATGATTATTTTGGATGTACTTAAGCTTGCTTATATGAAGGTTGGGCCCAAAGACCTCTTAAACTAATAAAACAATGATTGGTAGAGGGACATTCATGGTTCAAGTTGGATTTACACTTTGGCTCATGCCATGCAACTTTTCATGGATGAAAAGTTTATTTTGAATTCTATGACCAAAGTAAATAATATTTTGTGAGTTTTGGAGAGACCTTTTTTTTACCATGTCTTTGATGTATGCCTAATAGAAGATTGTGATGGACATAGATCTTACAACCATAGATTTTGTTTATTTAATTGATTTTGTTTTTCACAATGATCTAAATCTAATAATAAATAGATTTAGCCTAGTTATAGTTTCTTTTGGAGTGAACACCAAGACTATGCAAAGTGTCATAATTACTACTTTTTGTCTTAGGCTATTGCTTCCTATAGTCACATCTAATAAAGTGGGTTATCTTAGGGGTGGTTGCAAGAAACACTTCACATTTTAAAATCAAAAACGCAATTTTTGGTTATTAGACTAGCACTAATATGTAATACTACCAGTGCTATATAGTAGTAGCTCCTTTGTAGATCTAAAGTGCCAATTCAATACTATAGGCTCTTGCGGGATACTATAGAAGCCACTAGAAGCAAAAAAAATAGTAGAAAAGATATCTATAGACCTTTTCATTTTTGTAATGCAAAAAAATTCTATAAAATTCTATAGAAAAGCCATTTTGCTAGAAGAAGATTACATTTACATTGCACTAAAGAATTTGTCTAGGAAATGTTCTCCCTCTTCATTGCCTTTGCACAATAGAAGGTCACATTGACCTGATGTGCACAACTAACATGTTGCTATTTTCAAAAAAACTCATCATCAATTCTTGTAATGTTAGTAGACCTCCTACATGTCCAATTTGTGGCTTCAAACTTGCATTTTGGATCAAAATAGGACTAACCTCCCTCCCCTTAAAAAAAATGGTTGAAGTAGACACCAAATTGGAGGTACTTTAAGAATAATAGACTAATTTGAAAAATAAAAATATTACTTCTTGTTTTCAACTACCACATGTCCATTCATTGAAAATTTCATATCAAACAGACAAACAATGCAAAAGTTATGAACAAAAAAACACATGTCCGAGGGTAAGGGGACAAGAAATAGAACAAGTCATTACAAAAAATTTCAAGCCTTGGAAAGGCCGCAAGTTTTGAATTGCCCACAACTACCCCAATGCAATTAAAGAGGAATTTTAGTGTTTTTTTATTTTTTTATGAAAACTGCTAATGTAGTACTACTTGTACCACATCAGTGCCACATTAGGTTTTCATACTTTTTTATTATTTCTTTATTTTTTAAATATTTTTTTTCCAAAATAAAAATAAATAAATATAAAATATAAAAATATAAAAAAAAATATATATATAATTATTTTATTTTATTTTATTTTGGTAATTGCACTACGTGGTGCCGAAAAATAAATCCTTAATGGCCCTCTAGAGGGCTTAGATTTTTTCTAATGATTTCTTGCAATCAACCTTAGAGTTATTATAGAAGGCCCTTGTATTGTATTGAATATGTTTTTTCAACTATAATAATTTGTCCCATAAGTGAAGGGAAGAAGCATTGCTTAAAAAATTAGTATAACTAAGTTTTATTTATTTTAGTAGGAAATAATACAATATAATAATATTTCAACTTGCAATAATTTAAAATAGTGACTTTGACAAATCAATGTCATATTAGTCACATTAGAAGAGTTTTGGGGGGTCCAGAAGCCTGTTTTGGGCCTGTTCCCCCATAGTTGTTCCCCGTAGTAAGGGAAACAGCTCGCTGTCACAATTTTTTTTTTCATAAAAAGAAAAAAAGAAAAAAAGAAATAGTCTCCAAATGCAAAAAATAATTAAAAATAAAAATAAAAATAAAAATAATAATAAAAAAAAAAATAATAATAATAATAATAATAATAATAATAATAATAATAATAATAATAATAATAATAATAATAATAATAATAATAATAATAATAATAATAATAATAATAATAATAATAATAATAATAATAATTTTGGTCAATGACATAACAAGGTCTTGGCCACGTCAAACCATTGTACCGAACCTGTTTCCTGCGTTTGCAAGTTGTGATAACTCACAGGCATCCAGAAGCCCCAAAAATCTTCTAATGCACACTCTACATGGGCAAATAAAATACTTATCTAAATTTAATCTCTAAAAGACTACTAAGTTTTGAAGCCTAAATGTACTTCAAAATCTAATGCAAGGCTAAAATCTTCAATTATATTTATTCTTCAATTGTAAAATCCTTTATATGGAATCAAATGACACAAATATTTTTGTCAAGTATCAATCTAAACAATCAAATATAATTGATTTATATATTTTTAGAATGTATTTTAAATATATAATTTGACATTGACATTGTAATTGAAGAAAATATATAATTTTTGCAATATTTATTTGAATGACATGAACCAAAATTTGACATGCAAGTTATAATGATTAGCATTCACCCTATTGATTTTGTGCTAAGAAGTCAATATAGTCTAGCCAAGTAGTCAACCCCTCTCCATGAGGTTCTTTTTTCTTTTAGAGGTTAATAAAAAATTTAAATATTTTTGTGAAAGACAATTATTTCTAACTTTTGATTTTGTCTAAATTTTTCAAATGTCTATTAAGAGCTTTTTTAGGAAAATATCCTTAATCCATGGATGATAATAAGTGTTTGATAAATGTCTTTTTTTGTCACTATAAAAACAAAAAATGCACCTATTGGTTTAAAAATTGAATCATTGTTTATTGAATACCTATCACCAATGTGGTGGTCTTCTAGAATTAGCAAGTGAAATAAGGTCCTTTGACCATAAGGATTATAGACCAATGGTAGTAATTACATTAAAAATAATATTGTATATACTTCTAACTTCTAAACTTAAAAGTTTTTATAATTATTAGGAATTAAAATTGACATGATTACAAGAAGGTTTTGTGGAACAAATATAGATGTGTGACTATGGTATTAGGGTCATGATGAACTAATTGCCTCCTTTGTCCCCATTTTGCCCCATGGAAAGAACATATGACCTTATTATTTGCCACGTATGATAAAATTTGAAAATTTGAAATACATGTCATTTTACAATCAGAGGCTCCAATGAGCTGGGACCAATGTAGAAAATACATTAATCAAATACAGAATAGGAGGGCTTCTTTTAACTATAGTAGCAAACACTAATGCAAAATGTAAAATTGAAGCTTTTACAATCTAATTTTAATAATCTAATGTATTTATGAATAGTAGAAAATATACTATTATTATAATAATAAATATTCATATGATATATTTAAAATTATAAAAAAATATTAGTTTAATATTTGATGCTATATTACTAAAATTTGTTAAAATGTTACAAATTTTAAAATATTCAATTAGTACATTGTAAGAGAAAAGAGTATTTTAAATATAGTCTTACAAATAATGATCTTTTTGGTAATATTTTATTGAAAAAATGTATGTATTTTTAGAAAAATTTACTAAAAATATCCTAAAAGTTCATTACTTATAAGGCAATATTACTAGGACTATACTTAAGACACCCCTTTCTCTTGTAGACTGTAGTGATAGTAGTAAAATATTATAATAATTACTAATGATGATATTTGTAAGAATGATATATTTACTAAGAAGGTTTTGTTCTTTTGTAAGTCCAAAACAAATTTTAAGCAATAGAAACTCATATACATTAGTCAAGGTGACTAAAGTAACAAATTATTTAACCTCTTAAGGACCAAATAACAATTTTTTGGCAACATAGTGATTTTGGGTAGCTCACTACAAGTGGAATTTTTTTTCTTTGAAATTTTCACACAACATGTACTCAAAGAATTGCTTTAAAGCCCAATAATTTTCATAACTTTTGACGGCATGGTTAAAAAGTTATTGTTTGATATATAATTTTCATTGCTTGGCAGGCAAGCTAGACAACTTAGAAAGTTTATTTTAAAATCACTTTTTTAGAAATAAAAATTTGAAATTGGTTCTCTTGATTTATATGTACATGGAAAGCTTTGAATCATTACATTTTAATTAATGAGATAAAAGTTATGATGAATTTTAGTTTGTGCCTAGTTATGGAATCTCTACACTAAGATAAATTTTGAAGTCTTTTAATAAAATCAATTCTCAATAGCTTTTGAAAATAACAAACATTGGGTGTTGATTTTTTATTACAACATTACAACCACTGGAATTGGCATTTTTCAATTCTAAAACAAAATTCTTAACAATTTAGTATTTTGAATTATTTCTTACTTATTTCTATTGAGTTTATTATTATTTTTCATATATATTATACAATTCCAAATGATCTAAATTTTTTCAAGCATGAAGCAAATTTCCTTGAAGAATGATTCTAAAGAAGCAAGGTAGAAGTGCTCATTACTACCACTCACTCATTTCCACCACCTACTAGACCCTCCGATTTCTATTAGTGACCCATTGATTACCACAATCTTAAAAAACCCATTATTATAATGGCAATGCACTTGGAAAGCAAACACATCATTCTATTTTTGAACAAGGACCTACCCATACTTCAAGGAGGGTCTACTAACACTTTAACATTTCAACTTTGAAAAATCACAAAAAATTCAATTCTTATTAGAATGTCATTGTTCTTTTTGCAAATGACTTCTCTCAAACTTTTCAACCTTGAAAAAATTTGGAAGTTGACAAATAGCTTCTCCAAAGTACCTTGATAGAAAATTTGTGTTGTAAAGGGTAGTTCTATTTCACCACCATTTTTTTCATTCAAATGTAACCTTGTGAATTACACCCACCCATTTTCTTTATTAGGGCCAAGAAATAGATTTTTAGTGTCAATTCAAATGCTAATATCTTACAATCTACATAGAGAAAATTTCTAAAAAAAAATTCTTTGGATCAATAATAACCATCATCTACTCATTTTCTAATTATGAAATGATATGAAGATTTTTTTTTTAACACGAAGTTCTACATTACCTATGATGAATTTTTCATGTTTTCTATACAACAAACTTTGTATTTGATATGAATTTCCTTCATATTTCTTTCTAAAGTTTACAATAATTTCAAATCTTCACAAAAAATCAGAAAAAAATTGATTTCGCCCATGAAAAATAAAATAAAAATAAAAATTCATATTTAGTTACAAAAAGGAAGTATAATGAGTGATAACAATTGAAGTTGAACTTTGTAGTTATTGGCCTATCCTTTATTAGGTATGTTAATGTTTTCCAAGGTTTACAAGAATAAGAAATATTATGTGCTAGCATACTTTGTTCACTTCAATGGCCATATCCATAAGCTTCGGAGCCCTTGGCAAGATGTTTTGTAACCTCTAGATGATTTCAAAGAAGCCTTGACCCTTGAATGCCTTGACCCTTGTGTTCAATGGATGACAAGGAATCAAACTTAATAGCATAAAAGTGCAACTATTCATCTTCAAAATTTGTTTTGGAAAGGGAAGATCTTTTACAATAGTTTGACTTGCAATGACTACTTTTGCAATTTTGGAGGCTACTAATTTACATAGTCATAGAAAAAGATGATTTTGAAGGTCAACCCTTCAATGTTTAAGGGTTAACATTAGAAGATTTTTGAGGCCTCTGAATGCTTGCGAGTTAACTTAGCTTGCGAACGCAAGAAACAGATTTGGCGTAGCAGTCTAACGTGGCCGAGACCCTACCACATCATTGACCAAATTTATTTATTTATTTATTTAAATGAAAATAAAAAATTCTGACTGTGGGCCGTTCTCGGATCGAGTCCAAATTCATAGAAGAGAGATGAGTAGATGAGAAGATACAAACCAAGAATCTTTTTCAATGACCATTGCATCCAGTTGTTGTCCACAATAGGTTAGCCTACGAAGCAATTACAAGGGGCCTGTCGAAAATAGGTACTTCTATCATAAGTGTAAAGTTTGAATTGATCATGATGCATGCCTTTGAGAGCTTTCAGCACCTAAATTCTAATTCCTCATGACCCAACCTCCAATTCTCCTCCAATCTACCAAGTGTTAAAACAATGGACATGCAACATGGTTAGAACTCATGACTTGACCAAATTCTCAAATCTCTTGTCAAATAGAAACTCCAACCAAAAGTATGAAATGTTGAATCCTACCAAGTATCAATTGTAATGTAGCTTTGTTTTTCTAGAATATCTTTGGAATCTAAGACTAAATGTCAACAAGACTACCAACACTATTTGTCAACAATTGTAATCAATCTTAGTAGTGTTCATTTTGACATGTAGTGCACTAAATGTTAAGATTACCACTCATGTTACCAAACTAAACATCAACTTGAACACTATTTATCAACTAAATGAAGATTAGAGTGAGTCACGTAATAAGTTTGCCTATTGTTCAATATGTATAGTGGAAGGCCTCCCACCAAAGGCCTTCTACAATGTTGGGCCTTAGCCTAAAGGCAAGGGTGGAGTTCAAGGTTGAAGGCAAGCCCTCACATCATGCAAGGCTTGAGGAAGGAGGGCTCCTATTGCATTAAGGTAAATTAGCCCATGACAATCAAATGATCCATGAGAGACACCTAGGGAATGACCCCAATATGTTTTTTTTAGTTTGTGAGATTTTGGCTTTCAATGCATGTCTTACATGATAGTAATGGAGTGATTAGTGACTTTATTAGAAACTTTTAATTTTTCAATGAGAAATCATTGTAAGAATTGACTTTCTAATTCTCTCATGTTAAAAATACCATGATTGTTTTAGATGAGCAAAATGAGCAAAATGAGCATAATGGATTCAGATTTTGTTGGTTCAAAGGTAATCTACATACTCTTTTGGGCAAAGATGCATTGAACACTTCAAAAATTCATAGCAAATTCATGTCTTGGTTAAAAAAGTATAATTTCAATTGCTCTCATTGTTTCTCATACTTGCACTAGTGTGAAAAAAAATTGAAAAATTTCAGCAAGCACATGAGGTCAAACTCCTAATTCTGACCGTCATGGGTTGTTTTACCTTATGTACAAGAGATTCTAATCTATAAGAAGGCAAAAGAAAAGTCTCACAAAGCTAGGTATTGTAAGTAATGCCACGTGCTATAACGCAAACAATTCTCTACAATAAGTGGACAAGCTTTGTATGTGTATGGGAGCGGACCCATTTCCAACCACTTAAGCAATTATAGACACGTGAAGTGCAGATTTTCTAAATGCAAAATTTTTCCCTTGCATAGAAATAGATTTTAAGAGGATTACATAATTTTTTAGCTCAAAATATAATTATTATGAATTTTTTAGTCGAATTGTACTATACGACCTATACTAGTGATGTAGGCTTTTCTATTTCCAACCATAGGCTCAACCAAGGGCTGAATGCAATATTGAAAGCCTCACAATCAATCAACATGTGCCACAACCACCACAAGAACTGCACCACAACTTCACAGAATTGGAACAGCCTACAGGTTGGAAATGGGGGGTGATCAGAAATGGGTTGGCTCCCATAATCGACTGACCAATGCTTAACAATTCTCCCAAAGTTGCTGAAGCACTTGCTCCACACAAACACCATGAGCCATGTGTCCCAAGTCCGTCCTACCCACTTCCATCCGGCCCCGGCCCTTGCTTCTTATTAAGCTTAAGCCCTCACCGCCCAGAGTTGGACGTGCTGTAACCTTCCCCTTGTTGAGACCCTCTCAGACATTGGGTCTGAACTTGAATTGGGTGTGGGATCAGTCCGTCATGTGAGACCTCGTACATTGAAGATTGCCTTGTAGCGGGACCCAGTTCTGGGCTCCCATAGGATTTTCAAGAGTGTGATGTTTTGGAATTGTTGATGGGACTGGAAAAATGAATCTTGGCCGCTTTCGAGGCTGGCATTTTGTGATTCGGAATTTGTGGCTCGCAATGTAGAGGACGAAATTGCGCCGGAATTGGAAGGTAGGTGCACACATTTATTATCCGTGACAGGACAAATTCTAGAGATCAACTGATCGGTGAGTTGACGGCTCTGCGTCTTGAAATGCGGAAACTGCATGGCTCTGCCGAGTCCGGCTACTGGCAGTGACCGGATCCAGTGGCACTTGTGATCTGCAGCAGCGGTCGCAGTGTCTAGAGTCCAGGGCTGCTGACAGGATTCTTGGACAATTTGCAAGCAAGGGCACACGAAATCAAGTAAACAAAATGCAAGAGTGTGGGCCAACTCTCACTGCGTTTTCATGTGATCTTGCATCACTCACAAGCATAGCAGATTTCAGCCAAACACCAGATTCAAAAAATTTAGAAAATTCTTTGGAAAAGGTCTATGTGTTTCAAGAAGAAAAAAAAATGAAAAAATGAAGAAAAATAGAAAATGGGGCATAATGTCTAGGGAGCACTCCACCAAATGCAAAAGTGGGCACAACCCTGCTGCAATGACAATGCACAGAAAGCCGAGAAGCCCATTCTACCCAAAACTGTCAGACTAAAAGCACACCTGCCTATATGAGAGGAAATAGTCTGCCTAATCAGAGAAATCTGCTCGAAGAAAAATAAATAAATACATACATACAGTACCGCTTCAATCCGCTACGACACTGCCATGAGTGCAATCCAAGCACCAAAATCCTGAACATGAGGCACACACAAAGTTATAGCCCATTCTCTAACTGCACCAAATCCAACAAAATGAGCACTAAACACCTTCCTGTGAATGCCATCCTGCGATATTATCGGTTTATTATTTGTGCTCTTACATTGAATTTAGCAAAAATCTAAAATCTAAATTAGGAATTTGCTTAACCCCTGCAGTCCCAAGGCCATTTTTCTGTCAAAAACCACTCAAAACTGCCATTTTTGTTGCATTCACACAAAAAAAAAATCATATTTTTAGAATCTAACTGTAGGATCTTATACTAAACTTGTCTTATTTCATGTGGTAAGAATTTCATGAAGTTTGACAGTATAGATTGGAAGATATTAGCATTCAAAGTTGAAAAAGAAAGTTTTTTTTTAACACTGGCCTACAATTTCAGATGACTTTGACCGCCAATTGTAGATTTTTTTTGCACTACAGACTTTGAATTAAAAAATAAATTATGTTGAGGAATTGAGTTGAAAGTCTAGGAAATTTTCTTTTAAGAAAAAGACACTTAATTTTCATTCTTTAAAATTTTTTGAAGTAAAAGTAGGTTCAAGATTGAAAAAAACACTAAATTGTTAATAACTCCAAGATGGGATTGAAAGACAATAATCCCAATGGTGAGACTATTTTAGCAAGCAAACACAACATTCTCCAAGAAAAATTGTGGAAAATTGTGAAAATTGCATTCAAAAATGAATCCTATAAGATATTTTTTCAAGAAGATGATGAAATTGCCCAAAAAATAAGATTGTCTTTAACTTTCTCATTATTAGTACAAATAGAACAAATCAAAGCTTTGCATATAGAAAAAAATATAATATTTTAGGGGAAAAAATTAGAATTTATTTTGATTTTTTGTGATTTTTTTTGTAATGCCTGCCAAATTTTAGCTTTAGGCTTCTTGTGGTATAACTTTTGCTCCCGGGCACCAATTGAAATAAGAATTATATTCTTACATAGCTAATCGGTTTTTCTATCTTACAAGGAAGTTTAAAAAAAACTCACCAAAAATTGAGGTCACACGAACTTGCCCAAAATCTAATTTGTCCTCCAAGGGGACAATGGGACTTTAGGGGTTAAAGTTGTGATTTTGAACCAATAATTTAGGAACTATGTAAGGATTCATTTCTAGTTTTACTTATTCTATGAAATAATACCAAACATATTGAATTCACGAGGTATAAGTTACAATTCAATTTGGATCCCACATAACATTATTCACCAATACAAGGGTAGACTTTTGCTCCTCCCAAAAGTAAGAACCTTTAATATGGCAAATTCCCAATAATTCAACTAATGACTCTTTGCAACTTCCAAATGAGCCAATAAATAAACTCATTGCAATGCCCCAACAAGTCAACGACTCTATGCAATTTCCTAGTCAATCAGTGACATTAGCATTGCAACTTCCTCACTAGCCCTTGACTTTATGCAAGTTAAAGAAAAGTCACTCCCAATAGTCCTAAGGATCCAAGGACGGATTATCTCAATCTCCAAAGAAAATGATTTAGGCTAGTTAACAATGTTATATAGGAGGGAAAGTGACCAACGAAAGTTTGAACTTCAAGAAGATGGCCGCATTTGGATGAAAATTAATAGATGAAGAATTATAGATAGTCCTAGTCATACAGGCAAATGAAGAACGCCAGATCCTTCAATCACTTATGCCCACCTGCCCGTTTGTTTGAGAAATTGCGTTAAAGTGACTTTCAGGTTGGGCCTTTGACATTGGAAGAGGAAAGTTGCATCTAAAGTTAAAACCAATACTTTTCCAAGACTTAGCATCTACATATTTTTGCCTAAAATGTACTCCTCTTATTTAAGAGTGTTGGTTTTAGTAGCACTTATTTTCAGCACTTTCAAAATTCATAATTTATTAATATGGTGTTTTCAAAATGCATTACAAAAGAATCTGGAATCTCCTTTTAACTACTAGTAAAATCCCACAAAAAATTTCAATATAATAGAATACATTGTAAAGTAGTTCAATCAACATGTGATTTGTAATTTTGAAATTTGGTATCCACAAGAAATGCATCACTTAGTCTTGATTCTTATTTAAACTTACGATCTCTTATTCCACATGTTACAAGCTCATTGGTAGAAACCAAAAACTAGGGATAAAACTTAAAAGAGTTTCATTTTTGACCCAAAAGATGCTTTGATCCCTAGTTCTATGGTTTTGCTATTCTAAGGCTAAAATCCCGATTTCTTGACACTTTAAGACTAATTATAATAATGGAACCATCATGAATTGCTAGTTTTTTTTGGTTTTGGGTGTAATTATTTAATTAACTCAGGGTCCAAAACCAACTTTAGTAGGAATCCCAATGCAAAGTTTCACCAATTTCATATTGGAGCAATATTTGTACTTGAACTTATGAGGTAAAAGGTGGTTAACATTTGGGCTAGATCCAAGGAATCCTAAATTATTCATTTGAAATGTTTCAATATTTATTTGGCATGTGTTTTTTAAAATGGTTTCAGTAGGTACCTATGGGCTAAATTTATGTCATCATTTCTTAAAAAAAAATTTGAAGATAGAAAAATTGATTAACTTCATGGAAATACAATTTTTTTCACAATTGGTGCCTTGGATCAAAAGTTATGTCCAAATAAGCTCAAAACATGGGAAACCAAATAGCAAAAAAAATTCAAAAATTTGGATTATATTTTTTTTTCTCATATATTATATTTTTGTCTACTTAGAAAGATTCTAATCATTTTATGTAGATAAATAATGTGAAAGTTATGAACACTCTTGTTTTTCCGGCAATTACAGCATCTTTTTGAAAACATAACTTGTTCAATTTCTTTTTTAATGCAATTTTTATAATTTTAAAAGAAGAAATTCAACATGGGTTTGTTTTTTTGCTACATCAATCTCACCATTGGGATTAGTGCATTTTGATTCAGTCTTATATATTAATAATTTAGATTTTCTTTCTACCTTGTATCTAATTCTATTTAACAAATGTTTTAAGAAAGGAAAATTGAATTTTTTGAATTTTTTTCCTAGACTCACAACTCAATTCCCTACTATAAATATTTAAAGTTCAAAGCTATGTAGTACAAAAAAAATTTAATTAAAAAGGTTCAAAGTTAAAAAATCTAGTCTTGCAAGGTGCAATTTTTTTTCACTTTAAACACAAATATCTTGCAATCTATGCAGTCAAAAGTTATGAAATTTTTTTCACACATCTTCTTACTAGTTAGGCACAATATCCTATAATTGTATATACAAAACAAAGAATTTTCAGTTTTTGTTACTCTTTGCAATAGAAATGGTAGTTTTAAGTGTTTTCTAGTGAAAAAAGGCCTTGATCCTTTAGAAGTTGAAATAGTATGACTTTTATAAATTAGGGTCATGATAGTCATATACAAGACAAATCAAAATGCTTATCCAAATTTAATCTCTAAAATATTGTTGTGTTTTGAGGCCCAAAACTCCTTCAATATTGAATTCAAGGCTAAAATCTTCAATTATATTTATTCTTAAATTGCATAATCCTTCATTTGGAATCAAATGACACAAATATTTTTGTCAATTATCAATCTAAATAATTGAATATAATTGATTCATCTTTTTTTAAACTACATTTTAGATGTGTACATGATTTGACATTGAAATTGAAAAAATTTATAATATTTTTGCAATATTTATTCAAATGACATGAAACAAAGCTTGAAATGTAGATTATAGTGATTAGTGTTAATCCTAAAGATTTCATGCAAATTAGAAAGTCAATATAGCCTAGCTAAGTCTTCAACTCCTCCAAAGTAGACTCCTTAGTCTTTTAGAGGTTAATAAAAATTTTAAACATTTTATTACTAAAATTATTACTAACATTTGATTTTGCCTAAATTTTTCAAATGCCTATCAAGAGTTATTTCAGGAATGTATCCTTAATCCATCAATGACAATACGTGTTTGATGAATATCTTTCTTTGTTACAAAAGAAACACAAAATACACCTATTGGTTCAAAAATTGATTCATTTTTTTTTATTGAATACCTATCACGAAGGCAGTGGTCTTTTAGAATTAAAGGGTCAAAATAAGGTCCTTCTAATATATAGATTATAGACCTATAGCAATACCTATATAAGAAATGGTATGGTATATACTTCTAATTTCTAAACTTAGAAGTTTTTATAATTATTAGGAACTAAATCACGTGATTATAAGGAGGTTTTATAGGACAAATATAGGTGTGTGACTATGGTATTAGGGCTGGGGTGAACTACCCCCCTCACTCATCTTTAGTTTGACCTCTTGCTAAGCAATCCTATAAATAATGTTCATACAATCACTATCAAACCTTCGCTTGCAAAATCCACAAACAAGATGAAAACCTTTCTAATTTCCACAATAGGTTTGTATTAGAAGTTTTCTTTGTAAGATCTTACCACATCTTCAAAATCATCACTTACTTCATGATCTAAAATTATGACAAAAGCTTTAGCATAAAATTATCTAGAGAGAAATCCAATTCCATCTTGCATACATAGCAAGCATTTGTCACCAACTACAAATCCATGCAATCAACAATTCAATAGCTTCTGAAAGAAAATTTGCTTTGATTGAATCCATTTCTCCAATTGCCTTCATTTGTACAAAAATTGAACTCAATTTGAACAAACTAAGTCATAACCTCCATATATATTGATGTTTTTAGAAGTTGTATGAAGAAGTAGCCACCATAATGACACATGTTTGTTGATTTTGATTCCTATGAATGTTTTTGTACTATCTAATCTATTGCTTTATGACAGTTGTATAAGACTACTACTTATATCTAATATTACTAATTACAACTCCTATGTCGGAGAGGTGGAGAAGAGAGAGTGGTTTAAAGTAGCATGAGTGCCACTTCAGCAGACGGTAGTCAAGTGCACGTGCACAAATCAAAGTTGTCGGGTACTGTACAGTACAACGGACGTTCTCGCTCTTCTACTTTCAATCCTACGCCTCCGTCTCCAAGTCCATTTCTCACCAATGTCTAACTATCACTACCAGAGTACTCTCTACCACCACCAGGCCTCCTGAATCTGCGCCACAGGCAAAAGATCACCACAGCAACCAGGAGCACCACTGAAATCCCGACAGCAGGCACCAAAATCTTCACCAACTTGTTGTCCTTCTTTGCCGCCTGCGGCTTCGGATAGTCGGGGACGTTTTGATTTCGCACATACGAAGTCCGATCGGTCCCATGAAGCGCCACAGTTGGATATCCGAGGTTAAACAAAATCCCGTTTTTTAGCCAACACATCTTCTCATCTTTGGAGTAGACCGCCCCTGCACAGTAACAATCTAGTGCGCACGCCACCAAGCAGTTGGCGGAATCGTCCCCCGTCAAATTCCGGTAATCACCTGGGTAATTGCAAGAAACACCTATCAATGGGGAAGTTGTTTCCACCCAAAAATATTGCAAAAATGATTGAATGGACATGAAAGTTAGGTGTAAGTTTCTTAAGGCAACAGGATATATTTGAATTATCCCAATTTTGTCAAAATTAACTCAATAGACGAGGTCAAATTTTGTAGTACAAAAGCACTGAAAGAGTGAAATTAAAAAAACGCAAAATATAATACAAGTGTTTTTTGCAATTACCCACCTCCCCACGGCATGTCAACCCCGGGAAGCTCCAACATGCCAACGGAATCAATAGTGCCATCGTAGGTGCCATTTTTATCCCGGCAGACGGCCTGCTGGGTTGGGGCATTGCATCCTTTGGCCATGTCGTTGCCGTCAATGGGAGTAAACCAGTCTTTGGTTGTAATATTATCTTTCCCGGGACATTGACAAGTGACAGGCTCCAAGGAATCGAAGGGGCTAACACATTCTGAGTACGGTCCACACGTCCCGAAGGTGGTGCACTGGCTGCGACTGTCGGGTCGGTCCGACACCACCCAGTTCGCCACCACCTTCCAGCGTTCATTCATTTGCAAGGTTTTGTTCCAAGGTTGGTAGATCGTATACTGCAATATCCTCAAGCCTCCGTCCGAGGCCATGGTGATCCGCTTCAGTGTAGTAGCATTCACGCGGTCCGGGCCTCCAGAAAGAATGGCGGTGGGCGGTTTGCTGTCAATGTAGAGGTGGCCCAAGGTCTCGTGGAAGTAGACGCTGTCGACATTCTGGATGGTGTGTGCAGCATAGACGTCGGGGGCGGGGATGTAGGATCCTCCCTTCCAGTTGAGGAATGTCTTGGGGCAGATCCAGGAGAGAGTTAGGACTCGCTTGGCATCCCATCCAAATGTATACGTATCACTGGCAATCTCTGGATTGCCATTTTTCTGAAACGAGGTCAAATTGTGGCCTTGACTGCGGTTCATGCTCTGCCCGGGTAGCAACGTGTCTGTGGGGGGACTATCGTTGAAACTATTCCAGACGACTGTCCCATTTTTATTCTTTAGCAGCAAATTTCCCGTGTCGTTCAACTGGGCACTTACAACGTCCATCTGCAGGGCCAAATGAAAGATCTTCAGATATATTGAAGAATTCATTCGATTGATTAGAGATGCATTCGATCACAATAGTCTACGGAAGGCAAGCAGGAGAATCAATCAAATCAAGGTACATGCATATATGAAATCTAAATGCAATCATTTATATATGAATTAAGTGATTGTCTACAGTTGACAAAGTCTCAAGTACATACATTGTCCGTGAAAGTAGACCAGATGTTATCCCGTTGGGTATTCTGGTTCTGATCAGACAACTCGAGGGTTCCATTTTTGAACCGCAGGACCGCGGCATTAGTGAGGTGTTGGCTGCGGTTAGTCATCCAGGTAACCACTTGTTCAATTGGAAATGCATACCTGATGCAAAGGTAGTACGCAGTCGTAGTATCTGAACAATGTTGGATTTTTTTAATCATTTTAGAGTACAATAGCCAGCGACTTCTTCAACTCAATACTTGGGTGAG